>CM037882.1:9650804-10250804 GCA_021292165.1 Shinisaurus crocodilurus
TTGACTAGTTGAATGGCTGCCTGTCCTGCAGCTATTAAAAGTCAGGGACAGAGCTGCCAACCTTTTTCTGGCCTGTGGTCCTTTGCCTTTAAGAGCAGCCTCCTCTGCAGACATTACTAAGTGATAATACTTACAGAGAGCAAAGTAGGGAAAGTGGGGTTACATTTGGATCCCCGCCCAGCGATGCCTCCAAATGTAAACCCACTTTCCCTACCCACAACCTCTTGTTGTGGAGAGTTCTATTTATTTATTTGTACTATTTTTATACTGCTAAATATTAAGAAAAATCCCTAAGCGGTTTCCATAGAATGGCGTTAAACAAAAGGTGTGCATTCCAAGTTTCTCAGTCTGTCCCTGACAGTCAGAATCTCCTCAGGACGCACGCCCAGTCTCCTCAAAGAGAATTTGGGCTTCTCTACATGAGGCCACTTTACCAAGGCATCTGCTGCCGTTTTCTTTGTGGGATTAAGAACGGGGCCTTTACACGTGTTTTTTTTCTGGGGGTTTTCTTTCTCTGCTTATATATTCCATTACACAAGCACAAGGTGGCACTGTGGTATAGCTGCGATATAGCAGAATTGAGAAAATACAGGAGCTTCTTCTCATAGCTTCTTATCTCGAGATTAGGAAATAATACCACACTTTCCTCAATCTAAAAAAAGCCACGAAAATAGCTGCAAAACACAGGAGAACCCCTGGAGGATGACAACGTCAAGAGAAGGTCCCACAAACTACCCTGTGTGAGGAATCACAAGCACACAATAAATGCCTCGTGTAAAGTCCCCCTCTGGCATTTCCTAATGGCTAAAAAAGGCTGTGTTCCAGCATCCCACAGGGGTGGGGAGGCTACATTGCCTAGGGCAGCCTCCCCCAACCTGGCACCCTCCAGACATTTTGGGCTTCAACTACCATCAGCCCCAGCCAGCATGGCCAATGATCAGGAATGCTGGGGATTGTAGCGCAATAACATCTGGAGGGCACCGGGTTGGGGAAGGCTTACATCACCATGCTTAGAAACGCTTCACCTGCTAATTTCTACCGAACTAGATGCTGTTAAAGGCACAAGAGAAGCCCAAATTGTCTGTTTGCTTGTTTGTTTCCCTAATGAGTTGACAGCCCTACACAGGAGCCCTGCCTGAAAAAAGGAAGCAGCCAAACATTCAGAAAGTTTTACTGACAAAATTGTTACAAAATGTATACGTTATATATTATTCACAAGCATATTTTTTAATTTGCTCAAAGTGTGTTTGCTTCCAAGTATAAAGCACAAGGGCTCCCTCTACTGGCAGAAAAAAAAAAGATCAAACAAGGTTGGAGGCTTGGTGCCAATTTATTTTTACTTATTTAAAATGATGTTTAGGCTGCTTTTACTGGTGGGACCAAATGTGTGCGTGAGGGATTTCCTCCCAATGCAAATAGCAGATTTGGAGAAGGGCAATTTCTGTCACAACCACAGCAAGGGAGGGAAGAGCTAAACTCCCCTTTCCCTGCCTATTGCGACCACCATCATGGCCACCACAACCTGTGAGACTGCTGTTTGCATGTTGCTGCTTTTTAAACATACACATTAAATGCAAATTTGAAAGGGGCATTTTACTATGTACTGCACACATGCAAACCCACACTCACACAGAGAGGGATGGTGCAATATTGACATATTCTTCACATTGGGAAATTCCCAGACCATAGCAGGGGCTCCAGTTTTTGTCACTGACCCTGCAGTTTAGTGTACTTAATGTAATGGTTAATCCAGTCTCTTGTGTATACGGCATCAATTCACAAAGTCACGTATATTCCCTAAGCCAATAAAGTTGAAATTTTGCCCTGTACTGAGCTATCCTCCTACTTCCGTTAGAAAACCACAGAACAAAAAATATACCATCTTTTAAAAAACAGCAATATGGTGCCATTTTTCTCCACTGTGAGTGCAATTTTTCTTCGTAGAAAGGCAGGGAACAAATCAAATACCGTAAATAAATAAAATCATCACACACCCACACAAAAGGAAGGCACTCACCACTTCATCCCTAGTTGTAGAAGGCCTCAACCTAGTTCTTGCTCAGGTGCTAACCTGCGCTGTAACATTTCAGGCTGCAGTTGTGGTTTCACATAACAGAATGCTCCACCATCTAAATAATAATAATCCCTGCACATAGACAGGCTAAGACAGCCTGCCCCTACCTAGTGCCCTCCAGATATTTTGGACGACAACTCCCAGCATTCATGACCATAGACCATGCTAGCTAGAGGTGATGAGACTTGAAAGTCCACAACATCTGGAGGTCACCAGGTTGCAAAAGGCTGGGCTAGAACCTTTCCCCCTTGACATCTTTTCTCTATGAAATTCCACAAGATGTCATGATGGCCACAAATCTGGACGACTTTGAAAAGGGATTGGACAAATTCATGGAGAAGGCTATCAAGGGCTACTAGTTCTGATGGCTATGTGCTACCTCCAGTATCAGAGGCAGTATGCCTATGGACACCAGTTGCTGGGGAACATGGGCAGGAGGGTGCCATTGCACTCATGTCCTGCTTGTGGGCTTCCCACTGGGGCAGCTGGTTGGCCACTGTGTCTACAGAATGCAGGACTAGATGGACCCTTGGTCTGATCCAGCAGGTCTCTTCTTATGTTAAATTATTTGTATGGAAAACTATTCAAGCATTTAAGGCCCCAACTGCAGTCTGAGGTAGTGTGACCCAGATACAAGTTTAGGCCCATGATGTCCCAGAAAAAGGGAGACCCTCAATGAACATCAGAGTGCTGCTTCAACCATTATAAAAATCTTATGCAGAAACCTCTTTCAAGTAGGAATTAACCTGCAACCCACTGGCTACGATTGCACATTGCAAACGCTGGCAATAAGCAACGGTGGGTTGGTTGTCGTGCAAACAAGCCACGGTAAGCCCCGACAGATGATTGAGCTCACTGTAGGTTGTTGCCCCCCCCCCCAGTCCTCTTGCAGGTATCTCAGGGTACACGGCAGGAGGAACAAGTCGCCCCCCATTTCCCCTCCCCCTTTTTGTTGGAGATTGTGATCCCCATTTTGACAGCTACAAGCAGACCCTTCAAAGTGCCCCAGTGGCACTTTGTTTGCCTGTGGTTGCCAAACATTTTTTCTAATTTTTGTGTGCAAAAATTTCTATTTTTTAATTTTAAAAAATTTTTTAGCTGCAGTTGCACAACTTTAAAAAGGGGGTTTTGAGTGGGAACTGGGTAGTTTTGGACTGGGACATATTTCTGTGCATGTCCTAGTCCAAAACCCCCAGTTGCCACTCAACACCCCCCCCTTTTTAAAGGGAGCCAGAGTTTTGATAGCTAGCTGTCAAAGCTATCAAAACTCCTTTTCCCTTGAAAAAAGGGAGTGAACATTTGCACTTTCCTACGCATGTGGAGGGGGGATTTTGAGGATCTTGCTGCAAAGGGGGTTTAAATCCCCCCAACCCCTTTCCGCAGCTAAACACCACTTGCACCTTTGGTATTCTTGACAGCTTGCCTTCTGACAGCTGTCAAGAAAACCCAAAGTGGGGGAAATGTATTTGGAGCCTCTTCTGGGCAATGTCCAGGGGAGTGCTGGATGCCCCTTGGCAGCAGGCACCCACCCACCCGGACATTGCCCCAGCCTAGGCTTCAAATCCCCGCAGTAGCGCAACTGTGAAAGTTCACACTTGTGCAACTGCAGCTAATAATAATAATAATAATAAAAAATTAATTTTCTGCACACATTTTTCGCACACAAAATCCCCTTGCAGCTCTTGCCAAGCGGCTTGTCGGCGAGTGCCACTGACAGCTGCCCCCCAAAGTGGCATTTGGGGGCGGCTGTCAGAGGCTTCCCCTGCTCCCTGCTGCCCCCGCCAGCCATTTCGATTCCCCACCACCCCCGCTGGCCCAAAATGGCTGGCAGGGACACCAGGGAGGGGAGCTCACCTCATCCAGCTATGCACCTAGCCGGCTGAAGCGAGCTCCTCTGACCACTGCCCCCACCAGCTTGAAACGTCTGGCTGCGGGGGAACCACAACTGATGCTGCCTACTTGCGAGTCGGTGGCAGTGATCACGATGGCCTACCTTTCCGGCCAGCAGCGGAGATCACTGTGGCCTACTCACAAGCAGGTGGCAGCGATTGCCGAGCTACTGGGGCATGGCACTGCGGCTCGGAGCTGCGGAGCCATGATCGCTGCCACCGACTCGCAAGTAGGCAGCTGTGAATGCAGCTCCCGCGCTCCTCCCTGCCGCGCTGTGCCCCAATGTTGGGGCATGACACGGTGGCTTGGAGCGGCAGAACCGCGATTGCTGCCGCCGACTTGCAAGTAGACGGCAGCTAATGTGCCTCCCCTGCTGCCTGCCATGGTAGCAAGTCTTTTTGGCCTGCCGCCGCAGTTGGCAGTGGAGATCCTGACTCCCTGCTCCCCCGTTCCCTGCTGCTGTGTTGGTGGGGAGGGGTGGAAAACCTCAGTGCCACTGTGGGTTCCCCTGGGATACCTGCAGGAGGACTGAGAGGGGAGGAGGTGGGCAAGGACCCATGATGTGTCCGATCGTCTGCTGGGCACATCGTGGGCCATCGGGCAGACAACCCACACTGCGTGGCTTGTGCCACAGTGTGGGTTGTTGTGTCGTGTGAACCCACCTGTTGTCAGATACTAGATACCATTGCAAATCAGCTATCAAATACCGATACCATTGCATGGCAACTATTAAATGCTGCCGGATACTAAATATTACATATCGTCTATACAATACTTCCACATAAAATGAAAGTGCAATCCTATATATGTCTATTCAGAAGTAAACCCCATTAAGTTCAATGGGATGTACACCGAGGTAAATGTGTATAGGATTGCAGCCTAAGTAATTATTGGTAGAATGTCAAATGCAGGAACCAAATATTGGGCAAATGAGAATTCAGAAAAAAAATCTAGCGAATAACCAACATTAGCTCTACTTTGAGAAGACCCATTAAAATGAATGAGACAAATTAAACTAATATTGGATAGAACTTAATGTTCACACAGAAAAACGTAAAAAAGGATTTCAACGTCTTTTCAGCTGTTCTACATCCGAACAAATATCCACAATGAATTATCCTAGCATAGTCTCAATCAGAAACAAGACTCTAGGATTTTCAGCCTCAAGGCATACCAAGTACGATTAGGCAGTGCACTGCTGAGAAGGAAGCTTGCAGCACTCAGATTCCTCTGCACCTGGGATATGTTATCTTACCTGTATAAAATGCCCCAAGGGCAACGAGAATGCAGAAAAGCTGGTGAAGTTGCTGCATTTCTAGTCCTTCCTTCTGCTTGTCTTTCAGCAAATCTCCGCTGCTTCTATAGTGGCAGCACCACTACAGTTCTGCTACTTGTGAAACTTTGCTCTTCCTCTCCGGCAAGGTAGTTGTTGGCTAACCCCACCCCGAGAAACCAGCTGGGTTTTGGGAAATGGCATAGACATTAAGCAACTCCAGGGTAGGGTGAGGAGGGGTGAGGATAAGTTTGGCCGGCAGGTGGACAGAAATCCAGTCACCCCTGAGGGAAGGAAATAGGGGGAAACCCACATGTCTTGAAGGCAGGAAGTGAAGAAAGTTAGGCAGGGAAATCCCCAGCCTAGACACATTATATATGAGTTTCAGAATGTACAGCTTTCAGAGGATTACTGGAGGCTTGGGATTGGCCAGGTCCCCAGTATTGCTAGGTGTTGAGGCTATCTTGCCACCCACACCCCCCAGCATGGAGAATTTCCTCACAGTCATGACCCAATTCCTGCTCCTCCCCCTGTATTTGTTTTTCTAACACTACAGTATGGACCCAGCTAAACCATCCTAGATTTACTTCCTCTGGTTTTTTTTGTGGACACAAATGAACTGAGAATGATTGCGAAACACTCATGGTTGGGGGACAGGGCTAATGAGGAGCACGGTAAGGAGTTTCAATTCTTCAGAATCACGGAAATTACCAACTCTCAGCTAGGGTTGCCAAACGGACACAAAAGCACACGCACACACCCCACCAGCCTGGCCTGCACCAGTCCTTCCAACCGAGGTTTGACATGCAGAAAAGTGTAGCTTAAATTAGTGGGTGTAGCTTTTTGTGGCATGAAGCTAAATGATTTATGCACTGTTGGTTGGTGGACGCATAGCAAAGCAAGAACATTTTGGATCCAAATTTTGCATCCGGTTAACCAAATGCTAAAGTCAATTTGCCACTTGATCCCAGAATATGTTTATTGACTTTATTTGTTTAATCAATTTATATACCACTTACCATGTCTAAAAATATATTTCTAAGCACTTTACAAATCAAAAATTCCAATACATCATAATCAATACAAAAGCTCAACAATTAAAATGCTTAAAATGTTTAAAACAAAAAGCCCAGTAAGTACTAAACAAGCTAACTGGGCAACACAGTCATTTAGGGAAGGATTGGGTAAAGAGATGGGTCTTTAAGGGGCACCTAAAACACACCACAGTTGGTGCCTCCCAAATACCAGCAGGGAGAGCATTCCAAAAGGTGGGTGCCACCACGGAAGAGGCCTGCTTCAGGGTTGCCACCAGATAGCAATCTGCAGGTCGTAGAACCACCACCAAGACCTCCTGGGATGGTCTCAGCAATCACACAGCTATATATTGGGGGAGGCCATCTGTTTGACAACCTGGTCCCACATTATTCAGGGAAGCCAACAGCAAGACCTTGAACTTGGCTCTGTAGTTAATGGGCAGCCAGTGCAGTTGCTTCAACACCAGTGTAATATGTGCACCAGCTGCAGCTTCCAGACCCAGCACAAGGGTAGCCTCACATAAAGCCCACTACAGTAATTTAAACGTGAGTCACCAATGCAGGAACTACGGCGGTCAGGCTATCCCTGTCCAGGAAAAGGTGTAGCTGACATTCCAACCAGAGCTGGTAACAGGCGCTCCTCACCACAGAAGTCACTTGGGCCTTGAATGACACTGATGAATCCAGGAGTACCCCCAAACTATGTGCCTGTTCTTCCTGGGGGACTGCAACTCTGTCTAGAACAGGCTAACTCCCCAATTCCTGTAGCCACACTGTGCCTGCACTTTACTTAAAGAAACAGTGTCAAAGGACAAAGCAGCAAAGAAAAATTCCAGAATCCATGTTGCTGTAATACCTTTATTAGGCCAATTAAAAGATCACCTCAAAATTGTGCAAGCTTTCAAGATCCCCAGATCTCTTCTTCAAGCAAATTTAAAAGGCGGGGAAGGAGGTGACTAGATGGGTGTAATCACATTGGCTTCAAATCCCAACTACCGGTAGTTAGCCCCAGGTGTCGTGTAGGAGGAGGAGTCTGCAGGTCATGTGATGGTTGCAAGAGGGCTCTGGCTGCCTCTGGCTAGAGCTGCAAAGAAGGGGGGGAAATGTTGCATTCTCCTGGCAGCTAGATTGCTATGCACAAGATACTGGAAATCTAAAGACAACCCACATCCAAAATGAATAGTATTTCTGCCATTGGGGTCTGGCTATAATGAACAAGAGATCAATTTGGGGAAGGATGGAAATGTTTCAGAGTTTTCTGGTGTGCCAAATATATCAAAGGTAATCCATTTACTCAGTTATAAATATACTTTTCTTCTTTATTACTGTTATAGTTTTTTACTTTGGTAGTTTTTAATAATTTGATGAATATGTAATTGTGATCAATAACACTCCTGAAGATAAAACAAGAAAATCCATTGTTCCGGCTCAGTCACGCCTTTTTCAACTACTCCTGGTCCTGATGGGTCCCAAGTCCAAGTGCCTCTACATGTTTGAATAGTGAGACAGGTCAACAGCTTTCTCCTAACCCATGCTGTTTTTGAGCACACACAGAGTTTTGCTTGCAAACCTCTTTTCCGCCTGCCACATCACAGGGAGCTGTTAAAAGATGGGGAAACTGAGGTAAGGGGGCATTGCCATAAGGGACATTCCCAGTACTGGAAACATATAGCTTCTCTAACATGAGTTACCAGGGCTCTAGGCTGCCATAACATTACAGCCTCAGGCCTCCAGAGCCTTCCCTTCTGCTGCCAAAGTTGGGGTTATTCAGTGGCACTCTGTGAATGCTCAGAGGTACCCTCACTATTACTGCTTCACATGCATTAGGACTGTACCCCAACATTAAAAATTGATTCTGAGGTTGCTTCCACAACAGTTTAATCTAGGATTGCTATCCATTATTCACTTAAAACAAACACCCCCTTGGATTCAATGATGTAATTGCCTTTTAGTGTTTCCCCTGCTGTCCTTCTGTTCATTTGTTTTTCTCCCAGACCCACTTTGAGCATTATTAAATTTAAAACTAAATTATAATGCTAGCTTGCAAGGGTACTTTTCAGAGGCTTTTCAGAACAACTCTCTCCTTAATTAAAAGCTTTCTGTTTGCATATGCAGCCCCATTTACCGCACCGCAGCAGGATTACTGATGAAGAGTCCCAGAAAATTTCCAGTTTAATGATTACTGATTTCCTCACATTTCTTCCTTTTAATTGTTATATAGCAAATTAGTGCTGTAATATGTAAAACAATATGTATAATAGAGAGCTAACATTATATAACAATGAAAAGAAAAAATGAGGCATTCTTACTGAAGTGTGCGCACACATGTGTGCATGTATGAACATACCCACACAGGAAAACCAGAACTGATATTGTCCCTCAACAGGCTGTTCATCAGTAACCCCACTGTTCTGTTCAACAGGAAGCAATAAAAGAGGCAGAACAAGCAGGGAGGAAGCTTTTAATTAAGATTGCAAGTGACCTTTGCTGAACAGGACTGCCTTTCGAATACAAATTATAGATGGGTTTTTGTTCGGGGAAGAGCATTCCTGTATATTATTACATTAAGCGCTATGAAGAATGACTGGTTTAATTCTACTTCCAATGTTTGGGGAAGCAACTCAGGGATCCGAACTGATGAGCTCTGGCACAAATTAAGTTCTGATCTTTCAGCTGGGAGTGTAAACAGCACAGACAGACACACAAAAACAGACACACTTCACATAATCAAGAACTTTTTTTTAATAACCATCATGGAGCAAACAGTGCTGGGAAGAATTCTGGGTAACAGTGAATGTGAGTTTGTGGCTATTGCATAGGGATGAATCTCAGGGAATTGCTCAGGTGTCGTCGCAGCCAGTCCTGCACACTAAAGAGATTGATGTAGAAATCTCGTGGTTTATGTTTGTGCTGAGGGGGATCCCGTATTGTCTCCCTCGTGTTCAGGTTTTTCATCTTCCTTTTACATGGGTCATATGTGCCCCAGCTGATCACACCCACCTGTCAGGAGAGGTAAAGGAGCTGGGTCAAGAGCTAAAGTGTGAAATCTAAAATTCACAGGATCAAAATAAATCTTAAACCAGAATACTACAACATCCCCCTAGAGCAGGGGTGGGCAGAAGGTAGATCGGGATCTACTGGTAGATTTCTGGGCAATCTGCCATAGATTGGGAGGGGTTTCTGACTCCCAATTGTTTAACAGCAACAATGTGGCACCCTAAATTAGGGTGCTAAATTAAATTAAGCTGCTAAAATGTAAGAAAACTAGAAGTGGATTTTTGTGGGAGAGAACTTATAAACTCAGGTCTGGTACTGAAAAGAGGAAACATATGTCCCTCCGACAGCCAAATACTGGATATGAACAACACTGGATGGCTGTGTCAGTCATGTTTTGTGAGCTTCTTAGCAGTATCTGGCTGATTACTGTTGGAAACAGAACGCTAGGGAGATCAAGCTGGACTGACCCAGCAACTAACTTACATTTTTATTGATATTTTTGGTCAGATATGATCATGCTGGGATTTCCCCCCACCTGGGACTGATCCTGTCAAGGATGCCTACACTGCATTGCTGCCAATTGATACATATTAATTGAATATGTGTGATGGTGGAGGCAGAAGTGAAATGACTGGGTGCCAGAAGACTCTCTCTCTCTGATTTTTATCCCACCCTTCCTCCAAAGTGTGGCATACATGTATCCCCCTGTTTACCCTCACAATAACCCAGTGGAGTATGTCAGGCTAAGAAACAAGCTGGGTTTGTATAATCAGTGCAGCCCACCATCGTTTATTTAAGCCATGATGGGCTGCAGCATGTGGGGGTCGCAGCCATTTTGAATATTTAAACCCTGGTAGGGGGTTACCATGGTTTGTCGTGTCATCCAAACCCAGGTGGCAGAGCTTCTTTGAAGGTTAAACAACCCTCAAATAACCCATGGTAAGTTGTAGGGTTATTTGAGGCACCCATGGCCTGTGGCTTATGCTGGCTCAGCTTGTCTGAGTGTGGAAAGCTAAGCAAGGTCAAGCCTGGTTATTACTTGGGTGGGAGACCCCTCCTCTAGTTTCCTGCATTGAGCAGGGGGTTGGACTCGATGGCCTCGTAGGCTCCTTCCAACTCTATGATCTATGAAATCTATGAGGGTTGCTTAATCCTCGAACAACTGCGTACTGATGACGACATGATATACTGTGGCAATCTCCCAACAGGGGTTGAATATTCAAAAGGGCTGCCCACACTGCAACCCCAGGTAACCCGGCCCAGTGACTGGCCCAAGGGTTTATGGCTGAGAAGAGATTAAAAACAAGGGTCTTCCCTTGTCTAAGTCCAACATTCTAAACACTATGCCACACTGGTTTGCATGAAAAGTGGCAGGTCCATACCAGGATACAATCAGAGGCTTACTTACCTGAAAATGTCTTTCCCTCCTCTCCACAAATAGCGATCCCCCAGATTCACCTGTAAAAAGGGGGGATCAAAAGCTTACAAAAGCCTCACCATCTCTTCCCACCACTATTTCAGAGAGGAAAAAGCTCAAATTTTATTTGCAGACCTCTTAAACTAACCAGTAAATTTCTGATAAGGTGACCAGAACAATAGATGACAGGATACCTTTATCTCCCCCCACCCCCATACCACTACAGAGCAACCATCAAATGTGGGAATATTAGGAGATAGAGAACTTCTAGATCTAGAAGTTCTCTATCTCGTATACGGCTCGGGTCCAGGTTATCTGAAATACTGTACAGTATTCTCCCCTATGAGCCTGCCCGCACTTTGAGATCCTCAGGGGAGGCCCTTCTCTCGGTTCCATCACCAACACAGGCATGCCTAGTGGGAACACAGGAAGGCCTTCTCGGTGGCTGCCCCAGTGCTCTGGAATTCCCTCCCCAGGGAGGCTAGAGTGGTGCCCTCCCTGGTAGGCTTCTGGAGGTAGGCAAAGACCTTCCTGTTCTGGAAGGCATTTGGGACTAGCCTGTGATGTAATGGATATATATATATATATATATATATATATAATTTTTAATATTGATGATTTAATTCTATTTTTAACTTTTGTATTTTTCTATTTCTGTTTTAATTGTATGAGTTTTAAAGGTTGTGAGCCACCTTGGGTCCCAGTGTTGGGAAAAAGGCGGGATACAAATAAATAATAATGAAATGGGTCTATAGGAACCTGGTTCCGTTAAATCCTTCTCTGGCTTCCAGAAGATAAAAATTAATTTCTATCTATCTTTTGATTTGTGTTTTTGAAACAAAACAAAACAAACGCTCTTGCATTGTGCTGCACTCCTTAGAATTTTTGCATTCTGAATGTTCTAATAATTGTCACCTTGGCTCCCGCTGTTCATTTGAAATCCCAGCTGCGTTAACTGAGGAAGCTGGAAGTCAAAACATTTCGCTGAATGGCATTAAACCTCTCCTCTGTTTGGTCATTCACGTTAAATACAAGAGCAGGCCAAGCCAGTTGGTATTCTGTCTGGTAGCTCTTGTACATACGATAGCTGCTCTGTGGAGCAACTGTCACATGAAGGCTGTTTCCTGTGGCCTCCGCATGGCAACTGTGAAATGAACACCACCCCTGATAAGCCCTGTTCAGACTCCTTTGGCGTCTGAAGTTCACAAGGCACTGGCCAGACATTTTATCCCATAACAACAAGGACTAGAAATTTATTAAATTCAGAGGAAGGGTTCTTTAGATGAAAGTTGTCATCTAAGGATTCAATGTTGGCAAGGAATCTCACAGTTATGAAGGATACATCATTGTGAAGGATACATATACATCAGCAGCATTATCACTACTACTACTACTACTACATTTTATCCTGCCTTTTTTCCTCTTGCAAGGAACCCAAGGCAGCTTACATGGTCCTCCTCCTCCATTTTATCCTCATAACAACCCTGTGAGGTAGGTTAGGCTGAGAGTCCGCGATTGGCCCAAAGTCACCCAGTGAGCTTCATGGCCAAGTGGGGACCAGAACCTGGATCTCCCAAGTCCCAGTCCAACACTCTAACCACTACGCCACACTGGCTCCTGTTATAGCTCTGGTTACCAGGAAAACCTGTACAACCTTCATCTGGATGAGAAGCTTCTTCATGATTCAAAGCCATCTTCCTCTCTTTCACCCTGCCCCTCCACATAATCAGGATACATTCACCCTTCTTGTGTAGGCAAAACAACCTTTGCAAGTGGCAGCCTCCACAGCGTTATCGTCTCCACTGCACAGGAATCTATCCGTCACCACTTCAGAGACATCAGACACTTTGGAATAAATCATATCCTCTTGAACAGCTCCAGAAATACAATAGGGACGCTATAGGAAGCAACGAATTTCATATATTTGATGGCAGAATTGATACCTGGGCCACTGTAGCTCAGCCCCAGCGCTTTGAAAACTTGCATACAATAAAAATCAAGCAATTATGTGCAAATGGACCAGGAGTTGTTTTCCCCCTTTAGGACAGGTGACAGTCTTATTTAAACAAAGAATCTTGTGGCACCTTAATGCCATAATAAATGTTTTAGTCTTTAAGGTGCCACAAGACTCTTTGTTGTCTCTGCTGCAACAGACCAACACGGCTACCCTTCTGGGAAATTGTTACAATAGAAGTCTTATTTAAAGTGCTCTGGATGAATGAATCCAGATTAAAACCCCATGTACGCATCATTAACTTGGTTCAGTAATAAGTCCATACCTGTAATGCAATGGATTTGGGTGTTCAGTTCAACTTGAACTCTTCAAGAGTATATCATCATCATACACAGTAAAGCAGGCCCAGCATGAGCTCTCCTGCCACCTGAAACAGAAGAACTCGTGCCACATCCGTGCAACTTGCCCTGCCTCCGCCATGCAACCCTCCCTCCCTGCCGCCACCAGCCCTAGCCCGGAGAACCCATTTTTTCCTTTGCTGCCATGCGGGGGGCTCTCCGGACTGGGGCTGGTGGCAGTAGGGAGGGTTGAGATCTCGGTGGCTCTGGGCACATGGCCAAGATATCGTGATGTGTCAGCCATGTGCTGAGATCTCACGAGAGCCCCGGAGCAACAGAGGGCTAGCATCTGCTCCAAACAGCCTGCCTCTTTCTCGCTAGGGCAAATGGGTCACAGTGGGAAAGTGGCTGGCGGGGCTCTCTAGAGCACCCACTGTGGCGGCGGTGGGCTCTCTGGGTTGTGGCTGGGCTGGGGGTGCGGTGCAATTTGCTGTTCTTCCAGCTCTGTCACCTCATGCAGGTGCCTCACCCTGCTTCATGGGTGGGCTGGCCCTAAAGTAAAGCTCCAGTTCTGTGCCCTTACCTCAGAGAAAGCCCCACTGAATAAAGCAGCAGGACTTGCTTCAGGGTAGATGTGCAAAAGATTGGGCTGCAGTGTCTTGGCAACTAGAGACAAAAGGAACTGTGGCTCACGCTGGCTCAGCTTGTCTGAGCGTGGAAAGCTAAGCAGGGTCAGGCCTGGTTATTACTTGGGTGGGAGACCCCTCCTCTAGTTTCCTGCATTGAGCAGGGGGTTGGACTTGATGGCCTTGTAGGCTCCTTTGAACTCTGTGATCTATACAGAAACCAAACCAATTTCATCTATCTAAAATTATTTCTAGGCAGGCTTTAATGGTGGAATATATATCCCACTCCATCCCTGTAAATAATATATCCTTGAAAATAATATAAGTTTGGTTTTCTGTCAGTGTCTGAAGGATCCACAGCTTCTGATTCTGAACTTTCACTTTGAGCTTCATGGTCTTAGGAAAAAGGAAGGTTTGCAAAAAACGAAAGCAGCTTCTCAACTTTTTCACATTCGTGTGTTCCTCAATTGCATGTGAGCACACTTTCAAACATTTATAAGTTTCACCTGATGCAGAAGATGGAGAAATCTAAGGCAAGTGAGCAGCCCCAAAACACAAGCTCTCTCGCCGCCTGAGGTGGGAGAGAACATGTGCCAGTGCCACATCACACCCCTTCCCACCACATCGTGCCCCCTTCCCCTTCATGTGCCTCCCTTCCTCTTACTTTTGCTGCGCAGCCAGAAGAAGGGGTTGTGGGGCTCTCATGAGAGCCCCATGGCCTCTTCTTCCAACCGTGGAGCTCTCCACAGAGCCAACACTATGGCGGCAAAAGGGGGGAGCATGATGAGGGAAACAGAAGGCGGGTGGCTGCTCCAGAGAGCCCCGCTGGTCGCTCTCACATTGCGGCAAATGCCACGGCGGGAGAGCAGCTGGCGGGGCTCTCCAGATCACCTGCTGGAGGCCATGTGGCAGTGGTAGTCCTGTACACTGCAGCATTTGAAAGTAGGTACTTTTCCGACAAAGTCCCAAGGGTGTTGCTTGTTGAGCAATCCAGTCAAACACAGCTGCAGTGCTAACACTGCTATCTTTGAATCGTGGCTCTTATCAGATTTTGCAGCAGTGTAAACTGGTTTTAACAATATTATTTTAAAACATGGCTTTTAAAAGTATATTGCATTCATCATACTGGTCAGGGGGGGACGGGACAGAAATGCTCCCACCCCCATTTTTTCCAGGCTTTTACATTTCAAATTATTATTACCAAGAATTCTATGAGCAGGAAATGACATGCTTACACTTGTCTTTGTCTTGATTTCCACATCCATCCTCTTGTTGTCTAAGGAAATGAACTGGGCAGGCACCTTCTCAAAACTCAGCAATTCCAGCTCTACAAGGCAGAAAGGTGGGCGGGGATGATTGTGAGCCTGGATAGCAGAATTTCTGGGCTCTCTGAGAGAGGAGTGAGGCCCAGCCACCCAATTGGTTACAGCAGGGGAAGGTAACCTAGAATAGGATTTTCTGGCAGGGGAGTGAGGTCTAGTGGGTGATGCACTCCGGGACTTGGGGGATGGGGGGTTAATAGTCAGACCTTCAGGTTCCAAAGGAAGGTAACGGAACCTGACACCACAGTAGCAGAATCTATGGAACTCCCTGCCTCTGGAGGTCAGGCAGGCTCCAACACTGTGTTGTTTTCGGTGCCTGCTGAAGACGCCTTTGTTTCGGGAAGCCTTCCTTGCTGACCAGCCACTGTTTTAATGTTACTCTGTTTTTAATGCATTGTTTTAATTCTTTTATCTGTTTTATCTTTTTATTATTCACCGCTCTGGACTCTGTATAGATATGGAGCAGTATACAGATGCTATAAATAAAACAAATAATAAATAAAAAAACACACACCAAAGTTTGAGGTGGGTTAACACCTGGCAAACATTTATCTCAGCTGACAGATCGATAGCTCTCTATTGAATCTGTGGGTGGTGGGTAGGTGGGTGCATGGCCATTCTGAATTGGTGGAGAGATTTGTCTGCTTAATTCCAATAACGAACAAGGAGACTCTGGCATGCTAACTAGTTATGCGGCCCCCCAAGTGGTGGTCGACATCCAACTTCAGAGGGACCAGTGGCGTTGACCTGTCAGGTGGCTTCCAGGAAAACAAAGTATTTGGGTCCTGGTGGCACCAAAATTCCAGAGTTGAAACTTAAAAGGAACCGACTGAATGGCACAGCAGGAGTGGGGCCTTTGGCTTAATTTGACCCAACCTAGGAAACCTTTTATCTCGGGACTGGTTTTGGCATATATAATGGGTTGGCAGAATGAACTGGACCACTTCAGACTGCAGCTGGGGATGGCACCATTTTTCAAAGCTTCCTCACATTAAAACAACAACAACCGCTCACTGCAAATAGTTTAAATCAAAATAGCAGGCAAAAGATGGGGTTTGGACTTTCTCCTGGATGTGCGAGTTTTCTGTTTGCAGGGAATTTTGCTTGCAGGGGAGCATTCAAAAGGAGTACTACACACACACACACACACACACCTGTAGTAGGTATTCTACCGCCTCATTTTGCGGCACGTGTAGCCCACTGAGCCTCGCTTGCAGATGGTCAGTTTCTTCATTCTCTGACCACTGAAGTAGGAAACAATTCACTTCCCTTTCAGCGGCTGGCACTCCCATGCCTCATGTTGGAGTTTTGAAACTCCCCTCGATTTCAAAACCGAGGTTGCCCTGTGGTACTGGGAGCTTCCATTTGAGAAAGAAAGAAAAAATATATATATCCAAAGCTACAGTCTGGCTCCTGAAACTGTGGGGCCAGCGGTTATAGGCCTGGACTATACTTCATAGAGGTGATAGAATAGACTGATGCGCTTCAGGTTACAGGTTGGAACAAGGCTAGGTCCAGGGGTGAGGCCCTCAGCAAAGTATTTATTTGTTTACAGCATTTTGACCCCATTCTTTAGCCAAAAAAAAGGCTCCCAGAGTGGCTTACAAAGATTAATAAGATAGTTCCTGGCCTCAGGCTTACAATGTAAAAAGCACTTACTTGCTGACAGCCTTGAGCCATCGTTTTAAATTCCCCATAATGCCCCAAACTGACATGACATCAGGCACTCTGGGGCACTGTGGAAATTTAAAATGGTGGCTTGTAGCCCTGTTGGGGTCCTGACTGCTGCCCAAGGGTGCTGAGGTGGAACCTGGGTGGGAGATATCACTCTTGAATGCTCCCTTGTGTTAACACACACACACACACACACACACACACACACAGTGAGCACGCACCACACTTTATGAATGGCTTCCCCTTATCTGAGCTGAATCTACTGGAAATAATTTTCATTGGGTAACTGAGTAAATTCGCCTACCATACTAATTTCATAAACTGCTGTCATGTGTGGCTGCAGAGTTGAGAGGAAGTGGGAAGAGAAGGGAAGCAGTTCTTGAAAGCAGCAGCTGTGGTCCAAGGGTATGACCCAGGGCATACACTATTCTAGTGAAATTGGGCCGTGTTGTTTGCTTGGGCAGTTGGCAGTAACAGAGAAGCGCATTTTGGGCGTTTCTGATTACCCTTTAGAGCTGCTTCCTCCTTAGTGCAGTGGAAGAGCTCTCTGAGCTCCAAAGCTCCTCCAGAACAATTGGTGCCAATGGACACTTTCCTTTTCCTTTTCTAGCTTCTGTGCAGTTGTGTGTGTGGGGTGGGATTGGGGGGGGGGAAGTGGCTGGATGGGAAGGTTTAAACCTCCCCTACCTGTGCATGGTGGTCCTAATCTGGATCATGGGCCCACATGCTTACTCAGAGGTAGAAAAGAAAGTAAGGCTCAGCCACTCGCTACATATTTGTGTAGTTTAGGACTCACAGCCACATTGACAAGGATCTCAGGTAGCAGAGCTGGGCCGGACACTCTGCCTGAGACTTTGGAGAGAGGCTGCCACAGTGGGCGGAGACAGCACTAAGGCTGCATCAGCCTTCCCCAATCAGGCACCGGCCAGATATAATTGACTGCAACTCCCCTTATCATCCACCCACCACAGCATGGTGGCTGGAGATTATGGGAGCTGTAGTCCATCACATCTGGAGGGTAACAGGCTGTCGAAGTCTGAGCTACATGACCCAATCAGCTGACACAGTATGAGGCAGCTTCCTATCTTCTCTTCCCTTCTAAGCACAGGAAAATCCCCACAATATGTTGGCCCCTTTCGCCTTCAAGAAGCACCTTCGCTGCTATTGGCAGGGCGCCCGCTGCTTTCTGAAGCTCCTCCAAATGTGGGCTCAGATCCTAGTTTAATCCTCATCTGTTCCTCACAGGCTTGGGGAGGTAGCAGATCCCAAAACTCATCACCTACCAGTCTTCCCCCCCCCCCCGATGCCCCATCAGCCCCAGCCACCACTGCCAATGGTCAGGCATGCTGGGAGTTGTAGTCCAGAACAACTGTAGGGCACCAGTGTGGGGGAGGCTGCTCCAGAGGTTTTGGACTACAACTCCCATCACCATTGGCCATGCTGGCTGGGGCTGATGGGTGTTGTACTCCAAAACGTCAGGAGGACACCAGGTTGGGGAAGGCTGACATGCACAATCTCAGTAACCCTTAGAGCAATCTTAACTTCTACAATGTAATTCTTGAAGAGGCCCCCATGTCAAATTCATTTCAACAAGGAAAGGAGCTTCTCCCAAGGGGCTGGGAGGAAAGCCAAGTTAATTTTACCTTGGCTTAACAAGTAAAACATCGCTGTGTGCACACCACGGTTATAACACTGGGGTGCACACATGGCCCAACAAAAACCGCCCCCTCCACTCGCCCCGTTCAGTCCTCCTTCACATCCAAACTGGGAGTGGAGCCTGTGCAGATGGAGCAAGCAGCTTTAAAATCAGAGCCAGCTCCAGGTTGGGGGGACTCGAGGCAAAGGGACCTCAGGTGGGCCCCCTCCTCTGTTAGTGGGGCTTACCTGGTGGCAGCAGACAGCTACACACCGCAGTGACACACCACGTGTCAGTCCCCAGAGCAGTGAACTATGACGGTGCTGGCAGGGACCTCTCTTGGCCAGCTGTCACCAGTCAGTTCCCCTTCGCACATGTTGTTCTTCTACGGTGGACTGGTTTATCTGATCTGTTCAGAATTCTTTTCTACATCGTTATCACATTTAAAAGATTTTGAAGAATGATGCACAGAGCATGGCTTGGATATAAAGCCCTAACAGTTGACCTGAGTGCTGCATGTGTTGCTCTCAAACTAACAGAGTATGAGCCAAGGTTTGACAAATTATCAGCATGCATGCAATAGCAAAAATCACATTAATTGTGCAAAAGCATGCCCAATGCAAACTTTTACCTAATTCAGTGTTTGCAGTCCAAGACATAAAGTGTTTAAAATGTGTTAAGCACGTTTCGTTTTCTTGTTTATCTTGCTCATCCTAGTACAGGTTGACTTACTTTTACTAATCCGACACCTGTAGAAGCAGGGAAAGGACCCGGAGTAAAGCTTGCCCCATACAATTTCAGTCTGGCATAGAATCATATTACAAGTTGAGAATCCCTTATCCAAAAATACATGTGCCTAATTATTTTAAAAGTTTGTATAAATTCCCTTCAGGCTATGTGTACAATGTAGTACTATAATAGTCCCCACATTAGCCTGTGTTTCTTTAACAAAAGATGTATATCAGAGTGTGATGGATTCAGTTATTGCATGGGCACTTGAAAAATAGTTGGTTTTTGTGATCTGAATTGCATCTGCCCAATTTCATCAGGATCTGATACTTTCTATTAAAGCTACTTCTTCCCCATTTCTGAGAAATCTCATTATTTTTTTTATTACATGGGTTCTAGTTTCCCTCCAAATGTAGCAATAATGGAATTATTGAGCAATAATGGAATAACATACCAATTCAGAACTATGGAGGGTACATATTTAGAAATGTGGGTGGCTATTTCTTCAGAAATAGCAGTCACAGGGAATTAGATAAAGGAATTAATTGTAAGTTTGTTAAAGGCGGGGAGATTATTGATAGCAAGGAAATGGAAAGTTCAACATCAGTATTTAATTATAGATTGGTATAAAGAGGTGTGGAATATTGCATTAAATGATAAATTTAAATGATAAATTAACATGTAGTATTAAATGTAAAAAGGGACAATTAAAGAAAAATAATTTTAAGGATATATGGGGACCATTTTTAGATTATGTTTTAGTAAAGGGAAAAGGGAGTAAGCCATGTCAAGATATGATGTATTTTTGGAATATAGATTAATAATGGATTATGTAGATAGAATTATTTTTTGGGCCCCGTGGTGACGGGTGCACTTTGTAGTTATATGGATTTGTGGGTTTATTTTCTTTTTGTATGTGTGTTCATTTAAAAATAAATAAATAAAATTTAAAAAAGAAAGAAAGAAAGAAATAGCAGTCAGTAGACTTCCTACAGAACCTTTACGACTCAGGGCACAATCCTATGCAAGTTTAGACAGAAAAAAGTCCTATAACTCCCAGCACGGCTGGCTGGGGAATGTTGGGGGTTATAGGACTCTTCTCTGTCTAACCTTCATATTTTATGTAGCATTTTCCACCCTCTCCAGTGCTCAAAGTACTGCCTGTACGTTACTCAGTTACTGGGTTCAGACAATACGATAACCCACATTCAAGGGTTGAGTGTGGGTTGTCATGGAACTGTAGGTTGCTGTTGAAACATGTGTTATCATGTTGTCTGAACCCAGCCACGCTAACAAACCATGGTTTGTTAACTACGAACTAACAAACCATGGGTTCTCTTCATGGTTTGTTCGTGGTTAACAAACTATGGTTTGTTAGCACAGCTGGGTTCAGACAACAAGATAACCCACGATTCAACAACCCACAGTTCAACAACAACCCACACCGAACCCATACGCAACCCTTGAGTGCAGATTACCGTGTTGTCTGAACCCAGCCAGTGAGTTCATTAAACGTAAGTCAACATTATCACCACCTTATTGCTGACAAGAGGCTGAGGAATTATTAGAGAAATTCATGGAGGAGAAGGCTATTAATGCCTACTAGTCCTGATTGGCTATATGGTTCCTCCAGTATCAAAGGCAGTATGCCTGCATACTCCAGTTGCTGGGGAACATGGGCGGGAGGGTGCTGTTGTACTCATGTCCTGCTTGTGGGTCTCCTGTGGGCAGCTGGCTGGCCACTGTGTGAAGAGAATGCTGGACAAGGTGGACCCTTAGTCTGATCCAGCGGGGCTCTTCATATGTTTAGGGATAGCTGCTTGACTATGGCCATCCAAAAGAAGCATAAGAAGCTGCCTAATACCAAGTCAGACTATTTATCCCTCTAGCCCAGTATTGTCTACTTCGTCTCTGACTGGCAGCAGCTTTCTAGGGTCTCAGGCAGAGAAGGGCCTCTCCCAGCACCTGCTGCCTGATTCTTATAACTAGGGGTGCCGTGGATTGGACCTGAGAACTTCTGCATGCAAAGCTGAGCTATGGTCCCTTCCCAATTGTCTAAGAAATAATGAGTTTGTTTCTTTTGATTTATTATTACATTTACTGTATATCCTGCCTTTTTTCCTCTTGCAAGGAACGCAAGATGGCTTACATAGTCTTCCTTCCTCTCTATTTTATCCTGACAACAGCCCTGTGAAGTAGGTTAGGCTGAGGGCCAGTGACTGGCCAAAAGTCACGCAATGAATTGCATGGCCGAGTGGGGACTGGAGCCCAGATCTCCCAAGTCCCAGGCCAACACTCTAACCACTGCAACACACTGGTTCTCACCAATGGTCAATTTGGTTTGCCAATTGTCAAAAAAAAAATCGCCCTGGCTTGTTCCTCAGCTTTTAACAATATCTTAATGTGGAGAAATCAGCAGCTGAAGCTTTTTTAGGGCATGGGGAAGTAGCAGCATCACCTGCTAATGTATTTAGTTGAAGATGCTGTTAAAGGCACAGAAGCAGGCCAAGCAGGCCAAGACACTATACCTTTAAGCATTGGCTGGAATAGAAAGTCTACCATGTGCAACTCCCACCCAGTGTGATAAACTGGGTGAAATATGTACTTGGAGGTACACTTCAATGTACAGGAATCTTCCCTGTAGCCTGCCTTATGTTCATTATTTTGGAGAAAGGCAAAAGCCTTTCAGTTACGGAATCCCAGCTTAATGTACCTCTCAGGGTTGTTGTGAGGATAACCCCCCTAACCCTTTTTCTTCAGGCTCCCCCTTTTGCAGTGTCTCCAGGGCCTGGTTTACTACATGCAGCAAAATGAAGTGGTAGAATCCTAAAGCAGCAGAGTGGACTGTACCTCTTCAGACCACAGGTGAGATGCCATCTTCAATTGCTCTCTTATCTACCAACCTTCCTGCAAGTAAAAACGAAACAAAAACCTGGCACATCAGGGAGAAAGGCTTCATTCCAACCCACTCCTTGCTGTGCTACTCTTCCGATTGCAGTGTTCATTTAATATTTTTTTTATGTACAAGAGCAACTCAAAAACGGGACTCCACATCTGAAATGATTCAGTGAATTCTACCCACTTCAGCACTCCTCTGCCACATTCTGCTGCATGAAGGAACCAGGCCTGGGTCTAGTCTAGTGAGAAGAGTGCACAGCATAGACCCCTGCAGCTCATTCCAAGAGAGATCTTTTAGCCTAACGTGCTCACCATGATCCTTGCATGTTGTGGTCCCCGGCTTCTTCTTCAAGGCTCTGTTGGCACCTTCAGTGCAAGGAAGGCAGATTGGCCTGCGAAGTAGAAGGACATTTGCTGCTGGCTTGGAGTTTGCACCAACAAAAGAAACAGAGAGCAGGGTGGAGGATGCTGGAAGGGCCCCAGCAAGGACAACAGAGAAACGAGATGGGGAGGCAGGGTTTTGGTAGCCCGCCCTGCTCTTGCTAATCCCATGACGAGCAAAACCAGGATTAGGCCAGATAGGGGGCAAATGATGTAAACGTGCATAACTTACACAGGCTGCAGAATCCATCGGGCTCATTTATAAAGCCAGGGGCGAGATGAGGGCCTTTCTTTGACAGTAAAAGGACTGAACTGGAGGGTGTGTGTGCTGAAGTCTCCCCGGTCCCACACTTCAGCTGGCCACCTCAGTCTGTTGTTTCAGCCACGTTTCTTCATTCCCAGCTCACTTCTGGAATCAGAGCCAGGAAGGGAGAAAAGTGCCTGAGGCAACCAGCTGCAGGGAGTGAAGGTGCAGGCTGGGGGATGGCACAAGGTCCCCCATCCCTCTTACAGGTGCTCTTTCTGCTGTTAAAGGCAGACGCTCCCGTGCCTGCTTTGCGTGTAAATATCCTCATCATACCTACTTTGGCCCTGACACAATGACCGGGTTTGCAAGATTTATTTAATTTATTTATTTATTATATTTATACCCCGCCTTTTTTCCTGCAAGGAACCCAAGGAACCCGTGCAAGCAACTGGTGATTTGTCTAGTCACTCACCCGGGTGTGGCTTGTCATGTTGTCCAAACCCAGGCGGCATGGCTTGTTGCAGGAGGAAACAACCCTCAAATGACCCCAAAACAGCCAATAGGTTATGTACAAGAGCAACTCAAAAACGGGTTGCTTCCTCCTCCAACAAGGGTTGTTTCCCCCTCCACCTAGGTTTGGATGACTTGACAAGCCACATCTGGGCGGGTGATTAGGCAAATGGTGCCTGGCATGCGCTGCAGCTTAAACAAACCTTGTTTAAGCCACTGTGATCATGCAAACTGGATTTCTCTCCCTCTCCCGCACCATCTGCCTTGCTTAATTACATTTATATAATTATTTATGTTTTGCACTTTGCCTATCAGGTGCTCAGGACAATATCCAAGAAAACACAATAAAACTACAATTAAAACTAGTCATAAAGTTCTGCATCATAAAAAAAAAATGGGGAAAAAAACATTCAATGCAATAAAATTAGAGAGTGAGTGCCAGTAAAGAGTGACATAAAAATGGTAAACACCATCAAAAAGCCAGTGTGGCATAGCGGTCTGAGTGTTGGACTGGGACTCAGGAGGCCTGAGTTCTAGTCCCCACTTGACAAAAAAGCTCACTGGGTGACTTTGGGCCAGTTACGGAATCTCAGCTTAATGTACCTCACAGGATTGTTGTGAGGATAAAATGGAGGAAGAGGATTATGTAAGCCACCTTGGGTTCCTTGCAGGAAAAAGGTGGGATATAAATATAATAATTAATTAATTAATTAATGTCCGACGGAACAGGACAGTCTTAATTGCCTGCCTAAAGCTTAATAGAGAGGAAGCCAATCTGACCGCTCTAGGGAGGGAGTTCCCTAAATAAGAGGCAAACTTCAGTATTGCACCCCAAAAGCTCTTCTTCAGAGTGAGCAAAGTAAGAACTACCTGGCCTCAAAAGAGTGTACTCCCTTGGCTTCTGCGTGCGTCACTTCGCAGCCAATAGGAAAACCCACAGTTCCTTTAGCTGGGGATGATGGGCATTGTAGTCCACATTTGCAGGGCACCCAGTTGGGGAAGGCTGCCATACAAAATCAAAGCAAATGCAACAGTGACACTTCACTGTTACTTACTCCGATCTTGTATGGCTTACCTCTCCCGTGGCCCCTCCTGCTAGAATCCCTGTGGTCTACTGCCGCAGCCCGCATTTACAAAGCAAGAGTGCATGGTCAGCTTTCTTAAGGCATAACTAGTAGCGTGACGCCACTAAGCAGGCAAAACCAAAACTGGATCCCTCCTTTTTTTTTCTTTTAATGAAACTTCTATTTTGTACAGAGAACACACACAACATTTTTAAGCGACACAAACGTTTCAGAGCAAGCCACTATAGCCTCAAATTCTTCCTTCACATTTCCTTTGTTTGTTTAACCTTGTCCCATAGGGGCACATTACCTGATTCTCCCACCAAACCGCACAGGATTCTCCAGTTCGAGGAGGGAGATGTCGTAGTCGTAGAATTCCTGGATGCCCTGGGCTGACTTAGCTCGAACATTGTACAATTCATGGTCAATCCGTCTCTTTATTCGCAACTTGCGCTCTCCTCCTCCTAGGGGGAGAAAGCAGAGTGAATCAGCCTCAGGATCCATTTTTACCGTAAAATGTTCCATTGTTCTGACAAAGGACCCAGTGAACTCGGCTATCACCTTTCATGCATTTCCAGAGCCGGTGAGAGGGCAGAAGCCACTTTGCAGGGAGACAGACACCTCTGCCTCTTTATGGGAAGAAGAAACTTCCTCTGCAGAGGAACCCAGGCCCACACCAGGGCACTTGCTTTATGTATGGAAGGTGGTAAATTCATACTCCCTTTAATGCAGGGGTGGGCAACATCAGGGGTTCTGGGGGCCAATCTCCAAAACTTGGAACCCACCAGTGGGCCACAACCCCACCCACTACAAAAAAGGCCTGGGGTGGGCACATGAGGCCCACATACCGCCCACCCCTGACTTAGAGCTTGGCCAGTACTGGAGCGGAGAAAGACCTCTGGCTGAGACCCAGGAGAACTCCTGCTGGTCACGATAGGCCAGCCTTCCCCAACCCGGTGTTCTCCAGACGGGTCTGGACTACAATTGTCATCATCCTTAGCCAGCATGGCTGGAAGGCACCAGGCTGAGGAGGGCTGGGTTAGACAATACTAGGCCAGAACGGCCATTGGTCTCAGGGCCAAGCTACCCATTATGTTTAACTGTCAGTCCTGGCATGCCCCTTCAATTGAGTCTGGCTGCCCTTTCATATGTTCCTTCCATTTCCGTCGCCCACCAAGCAGTTTCCTGGCTGCTGTGGGGAGGCAGAGCTGAGCAGGACGTGGCCCCAGAGATGATAGCTTTGGCTGAAGGCTAGAAGACGTGGTGATAACATATCAAAACTGATTCCCCACCCTTATCTTCTAGCAGTCCCCAGGAATCCTGCCTTCCAGTATCTTTTACTGTAACCTACTAGGCCTGCCTGAAGTGCTCCCAGAAGACCCAGAATATCACAGGTTGTACTGGACTAGCAAACTCAGGGGTACTCTGGGGAGAGAAGAGGCAGGGCACAGTTTCGCTCAGCCTTCCCCAATCTGGTGCCCTCCAAATGTTCTAGACTACAACTCCCAGCATGCCTGACTATTGGCCATGCTGGTGGGGCTGATGGGAACTGAAGTCCAAAAGATCAGGAGGGCACCAGGCTGAGGAAGGCTGATTTAGCTATATGACTTTATGACTTTGGACTTGGGGACCATAAAACTGTTCAGCATTTGTTGACTGCTTTCTGTTCCCTACAGAGAGGAGGAGGCCGTGGCTTTTGCCTCAGACTATCCTGGTTATCATGTTTCATGTTTTTAAAAAACAATTCATAGTGAAATAATGCTAGATAAAATTGAAAAAATGGAAGGAAGCCAGCAATTTTCCCCTGGGGAAAAGAAGCTAACTAATTAAGGGACAATTCTGCTCTAATCCCCGGTGCCCCCTCTGAACAGGAAACAATAAAAATGGGCTAAATCTGCCCAAGAAATTTTTTTCCCCCATTAGCATTGCAGGTGGCTGAGTAAACATGAGAGCTGAATGAGACTGATGGCAGGTGACGGACTCAGTCAGGTGACTGCTGAATAAGACTGAGTTGTGCGTAAACACACAGGAGGACCTTGGCCATATGGCAGGGCATTGCTGGCTAACCCCCTAGGTCTTGTAGAGCACAATGCTATACATATCTACTCAGTACTATGTCCCATTGAGTTTAGTGGGACTTACACCCTTGTAAGCAAGGATGCCAATCTTTTTGGGTTAGTAGGCACATTTGGAATTTTTAGAGAATTTTGTGGGCGCTTTCACAAAATGACTGCCATGGGGGCTTGCCCATTCATGAAATGGTTGCCATGGTGGACATGGCCAGTCACAAAACACTCATATGCTCTTGCTTTGCTCTTGAGAGCCAGTGTGGCGTAGTGGTTAGAATGTTGGACTGGGACTTGGGAGACCCGGGTTCTAGTCCCCACTCGGCTGTGAAGCTCACTGGGTGACTTTGGGCCAGTCACTGACTCTCAGCCTAACCTACCTCACAGGGTTGTTGTGAAGATAAAATGGAGTGGAGGAGCAGGATTATGTAAACCACCTTGGGTTACTTGCAGGAAAAAAATAAATATAATAATTAAATAATAAATAATGCTATCAACGTTATTGTTTGCAGTTCCCCCTCTTTTGTTTTGTTATAACTAAAAAAAACACCCCTCACTCATTTCCCAGAAAGCAAACTGATGAGACTAAAAGAAACGTAATTTGCCAAAAAAACCAAAGGCAGAGGTGGGGTTTGAGCTCCAAAACACAAAACCACTCTTTGTAACCCAAAATAAAGATGGCGCTGGAGGGCAGCACTCTGTTTTGCAGCATGTCAGACTCCCTATTAAAAATAAAATTTAAAAACTGAATAAAATCAAAATCAGGAGGGGCAGGAAGCCTGATGGGTGCCAGGAGAGGTGCCGCAGGCACCCCAGGAGATCGCTGGGGTCTCCTCGCATGGGAGACCCCAGCGATGTAGGGTTACAGCTCTAGCCTGCAGCCAAGCCTAAGCGTGCATAAGTGAAGTAATCACACATTCTTCCCCATTCACCTCTGCCTTCCTTGTTGCTTCCTCTATGTTTAGATAGCAAACTCCTTGGGGCAGGGACCTATCCAGTCTTGTACTTTGTAAATCGCCTTGCACACTGATGGCACTTTATACAAACTGAAATACCACACTATATTAAGCGCTGTGTGGACATCACCTCAAGAGCTCATTGAGTGCAGGGGCGATCCAAAAATATTCAGAAATAATTAAAATAAAATAAATCTCTGTTTTTTAAAATTCCTCTTGCCTCTAATTGCGAAAGAGCCGTGCCTCAGCAGCACTAATTTGCAGCTTACCCAGAAGAACGGTCCAGCTGGAAGTGTGGTTTAACTTGTTGAAGCAGTGAGCTGATGTCAGAACCCATGTCTTCGAAATCAAGGCACCCCGACAAGCATATTCTGTATGAAGCTATAGCAAGAGTGACTGTGTTAATTCAACGTAGGGCTAACAATTTCAGGATTATGCTCTAGGCCCAGTTTCCCCAATGTTGGTCTATCCCAGGGCTCTCCAACCGTGGGCCCCCAGATGTTGCTGGCCTACAGCTCCCAGCACACCCAGCCAGCATGGCTAATGGCAAGGGATCCTGGGAGCTGTAGTCCAGCAACCAACATCTGGGGACCCAAGGTTGGAGAGCCCCGGTCTGTCCAGATGTTTTGGACTACATCACCCATCAGCCCCAGTCTGCATGGCCAATGGTCGGGGATGACAAGAGTTATCATGCAAAATATTTGGAGGGCACCAGGTTGGGAAAGGGTGTTCTAGGCCTCTGGAAACATGGGAAGGGGGAATTAGACATTGCGGAGGGTCGGCAAAAGACAGACTTTACTCACGTCGCCTTGGAGGAGTACATGCCATGGGTTCTTCTGATCCCATCTGGCACTGTCAGAGTAGTTTGCCAATCCACATATATCATCCAGATCTCTGGGGTCTGTGAGTGTTGAGAAAAGGGGGAGGGGGGGGAGAAACCTCTACTCATTTCAACACATTCATGGCATTTATTTATCTTGCTTCTGATTTATTTATTAATTTTTTGCAGACATTCTGGGTCTGAATCCCAGATAATCCTTCCAGCACACCAACACATACATCTTATGCTAGAAGGATCCCATTCACTATGGCTTGGTGTGACATCCCACCCACATGCAGGGCATCCCTCCAGCTAGAAATGAGGTTCTGTGATGAGCTTTTGCCGGCGGGGAATTAAGGGAGCCGGTGTGCATAGTAACTATACAGCATGTTTGGGGCATGTAAAAAACAACACTTCACATATGTCATGAGGGAGAGAGAAGACAGCAAGGACCCCTCCTTCAGACTGGCTGGACCAACTGCCTTTTGGCCCCTCCTCTCCCAGAACTGCCTCTGTCCATCAGTAGCCATTTCACTTGGCTAAACCTGGAGCTGCTGCAGCTGTACAAGGATGCCATGCGCGGACACCAGGTCTGAGGAGTCCCAGGAACACAGAAGTTGGCCGCCCCTGGATTAGAAGAGGTGAAGTCACATGGTTCTATGTGAGGTAGAGAAGGTAGCTGGGAGGTGCACAGCTGATGCTTCAGCAGGAGCCATGAGATCCAGAAAACCAGAACTGGGGTTGACTGTTGGCTTCAGAACAGAAGCAAGTTGAACACTGGGTAGATGCATCTGACACTGAGTGCTCCCTAGCTGCTGCCCCTTTCCCCTCTTGCACTGTCCCCAGCTTTGGTGTGTGCATGTGTGTGAGATCATACACACCCAGAATGTCTTCAAAGGCTTTCTTGAGTTCCTCAGGGTTTTGCAGTATGAAGGCGTGCCTCTCACCCGGCTTCTTGGATGCTATCTCATTCATGGCATGCCAGTCTACATCAATGCTTCCAACCCCAAAAGCATAGATATCTGAATGAATGAAACCAAGACAAGAAAGGTCATGGCTGGACATTCTGGAAGTAAAGACTGGAATATTCCAAAAATCCCATCAGCTGTCTGTGGTTGTGCAAAACTCAACCATTCACACAACCAGCAATGAGTTGCAAGAACCGATGCACTAAATGCCTTCTGAAATAGGAAGGTGTTGATTTGCCCACCAAGTGTTGATACATTTGGCTGAATTCCAGGCAATGTCTGTGAATTCTAAGGAACATGCAGGAATTCCAGAAAATGTGTGGGGAATTCTAGCAGGGCTTTTTGAACTGAGTGCTGAAGAAACCTGGGATTCTTTAGAATCCTATCAGGATGAGGGTAGAGAAGCTTTTTTGAAAGCATGCCAGTCACTACCAATCCCCCTGTCCCTGCCCCACACACACAATGTGCAGAGGGGTGTTGGGGGTGTTCTACAGTATGCCTTTTCAGTTAATAAGAGGTGCACTTTCAGTTCAACAGGCCTGGCCAAGGGCTCCGTGTGGGCTGAGTGTGTGCTCTACTACGACATGCCCCAGAATCCCTTGCAGTGTGCAAGGATTCCATGAGAGACACTGCATGTGCCACACAAGAGGGTTCTACTCTTAAAGGCAGCCTTAAAATAATTTTAAATAAATAAATATGAGCAAAGAAGCTTCCTTTTAAGCTAAGGAGATTCTTCCTGGAATGATGAGGAAGTACATCTTTGTATTTTCACAATATTTACTGTGTTGAATTACTTCTGCATTTAGTATTTGTGTTTTCTCAGCATTACCACCATTTTCTGGTTTCTAACCAGTGGTTGTTTGTTGTTTATTGTCAATACATTTCATGTATTGTTAGCAGTACCTTTTTTCAAGTGTTCTATTTATGCGTGATATTTGTTTTAATTACTTTTTTGTGTGAGTTAGAGTCTGAACATTGGTCTATCTAGCTGTATAGTGCCTACACTGACTGGCATTGGCTCTCCAGGGTCTCAGGCAAGAGTCTTTCCCAGCCCTACTGAGAGATGCCAGGGACTGAACGGGACATAAGAACATAAGAAGAGCCCTATTGGATGATACCAAGGGTCAATCTAGTCCAGCATTCTGTTCATGCAGTGACCAACCAGCTGCCAATGGGATTGCACAAGCAGGACATGAGTGCAACAGCACCCTCCCGCCCATGTTCCCCGACAACTGGTGTACATAGGCATACTGCCTCTGATACTGGAGGTAGCATAGAGCCAATCAGGACTAGTAGCCATTGAGAGCCTTATCCCCTTTTGTCCAATCCCCCTTTAAAGCCATCGAAACTGGTGGCCATCACTACATCTTGTGGGAGTGAATTCCATAGTTTAACTATGTGCTGTGTGGAAAAAGTACCTCCTTTTATCTGTCCGGAATCTCCCACCAATCAGCTTCATGGGATGACCCCTTTGGGTTCTAGTATTATGGGAGATGGAGAAAAATGTCTCCCACTCCACTTTCTCCACACCATGCATAATTTCGTACACCTCTATCATGCCCCCCCACCCCACTCATACGACTCACCCAGATAGTCTTTTCGGTTCGCTCTCACGTTCACCAAGTCTTCTATACTGAGCACTGCGTTTTTGGGAGAACCTCCCATGTTGGATTTCCCTAAGATAACAACCAGGTAATTGAGAGAAGGAGGGGGGGGGGAACACTAGGCAGCCATTTCCACACTCTGTGCCAGGGCATGCTAGCCAGCATTCTGTAAGAAATCAATAATTAAAGGCTGCTCCTGCAGGCCCAAACTGAGGGTGGCATTTATATGCCGAAAATGAAAAGGTGCGATCTTGCATAGGCAGCCCAAGAGAAGAGAGGACTGGCACTGCTCCTGGGCAGCCTGACTCTGGGGAATGGTGAAGTTGCCCTTTAATTATGGCAGGTAGTATTGGGAAGTTTTAAAAAGCCATTTGAAATGTGACTCGGTTTTGGATTTACAGAAAGATAGGAAGCTGCTTTCTACCCGGTCAGACTATTTGTCCATTTATTGATTTAGGGCACAGTCCTATGTATGTTTAGGGTGCAAATACTATGCATGCATGCATGTTTAGACAGAAAAATGTCCTACAACTGGCTGGCTGGGGAATGCTGGGAGTTGTAGGTGGGGGGGTTTTCTGTCTAAACGTGCATAGGATTATGCCCTTAATTAATTTAAATGGCTCATAAAATAAATTTCTCAAGGACAACCATCGCAAACCTAGTGCCCTCCAGATGTGTTAGAGGGCACCAAGTTGGTGTTCCTCCAGCACATCTGGACTACAACCTCCATCATGCCCCACCCAGCATGGCCAATGGATTTTTTCTTTCTTTAGCCTTTGCAGGGGACGTGTTGGGGGGGGGGGGAAGCAGCAGGATGGAAAGATTTACACACACACACGCCATATCTGGGTGTGGTGGTCCTGATCTGGGGCCCCACACACTTACACTAAAGAAAAAAAAGTTAGGATCATCTATGCACTATGCATCTAATGCAGAGTGTAGTTTAGCTCTGAGGCTTGGGTGACCACCACATTGGAAGTAGTTCTCCGAAGAGTTCCTGCTGTTAAAGAAAAACCCTCTCTCTTCTATTGCTGCTTATTTATTATTTATTTCATAAGATTTCTATACCGCTTTTCATTTAAGAAATAAAGCCTAAAGCAGTTTACAAGATAAAAACATGATAAGATACCATCAAACCAATCAATAAAACAAAACAATAAAACATCTCATTAAAATAACCAAGGGTAGCTGACAATGCTAGCTGTCAGGAAATGCCTGGGCAAACAAATGCGTCTTAAGTTGGTGGAAACACTCTGCACTAGGAGCCCGCCTAATCTCACTGGGGAGATCATTCCGCATAGTGGGCACCACAATAGAGAAGCCCCCACCCCTGCCTCCGCCTCATAGCCAAATGCACCACACTAGCATTCACTGCTGCTCCTGCCACCAGTTTAAGGTAAGGAAATTATAGGGGGACATTTTGGGGGATTGTGGTGGCAGGGGGGACCTTTGGGGCTGGGGTGAGTAGTGGAGATAGGAAAACCTCCAACTGTCATTTCCAAGCCCGAAAAATTTCCCAGTGACTGGGTTCAGACAACACGATAATAACCCACACTCAAAGGTTGAGTATGGGTTGGGTGTGGGTTGTCGTTGAACCGTGGGTTGTTGTGTTGTCTGAACCCAGCTGAGATAACAAAGCATGGTGAACAACCCAACAACAAACCATGGGTGCTCTTCATGGGTTATTCGTGGTTAACCAGCCATGGTTTGTTAGCGCAGCTGGGTGCAGACAACACAATAGCCCCCAGTTTAACAACAACCCATGGCTCAATGACAACCCACACTCAACCCATACTCAACCCTTGAGTGTGGGTTATCATGTTGTCTGAACCCAGTCAATGTCTCTACTGTAGCCCGATCCTTTTAAGTAGAGATGCCAGGGATTGAATGGGGGGGGGGCCCTTCTGCATGCAAAGCAGGTGCTCTAGCACTGGGTCATGGCCCCTCCCCTTTGTTTGCTTCCAAGTATCACCTGGGTAGAGGATTCTGTTTGCACATACAACTCTGCCTTCCACTGCTGGCTAAGAAGGCACACAATGGGCTTCTTGCCCGGAGACTCCCAAAATCCTGAAGATGGGCCTGTTGCTCTCCGTTGTAACAGCACTGCTCAGCTCAGTTGGCAGGTGGAGGGACTCGGCTCTCTGGTTTCTGTGTGATCTTCCCCCAAACATTTTTGGCATTCCCATTTCTCCTCACCATCTGTGAGCAAGATGATAGCATGACGGACGTTGTCCCATTGCTTTTTAGAAGCTGCTCGGTCAGTGATCATCATGTTGTAGACAGCATTTAGCGCTTCCCGGATGTTGGTTCCTGTTGCGTTGCCATGGTCTGCAAGCCGAAGCAAATTGGTATTGAGTTTTATTTGTTTACACCTTACCTCCTCCAAAGCGTGAGATGTTCTACAAAACTAAGGCTAAATGTGTGTGTGTGTGTGTGTGTGTATGTGTATTTTTAATTATAATGTATGAATTAAAAAGCAACAACAAATCAACAGAATCAAAGTGGCAGCAAGATGAAAATGCAATACAAATAGCACTATTCCCCAAAAACCAGTATTCAAGTCCTGTTGTCTCCTTATATCCATGTGTGTGAACACATAGAGAGGGTGGGATTGTGCCCATTGACCCCGCTACCAACTTCCACATGTTCAGTGAAAGGCAAGAAGGGGCTCTACATACACAGGCTCTGTACATGCAATCAGGAACCCCAAACATGCCAGGGTTTCTGAATGTGCATACAGACCCTGGGTTCGTAGAAGCTATTCTTGCATTCTGCTGAACACGTGGGAGGCCAGGGCCAACGGACACAATCTTTTCCTCTCTCCACGCATTCACCTGTGGAATTCGCTTGACCTTGATGGGACTATAAAGCCTTCCAGGTCAGGCTTGCTTGCAGGCAAGCGCAAACCATAATTTGCTTGTTCAGAACAACCCCCTCATCTCATACTTTGTGGTTTGCCACAAACAAGAATCGCATATTGCCAACTGCTGTATGTGAGGGGAGGAAGAAGGAGGAGCTCACAAGCCTGAGGTTCATGCCTGTTCATTGTCATGGCTCAGTGTTATGCCCCAGGGCCGGCACCCTGAGGTTTGAAAGGGTTCTGGGTAGGGTACCCACCCCCGTGGTCACCCACTGTGCAGCCCAGAGCTTACCAGGCAGTGATGGACAGGGGTTCCCCTTTCTTTCTTTATATTAATTTTTTTAATGTGAATTTCACCAAAACAATGAAAACCATATAAAAGGGGGGAAATACAATTTTCTTAGAGAAATTAAAATAAATCACTTACAATAGGTGTGCATGAAATGTATATCCGTAAGTATATATAAATGTTTAGCGGTCCCCCTTTCTTTATTTTTTACATTTTTAATAGGGTGGGTGCATTGGGAAGCGAACCACCGGCTGAGGCTGCAGCTGCTCACCAGTTTCTTTCCCCGAGGTTCTTCTGGGCCATGACATAGCAGGGCTCGGAAGCATTCTTTCTGGGGAAAAGAACACGGTGGGTGGCTGCAGCCTCGGCCAAGACTTTGCTTCACAATGTGCCCAGGGCTCTAGTAAAAAGTGTTAAAAGAAAAAAAAAGAAAGAAAGAAAAAGGGATACCGGTATACGTAACGTAAAGTGACCAACATGAGTCCCAGTAGGCCTTCAGAGGCCCCACCATTTGCTCAATGATGCTGGATGCTGATGGCTGGCCTCTTGTGTCTGAATGGCCCCACTCACTTCAAGGGATAGCTAAAATATATCTTCTGTGCTATCTGAGACCCAAACTCAATGAGACATTAGAGATGCCATTGTCTCTCTTGTGCTGCCCCATTTAAAACAGCAGCTGCAGAGGGACCCAGCCAAATTGGGACCATAGTGTGGCGGGGAGAGGGGGAGCTTATCCTTTTCTCTCTATGACATTTTCCCTGAAGCGAATGGCAGCTTGAGTGGGGGGGGGGGGGCGGGCGGTGATATTCAGGGGGCACTAAATCCCACCTTTTCCCAATCCCAAGGGGATTCCCAAGGGGAGACAGACAGATGATAACGTGCTTAACGTCACATCTAGTTTGGTCCTAACCAGACTTTTAGATTGGGCCCAGAAAAAAAACTTTTATACTCCTGGATAGGAAGCCAAAAGGCTTTTTAGCTTCTGATATCAAATAAGAAAATGGACAAAAACGGTATTGCTCTGGGAAGAGGGATGAAAAATGGTATTTGGCACAAGAAGGGAACACAGGAAGCTGCTGCCTAATACGGAGTCAGACCCTTGGTCCAGCTAGCCCAGTATTGTCGACACTGACTGGCAGCAGTTCTCCAGGATTTCAGGCAAGACTCTTTCCTAGGCCTACCTAGGTCTTTTCAGGTGCCAATTTGCGCGGCTCGGCCGATTTTGCACAGGGCATGCTAGATCCACGTGCTTTTCCGGGTGCCAATTTGCACTGTCGTAAACCGCCCAGAGAGCTTCGGCTATTGGGCGGTATAGAACTGTGTTAAATAAATAAATAAATAAATAAATAAATAAATATTTGCGCAAGTTTCCTTGGCAGGTTTTTTTTTTAAGAGCGGGGATTGCTGCCCGTCTTGGAGACAGAAGTCCGTAAGCTGGTTTGACTTGCACCATAGTGAGTCAGCACCAGTGCAGGGCTGGTGAAATGGAATCTGTGGGGCCGAATTGTGAAAATCCATTGGATTTTCACACACACACACACACACACACACACACACAATCGGATTCCTCACTCATGAGAGTGTTGGACTGGGACTCAGGAGATCTGGGTTCTAGTCCCTGCCTGGCCATGAAGCTCACTGGGTGACTTTGGGCCACTCACTGGACTCTCAGCGTAACCTACCTCACAGGGTTGTTGTGAGGATAAAATGGAGATTGGAGAGGAGGAGGAGGAGTATTATGTAAGCCGCCTTGGATTTCTTGCAGGAAAAAAGGCAGGGTATAAATATAATAAATAAATAAATACCTGGAGCTACCAGGGATTAAACCTGGGACCCTATGCATGCAATTCATGTGTGCTACCACTGAGCCACAATTCCTGTTCAATTACAGGGGATTAACCCTGTATTTTTATTTATTTATTATATTTATGAATCGCCCATCTGGCCAGACATCCGGCCACTCTGAGCGATGTACAATCCAATAAAATACAAGGGGGGGGGAACACACACACACACACACACACACAGTATAAAACACAATTAAAAACAGTACAAAACTGTAGCTGCAGCATCACCTGAATGCACACAGACTTATGATACCCAAATGAACCAGAAGGGCTACAGGAAAGGGATAACCTGTAGGGAAAATTGGGGTGCGGGGAGAAAGCCTGGGGTGACCATTTCCCCCACTAAGGGAATAGTAAGAAAAGACCAGAGCATTTGCTGAGCCCTACATTTCAACATAAATGCACAACATGCAGTGGGCAGAAATTGGAAACAACTCTCGGCACCTTTGTACTTCATATCCTTCACCATCTCAAGAACCTCTTCTGGGTCTTCAGCTATATCTTCATAGATGTAAACAATGGTCTTGGCCTGGCTAGCATAAGAGATGACTGAGAACTTGATGGGAACATCAAAGCTGGCAACCTGTGAGGAGGAAGGTGAGGGGGGGAAGAAACACAAAAGCAAAGGGGGAAGGAGAAAAAAGGGGGTGGGGAGAAAAGAAAGGGGGGAAAATCTGTTGGGATCACAGAATTAAAGATTCACCCCTGGCAAGCACATTTTGGTCTAATAAATATTTAAATTACCTCTCTTGGAGAATTTCTTTTTCTGCCTTCTAGAGAAAAATAGTTACGGTACCTGGCATTCTCTGTAAAGCTGCTTTCCAGAGAGTATCCAATAAATAAGGAGTTTTCAAACTATTTACCATTTGTCTGCATCAACCTATCTAAAAAGGAACCCTTATGCAGCCACTATGGAATGGTAATGTTTTGCAAAGGATTCTGGGGTATTTTCCATAGTGTTCCACTCCCTCAGTTCATGTAAAGCATGAGCCAAGCCTGCTGGTCCACAAGGTAGTCCTGTTTGAACTGACCTAAAACACACAAATGTGCATTCCAACAGGGATGGATAGAATTGAGCAATCTGTCTTCCAGGAAAGGTTGTTTGCTTCTAAATTAGGGCCCTTTAGAACTGTGGAGGCATCCCTTTTCTACAGTTTACTGGAAGCTCAACTAAAACCGTGGTTCTATGCAGCACTTAATGATGCTATATTATCCACATATGCCCTTCCCACATGAGCAAGAGTTTTTTTTCCCATGAGTAAGTCCCATTTGCAAAGGTTCTCCGCCACATTAATTAAAAGTTTCCTTCTAGCTAGATTTCAGGAATTCCTCACTTCGTTCTCAGAGCAACCAGTTAATAACGCATCACTAGCCTAGTCAGGCAAGAACTCAAATTAATGTTTTGACCTGAGCACCCATTCCAATGTCAAAACTCGCTTTTTTAATGCATCTCCCCCATGCACTATGAAAGTCATGTCTACCTACACTACAAACTTAAACGGCTTAACTGTTGTGGTTTTCCCCCAAGGAACCCTGTGAATTGTAGTTCTGACAAGATTCTCATCCCTCTCAAAAAGTTAAATTATCCAGAGAGCCTTGGAGCAGAGGCGTAGCGTGGGGGCTGCAGGGGGGGCCGGCCGCACCGGGCGCAACATCTGGGGGGGCGCACTCGCAGCTCTCTGCCCCAGCTCTTCCTCCTCCTGCTCCCCCCCCCCAGAGGTGGCTGCCCTTGGAGAAAGGGGCGGATCAGCCGCCGCCCCCCCCTCGCTGCTGCCGCCGCCGCCGCCGCGCCTGCCGGGTCGTGCGCCTCGGAGAGCGCGCGGGCGGGGCGGGGCGGGGCGGGGCGGGAGGCGAGGAAGGAGGCGCCGGCCGGTGCGTCGCGGGCCGGGCAGGCGGAGGGCAGCCGCGCGCGGCGCGTGGGCCATGGAGCGCTGGAAGGGGCGCGTGGCGCTGGTGACCGGCGCCTCGGTGGGCATCGGGGCGGCCGTGGCCCGCGCCCTGGTGACCCCGCCCACACCAATTATGGGTATCCTTCCTGGGGGCAAGAGGGGGCCGTTCACGGGCAAGGCAGCAGCAGTGCCCCTCTGCATCTCCCCACCACCCAGGGCTGCCCCATTACCTCTGGTGAGAGAGTACATCTCGCTGACTGCCTGAGTGGAGAGCTGGCGGAGGGGAGCCCCACTCAGCCCCCCCACTTCGCCCTGGAGAGCCCCACGTAGAGTGCTGGGACGGCTCACAGTGGTGTTGGAGATCACCAGTCCATCCACGCCTAGCTGGGAAAAGGGAGCCGTTGCTACAGTGAGCGTCACAGCCTGGGCTCTGCCTTCCCACTGTGGCCCCCAAAAACCCACAAGGTAGAACCGCCCCACCCAAGCCCAGGTAAAGTCACCGTTCTAGGGCAAGACAGGCACAGCCAAGCCCGCCAGGAACTGAGGTGGCCGTGGGGGGGGGGTGTCACTATAGCAAGGGCGAGGATGCTGTGCACGACATCTTCATCCCTCACCACAGGCAATGCTGGCGAGGGCTGGGGGTTTCAATCCAACATCTGGGGGCCCTGGCAGGATAGGGGATGCTTTCCACCCAACCGCAGCACCTCACACACGACATGGCGATGTCCTGCTGTCTGGGGCTGTGAGGTCCGGTTGCAATCTTCACCAGCACAGCCGGCTTGCGCTCGGCCGCCAGGGCATCCCTCTCAGCGCACCTGCGCCGCGGCATGAAGGTGGTGGGCTGCGCCCGGAGCGTGGACAAGATCGAGGTATGGAGGGAGAGCGAGGAGAGGAGGAGAGGAAGGAAGAAGAAAGGGAGAGAGAAGAGAGAGAGAGAGAGACAGAGAGAGAGAAAAGGGAGGAGAGGAGGAGGGAGGAAAAGAGAGGAGAGAGAGAAAGAAGGGAAGGAAGGAAGGAGAAGGGGGAGGGAGGAAGAGAGAAAGAAAGGAAAAGAAAGAGGAAGGGAGGAAAAGAGAGAGAGAGAGAGAGAAAGAGGGAGGAAAAAGAGAGAGAAAGAAGGGAAGGAAGGAAGGAGAAGGGGGAGGGAGGAAGAGAGAAAAAAAGGAAAAGAAAGAGGAAGGGAGGAAGAGAGAGAGAGAGAGAGGGAGGGAGGAAAAGAGAGAGAGAAAGAGGGAAGAGGGAAGGAAGGAGAAGGGGGAGGGGAGAAGAGAGAAAAAAGGAAAAGAAAGAGGAGGGAGGAAAAGAGAGAGAAGAGAAGAAAAGAGAGAGAGAAAGAAGGGAAGGAAGGAGGAGAAGGGGGAGGGAGGAAGAGAGAAGAAAGGAAAAGAAAGAGGAAGGGAGGAAAAGAGGAGAGAGAATGAAGGGAAAGAGGAAAGATGGGAATGAGAAAGGGGTAAAGAAAGTTGGGGAGACGAGAAAAGGAAGGATGGAAGGCAGATAGATAGAAAGAAAGAGAAAAAGGGGGAGGAGGAAGGAAGATGAGGAAGGAGAGGAAAAAGAGTGGACCGGGGAAAGGAGAGAAAGAAGGACGGAAGGAAGAAGAAAGAGAAAGAGAGAGAGAAAAAGGAAGGACAAAGCGGAGAACAGCAACGGAGAGAGAAAGGAAAATGGGGAGGAAAGGAGAAAAGAGGGAAAGGGAAAAAGGATGGCGAGAGAAAGGAGGAGAGAGAGAAATGGGAGAGGGTGGGGAGGGTGAAGGGAGAGGGGAGAAAAGGGGGGGAGAAAGGACAGAGGAGGGCAAGAAAGAAAGACGAGGTACATTTTTAAAAGCAGGAAAGGAGGAGGGAGAAAGGAAATGGGCTAGAAAAAGAAGGGAAAGGGGCGTGTGGGGAAATGGATCGGGGGACGGATGAATGAAGAAATGGAGGAGGCAGGAAGTTGAGTTGAACTGTTGAAGGGACAGGTGGAAAGCGGGAGGAGGCCCGAGCAGAGCAGCGCGGGGTGTGTCTTCTTCTCCTCCTCCTCCTCTTGGGGAGTCTCCCTTATTGCTTCTCCCTCTTTCTAGACCTCTGTGTGACCTCCCCGAATTTAAATTAATCTGTATATTATATACAGATTGATATCTTGCACTTCTATTAAAGAATTACAATTAGAAGTACAGGATTGAGGAAGTTGGCTCCATCTAGCCCAGTCTTGGATCATCTCCAGGGTATGGTTCCATTTTGATGTTTAGTTTTTGTTCTTGATATTTTTTGTCATTTACGATGGTTGTGAGACGACATATAATAGCATGGCCCATGCTAGGTTACTACATTTGTAGATTTGTATTCATAGACCTGCTGAAAATGTGGAGAATGTGTAATGCATGTTCGCACTCAATAAAGTGTTTGAAAATAAACTTGTATTTAGATGCATTTTACTTTAATTACATCAGTATTTTCATAACAAACAATATATGTGCTTAGGGGGTAAGGGTTTCTTTAACTAATCTAGTGGAAGAGACTCAAGTGCTAAAATCCACGGGTTAGGGGGCGCAAATTACTTGCCTTGCCCCGGGTGCTGACAACCCACGCTACGCCACTGCCTTGGAGGAAGCCATTAAATTGCATGGGGAGGGGGATTTTCACTGAAACCAACGTGTGGGGAGGAGATGCTCAACTCTTCCCTCCCTACCTGCATTCCCTACGAAGATCCCCCCTCCATGGCAATTAACATCAGGGGGGGGGAGTAACACTGGTGCCAGTGGGAGCTTTTTTTCTAAGGCTAATTGTAGAGATGCAGGAGATTTTTGTTGGGATCATGGCTAAGCAATTAAACATCACCACTCTACACACTGTGATCCCAGTAAAAATCCCACCCCCTCTTATTTAATTTTTAACACCCAGACATTGTTACTAACCATGCTATTAATGTCAGGTTTGGCCCTGAGTGACCATTAAATGGGTTCAGAATTAACTTATATTTGCAATGTAAACATACTCTGAGGCAGCTAGCAATCCACACTGTACATAGCCAATCAACCTGGCACAATTTACCCCTTCAACAAGTCATATCTGTAGAAACTTACCCTGGTGATGATGATGTCTAGACATTTTTTAAAGATCCTGAAGTTGGCTTCAGTAACACTGTGGGAGGCATCCACAAGCAAGTAGATGTACAGGTAACTATCACTGGAAAGTATAAGCCTTCGTCCTAAAGATGGAGCTGGTATGGAGAAGGAAAAAACTATCACCTTCCAGGGCTGGTGAGTACAAGAGAGGGCCTTCTCAGTGGTTGGTAGCCTCGCACCTCTGGAATCAACTTCCATCAGGGGTTTGTAAGGACCCTTCTTTGCAGGTCTTCAGGAAAGCTGAAGACCCACCTGTTTTTGCTGGCCTTCCTTCAAGTCGGAGCCATTGGTTTCTATTAGTAACTTAAGTTTTTAATTATTTTAATGAGCAATTTCTGTTTTTATGGATTTTATAGAAACATATTTCTTTATTGATTTATATTGTATCCTCTTTGTGTCTTTTTTATCTTTTATGTCGCCTTGAGAGGGTTCCTCCCTTAAAGGTGGCTTAGAAATAATTTTAGGTAGATTAAATTAGATAGACTGTCCCCTAACATGAGGCCAAGTGAAGTGGGCACCTCAAGTAGCAGATCACAGAAGACAGGCCATGAGGTGTATTTGCTAGCAATCTAACTAGAGCTGTGCATAAACGGCCTCTCACAATTCTTCACCTTATTTGTGGGGAGAGAAATTGTGCATGTAGGGGATTTCACTGGATTTCTCTGACTAGGGAAATTTTCCAACAGTTTCTTGGGGTGGGGCTCAAAGCTTCTTTCTTCTTTTTTCCCCCTAAGGGCTTTTTGTTTTTGCTACAGTAAGTGACAGCGACCATGTCAGCAGCCTGGCCACCACTGTGCATCCTCCACAACAATGCCTCAGACCCAGTGTTATTCTGGGGCATTTTCGGGGGGAAATGGTGGTTGACACAAAAATAAAAATAAAAATGGAGGAGAATATTTGGGGAGGGAATCTACAGAGTGGCCTTCATCTGAGAAATTTCAACTCTAGATTCACCTGCCAGTTTGATCAGCTTCTGAATGTGCAATGTGCAATAGTGGGTGCCATCTTGTACTTTGTCTCAGGCGGCAAAGTAGCTTAGTCTGGCCCTACTTTCCCCCAGTTGGCAGTCCCCCATAATAGATCTTTCATGACCTTCATTTCAGTTATTTATCAGCTCATATGGAAAATTCCGAGTGGTTTTTTTAAATTACTCATGCAATTTTATTTATTTATTTATTATATTTATATCCTGCCCTTTTTTTCCTGCAAGGAACCCAAGGCGACTTACATAATCCTCCTCTCCATTTTGTCCTCACAACAACCCTGTGAGGTAGGTTAGGCTGAGAGTGAGTGACTGGCCCAAAGTCACCCAGTGAGCTTCATGGACGAGTGGGGACTAGAATCCAGGTCTCCTGAGTCCCAGTACAACGTTCTAACCACTATGTCACATTGGATCTCAGCAGGTCTGAGGAAGGAATTTAGGAGCTGGCAGTATGAGGCCTTCATCTGCACCTTTTCTAGTTCTATAATACCATCTCAAAATATATATATTGTAGAGCTAGGAAAGGTACAGAAAAGGGCAGCCAAAAATGATCATGGGGATGGACCACCAGGTGAGCAATGACAGGTACAAAGAGAAGGAGCAGTAGCCAGTGCTCACCTTGCCCTCTCCCTCTGGTGGCTGTGTGAATTGGGTCCAAAGGGAGAGGAGGAAAGCAACTGAGCTGCAGTGACAACTTTGAGGTGGAAGCAGTGGGCACACTAAGGACATATTTCTTCTTTGCCAAAGTCCCACCACAACCACCACAACCTGGAGTTAACACTGTGTGTTTCTACAACAGCAGCCATGAGGGCCCCTGTCGCTCCCATCTGGATCAGGTGCACAGCGCTGGTGGAGGGGTGGTTAACCCTTCATTCCACGCAGTTGAGGCTGGTGGCTCCAATGTCAGTGGGGCAGTGTATCCACTGCAGGTTTCAGCCTGAACTGGGGCCTCTCATAGCTGCTATTTTAAAAACCACACAAATGCAAAGATGCATTGCAGGTAATATGTAGTTTGGGACTGAAAACAGGTTCCAGGGCTAAGCCGTGACCCCCAGTGCTATCCCTCCTGGAAAAAAAATATCATCTAGGAATGAACCTCTGACCCCAGCTCAGGTTGGCCATAAAAGGATGCTGTAATTAGATTTCCTTCCAGTCTCTGTTCTCTGGATCTCAGCTTGACCTATAGATACTCCATCCCCAGAGCAGGGATCAGAGAGCAGAGGACTCAGACAGACCCACCTTGAGGTGTCCCAGAAGGGTCAGACCCAGAAGAGGATAACTCGCTCAGGACATCCGTTAATGAGGCTCCGAATTCAACTCTAACATCTTCGGCCCGATCGTAAGAATAGGGGGCTGCACAGGAGAGAGAGAGAGAGGAAGCAGGCCTTCTGCCACTGCAAGATGAGGTGGCAAAGGAGTCAAGTGATTAAGGTTCCCTGAGAAGGAGGGGTAATCTAGTGTGTTAGAGCTGGGAGGGGTGGTGGAGAAATAAGTGCTAGGTTTTGTGGAGCCTGGGGTCAGAAAACTAGGGGACCTTCATGACAGTTTCCTGGCCTCTCTTTAGAGCAGAGGTGGGCAATTGGTGGCCCTACAGATATTTTGACCTACAAACCCCATCATCCCTAGCTTGTATAGCCAATAGTGAGGGATAATTGTAGGTCAAGCCCTGATTTAGAGTTGGGTGAGATGGAACATAGATAGGGCTGGTCCTGCCATGCAGCTAAGTGAAGTGACCCACTTCAAGTGGCACCATGAGTAGGGTGGTGGGGATAGAGAAGACATGAACTGGTGTCTTAATGGTGTAGCTAGACTTTGTGGGGTGTGTGACCATAGACATGAAATGGAGGGACAACAAAACCATAATTTTGCACTGCAGACAGTGCAATAAAATCAATTTTTAAATGCCTCAGTAAATAAGTGGTATGTCTTCACTTGGCACCAAAAGGATTAGGGTGTTCATAACAGTGTCCACTGACAGGGCTACTCTGGGGTTGTTTTTTTTTGACATGGACTGTCAAAACAAAACAAAACCCCGATTAGCCTTGTCACAAACCCCATTTTAAAAGGAAGCCTGAGTTTTGATAGCTAGCTGTCAAAACTCCATGCTCCTGTAAATGGGGTGGCTCGCACTTTTTCACCTTCCCAAGCACCTAGAGTCTCAGGAAAGGGTGGGAAAGGCGCAGGACTCTGAGAACAGTCAGGCCCAACCTTAAAAACTAGAGGATCTTGCTGGGAAGGGGGTGATATACAGGCCACCCCCTTTCACCAGCGAAGATCTTTTTGCAGCTTTGTGACAGCTGTCAGGGGAAAGCAAAGCAACAAATCAGCTTCTTTGTAGCCTTGTTTCATCAATATTCTTGGATGGTGCCTTCTGTACTTTGACAGGAGACACTTCCCAGGACATTGAGGAGGCAAGGCTTTTCATTTCAATCACCCAAAAGTGTGCAAGGCTGCACTTGCTGAAATACTGGGAATTTTTTATTTTTTTTAAAGGATGAAGATATTTGCACAAATTTCTGGCACACACACAAAAATGGTAGCGAACCAGTGATAGTTGCTCCAATGTGTCACTTGGGCACTTTGGAGGGACTGTCAGTGGCTGTCACTTCAGAGATTGCGAAAAGCGATCTCCCCTCAAAAAGCGGGGTGCGGCGAGCACAAAAGGGCTCGCGGTTGGCAATGTGGAGACTGTGCCAGTGACGGTCACTCCAAAATGTTGCTTGGGCACTTGGTGGAGCGGCTGTCACTAGCAGTGGCCTGGGTGAGCTCAGCAAGAACAGCAAGGGGTTTCTGCTGCTCTTGTCAAGAGGATCACTAGCCGCTTCCCTGTACCCATGATGGGGTCAGTCACCTGGGTTTGAACGGCATGACAACATGGCAACCCATCACAACCCCATTGTAGGGGTTGTGGGTACAACAACCCCTACAACAAGCCATGGGTTGCCAGGGTGGCTTGTTGCTCAAGCCACCCTGTGGGAAGTGGTCCAGGTTCACACGACACAACCCACCATGGCTAATTACCCACAATGGGTTGCCGTGTCGTGCGAATTTAGTTAAAGACTTGGAAAGCATCTTAGAGGTCACCTATTCCAATCTGCTGGTGGAGAGATGTCACTGGAACGCTTACCTCGACAACTTGGCTCAGCTCCTGACCATTCACCCTCTGGAGTGCAGACACGTTGGGATGACCCTACCAAATCCAAGCCGCTCTGACATTGGAAGGAAACCTGATCACCAAGATTGTTGCGCCCCCCAGTAGCAATTGCCCCTGGTGGGATGGCGATACTTCGGCAATGCCCCACTGCAAAGAGAATAGGATGATACATGCACAATTGGGGAGAGAAACCACAGGATGATATGGGGATATGCATGGCAACCACCCTGCTCCAAGCCTTGGCAACAAGCAAAGCACAGCACCACCTCAGCTTTGTGGCACAGCAGATTTAATGGCCCAGATTCAGCTAAAGTAAGCCTGGAATTCACTACTCCAAGATGTGGTGATGGCCACCAATTCTGACAGCTTTAAAAGGGGATTAGACAAATTGGTGGAGGATGTGGCCATTAATGGATACTAGGCATGATTTTATTTTTATTTTATGTACTATTACATTTATATCCCACCTTTCCTCCTCTTGCAAAGAACCCAAGGTGGCTTACATGGTCCTTCGCCTCTTCATGTTATCCTCAGAACAACTCTGTGAGGTAGGTTAGGCTGAGAGTCAGTGACTGGCCCAAAGTCACCCAGTGAGCTTCATGGTCAAGTGGGGACTAGAACCCGGATCTCCTGAGTCCCAGTCCAACACTCTAACCATTACACCACACTGGCCCTCCGAGCGTGATGGCTACAGGCAGTCCCCAGGTTACAAATGAGATCCATTCATAAGGCTGTCTTTAAGTCGAATTTGTACGTAAGTCGGAACAGTATGGGGAACAACAGTGGGACACTGCTATTGACCTGAGAAGCTTATGGGCTTCTCAGAGGCATCTGGTTGGCCACTGTGGAAAACAAGAAGCTGGACTAGGTAGGGCAGGTGTTAGGAACCTCTTTTAGCCCAAGGGTCAAATACAGTTTCAGAGAAGCTCTCAGGGGTCACATTCCAGTGATGGGTACCTTATCTGATGGGCCTTTGGTTAGATCCAGCAGGGCTCTTCAGACCTTCTTAGCTCACAATGAAGGCTATAATCCTAAACACACTTACTAGAGCAGGGCTCTCCAACCTTGGGTCCCCAGATGTTTCTGGACTACAGCTCCCAGAATCCCTTGCCATTAGCCATGCTGGCTGGGTATGCTGGGAGCTGTAGGCGAGCAACATCTGGGGGCCCAAGGTTGGAGAGCCCCGTACTAGAGAGTAAGCTGAATGAGACTTCAGTGACTTGCAACTAACTTGTTCTAGTTGGTTTTTACAATGATGATGTAACCATGCTGTCCAAGCTTTGACAAATTAAAACATGATTTTTTAAATTGCTCAAATAGTGGTGTTTCTTTTATAAAGCACTGAAAAATAAAATATAATATACAACCATATGTACTCTTTTCACTTATACAATTATGTATATCACCGCTTTCTAAATATCTGAAAATGTATGTATAAATGTACATTTTGTACGTTTGCTTATTTCATCTGAGGAATTTCGTTTTTATTTTGAAAGTATAATACAAAAGATGAAAAATAAATTTGATTTTATATCGTGTGAGAACAATTCCTTTTAGTTGTGCATTATACACACACACACAACAGCAATTAAGCCAAGAAAATATGAATTCTGCTATTATTATTATTATATTTATCACCCACCTTTTCCCTAATACTGGGACTCAAGGTGGCAACCTATAAAAATTATGAAAAACTGAATCATATCCAGAATTTTTGTTGATTCTGGATATGAGGAAGGCAAATAGCTAAGTCAGACAGCTAAACCCTGCCCCACAACTGGTGAAAATCCAGTTTCGCCTGCCTAATCCTGCAGTTACAAATGATTACAAACACAGATATGAAATGTGATTGTGTTGCCTAATTCATACAGGTTGCATAACTGAGCTTTTCTTAATGTAGAGGGTTTTTGTGTGTGCCATGCATACACAACCCACAGCATAAGCACTCTTTCTTTCCCAGGGAAGACAAGTTGTTGCAGGAAGTGGGTGTTCTGAAAGCCTAGCAGGATTCACCTCCATCGTCGCAAACTGGGGAGGTTCCGTTCCAGCGGCCATTGGGCAGGCAGTGCTGCTGGGACGAACCAAGAAGCTGGTATCCATCAGAACACTCAAAGCTCAGGATGTCACCAACTGGATGAGAGTTCCGTCGCGGGCTGAAAGAGCCATGTTCAAAGGACCTCTGTGGAGGGCAGCGAACAGCTGCAGAAGAGAAGGGATTAAAACAGACATAACAGCAATTTCAGCCTAGAACCCAAAGAACTGTGAAATTAGGTAGCTTCGACACTAGAACCCTTTAGGTGCTGCAGAGGCATTGCTTTTCTGCAATTAGCTGGAGGTGGAATTAAATCAGTGGTTCCATGAAGCACTTAATAGCATGCTTTATTAACCAGCAAGCTCTTCCCCATGGCCAAGAGACTTCTGTAATGTCCACTCAGAAGTAAGTCACATTCAGCAAAGGTCCCCTGCAACATTAATTAAAAGTTTCCTCCTTCAGGTTATGCCCAATTTATTGCTTTCTGTTCAGCCCAACACAGGGATTGGTGAGGAATTGCACTTTATGAGTCAGCTTCTGTTCTTTGCTTGTGGTGGAGGGGAATAAATTACTAGTTTCTCTTGCATTCCTCACTTCTTTCTTTTATAACTAAGGATGCAATCCTATCCATGCTTAGACAGGAAAAAAGTCCCACAACTCCCAGCTGGCTGGGGAATGGTGGGTATTGTGTACTGCCTCTTTAAAAGGCAAGCCCAGAAGCCTCAGTGTTAGCAGGCCATATTAGGGAATGCTTTAGCTTTTGAGCAGAGGTCACTAGGAGCAGTTGGGCCTGCATAGCATAATCTTCTGAGAGGCCAGGACAATCCTGGGCCTCCATGACTGTACCAGTTACAAGGTTACTCTGTGTTTCTGTAAATTATGATAAATAGCTATTGCGTTTGAAGATATCTGGTGTGTGTTGTTGTTTTCCATATATAAAACTGGGAATTGAAGGACTTTTTTTAAATTGTTTTTTTATTTAAATTTTTAACATATATATAACAACCAAGCAATAAACAAAATATCCAATCTATTACAGAGATTGCAATAAACCAGAATAAAATACCCCCCGCCCCCAAAATTAGAATGTCAAAGGAACAAATCCAGCTGGGTGCCTTTTCCAAAGTCTTTTTTATCCACAAAGTAGTCAATTTTGTGATACGTAAGTATTTGAGGTATGATGAACTGATGTTAGGTAAATTGTGAAGGACTTTTTTCTGTTTAAATATGCATAGGATTGCACCCTAAACTAAATAATAATGGAAGAAAACCAAAAACGACATCTCCCCAGCCCCACAAAAAACATTTAAAAACAGGGAACACAGGCTGAATAATAAGTGGCAATTCATCAGAAATTCTCTAGCTGCACTAACAGCAAGTAATAAAATGATCAGAACCTAAAAGGAGGAAACTTTCAATTAAAGGCACAGTAACCATGACAAGCCTCAATAGCATTTTCTAGGTTCACACTGGGAGGGTGTTGCTACAGTTGTGTTCTATTGCAAGAAAAAGGCTACATGTCAAGTCTTAGTAAAAACAAACGAAGGGCAACACAGAAAAAAACTGGAATGCTACAATCTGACAACATTATCATATGGATTCTCCATAAACAAGAAGTGATCCAAGTAAGACAATTCCAGGAAAGTAATCAGTACTGTAAAAGTAAACCCAAGACTTGAGTTCCTTGAACCACAGCCTCCTATGCTGCATGGCAAACCAATTTTGAAAAAGGGAGAGGAGTTTTAAAAGATGTTTGTGATAATAATTCCAGGCATTTGGATAGCACTTTCCAGTGGCTCAAAGTACTTCACATACAGTAGGAATAATTACATCATTCAGAATTCTCCCTCTTAATGAGCCCAGCTCTCTCTGCACGGACTCCCTTATCCAGTTACCACATATGAGAGACAGGCAACTGGTGACCGAGGCCTGGGGCTCAGTTCATCCCAAGGCAATTCTACCTAGTCCCTCTACATAGTCCCTTCAACTCCCCTTATTTTGCCAAGAGCCCTTTAACCCACCCACCCTGCTCTGGGTGGAAAAACAAAGGCTTCACAGAAGTTTCCAATTATGCACTTCAGCTGAGAGCTCCACTTCTCACACTGCTCTCGAGCACCCAATGTAGTGTTCTCCTCAAGTGCAGAGTGGGAAATTTAAAATGGCGGGAGGTTCTCAGACCCAGCTGCAGGACGATCAGGGCAGGTGTTGGGGTGGGCTCTGCTGGGGCACTTGGGCCTGGCAACTGCCCAAGGATGAGAGGTGCTGTTGCCGGCCCTGACAATATGTGGCTAAGGTGGCCTTTGCCTCTACCTCTCTTCACAGGGGACTCGGGTAGAGCCAGTGTTGCTACAGGCCCTTTAACGCCCAATTAGGAAAAAGCCTTCTGTTAAAATTTAATTATCGACCAAGGCCACAGAGGTCCTGTTGACTCTCCTCTCCCTTTCATTTTCCCTTTCCCTGCACTTCCAGCAAGGAGTAATGTGAGGCTTGTGTCTCTCTTTTGACCGTGCATATTATTGCCCTGTGGCAATCCCAGTGTGAAGCATTTTGGGATACCACAGGAAATTCCATCTCTTACCGAACATACAGGATCATAAAAGATGGGAAGGGTAATTTGGACGCTTTCTGCAGAACGGATGAATCATGTATTACGGTCACAGGCCAATAAAAATTAATACAAGCAGAATACCTTACATAATTAAGAAAACAAATACATTCACAGAGGAGCAAAAAGGGAGCTCTTCCTTTAACATCTGCTCCCTAATTTGTATTGACGACAGAAAGAATTTAGCTACTTTTTCACTAGCGGGAATAGAGTCATTATCTAGACAGAATGATATCAAAAAGTCTCAGTAGATCTTCCAAGTAGATTTCTTAATAAAAGAATGAGCCTCTTTTGGGGTTCCCTCTACAAATTGCAATATAAAAAGAGGGTGACCAATAAATTCTGTCTCTGATTGCTGAAGGACAACATCAGCATTAAGTGGAATCTTATTCAATCAGCCAGTTAGCAAAGCAGAGGGCAAAACATAGAGACAGGGTTCAAACAACACAATAACCCACAATCAAGGGTTGAGTATAAGTTGTCATTGAACCGTGGGTTGTTGCTGAAACATGGGTTATCGTGTTGTCTGAACCCAGCTGCGCTAACAAGCCATGGTTTGTTAACCATAAACAACCCATGCAGGGAACCCATGCATTGTGAATTGTGGGCTGTTCACCATGGTTTGTTATCTCAGCTGGGTTCAGACAACACGATAACACACATTTCAACAACACCCCACGGCTCAGGGACAACCTACATTCAACCTTTGAGTGCTGGTTATCGTGTTGTCTGAACCCAGTCACTGATGAGCGAGCATAAATGCTGTCCTGTCAGGAGCAGCCCTACCATTAGTGAAGTGGCTGCCTCAGATGGGAGATGATGAGAGAGGGGGCAGCCAGGTACCAGTAAGTGAGTGGCAGCAAGGTGTTGAAGGACAAAGTTGTAGGTTCCAAACGACTTGTCCTGCCCCACCTAAGCTAACCTGCTACCCTCAGATGCAATAGAAGCTGTTGTCCCATCATAAGCCTTGAAGTAAGATTCAATAGCCAGGCCAGTTGCTTTCTGAATGCAGGATGGCCGGAGGAGAGGGGGTGGTGTGCTATAACGTGCTTTACCTCAGGCAGCAAAATGATGGTTTAATGGTCAGTTGTTGAAGTGAAGCTAAATTGTGCAGGCAGCCCCTGAAGAAGGAGACATGTTCTCCGAAACATTGGGCATGCACACTCTAAACAGGCATTTTAGTGACTCAGTCACCTGTTTTTCTTTCCACTCCACAAAACAACTCACTTGTCAAATCAGCCCATGTCTCCATGCTTCTATACACTGGAGCAACTGTGCAGATTGGCCTTGTATCTGACTACACCAGGGTTCCCAAAACGTTTGGGGTTTGTGGGCCCAGTTGGAATTTTGAGTGTTGTAGACCCTCTCACAAAATGGCTGCCATGGAGGAAGGGCTTCCCTATTCATAAAATGGTTGATCACAAAACTCTCATTTCCCAGAAGGCAAACTGGTGAGACAAAAAGAAAAGTAACTTGCCCAAGAACCTAGGTGCAAGGCAGAGGTGGAGTCTGAGCTCCAAAACACAAAGCCATTATTTTGGACCCAAATAAAGATGGTGCTCGAGGGCAGAACTTCACTGTACAGCATACCAGCCTCCCAGTTAAAAAATAATAATTTAAAAAATCTTTAAAAATAAATTTAAAAATCAGGTGGTGTGTGTGGGCATATTGATGCCCGTGGCCACCACATTGGAGATCCTAGGATTACACGATGAGCCTGCCAGCAAAGCCCAAAGTAGCCAGTAACCCTGACATACCTTTGCATTGTGCTAGGTTGGTACGGACTCCACTGGGTAAGCGCATGGGAGTCCACTTCCCATCTGACTGGCAGACCCGGCTTCGCGATGGATAGGCATAGGTGCCAGCTGGGCAGGAATAGGTGAGGATGCTTCCTGGGCGATACCCATCTGAGAGTGACAAGATGCCGCCTCTGATAGTCACCTCCGTTGGGCAGGATGGTGCCGTGTCAAGGACAGATTCCTGGGTGGCAACAGCTGCAAGGAGTGGCAAACAGGAATCACTTGCTTGGGGGTATGAAATAACATCTCTTTAGTATTTTGATCCTTCCCCAGCCCAGTGTTCAGTTTGAATCTGGATTCGGTACTGCTACCAATTTTTACATTAGGCTGTGAAACAGTTATACAGAGAGGCATGTCCAGAACATATGCAGAGCACCTTCCCCTTTTCCCTGGGAAAAAGCCGGACTGGGTTTCCAGACAGACCTTTTAGGCTCCTGAATCATAGAATAGTAGAGTTGGAAGGGGCCTTTAAGTCCAACCCCCTGCTCAATGCAGGGATCCAAGTCAAAGCATCCCTGACAGATGGCTGTCCAGCTGCATCTTGAATCCCTCCAGCGTGGGAGAGCCCAGTTCTTAGTATCATAGAATAGTAGAGTTCAAGGCAGTTTGGTGCCCTAGGCAAGATTAGATATTTAGCACCCACCCTTCCCACTTGAGCCCTCCCTCCCTATTTCTGGCACCCCCTTTAGCCCTGCTGCCCTAGGCAGCTGCCTAGTTGGCCTAATGGTAGCACCGGCCCTGGTAGAGTTGGAAGGGGCAGGAGAACAGATGTGGGCAGCCCAGGCAGTCACCCATCCAAGCACTGACCCGGCTCAGACCTGCTTAGCTTCAGCATGTGGCCTGCATTATGTGCTCTCGATGCCACCTGCTGTACATATTTACCTGGGAGTAAGTTCATTACTTGCTGCTGAGTAGACACGCATAAGATTGCATTGTTAAGCTTTAGATCAGGGGTGCAGAACCTCTTTCAGCCCAAGGGCTGAATTCCATTTTGGAGCAGCTCTCGGGGGCCGCATTCCAGTGGTGGGTGCAGCTGAAGGGGATGGGGCCAAAGGCAAAAGAGGCAGGGTCAAGAATTCCAAAATATTTTATCTTAAAGCTCCTACTAAGGCTTTGCAACCTTTTAGAATGGGGGGGGGGGAAACTGCACAAAAGCCAAAGTATTGGTGGTTGGGGGAAAGGGAAGGGGCCGGGGTGTGGGGTGGGCTCCTGGGAACCTTGGAAGGCCGGATTTGGCCACTGGGTGTGAGGCTCTGCACTCCTGCTTTGGCTTGTAGAACTCATCCTAGGCCTGGTCTACACATGCACCAGAAGAGGCAGAGTGAGGTGGCTGTCTCAGGCAGTGAATGCTGTGGTGGTGGGAGTTGTGGTGAAGTATTGGAGAGCAGACCAGATGGCCTTCTCTGTACCTCCTAAGATAGCCCACTGCCCATAGGTGTGGTGGAGAATGCTGTCCTGTTGCCAGAGTTGACGTAAGACTTGTTTGTCGATCAGTGAAATACTAGACTTCCAATCAACCAAAACCACAGATTTGAAATGATTTAGTCCTTCCCAAAGATGACAAATGTCACTTTTTTAAAAAGGTTAACTGAAAAGTTTTGGTTGCCCCATTGCTTCTGTCCTCTTTTAATCCAAGAAGCTTATTAACTGGCCGGACATGTTCTAATAAAGCAAAAAGATAGAAACAATGAGGCTGCACAGGTGTAGTCCAATTGTATGCATGTTTACTCAGAAGTAAACTTCACTGTGTTCAGCGGAGCTTACGTACTTCCTGGCGAGTAATTCTGGTCTCTAGGATTGCAGCAGCCTTATTTTCACAAAATAGAAACATCGAATAAAATTAGTTAGTATTTGGCTAGCACTTTTGGATCAGAACAGGCCTGTGGCTCACGCTGGCTCAGCTTGTCTGAGTGTGGAAAGCTAAGCAGGGTCAGGCCTGGTTATTACTTGGATGGGAGACCCTCTAGTTTCCTGCACTGAGCAGGGGCTTGGACTCGATAGCCTTGTAGGCTCCTTCCAACTCTATGATCTATATACAAAACATTTCACGTATATTATCTACGTATACAACCCTGTGACGTCAGCATTATCTGCATATTGTGTGTTTGTCTGTGGCAACTGAGGCTAAGGGACATTAATGTCAATGGGAGCTCCCCCCCCATTGCAAATAGCAGGTGTGGAGGGCCGATTATGACTGGGACTGTGTCAGGGCAAAGGGTTAAAGCCCCCCTCCTGCCACGCCACAGTGGGATCTGATTTGGGGCTGTTTCATTAAAAAATCAACAACGCATGGCCAAACTACATGAAAAATGTCACATCTAGTTGAGAGAGAGAGAAGCAAGTTTGTCACATGAGGGACAGACTAGAGCACCCCTTAATTTTTAATATTTCAGTGTCTACTATGGCTCGGTTCAGACAACAAGGTAACCCACACTCAAGGGTTGAGTATGGGTTGTTCTTAAACCGTGGGTTGTTCTTAAAATGTGGGTTATCATCATGTTGTCTGAACCCAGTTGCACTAACAACCATGGTTTGTTAAGCACAAACAACCCACAGTTCACAATCCAGCAACAAACCAAGGGTTCTCTTCATGGGTTGTTCATGGTTAACAAACCATAGTTTGTTAGCACGGCTGGGTTCAGACAACACGATAACCCACATTTTAACAACAACCCACAGTTCAACGACAACCCACACTCAGCCTATACTCAACCCGTGTGTCGGGGTTATCGTGTTGTTTGAACCCAGTCAGTGTCTCTTCTTTACAAAACATTAACCTTTAATCTGACTTTCTTTTCTTGAAGAGTATCTGCCAAAGTTGAACTTCAAAAGTGAAAACGCTCAACATTCAAAACAATGTAATTTCAATCCTTGAATGTTCGCTGACTTGATGCAAAATGGCTTCAGCTCTAGTTTTAACCCATGCCTTAGCCAGCAAGGCACATTAGGACAGGGGTGCAGTACCTCAGGAACCAAATCTGGCCCTCCAAGTGTCCCGCAAGTGGTTCCTCAGAAGGTCATGCCCCCTTTCCCCCAACCACCAATTGTTTGATGGGCTGCTGGCTTTTGTGCAATTTTCTCCCATTCTAAGAGGTTGAAATGCCTCTCCCAGGGCTTACTTACTGGCAGGAAGAGCTTTCAGCTAAAATATGCTGGTATTGGAGGGGGGGGGTTGGACCAGCCCACTCCCCTTTTGCCTTTGGCCCTGCCCACCACTAATACAGGCCCTGAGAGTTTCTCCAAAATGGAATTCAGCCCCTCCAGCTGAAATGCGTTCTACACCCCTACGAGGACAGCTTCATGCATTAAGTCCTGCCCCCAAGCAAGAAGATCTCCAGGAACTGAAAAGCCCAAATGGGTGTGAGAAGAAAAATGAAGGGATTGCAGAGGGTGGTGGAACAAAGAATGCAGCTGTAATCATAAATGCATTTACTAGTAAGCCTCATTTAATACAGTGGAACTTACTTCTAAGTAAACATGTATAGGTTTCTGAGTAAACATGCAAGGGTTGGAGCTGTGAGTAGGAAAGAAGTTTTTTTTAAAAATGAAGGGTATTAAGGAAATAGAATGAAGGAATAACAGCACATTCCTATGTTTGTCTACTCAAAGTAGTTCAGTGTCCCACTTGAGTTCAGTGGGACTTTACTCTCAGGGAAGAGTATATAGGATTACATTATTTTCTTTTACATTTCTCCCCAATTTTAATTGTTTTCTTACAGGTCTGATCCCAATACAGTCATGCCTTGGATTGAGAGCATAATTCGTTCCGGAAACGTGCTTGTAATCCAAAACACTCTTACATCAAAACGAAATCCCCCCCAAAAAATTTGTGCAGAGATTTTTAATTTAAGCCGTACTACAGTACTTGTCTTGCAAGACGTCGCTTGTATATCAAGTAAAAAAAATATATTTAAAAATTTGCTTGTCTTGCAAAACGCTCTCAAACCAAGTTACTTGCTCCCAAGTACAGTAATACCTTGGATTGCAAGTCCCATTGAACTCAGTGGAACCTACTGTAGACATGTAAGATTGTACTCTACAGAAGATAAATGTGGAAAAGGTGGAGAGAGGAGAAAACCAAAAAGCGTTAAAGCTAATTAGGGAGAAAAGGAATTAAAGGGTTGCAAAATGAAAAGTGAGACCAAAAACGAGGAAAGAACTTCGAGAGGAGGAGGAAATCAGAGAGCTTAAGGCTGCACGCTTACCAGGGAGTAAGTCCCATTGAACTGAATAGAACTTACTGCTGAGTAGGCATGCATAGTAGGATTGCCCTGCAACAGCTTGTCTGAGTGTGGAAAGCTAAGCAGGGTCAGGCCTGGTTATTACTTGGATGGGAGACCCCTCCTCTAGTTTCCTGCTTTGAGCAGGGGGTTGGACTCGATAGCCTTGTAGGCTCCTTCCAACTCTGTGATCTATATGAAATATGAAAAGGAAATGGGGAAAAGAAAGGAATGAAAGCAAGAACTTCAGAGAAACGGCCAGGTTCAAACACCACACACAGGAATTATTTTAAAGGCGGGCAGAAATACCACAGGGAATGTGGCAAAGAAGCCAGCCAGAAAGGCTAGTGCAGTTTCTGGCCCTTCTCCCGCCTCGCCCCATTGCCAAAGGCATCCCAGCACAAGAGAGCAGCGCGGGTCTGTGGCTACTACCTGGCAAAAGGCTGAGGAGGGTACAGAGGAAGGGAATCATGGTGTAGCAGCCTCGGGGTCCGCTCCTGTTTCACGCAACAGCTGCAAAGTGGGAATCTCCCAGCTTCGTTTCCAGCTGCTGGGAGAACAGTTTCGGTTCCGCCTTCAAAAAGTTGAGAGAGGGAACTGATGGCGGGAGAGGGGGATGATTGAGCAAGCTCATTCCAAACTTGTAGTTCTAGGACGGACACTCTCATTCAGAAGATATTTGTACTGGTATACAGGTTGCTGCGGCTTCAAGTTGGATCTGAGTAGGTGCCAAAGAAAGGAGATGTTGAACCCTTTCCACCATGCCATTTTCTCGATCTAGATTTGCCCTACCTACCACTGTCCCAAGGTGGTTGTTAGCCCGGCAGGGGTTAAAACAGTGGTCCCCCAAAAAGGAGACGGCATGTGTGTGTGTCACGTCGTCCCATACGTGTGTGTGAGAATGCACACGCAGCTTAGAATGACGCATGTGTTTATGACCGCAAGTCTTTTCCTCCTGCCAGAGGCTGTGTCTACTTTTACTTTAGTTTTTGTGTCCGGCGGCGACTCGCCAAACCTGTCCCTGTGTGTAGCTGGCATGAGTTGCATTGTCACGATGGCAAAACATGCCCTGCACAAACAAAACCCCAATTTAATTTCCAGTAAATCTGTGTTATTCTTCCAAGTTTACTAAGCCAGGAGTCAAGGCTACTTCCCAGCCCTGTTAAAATACTGGCCCTTCTCATTCCAGTTAGGCAAAGTTCATACTTTGCCACCTTTTCACCTGACAAATTCTAGATAGGGGGAGGGTTCAGCTGCATTGGTGGGGCAAAACAAAGAGGAGATCAAAGTGCTATTTGCAACCACACTATACAGTAATACCTTGGATTGCAAGTAACTTGGTTTGAGAGTGTTCTGCAAGACAAGCAAATTTTTAAATATTTATTTAAAATTTTTTTTACTTGATATACAAGCAACGTCTTGCAATACAAGTACTGTAGTACGGCTTAAATTAAAAAATCTCTGTACAATTTTTTTGGGGGGAATTTCGTTTTGATATAAGAGTGTTTTGGATTACAAGCACGTTTCCGGAACAAATTATGCTCTCAATCCAAGGCATGACTGTATTCAGGGACACCTGACTGGTACCATTTTAAATTCAATTTGAATTATTGTTAAGGAATAGGCCAATAGCTATAACAATGAAGAGTCTTGTGGTGCCTTGAAGACTACTGTAACACATTTATTATGGCATAAGCTTTCTTGGACTATAGTCCATGTTAATTAGATGCTGTAGTCCAGAGAATCTTGTGCCATAATAAATGTGTTAGCCTTTAAGGTGCCACAAGACACTTCGTTGTTTTTGCTGCGACAGACTAATGTAGCTACCCCTCTGGAAATTGTCACTAGGTTTCTCTTTACTTTGTTCTCTGCCTACCAAGGAAACTGTGTTTCACCTAAGGTTGGAAACAAATCTGGGCAACAAGATTTTATATATTTTTTTAAATGGAATCCCCTATTATGTATCTGTTTGTCCCATGTGCAGGGCCATCCAAAGACATTTTGCTGCCTGAAGGAAAATATGGTGCCGCTGTCGCCATTCCATGTACAGAAGTCAACCAGACTGGAAGCTGAATCTTAATACTAGCCATAGGACAGCATCCTTCACCATACCCAAGGGCAGCAGGCTAGCTTTAGGGCACAGGGCAGGCTACGTAGAACACCCAGTTCTGCCCTCCAGCACCTTACCGCCACTCTCTGCTCCCCAGCATCTACAACCTGAGGCAGCTGCCTCACTCTGCCTAATGGTAGGGCCAGTGGCCCTGCCTTGGCATAACCAGAAACCTGCATGGCATCTAGGAAAGCCTAATCCATTTAAGTCTGTGCCTCTTCTTCCACTCCATCTTAAGATCTGATCATGCAGTGAAGTCAGACTTTCTCCTCCCCACATTAACTTCTTGTCTGATAAAGAGATATTGGCTGGGTACAGACAACACGCTAACCCACACTCAAGGGTTGGTGTGGGGGTTGTCACTGAACCATGAGCTGTTGTTGAAACATGGGTTATTGTGTTGTCTGAACCCAGCCACAATAACAAACCATGTTTTTGTTGCTTACGCTGGCTCAGCTTGTCTGAGTGTGGAAAGCTAAGCAGGGTCAGGCCTGGTTATTACTTGGATGGGGGACCCCTGGCCTCCTCTAGTTTCCTGCATTGAGTAGGGGGTTGGACTCGATAGCCTTGTAGGCTCCTTCCAACTCTATGATCTATGAACAACCCATGAAGAGAACCCATGGTTGTTGGATTGTTCACCATGGTTTGCTATCTTGGCTGGGTTTGGACAACATGATGATCCACTGTTCAACAACAACCCACACTCAACCCTTGAGTGTGGGTTAGCGTGTTGTCTGAACCCAGCCAGAGAGATCTCAAAAGCTTGCCCAGAGTTTTATGCATATTTTGGTTAGTCCTAATAAACTGCAAAGGGAACCCCAGCACTTGCCACCATGTGGCCCAGAAGGGGGGGGCTGGCTGACCAGCCAGCACCCCACCCTTGCCTGCTGGCAAAGGAACCAAGACCCCCAGAGATCTCAAGGTACCAGATTGCCAGCCTCAGCTATCTGCAACCCTACTTGAATCTCTGTTCAGGGACTCGCCTTTAATTTCTGTAACCTGGATTTAGATACTGAACCAACAGAGTACTACAAAACCCATGTAGAGTGAACTCAAGACAAGGTTTATTTCTGGTAGCATCTTACAACAAGATTAGGCAATAAGAGAAGCACACAAAATAGAGAGACACTTTAGTACACAGTAAAGCTGCAAAATAACAAAACCTGATTCCTTAAGATCTCTCAAGCACACACCTGTTACCTGAGGGTGTCTTCTTCAAAGGGTTAGATCCAGCACAGCCTTGCTGCCCGATGGAGAATTACCACACCTACCCGAAGGTCCAAGATGGGTAAACCCCTACAAGGCTTATTGCTTAACCATGGATTTTTGGAAATTTTCCTATGGACTAACACAGCTTACATCTTTTTAAGTAGGATTTGTAATCACATAGTAAACTCACTGTACATTTTCTGCTTATTATGGACAAAGGAGCTGCTGATATAGGAATAGTCCATAAAAGTTATGAGCACATGGCAGCTATACAACATACACATTTTAGTGTTGTGTTGAATTTGTACCAGACCTAGAATTTATTTGTTTGAATTATTTTTATACTGCCTTCTCAAAGTGGCAGTTTACAAAAGAAAACAATAAATGAAAATAAATAATTCAATTAAATAAAGCAGCAGCATTAAAATACTATTTCAACATAAATCAAAGATAAAGTATCAGTGATAGTAAAAAGCATATGATGTAAAACTTAAAATATACAGACCAGCATCAATTAGAAGTAGACTGAAACATCCAAGTCTGTTTAAAAATAAGGAGGGATCCAGACATACCTCCTGCAGAGGGCATTCATAAGGATGAGGGTACTGCTGAAAATACCCTGTCTCTTGCCCCCGCAAGTCTGACTGACCTTATCAGCGAGGCATGTGAGTGGGGCATCTATGACTGACTTTTGCACCCAGGCAGGCTCATAGAGGTTTAGGCAGTCCTTCAAATATCCTGGATTCCAATCATTTAGGGCTTTAAAGGTAATCACCATCAAATACATATGTAGTGGGAATGAAGGAAGGTAAGCAAGTTTTGGGACAAGATATTTCAAGAAACAGAAAAAATTACCAATCAAGAGATTCATAAACCACCAGAGTTAGCTTTATTGAATATGTAAAAGAAAATAGAGAGATAAGAGAAAAAACATTAATTGGTTTTCTGTTGAAAGCGGTGAGGTAATTAGTAAGCAAGTACGGTAACTGGAAGGCCTGGATGTTGACAATACCTATGTGGGGGGGGGGGCGGTCTGGGACATGGCAATAAATGAAAAGTTGACACAGAAGTTAAAAGTACATAGAGGAATAAAGAAAAGATACTTTTAGGAAGGACTGGTGAAAATATATAGATTGTATGAAAAAAGAATAAAACAGAATTGGAAGAAGCTTATAGAAATCTGTGGGACTCATGAAAAGAAGTTTATAAAGGAATTAAATAGGATAAATCAATATACTACACTGGAATAGAAATAGACAATAAAAGATGGAAGTTGAAAAACTTGAAACTGACCAAGTTGGGGGAGGGATTGGGGTGGGATGATGTATTACTATTAATATGTTTTGTTTTATGTGTATTTTTTTCTTTTGAAAATGCAATAAATATAATTTAAAATAAATAAAGGTAATCACCAGCACTTTAAATTAGCCCCCCAAATGCCCTGGCAATCAGTGCACTAGTACCTATTTGGCTGACACAATTCTCTCTCTCCTTGTGCTTTAATACACTATAATATGAAGCTCTGAAAACATGTGAATATCTTGGATATAGGATACTGAGGCTACAATCTTATTCCCACTTACCTAAGTCCCATTGAACTCAGTGGGACTTATGTCAGAGTAGACCTGTACAGGATTGTGTTGTGTCTTACTCAGAAAAAGAAGACATGGGCCCTGTGGGGGGTTGGGAAGGAGATGGCTGGGGGAAGATGAAACAGAAGAGTTTGAACGCTTCAGATCATCCTGCATCTATAATAATTAAAGAACCCAACAGATTGCAATGTAAGGTGGGCCAGATACAAAAGAGGACAGGGCTGTTATACCTTTAATACTTGTGTAGAAGAGGAAAATCCAGCAAGTGTAACTATTAAAAATGCAGGAAAGCCCTGTCCTCTTTTGCAGCTGACCATCCCTAGATCTATGTAACTTATTGTTCTTTATTATTTGTCATAATAAACTTTCGGATATTAACTTTATGAGAACAGGAAGTACAATGCAGTAATACCTTGGATTGCAAGTAACTTGGTTTGAGAGCATTTTGCAAGTCAAGCAAATTTTTAAATATTTATTTAAAATTTTTTGACTTGATATACAAGCGACATCTTGCAATACAAGTACTGTAGTACGGCTTAAATTAAAAATCTCTGTACAAATTTTTTTGGGGGAATTTCGTTTTGATATAAGAGTGTTTTGGATTACAAGCACATTTCCGGAACGAATTATGCTCTCAATCCAAGGCATGACTGTATGTCCTTGCCATTTAAAAAAAAAACTTACTTGCTTTTGTGCTTTTAAACAGCAGGGAACTGTAAGCAGCTGAAGCAACTTACACTACTTCTGCCATTTGTGTGTGTATCGTATACGTATGTAAATCCATATCTCACCTTTCTCTGCAAAGCAAATATAAGGCAGCTCACAACTTATAAGCAATATAGAATCCAGTATTGAAGCAATAAAACAATGAACAGAGTGGAGACAGAGCAAGAGAAAAACTTCAAATCCACTGGGCTTTCAAAAGCAGAAAAGGAAAAAGAAAGAAAGAAACCACTAGTATCCCTATTTTGTACTATTGCTAAATTTGCGTGGGCTACGCTGTTCTTAGATATAACAAGAGGACACCATATACAGAAGGTTAAATATGACTTTGGAAACCAGATTATCCATGACACCATCATATAGTATACTGGAATTTATAGCCAAATTGTGGGGCTGAAATTCTGGGAATGTTGCCTTATTATGCATGCCTCATTACATTAGTAACTACAAGACTGACTGCAAACATGGAAAAATACTCTGAATCTTGATTGTTGGACTAATTACATAAGAATTAATTTAAAGCATTTCTACTCCAACTTGCAATAACATTTTCAAGGCAGCTCACACCACCTATTTAAAAATCACCACCAATACGGCAGCAAAAGCAATTACAGTAATACCTTGGATTGCAAGTAACTTGGTCTGAGAGTGTTTTGCAAGACAAGCAAATTTTTAAATATTTAATTTTTTTTTTACTTGATATACAAGCGACGTCTTGCAATACAAGTACTGTAGTACGGCTTAAATTAAAAATCTCTGCACAATTTTTTTTGGGGGGGATTTCATTTTGATATAAGAGTGTTTTGGATTACAAGCACGTTTCCGGAACGAATTATGCTCTCAATCCAAGGCATGACTGTAAATAAATAGAACAGCAGCATTTTTCAGAAGCAAATTGCTCAATGACCGCTTTAAAAACAATTGAACTGTGGAGTGGCCAGATGCAAAAGAGTACAGGCCTCCTGCACCTTTAATAGTTGTGTAGAAGAGGGAATTTCAGCAGGTAACATGCAAGCTACACCTGCTGAAACCCCTCTTCTACTCAACAATTAAAGGTGCAAGAGCCCTACCCTCCTTTGCATTTGTCCACCCTAAAAGACCAGGGGTAAGTACCAGATGAAGCTTTTATTATGCAGTCATACTATTTTATTCACATAATGTTATGGGGAGTCCAGATAAAGTAGTCTTCAATTTGTAGCTCTCTTGTTTTCCCCACTACTGCTTCTGACTTTTTTCTTATCAGACAGGATAGTTGCACAATGCCTTTTGATTGTTAGCACATCTAGAAGCAACCACCCCATAACAACATGATTTTGAATTGACAGTTGAAAGCCATCAGATTTGGTAGCAGGTGAATTGACATGGGGAGAGAGTTCCAGAGCTGAGGAGCCACCTCCAGAAAGGCCCTAAATCAAAAATAACTATAAGATGAAGCAGGACATTTTCCTGTCTATGTAGTAGACTGAGGGAACAATCCTATGCATGTTTAGACAAAAAAAAAGGCCTACAAGTCCCAGCATGCCCCAGCCAACCATGAATGCACCCTAGACAAGGCTTTTATAGTGCTATCACCCTGCCACATTCACAGAATTTTATTGGGGGGGTGTCCAGAAAATGTCATCATTCACTTATAATCCTCCCATGTCTTCCTACCACTTCTTTTTTTCTTTCCATAGAAAATCTGTTAAGAAAGAAAAGATGGAACAGCTGCACAATGCTTTCTCAGAGGTAGTGCTAGGACCCCTCCATCTAGAACAGGGCTCTCAACCTTGGGTCCCCAGATGTTGCTGACCTACAGCTCCCAGCATACCCAGCCAGCATGGCTAATAGCAAGGGATTCTGGGAGCTGTAGTCCAGCAACATCTGGGGACCCAAGGTTGGAGAGCCTTGGTCTAGAAGCACCCTCAGAATAAAGAACATTTTCTGAAAAAGTTATCTTTTGAGTCACTCAACAATAGTTGAAACTAAACAAATATTTGGACAACAATGAACTAACCAGACCAAACATAACCACCCCAGAAGCAACATAAATTACACCAGGCTTCCCTGATTCTTTTCTTTTTCTCATTAAACAAATCCCTTCCCCAAGTTCTTCCCCTATCCTTTTCAATCATTGGTATGGTGAACGAGGCAAGGCGATGATGACACAATAAAAGCCTCATCCATTTTAAAAGTGTTTTTCATAGATCAGAGTTGGAAGGAGCCTACAAGGCTATTGAGTCCAACCCCCTGCTCAATGCAGGAAACTAGGAGGGGTCTCCCATCCAAGTAATAACCAGGCTTGACCCTGCTTAGCTTTCCACACTCAGACAAGCTGAGCCAGTATAAGTCATAGGCCTGATGTCTTTTTAATGTTTGTGTAAATGTTTGATGTTTTTATTGCTTGTACTGTATATATGTTTAATACTGTATTTTATTGTAAAATTGTATTTTTATTGTATAATTGTATTTTATCGTGTAATTTTATAATTATTGTAAACCGCCCACAGAGCTTCGGCTATTAGGCAGTATAGAAATTGAAATGATGATGATGATGATGATGATGCGTGTGTGTGCTAGAAATAAAATATTTTTTCCAAAGTCACAAGAACAGAGTAAATAAAAAAAGATGGCAACCATAAGACCATAACAGGAATTCACAGATAGGATTGATCTTTCTCTCTTTTTCCCCCTAGCAGGGCTTCTGAGACGCTGATGTATAACAGCTGGAAATCCAACAGGCAAAGCCAGTTATTTGGGGCTGGTCTTAAAGAGATGAGAAAAGCTGCATCTGCTGAATTTTTGCCTGTTGTGCAGCTCTTGAAGGCTCAAGAGCCCAGCCAGAATCACGAAGTGACGAGCTTTCTTTCCAATTTATTATCCTTTAACACATTCAGGTGTTTGGATTTTAATCCCCAGCTAAGTGTGCTTTTTTAAAAATGTTGCATGGAGTGGCTGTGAGGAGCAGAGCACGTAGCTCAACCGCTTTTAGAGATCTCTGCAACCAATATTGCTTTCAGGAAGCCTAAGCTTTTCCTCCTTTTTAAAGGAAAAAGCTCTATGTAAATTGAAACCTGCTATTTCAGAAGGAGGGGGGATTAGTTGCCAAGGTGATTTGGAGGAGGCCGGGGAAAAATGCACCCCTCCCACCAACCTTCTAGAGGCGCATTTTTATGACATCACTGTCCTTAAAGGGGAAGAGGGAGTGAATTTAAAGGACCCACAAATGGATTAGCAACTTCCCCCACAATGCAATGAAGTTATTTCTCTCTCTTCTCTCCCCACCCCCACTTCTTTCATTGACCTTTTTCTGTTCTTTTTCTATGTGGCTGACAAATATCCCTCTCCCATTTCTGGCCGCCTGGCCCTTTAATGAGGCCCCTTTAATTCCTTTCTCTCGCTTTGCCTCCTTGTTTGGCCATTTGGGGCCACCCCCTCTCCTCCAAGAGAGGGGGAGCAGCGTGCAAGGTGAGAAGGGGGAGGGGAGGGAGAGGCTGAGAAATGGGGCGAGGGGGCAGGGAGGTGCATCCGATCTGAGCTTGGTTGTTTGCAAGGAAGAAAGGAGTGTGTAAAGGGGAAAAGGAGGGACGGAGAGCTGGAGAAGGAGGAGTGTGGAGGGTGGGGATCATATTGTTTGTGTATGCCTGTGAATGGGAGTGGGGGAGACTTGCAAGGGATTAAAAAAAAAAAAGCTCAGTTGATTTGTATACTGTTGTGTGTGGGTGGGAAAGGTGTATGTAAAAAGAATGGAGAAGACTAGAGGGTGTGCGCGCGTGTGTTTAGGAAGCATGCAAAAAGAGCGAGAAAAGGAACTGGGGAAGAAGATGCAATCATTCGTTATAGTGCATGGGAGAGGCAGCATGGAAAGCTTTGCGCAAGCAAAAGGGGGTGTTGAGCTCACCACTAGCGGCGGTTTATATCACACTTGCAGAGGCTGAACAAGATTTGAAGAGAATAGCTTGCAGGCCATTTCATATCTTACGCATTTCCCATACAGAAGGCACGTGCGTGTGGGAGATCCTTGTGTGGCCGGGGTGTAGATCATCATGTGTGCTGCTGGCACACACATGCATTTCACATTGTATGTGCATGGGTTGCATCTTCCTGGTGTGTGCTCTTTGGTAAAATGCACACTTCATTATTAGGTGTAACAAGCAACATGTGGTTAACCCTACTTTTGCTTAACACTTTCTCCATGCACCACTTCCATGCAACACATAGTATTTCAACCTGCACGGGGATAATCATGGCTGGTGTTTGCATGTGTGTATATTTCACAGTGAGCATATGCTGGAACACCACATCCAGTGGCAGGTTCCCAGCATGTGGATACATGAAATGTGTGGCCTATCCATCTTATCAGCCGAAAAAATATCTCTTTTGCAGTAGGATAGGAAACATGTAATGTGGGAGCTGAAGTTTGGAAGGGAAGGCTAGATAAATGAATTTTATTGTATTTGGACACTGAACTAAAGAGAGGGGTAAGGTTATTGGATGTGTTCAGATGTCACAATAACCAATGGTTTATCATGATAGGGATGAGTCCCTTGCTCCTGGGCTCCCCATTCCCTTCGATTCCTCCGATGTGGCCATGAGTAGGAGATCAAAAGCTTTCAGTTCCATTTTTGTTTCACCGTGTCTTGTGGTGTTCCATACCCAACCAACTGCAGTTAATTTTAACTATGGCTTGTTTGAAACAAGCAACTTCAAACTATGGGCAACTCGCCATGGTGAGCCATGACGTGTGCCAGCCACCATTTTGCATATTCAACTCCCGACCGGGGGTTGTTGTGTTGTGCTAAACTGCGGTTATCTATGGAAGAGGTTCCATACGTGTGCATGGAGTCAGCTCGTCCTTTGTACCTGTTCATATTGGAACTCATTGCGAAAGGTGTTGAAGGGGACTTGTTGAAAAATGAGACTGCGAATTTGTGAAGAATAGGTGCACCGCAGGATATCAAATAGATTGACTTGTCCTGTCTTCTTTATGACTCAAGCCAGAGCGTAGCATCTCCCAGACAAAAAATAACTACATCAAAGTGGCTGGGCTGTCATTTCAGATTTCAAATTACAAGTGGTGAGAGGCATAGTAAGGTTCAAAGTCCTGCTGCCTTGAGCACAATTTTCAGAGGAATGACAGGATATATATATTGACTCAATTAATTAATTAATCAATTATATTTATACCCTGCCTTTTTTCCTGCAAGGAACCCAAGGCGGCTTACATAACCCTCCTCCTCCTCTCCATTTTATCCTCACAACAACCCTGTGAGGTAGGTTAGGCTGAGAGTCAGTGACTGGCCCAAAGTCACCCAGTGAGTTTCATGGCCGAGCGGGGACTAGAACCTGGATCTCCCGAGTCCCAGTCCAACACTCTCCCCGCTACGCCACACTGGCTCTGGGGCATGCTGGGAGTTGTAGCCTTCTTTCTGACTAAACACGTGTAGGGTTGTGTCCTTAATTGTTTATAACAATCCAGACACCCTGATCCAGCTAAGGAGATGCACGGAGGTAAGCAGACTTCCGTGTGTGTGTGTATGTATAACTTGCTAAAGCCGATACCATGGGCATAAATTTGATGCCCATTTGAGCATGGATGCTGGTTATCCGCACAGCATTGTTTTCAGTGGGATGTGCATTGCTGTGCATATTTTGACGCAACCAGTCATCCTTAGATACCTTTTCAAGGGTGCTTAAAAAAATGGCTTGATCAGGGCAGGTGTGTAGAATTGATTAGCTGGCCAGAGATATATGTTAATATATACAAACTTGCCTTGTACTGAGTCAGACCAGTGGTCCATATACTGCTGTCTACAATGACTAGTAGTGGCTCTCCGGGGTCTTAGACAGGGGTCTTTCCCAGACCTACCTAGAGATGCCAGGGATTGAACCTGGGACCTTTTGCATGCAAAGCAAGGGCTCTACCACTGAGCTATGGTCCCTCCCCTCCTCAGCAGCTCCTAATGAATAATTATTACATGTGCCCCCTCTGCTCCAAGTACCCCCACATACTGAGATTCGGTGGATGGGTACTCATAAAAGAGCCTTTTCTGTGGTGGCTCTCAAACCGGAATGCTCTCCCTAAAGAGGTCCACCTACTTTGTTGGCTTTTTGGTGCCAAGACCTTTTTATTCTCCTAAGCCTTTTAAAAGAACGTTTAACTGCTGCCTGCTGTATATTTAGTGCATTGTTTTAAAACCATCCTCCATGTTTTAGCTGGTTGGTTATTTATCTCTCACACATTTTCTTCTGAATTATTCCTGCTGCATTTAAAACAATTGTGTTTTATAATTGGTTTTGTCATTGATTTTATCGCATTTCCTTTTATTATGACGCACTGAGAACTTCAGCTATTGGCTGACTCATACTGTGAATAAATAAATAAATGTTCTGAAACATGGGTGCTTCTCTGTGTGGTGGCTCTGCAAAGAGCCACCTAAAAACAATAAAAACACAAAGAACTGAAGGGCTTCTCGTTAAGCTACCACAGTGGATGAGGAGTCGCTTTTGTGTGGCTTTGTCCCACAGTGCTGAGGTGATGAAGCTGAAACCATATGAGCACAGCCAATAGCGTAGTCCTGATTCGTTCACTCCAACCCAAATGGGCAAAGATCAGTGGGAAGGACCCCCATGCTGGGGCTCGCCCACAAAGTTCCTGCAGCAGGATGACATATACGCAGTGGCAACATATGATAGCGCCCTAAATGAAAGCCTCAACAGATTGCAATTGAGCCATTCTGAATCAAAGACTGGATTGAGACAACACGATAACCCACACTCAAGGGTTGAGTGTGGGTTGTTGTTGAACTGTGGGTTACCATGTTGTCTGAACCCAGCCGAGGTAACAACCCACGGTGAACAACCCAACAACAAACCATGGGTTCTCTTCATGGGTTGTTTGTGGTTAATAAGCCATGGCTTGTTAGCGCAGCTGGGTTCAGACAACACAGCAATCCAGGTTTCAACAACAACCCATGCACAAGCTTTGTTTGAACCCAGGCAAAGTGTGTAATTTGTGTACGTGGGATAAAGTGGAACAGGGTTGGGGTGAGACGGGTGTGAATGAAGACTGAAGAATTTAGGAAGAAAAAGCAGTGTGTAGGTTAGATTCTGGCTGTGCAAGAGATCTGCCTCTTTGGCAGAGCAACAGAACTGAAACGCTTCTTTTGCCCTAGTATATTTTAGATCACAATCCTAAACGCACTCACATAGTGGGGCTTACCTTATGAGGAAACACACATAGGATTGTGCTGTAAATATGCCTTTAGTTTGTTTGTTTATTGCACTTCTTGACTGCCCAATAATGAAGTTCTTTGGGTGGTGTACAGGTAACTTTAATTTTATATTGTGTTTTGATTGATTGATTGATTGATTGAGTCTTGTGATGGTAGAATTATGTTTGCACAGTAGGCATCTCAGAAGCATGTTGACTCAGAGACACATCTGAGTTCAGCGGGTCTTACTCTGCAGCAGGAACCTCAGGCTGGCGGGCCAGATCTGGTCCAAATGGCCATACCCCTTTCCCTCAACCACCAATCTCTTGGTGGTTTCCCAGCTTTTGTGCAGTTCCCCCTGCAACGACACAGCCCTTACACTCTAGGACCAGGTGCATAAACCCTTCTCAGGCTAAGCACCAACACTTAAAAACCTGAGGGGAGGGTCAAATGAAACCTTTCCCCTACCAATGAGGGAAAAGATTAATACTGGTTATTAAGGATCTATTTTAAATTTATGATACTGTGGGTACAAAGGTGTGTGTGTGTGTGTGTGTAGATTAACGGTAATGCAGGTTAATAATGCCAAGCTGACACATAGGATTTGGGTAGCAAACAAAATAAAATAAGTTTATTTTAATTCTCAAAATCTTAGTTCCAGAAAATAACTTTAAACCTGCCTACACCAAACACTTTGTAATTACCGGTAACCTATAACTCCAAATACTTTCACTCTTCATACAAGCACTGATTTCTCTCAAAACTCCTGACAGACAAGACACGAATAACCCATCTAACCGAACTCCTCAACTCCCTAACACACTCAACAACCCCAACACACTACTGCCAACACACTAACTCTGACATCATTCGCTGGCTCAGCTTGTCTGCGCGTGGAAAGCTAAGCAGGGTCAGGCCTGGTTATTACTTGGATGGGAGACCCCTCCTCTCGTTTCCTGCGTTGAGCAGGGGGTTGGACTCGATGGCCTTGTAGGCTCCTTCCAACTCTATCTATGAAATCAAACACTCCTTATATACTCCTCCCCCCACCCTTTCCAAGACATCACAAACCACACCCACTTAGTTCAAAATTCTATACTCACTAAACATACTAATGCAGACATACACCAGGGAACTGAATTGTGGGGCTACGCCACACACACACCCTTCTAAAAGGTTGAAATGCCTCTTCTAAGGCTTAAGTTACTGGCAGAAATAGCCTTAAGCTAAAATATGCTGTTATTTGGCCTTGCCCCTTTTGCCTTTGGCCCCACCCATTGCTGGACCGCAGCCCCCCCCCCCCCCCCCGAGAGCTTCTCTGAAATAGAATTCAGCCCTTGAACTGAAGGAGGTTTGACATCCTTGCTCTGCAGTATGCATGCTTGTTCTTATAAGGTTAAGAGACCCAGTGTGGCGTAGTGGTGAGAGTGTTGGACTGCGACTTGGGAGATCTGGGTTCTATTCCCTGCTCGGCCATGAAACTCACTGGGTGACTTTGGGCCAGTCCCTGACTCTCAGCCTAACCTACCTCACAGGGTTGTTGTGAGGATAAATGGAGAGGAGGATGAGGATTATGTAAGCCGCCTTGGGTTCCTTGCAAGAAAAAAGGCGGGGTATAAATATAATAAATAAATAAATAAATAAATTCTGTGGGATGAGGTACAAGATGAATAAATAGTTGGTAGTTGGGGGGGGAATATGGTAGGTATGTGAATTAAGGTGGGATGGGTGAGATGTGGAAGGAAAAATAAGGGTACTGGAAGGGAGACAGAAGAAATAGTATGTGTGCTCATGAGTAGGTAGTTGAGTTTTAACAAATCAACAATGTATAAACTCGGAAAGGTTTCAATAAAACCAGTGTGGCATAGTGGTGAGAGTGTTGGACTGGGACTCGGGAGATCCGGGTTCTAGTCCCCACTCGACCATGAAACTCACTGGGTGACTTTGGGCCAGCCACTGACTCTCAGCCTAACCTACCTCACAGGGTTGTTGTGATGTTAAAATGGAGAGGAGGATGGGGATTATGTAAGCTGCCTTGGGTTCTTTACAGGAAAAAAGGTGGGGTATAAATATAATAAATAAAATAAATTTTAAAAAGGTGGAATTTGAGAGAAAGTGGTGTGGACTTGATTGCATTTTGAAAACTTGAGAATAGGAAAATCTGACAAAGAGAAACTGTGTGTTCCTGTGTGTGTTTGTGTGTGGTGAGGGGGGGGGGGAACGACTCTGTCCACAGGCACCTGAGGTGATATACAGTGTCAAAACCCATATCCTCTTCCTCTCTCTTTGTTTTCAGTGCCTGTTCTCATTGACCCTCCAACCTTCAATACCTCCTGCCCTGTTTCCTTCGTTCCTTCCGTCGACGCTCTTCTCCATCCTGTAAGAACCAATGGCATCTGGTGTGGAGCTCCTTCGCTTCCAGCTCCCGGGCCACGAAGCGGCCACCCTGCGCAACATGAACCAGCTCCGCTCTGAGGAGCGCTTCTGTGACGTCACCATCGTGGCCGATAGCCTCAAGTTCCGGGGCCACAAGGTTATCCTGGCTGCCTGTTCCCCTTTCCTGAGGGACCAGTTCCTCCTCAACCCTTCTTCGGAGCTCCAGGTCTCCCTCATGCACAGCGCCAAGATTGTGGCCGACCTCCTCCTCTCTTGCTACACGGGCGCCCTGGAGTTCGCCGTCAGGGACATTGTCAACTACCTGACTGCGGCGAGCTACCTCCAGATGGAGCATGTGGTGGAGAAGTGTCGGAACGCCCTGTCCCAGTTCATCGAACCCAAGATCAGCCTCAAGGAAGAAACAGCGAAGTTTGGAGGCCACCGGCGGTCCAAGTCTCCCAGTGTGGTGGGCTGCTCTACCTCGTCTCGCAAAGAACATTCGCGCAAGAGGTTTGCTGAAGAATCCCATGTTCCTCCGATCTTTGCAAATAAGTCCACAAAAGTTACTAGCCCTCTTGGGCACACATTTCCATGTTAGTCAAGTTCCTTCCTAAAAGGAAAAACAAAACACAACCAACTTTTGTCAAAGTTCCCTGCCTGGTCGCCTGGAGGCAATTCTTACCCGCCACAGGCGACCAAGGCAAGCAATTTAAAGATTGTTCCTTTCCTAATGACATCTTTTAAACTTGTGTTGTAAGGAATATTGCAGGTGAGTAGGGCCATAGCACCATCTCCTGGCAGCCAGAGAAATAACCACTCCATCTGCTTCAGTGCACATTTATTCTATTTTATTAGCCTGTTTGATCAAACTATGAACACTGGTTCGCATGCTCAGACACAGTTGCGGTGTCCCGGTGGTGATTCATGCAAATGCAGCAGCTTGGAGAATATGTTGCTGTATTTGTTGAACTGCCTGCCGCCCCCTTGCTCTGGATGTGCTGGATTACATGTTTCATCCTCTGTTTGAGCATGGGCATGCATACGATGGAGGATGAAATAATGTGGTAGTGATTTGGATCATGGGATCTGAACCCGTGCCACAAGTGCAGACGTTTCCCTTCCGTGGAAGTCTGGGGTTCTTTGGTTGGGGCTGGGGGGGGGGAGAATGTATGCGGGATGCTTCAGCTTCCAAACACACGTACATAGCCAATTCTTGTGCTATTTTCACACGTTAAGGATGCAAGCCTGTGCCAAGTTTAGACAGAAAAAAAGTTGTAGGCCTTTTTTTCTGTCTAAACTTGCATAGGGTTGTGCCCTGAGGTACTTATATATGTCAAGGACCCTTGACATACAGTATTTTTCCATGTATAAGACTATACTTTTTCCTAAAATTGTTAGACTAAAAATTGAGGGTCTTATACACGGAAGTAAGCCGAGGAGAGAACCGCACGGTTGCGAAGCTGCCCAGTGGGGGTCGTCTTATACATGGGGGCGTCTTATAGACGGAAAAATACGGGTATATAAGTGCAGAACTTGCAGGGGTCCCCAGATGGCCTTGTCCCAGCCCCGTTCCCCTGACCACCAATCGTTTCATGCAGTTTTCCCCAACCTGGTGCCCTCCAGATGTTTTGGACTTCTCATCAGCCCTAATCAGCATGGCTAATGGTCAGGAATGCTGGGCGCAAGGGTTGCATCTCCCCCCCCCCCCCCGGATTTTAAAAGGTTGAAATGCCTCTCCTGAGGCTTAGTTACTGGCAGAAAGAGCTTTATGCTAAAATATGCTGATATTTTGGACCTGCCCCACTGGAATGCTGCTTCTGAGAGCTTCTCCAAAATTGAATTCAGCCCTTGGGCTGAAATGGGTTCAGTCTCCTTGATGGATGTAATAAGAACATAAGAAGAGCCATGCTGGATCAGACCCAGGGTCCATCTAGTCCAGCATTCTGTTCACACAGCGGCCAACCAGATGCCTCTTGGGAAACCCACAAGCAGGACATGAGTGCAACAGCACTCTCCCGCCCATATTCCCCAGCAACTGGTGTACATAGGTATACTGCCTCTGATACTGGAGGTAGCATATAGCCAATCCAGACTAGTAGCTATTGATAGCTTTCTCCTCCAGGAATTTGTCCAATCCCGTTTCAAAGCCTTCCAGATTGGTGGCCTTCACTACATCTTGTGGCAGTGAATTCCACAGTTTAACTATGCCCTGTGTGAAGAAGTCCTTTTATCTGTCCTGAATCTCCCACCAATCAGCTTCATGGAATGACCCCTTTGGGTTCTAGTATTATGAGGGAGGGAGAAAAATGTCTCCCTATCCACTTTCTCTACAGCATGCATAATTCTGTACACCTCTGTCATGCCTTCCCTTACTTGCCTTTTTTCTAAGCTGAGCAATCCCAGAAGTTGTAACCTTTCCTCATAGAGGAGTTGCTCCAGCCCCTTGATCATTTTAGTTGCCCTTTTCTGCAGATCTGTAATAGATGTCTCCCCCACCGCCTCCAAGAAAATTGTCATGCAGGGTAAGCTTCAGGATTTTGTCCCCTGCTGTCAGGCAAGAAAGTATCAGTGCCCGCCCCCCCCCCCCGCCTTTAAGTGATAAGGAGAGGGAAATGGTATGGAAAACAGGGACTGTACCCAACAGTCCTCTACCAGATTCTTGATGGTATCACTAAAGGCGGCATTACCATTCTCCACAACAGTGCTGCCATTTACTCATTTTCCAAAATCTACACCCTGATTTTCCGTTTCAAATAAGTTGACAATAAAATGTCAGACACAGGAAAACTAAATGAACAACCTAATATAAAATCAGAGAGCAGCAGCTGCAGACAAATAAGGGCAGAAGAGTAAGATGCCCATAACACCAGCTAGCAGCAAATAAATTGACCTGAAACAGAATTTTTCAGTAGATAAGAATCATTTCCATTGAACATTAAATGGCTGGGTGGATAAAACCTGCTGCCTGAAACAAAGCTGTGAAGGCACCAGTTTGGCACATTATTTGCCTGAACATTTAGTGGTCCGTGGTCATGTTTTTAATGAACAGTGATGGGGCAGGAGGTCCATAAATAGAGCACCCACCCAATTGCCCCCCCCCCCGCCTAGCCTCTGAAGGGAAGGGGTGCCTAGAGAAGAGCCTCTAATGAAGATTTTTGTGCACAGGTTTGTATGGTAGTAAAACAAATCAAACGGGAAAATATATCCTAACACAACAACGGAGAGCAGTGAACAAGTTGGGATAAACCAACTGGTGAAAGCCAATAATTTCCTAAAGGTTTGATAGAGTGATTTTATCTGTACAAACTTCAGGCACTCAGTCATAAACAATAGAAGAGAGTACAGTAATACCTTGGATTGCAAGTAACTTGGTTTGAGAGCGTTTTGCAAGACAAGCAAATTTTTAAATATTTAATATTTTTTTTACTTGATATACAAGCGACGTCTTGCAATACAAGTACTGTAGTACAGCTTAAATGAAAAATCTCTGTACAAATTTTTTGGGGGGGATTTTGTTTTGATATAAGAGTGTTTTGGATTACAAGCACGTTTCTGGAACGAATTATGCTCTCAATCCAAGGCATGACTGTACAAGCATATTGTGCAACAATTCCTTCAATACCAAGCTAATACCGGAGATGACCAAACACGTTTTGACCTAAGGTGTTCTTCAGTGGGCTAATGTGTAAAAAGGTAACCAAAATTATATGTATATACACACACACACTTTACAATCCAAACCTCTCACATCAATTGTCTAATATAAAACCCCTAGTGCCATCAATTCAGGTAGAAATGCAAGGACCCTGCCAAACCAAAAATAATGTAAACACATGCCAAAGCATATGCATGTCTGAATGTTAAATAACTGAAATGGGGCCTTAGGCTGCACTATGGATATATGGTTCCAGTAAACGCAAGGAGCTGCTGTGGTCATACACCTAAATACTACCACAGTCACACAGTCGGCTTCCCTTGCAGAAATCTGCAAACCCCACCGTAAAATGGCAGTACACCAGCTTTCTTCAACCTGGTGCCCCCCAGATGTTTGGGACTACAAACCCCAGGATTCCTAATCATTGGCCATGCTGGCTGGGATTGATGGGAGTTGAAGTCCAAACTGGCTGGAGGGCACCAGGTTGGAAAAGTACACTAAGCGGGCAGGCGAAGACACGGCGTTCCTTCATTTGAAGTTTTTGTTCCACATCTGCAGATCGTGGTAGGCTCCTTGCCAGTTCCATGGCCCTAGTCTGTGTCCTGCCTTGCTGCCCTCTGGAGCTGACCAGCGCTGACGTACAAAGCGACCCTGATACACCTGGATTGTGGCCATTTCACATGTGCCTTGCCAATTCTCCTTTCCAACTGGAGCAGTGACATCTGGCCCTGGTCAGATGTTCCTGGCTATGACTGGAATGGTGATTAAAACATGATTCACATGACATGTGAATGGTGATTAAAAATGGGCCTACTGTAGATCATGGGTGAGTGGAATGTTTTGGACTTCAAACCCCAGAAGCCCCTGCCAGCATGGCCAGTGGTCAGGAATGCTGAGAGTTGAAGTTCCAAAGCATCTGGAGATCTACTTTCTGCCCACCCCTGCTGTAGATGGTTGTCAACATTTCTACTAATTCTAACCCATGGCTATGGGGGCAGGCCCATAGCTCAGGGGTGGAGAACTTGGCTTTCCTGTGGAAGGCTCCACATTCAATTCTTGACTGCGCCGCCTCAAAGAATCCCGGGTAGCACTACTGGGAAGGACCCCTCTGCCTCAGGAAACTTGGAGAGATGCAGCCAGACAATTATGGAATAAATAGCATTTGGCCTAGATCAGCATTTCCTACCCTGGTGCCCTCCAAATGTTTTGGACTACAAGTCCCAGCATTCTTGACCATTGGCCATGCTGGTTGGCACTGATGGAAACTGGAGTCCAAAACATCTGAAGGGCACCAGGTTTGGGGGAAGCTGGCTTTGACTCAGTGTAAGTCAACTTCATAACCCATCTCTCAATGAGTTTTCCCCATTATTGCGCTGACATTTTGTGTCTTTACGACTGGCAGGTCCATGCAAAGGCCTGTCAAGCTGGAGTTCCCACTGGAAGAAGAGCTGGAGATGAAGGCGGAGGATGAGGATGAGGATCAGGAAGAGGATTACGGGGACGAGGATGCTGTCTCGGACATCTGCATTGTGAAGATAGAGTCTGCCATGGAGGTGGCCCAGCGGCAGAAGAAGCAGCAGCAGCAGCAGACAAGCACTGGCTGGAACAAAGATATGTCTCCCCAACAAAGCTGGAGCAAGGAAACATCTCCCCAACAAGCTTGGGGAAAAGAATCTTCTCCCCCACCTGGATGGAACAAGGATGGATCCGGAGACCAGGAAGAACCTCAAGTCAACTCTACGGTGGCGGAAGCCATGGGCTCTTCTCCTGAATCCACACCAGAGAAGCCCCAGCATGGTGTGGTGAAGGCCTCCTATAGCCTCTCTGAGGATGCGGAGGGCGAAGGCCTCCTTATTATTCCTGGCGGAGGTTACCTGGAGGAGACCAGTGAGGCAGCTGCTGTTGCTGCCGAGTGCCAGAGCAGCGGTGGTGGGATGGGGCTGGTGCTGGCAGGACTGAGCGGGCGTCCCTTCTCCACTTTTCCCGCGGTGGGGAGAGGGGGCAGCTCGGGAGTGGCCGGGGGTGGCGGCAGCGGCGGCGGCTCGAGGATAATCCGTTGCACCAAGTGCGAGGAGGTCTTCCAAGGGGTGGAGAAGCTGGTCTTCCACATGCGGGCCCACCACTTCATCTTCATGTGCCCCCGGTGCGGCAAGCAGTTCAACCACAGCAGCAACCTCAACCGCCACATGAATGTCCACCGTGGCGTTAAGTCACACTCCTGCACCATCTGTGGGAAGTGCTTCACCCAGAAATCCACCCTCCACGACCACATGAACCTCCACAGCGGCGAGAGGCCGTACCGCTGCTCCTACTGCGACGTCCGCTTCGCGCACAAGCCGGCCATCCGGCGCCATCTCAAGGAACAGCACGGCAAGACCACGGCCGAGAACGTCATGGAAGCCAGCGTGACCGAGATCAATGTCCTCATACGCTGAAGGAGGAGGAGGCGGTGACGGCAATGCCAGAAGTGGAAGAGGGGAAGCACCTGAGCTCGGAGGGAGGGAAGTGGGGTGTAGTGGTTAGAATGTGGGGGTATGGCGAGCCAGGACCCCTGAGTTTTTTGGGATAGGATTAGCGTCTAGTATACTAGAGGGATGGAACTCCTGGATTCTGTGGAATGGGTGTGGGGGTGGGTGGGGCTAGTTGATTAGAAAAAGAGTAGGACACGGAAGCAAGGCTCCCTGATTGGGATGCAAAGGGGATCTAGTCAGTCAGAGCAGGGGGGCTGTGGAATACAGGACTCCTGGGCTCCATTCTCTTCCTTCACAGTTCCTGCCCCCAATGCCCCATTACCAGAAACTGCTACCTCTTTTTAGAGCCTGATCCTATGTGTGTTTCCTCAGAAGTTGAGTCCTATTGAAGCTGGTAGGCCTGACTGCTGAGTAAGCAGGTGTAGGATTGCGGCCTTTGGGTTGTTTGGGGGGAGAAGCACGGGACTCTAAATACCTCCTCCGCTAAAGGGGCATGGATGAGACCTTGCTCTGTCTCAGCAGCCAAAGAAACTGAAAAAGGCCATTAAAACACCGTGGCCTTCAGCAGAGAGGGTGAACTGATCTAAGTCAGTGGAAGACTCAGCAAACACTGTTATAGACCTGTCACCTCTGACATTGCCTCCTATTTTTTTTCTGGTAACTGCTCAAGAGGTGAGCTAGGAGGTTCAGTGAGGAGCCCTTAAACAAGCCCGCACTTGGGCCCAAAGCCTTTGTGCGATTGTGGCAGTGAAAGGGAAGTTGGCAGCAACCTCAGTCTAATGTGTGAATTCACCCTGAGATTCAGACTCCAAAACCATTTGGGCAAAGAGAGTCACTACTGTGTAGTTTGACTTCAGAAGCCCACTAGTCTTGGTTAGTGGGGTGGGGTGTGGGGTGCGATTTTATCCAAATACCAAGAAGCCAGTAATCCGAGGGAAGCAACAGGAATGTGAAGGCAAGCTCTTAAGGGAAGTGGCAGGGCTTCTCCATGATTACACTGTGCAAGTGTGGAATCTCAGCCTTCCAGGACTTTCTTTTTAAAAAAAGAACTTTTAACTTAGGGACTGAAAAGGAGGTTTCTAGTCCTCATGGCTGTGAATATGTTCTTGAACTATGGGATCAGTGACTGGAACCTTGGAAGCCAGAGGAGCGGTGAGCAGGGCTCAGAAAGTTGGACTTCCAGTACAGATCTCCTTGCCCCTTCCTCAGGTTAACAGAAGCAAAATATATGATGTCATTAAAAAAAAAAAGCCAATAAATTCTTAACTTCATATAATTTGCTTAGGTCACATGATTTGGCTTTTCCTGGTGGAGCACATGGATTTTCTTTTCTTTTAAGCACAGAGTGGAGGTATCACAGGAAATCTTTTAGAATCTTGGTGTGAGGTATTGGCCAATGCAGATAATTATTATTTTAGCCATTTATAAAGAGCCTAAAATTAAGACGTGCTGTAGTAGTAGGCGATCACTCGTGACCGAGTAAATTTCAGGCTTATGGGATCTGCTTTTTAAAAACTTGGATGCCAGGCAGACTCCAATGTAACATGATCACTAGCATAAATTGCATTGCACAGTGGGAAAGCCTGTTGTACCAGCTAATGCTTATTAGTGTTGCTAGCACAAGGTAATTTATGTTAGCGCTCATGTTGCATTGGATACTGCCCCCGAAGTCCACCAGCCAGAGCCAGATGCAAAATAGTGAACATAATAAAGAGGTGTGTTGGATTGGACCAAAGACTGGTCTCATCCAGCATCCTGCTTTCCACCACAGCGAACCAGATGCCCCAATGGGAAGCCTGCAAGCAGAATATGAGCATGATAGCACCGTCCTGCCCGTGTTCCCCAGTTAAACTATAGAATTTGCTGCCACAAGATGGTAGTGATGGCCACCAACGTTGGGGGCTTTAAAAGGGGATTGGACAAATTCCTGGAGGAGAAGGCTACCAATGGCTACTAGTCCTGATCACTGTATATTACCTCCAATACCAGAGGCAGCATGCCTCTGAATTTACCAACTGCTGGGCAACACGAATGGGAGGGTGCTGTTGTGCTCACGTCCTGCTTGTGGGCTTCCTACGGGAACATTGTGTGAACAAAATGCTGGATTGGTCTGATCCAACATGGCTCTTCTTAACGTTGGCTTCAGTCCAGAGGAGGGCAAACAAAGCATGGGATGTGAGTGGTTTGTCTTTGAGGAAGCATTATTCAGTACTATGTACTTAACATTGCGCCTGGTAGCCAAAAGCATCCCAGAATTCCATGCAGGCAAATGGTGGGGGCTGATGGAGGAGGGAGAGATCATTCCATCTCTCCCCTATCAAGTTAACTTGGTAGAAGGCCTGCTAAGAGGCTAGTAGCCTGTGCTTCCATGATGGCCATGGAAGAAGGGGGTGGCTTCCATTCCATTCCTCCACAGCCAGCATGGCAATGCAGGGTAATATCCTCTTAGCAGGCCAGTAACTTTTGTAAGCATTAAAATAAAACAACGGATGTATTCTTTGCGCTAAAAAAAACACACCAAACCAAAACACTGAGCCATGAAAAGCTGGATTCTGCAACCTGTAGAGATGGTGTAGGTGCACATCAAGCTAAGTGTGTGCATGCATCTCTGCTTATATTCTGTCATTTATTGTGCTAATGAAAATTGATGGTGGGAAAGAGCTATGCCAGGTATGAAATCCTTAAACCCTGCCTACTAGAAATCCTGGTTAGCCCCAACTCTGGTTTCTGAGATCTTGGCAGCCATTGCCCACATACTTTCAAGCATCTAGCACCACAGCCTGGAGGGTTAGATACTTCCTTTACCAAAAGAAAAAAGAAAAAAAAAAGGAAATGAAATTCTCTGGATTACTGCATTCTGTACCCATTACCAAAATGCCAACCTACATTGAATCCTCACAGCCCTGGAATTAGTCCCAGAGGCAACAGTGGAATATGGGGTTGTTGTTTTTTTACTCCTTAAGGCAGTATTGGCTCTGATCCCTTGGACCCTAACTAGTGTTGTTTTTTTTTCATTATTTTTTTTCTAAAAAAAATAAAAACAAATAAAAGCCACCATAATTTTGTTGTTGTTGTTCATAGCTGTAGGACTGAACCAGCGGGGAAGTGGAGCAAGATTCCTGTGTTGCATGTTCGGCTTCCCAACCTACAGAACCGAACACAGAGATCTATGAAATCTCTATGTTCGGTTCTGTAGGTTGGGAAGCCTCCGTTGAAATATCCTAGCCATAAAACTCAATGGGGTGGAGCATCAAGGAGAAGGCATTTGGGAAGGTAGTGAGAAAATAGTTGTAAGTTTTGCCTGCTTTGCTGGCTCAGATGAAAAATCCATCTAGCCCAGCCTGGTATCTGTGGGAAGCTTATAGGAAGGGCATGAAGCCCATGGTTGCCCCCAGCGCCACTTGTTTTTCTCCTAGTATCTGGTGTTCAGGGTTACGTCACCTCTGTACATAGAGCAGGGGTAGGCAGCCATTTCATCCCTTAAAGGCCACATGTAGTAGTAGTAGTAGGCCATCACTCGTGACCGCATAAGATTGTCTTCCAGGATAAAATTACAAAAAGAAAATTATGTAAAGAGGAAATTGTATAAAATTGTGTGGACTCCAGCAATGGGTCCGTAAGTGACTGTGGACGCCAATTCTAGATCCACACAGCTTCCCACAGTGAGGACACAGGTTACCAGATGGAAGATGGTCCTGTAATGGTTTCTCCCTTTCACCTTGCACTCGGGCTTCTTCAAAGTCCATAGAACCTTTGTGAAAGGCCAACCTCCAGTTAGATCATTCATGGGCCAGAGCTTCCCAGTTCTCAATGTTTATATTGCATTTTTTTAGATTAGCCTTAGGTGATGATCCGGGGAGAGGGTGAAGGCCACATGTGATGCTCTGTTGGTGGGGCTGCATTCTGGTGGGCGTGGCTAGAACCAGTGGTGGGCGGGACCTGGGCTGCCTCACTCTGCCTAATAGCAGGGCCGGCCCTGTAGGCCCTCCAAGGGGGTTCCTCTAGTCTGGCATTCTGTTTCCAAATGCAGCCAGCTGGGTGACTGGAAAGCTCAAAATGCCTGAAAGCAATGGCGTTTCCCCCGTGGTTTGACCACCCAGAGAGCTGATTCCTGCTCTGAAGTTGGAGGTTCCATTGACAGACCTATCCTCTGTGACTGTTTGTTTGATCCAACTCCCACCAGCCCAAGCCGGCATGGCTAGTGGCCAGGGATGATGGGAGCTGTAATCCAAGAATATCTGGAGGGCCACAGGTCCTCCACCCCTTGTTCGATCCTTCCATAAAGCCCTCTATGCCCAAGCTGGTGCCCTCCAGATGTCTTGGACTACAACTCCCAGAATTCCTGAGCATTAGCCATGCTCGCTGCGGCTGATGGAAGCTAAAGTCCAAAAATCCAGAGGGCACCAGTTTGGGGAAGGCCGCTCTAAGCAAGTGGCCATCACCACCTCCTTCAGTAGTGAATTGTGTAAACTAAGATCACGCGTTGTGTGGAGATGTTCTATTTGTTAGCCCTGAACCTAATCAACTTTACTGGATGAACTAACTAAATAAATAAATTACTATTATGAAGGATGGAGACAGGCCCCAGAGGTGTGGGATCCTCTCCATAATACCATTCATAACTGTATACATTACACCTGTGCTCTAAAGCGCCCCCACATACATACAGCAACAACACTCTGCTCCACCCTTCCCGGACCCCGGTGCCCTCCAGATTTATTATTGATTCATTAATATTTATATACTGCTTAATGTTAAAAAAGAAATTCCCAAGCAGATGCATTGAACTACAACTCCCAGCATGTTCCAGCCAGAATGCTGGCTGAGGCATGCTGGGAGTTGTAGTCCAACGCAGCTGGAGGGCACCGGGTTGGGGAAGGGTGGCTCTGCACGATCTCAGAGGCACTTTCTCCAAATTTTCCAAGGGAGCGGTGAGGAGCCCTGACCCGAGCACAGATCCTGGGGCTGGCCCGCCTCAAAGAAGCGCAGAAGGTCGTCTGTCGGCCTGGGCGCCAACGCCGGTTGTCTCTCTTTGTCTGATCGGGGTGCCCGGAGGCGCCGGCCCCTTTAACTGGCTTCCTCCCCCCGCCTCTCTTTCCTCGCTCCGTGGCCGTGACGTCAGTGCGGGGCCGGCTCTTCTGCTGCTGCCGCCGCGGCGCGAGGCCATGGAGGGTGCCGGAGCGGGAGCCGCGCAGGTTTGGGGCGCGGATGGGGGAGGACGAGGACTAAGTGGGCTTTGCAAAAGAAATAGAAATAAAATGGGGGGGGAGAGGGGGAGGCTTCGCAGTATCCCCCAGTCCCCATCACTCGTGGCCTCCTTTTATTGCTCCCCTTTGCAGACTGGGAGGGGCTTCTTGCAGCGCAATTAGGAAATGCAAAAAGGAAGATTTTTGTTTTACTCCGATCGGGGGGCTGCGCGTTGGAGTTGTGGCGTGGCGTAGCCGTGAAGCGGGGGAGAGACGCCTAGTGGATCCGATCCTGGGAGGAAAGACTGAGATTTGGAATTGGAAGTGATCGGGACAGTGGCGAGGGTGGGAGCGAGAGCGAGAGAGAACGAGAGCGAGCAGTGAAGATTCCCGCGGCTCCCAGATTGCACTAGGTCTGGGGAGCCAGCTTCTCCCGATGCAATGAGATGGGGGAGGCTCTGGGTGAACGTTCCTACAACCTTTTCATGATTTCACGAGGACTGCAAGCGAGAAAGGGAAGGCTTCAGGGGAAGGTGAAATAAGGATAATTACAGGGATCCGTTGTATCAGGGAGGATAAACTTGCCTTCAGATCCTCCTCTCACTCCTCAGCCGCCCCGTTACCGTCTGCTCCTTTCTTTCCTTCCATCGCGACCGAACCCCAGGTTGCAACCCGTGAGTCTTTCAGTCTCTACCTGCTTCGGCAATTGGGCCGTATAGAAATGTGATAAAATGAAGTAAATATTTCAGACAGCTCCAACTATGCTCCAAAATAATAAGAGATCAGGGAAGGATGTAATCTCCCCAGTTGCTTTGCTGGGAATTAATTCAGAAGGAGACCCTATTTCATGAGATTCTTAAGAACATAAGAAGAGGCGTGCTGGATCATACCAAGGGTCCATCTAGTCCAGCATTCTGTTCACACAGTGGCCAACCAGCTGCCCACGGGAAACCCACAAGCAGGACATGCGTGCAACAACACCCTCCTGCTCATGTTCCCCAGCAACTGGTGCACATAGGCATACTGCCTCTGATCCTGGAGGTAGCATATAGCCATCAGGACTAGTAGCCATTGATAGCCTACTTCTCCATGCATTTGTCTAATCCCCTTTTAAAGCCCTCTAAATTGGGTGGCCATCACTACATTTTGTGGAAGTGAATTCAATAGTTTCACTGTGCGCTGTGTAAAGAAGTCCTTCCTGTTATCTGTCCTGAATCTCCCACCAATCAGCTTCATGGGATGACCCCATTGGGTTCTAGTATTATGGGAGGGGAAGAAAAATGTCTCCCTATCTGCTTTCTCCATACCATGCATAATTTTGTACACCTCTATCATGTCTCCCCTTACTTACCTTTTCTCTAAGCTAAACGATCCCAGCTGTTGTAACCCTTCCTCATAGGGGAGTTGCTCCAGCCCCTTGATCATTTTAGTTGTACAGTAACTGGTGTACTGACAAGAGCTCCCTGGAGTTGATCCTCTTCTTCACCATTGCAACTTGCTTGTTCACCTGCCTCTTACTCTGGACCATACAACAGTAGTGGTAAGGAGGAGGAAGAATAGACCCCACTGCTTACTTGTTCACTGGCTCTTTGCCTGTTAAGCCAGCAAGTGGTAGCACCAATGACCTGGTTTGCATGACATGATAATCCATCATGGGCAGTGAGCCATGGTTGGTTGTTGCGTTGCCTGAACCCAGCCCGGTTTACCCATGGTGGGTTGCCGTGTCGTCTGAACCCGAATGACCAATCCCACCGTGGGTATTGTCTAGCGGTCAGTGAGGTGCTCAGCAAGAACGGCAAAAACTCCTTGCCGTTCTGCACTTGGGGGTGGCTGACACTGGCTTGCTGCTCTCCCTGTCGCAATTGAGATGCATTTTTGCCTCCCCACGGCTTTTTTGCACTTTAAATTTTTATTTTGGAGATTGCCTAAGCCAGCTCTCATGATCCCCATTTTGACAACCACTGACAGCCCCCTCAAAGTGCCCAGATAGCACCTAGGATGGTCTGTCCATGGTTGCAAATCCTTTTTTTAGATTGATTTTTGTACCCCCTAGTGTCCGCAAATATGCTCTTACGGCGGCTGGAAAGTGGGCAGCCTTGTCTGGGCAATGTCCAGCAAGGTACCTGCTGGGCAGCAGGTACCAACCCTGGACATTTACCCAGAGCGGGTCCAAATACCCTTTTTTCCCTTTTGGTTTGGTTTAGCAGCTGTCAAAAGGCGAGCTGTCAAGCCAAACCAAAGGCGTAAGTGATCTTTGCTTGCAAAAAGGGGGTGGTGGGATTTACACCCCCTTCACAGTAAGATCCTCACATGTTATTTTTTTGGACTGCACTTTCCTAAAGGTACTTTCACTTGTTCCCAAGAATCTAGGTGCTCAGGCAAATAGAAAAGTGCGAGCCGTCCCCTTTTCAAAGGAAAAGGGGTTTTGACAGCTAGCTGTCAAACTCCAGCTCCTTTTAAAAGGGTTTTTTTGGGCAGGGCACCCCATGGTTTCTTGCAGGTACTTCCCTGGACATTGCCCAGGCGAGGCTGCTTGTTTTCGGACCTCTGCACGTGCACAACTCCGCACTTGCACAGATCTGAAAAAAAATATTTTAAAAATTAGCACAAATATTTGTGCACAGACAGCCCGTCCAAGGTGCCTCTTGGGCACTTTGAAGGAACTATCAGTGGCTTTCAAAACAGGGATCGCGAAAACTGGCTCTCAAGCTGGCTTTCGTGATCTCTGAAAAAAACCAAAATTTAAAGTGCATGAAAGCCGCGGGGAGCCCAAAACGGCTCGATCACGGTGGGTGGTGGAAGAGACGACTCAGTCTTGCTGCAGTGTCTCTTGGGATACTGCCTGGAGGACCCAGGGGGAGGGAGTGAACAACCCACGGTGAGGCCAGTCATCTTTTGGGCTCGCCGTGGGTTGTTTGCGGAACAACCAACCTACCGTGGCTTATTGCCAGGGTGAGTTGTCGTGACATGGGAACCCACCCAATGGGGAGCAACAGGAGGTGGTGACAATGGTGGTGAGAAGGTAGACTCACTGAGGGCAGGGGCTTATTGAGGGTGTCTTGCCCAGGGGCACTCTAAAACCTGGAGCTAGCACTAGTTGCCACTCCATGAAAGTTGTCCAAGAACGAAGGTCTCCACCTGCTGTCTGAATATTTGAGGACCCGGGCCTCTCCCGACAGGGCTCCCTTATGCACATAGTGCTAGAGCGGAAGAGAAACATAAGAAGCTGCCTTGTGCTGAGTCAGGCGATTGTTCCATCTAGCCCAGTATTGTCAACACTGACCGGCAGCAATGGCTCTCCATAGTGCTTTTTTTCTGGAGAAAAGGGTACCGGAACTCTTGGATTACATTTCCTCTGGAGTAGATGGCGATTAAATTGTAATGCAATTAATAGAAGAAAAGGTGCTGGAACTCAGTTCCGGTGAGTTCCACCAGAAAAAAAGCCCTGGCTCTCCATGGTTTCAGCACAAAGGCCCTGAGTACAAAGATAAAGGAAATATTTATTATATAATTATTTCAAAGGAAATGATAAGGTTTTCAATGTTTGAAAAACAAACAGCAATTTATGTGACTTATTATAAACATAAGTACCACATAACAAAGTAAAAAGTATCCAGAATTCGTGGTCCAAAATAAACCAAAGTGTCCAAGGTCATTGAATGTTGTAACCAAAGTATGAAAGTAGAGAAGATAAGACGACATTTCTAGATATGTTGTGTCGTTTCGTAAACAATCTTCTTCAGTCAACAAAGTTTTACAAAGATTCATAGATTTATAATTCACAGCCCTACACTTCTGTGAATTATAAATCTATGAATCTTTGTAAAACTTTGACTGTTGACTGAAGAAGATTGTTTACAAAACGACGCAACATATCTAGAAACGTCGTCTTATCTTCTCTACTTTCATTCTTTGGTTACAACATTCAGTGACCTTGGACACTTTGGTTTATTTTGGATCACAAATTCTGGATACTTTTTACTTTATGTGGTACTTACGTTTATAATAAGTCACATAAATTGCTGTTTGTTTTTCAAACATTGAAAACCTTATCATTTCCTTTGAAATAATTATATAATAAATATTTCCTTTATCTTTGTACTCAGGACCTTTGTGCCGTTTCCATTATAATTTACCTTGTGATATCACGGCATTATATTGTTTCCTTTGTATTGCACTCCAAGGTTTCAGGCAGGAGTTTTTCCAGCCCTACCTGGAGATCCCCAGGGATTGAACCTGGGACCTTCTGCATGCAAAGCAGGTGCTCTACCACTGAGTGATGGATGGCCCCTCTTTTGGGATGGCTCTCTTTCTTTAAGAGACTGAATTAATATCAAAGAGGTGGGTGGGGCTTATACGGAGGGATGAGTGGAGAGAGGTGGGATTAAGACTCCTTTCACTTAGCTTGCTTGCTTGCTAGTTCTAAATGGGGCAGAGGATTTCTCTCAGATTGGCTCAGGTTGGAGGGGAACCAGGATGGTGGGGAGGGAGAAATGAAAGTAAACGTTATGGAGGAGGGGTGGTGTCAGAAGTGGAAGGGGTTTCATGTTTGGGTTGTCTTCTTTTGGAATGTATGAGAAGATAGGTACATTCAGAGGGTGATGAGGACGCTGTGGATGGCTGTGTTACTGGGAGTTGTTTAAATAACCAAGATTCAAACCTGGCTCACATGTGGAAATAGGTCACTTGATTTCTCTGAGGTTGGCTACTGTGCACTTGGTGACTGGCACTGGTAGAGAGAGATACTTATTTATTGACTACATTATGCTGCTTTTCCTTTTCGGGCAGGAGTCCCTGACCTTTTCAGGTCAGTTGGCATATTTTGGAATTTTGAGGGAGAGTTGTCGGTGCTCTCACAAAATGACTGCCATGGGGTGGGGCTCTTGCCCATTCATAAAATGGCTGCTGTGGTGGGCATGGCTGGTCACAAAACACTCATTTCCTGGAAGGCAACATGGTGAGACTAAAAGAATGTTAACCTGTCCAAGAACCTAAGTATAAGGCAAAGGTGGGGTCTGCGCTCCAAAACACGAAACCACTCTTTTGGACACAAATGAAGAAGGTGCTGGAGGGCAGTGTTTCACTTTGCAATATGCTAGCCTCCCTGTTATCTTTTTTTTTATTACAAAAAAATCTCAAGAAATAAAATAAGGTGTCTGTTGGCACATTGATGCCCATGGGCATCGCCTTAGAGACTCCTGAATTAAAGAGCTCAAGGTAGCATACATGATTCTCTCCCAATTTTATTCTCACAACAACCCTGTGAGGTTGGTTTGCCTGGGTGGGGGAAGACTGGTCCAGTGAGCTCCATGGCTGAGTGGGGATTTGAACCTGAGTCTCTCCAGTTCAACACTCTTAATACATAAGCCTTCCCCAACTTGGTGCCCTCCAGATGTTTTGGACTACCAGTGCGGCGTAGTGATTAGAGCAGGGCTCTCCAACCTTGGGTCCCCAGATGTTGCTGGACTACAGCTCCCAGAATCCCTTGCCATTAACCATTCTGGCTGAGTATGCTGGGAACTATAGGCCAGCAACATCTGGGGACCCAAGGTTGGAGAGCCCTGGGTTAGAGTGTTGGACTGGGGCTCCAGGAGATCTGGGTTCTAGTCCCCACTCAGCTATGAAGCTTGCTGGGTGGCTCTGGGTCAGACACTGACTCTCAGCCTAACCTACCTCACAGGGTTGTTGTGAAGATAAAATAGAGAGGAGGATTATGTAAGCTGCCTTGGGTTCCTTGTGCGGGGAAAGGCGGGATATAAATATACCGGTAATAAATAAAAATAAACTCCCAGCATTCCTGCTCATTGGCCATGCTGGCTGGGGCTGCTGGGAGTTGAAGTCCAACACATCTGGAAGGCACCATGTTGTGGAAGACTTTACTACACCATATTGACCTTTCTCTGCAGGTAGGGAAAGACTAGTGTAATTTATTTATTTAATTTTTTAATCGCCTATCTGGCCGGTCACCCGGCCAGATGGGCGGGTGACCCATCTGTGGTGATGTACATTTCAACAATAAAACAATAAAACAAATGTGATGTACATTTCAACAATAAAACAGACATAATTAAAACAGTATAATTTTTTTTAAAAAAACCCTAACCCACCCCATATTCCCGCCTGAAATACCATGTTTATAATGCGTGGTGGAAGCTCATCATGGAGGGGGCATGGCGAAGGTCACTAGGGAGGGAGTTCCATAACTTGGGGGCTGCCACAGAGAAGGCCCTCTTCCTAGTCCCAACCAGCCTGGCTGCTCTGGCTGATGGGACAAGGAGAAGGCAGTCCGTGGCAGATCTTGTAATAAACTAGATCTTGTAATAAATTAGATTGTTTGGAGATGGAACTTCTGGCTCCCCTTAGGCTCCCTATTTTTTCTCACCCAGGGGCAGAAGTGAGAGAGAGCTTTTTCCCAGTTGCTCAGGGCGAAATCTCAGAAGAACGAGGTGTGCTGAGAAATCTTGCTCAGCCACCACTTTGGCTTCTGAGGCTTCAGCAGGCATTTCCCACCTACATTTGGGCATATCATCCCGGTCGTGAGGACTAGCGACTTCCAATCCTAATTACACACTTACCAGGGAGCCACCCTTATAGAATTCAGTGGGACTCGCATCACGTCCAATAAACATAGTTTTGCTCAGTGTTGCACTCAGGGAAGAGAGAAGGGAGCAAGATGGCAGAGTGGATTAGAGAACACAAACACTGCTCTTAGCAATCAAAATGTTTTTTTACCCAGATGGTTTAAATCAGTTTGTTTGTTTGTTTATTTATTTATTTATTAATTTATTTATTTAATAGAGTTATTTCTATACCACTGAACATATCTAAAAATAACTCTTAAGCGGTATAAACCATAGGTCGGGGGGAGGCGTTTTAAGGAACATAACTGTCCTATAATAATTAAGGATAATTATCTCGGCTTTAATAACAACTTATATCTGTAGATATATATCGCAATTCAAATTTTGTTCATGTATTCAATATTTTATTATACTATCCTTCAGCAAAAGTTTCCAGGGTGGTTTGTAAAGGCCCAAATAAAATAATAAAACATAATACCAAAAGACTAAATTGTCCAAAGTGCTGTGCACACGTTATCTCTGCAACAGCCCTGTACAGTAGGCCAGTATTGCTATCCCCATATTATAGATGTGGGAAACCTAAGCACTACTTGAACCTGGTACTTCCGGGCTCATGGCTCACATTCATTACTAGTAGGCTACTCCAGCAGAAGAACAGAAACCCACTTAGGGCACAATCCTATGCAAGTTTAGACAGAAAAAAAGGCCTACAGCTCCCAGCATGCCCCAGCCAGCTATGCTGGCTGGGGCATGCTGGGAGCTGTAGGCATTCTCTGTCTTAACTTGCATGGGATTGTGCCCTTACTAGATAAAAATGGAATTCAGCTTGGGTTTTTAATCTCTGCTTTTATTCTAGCAGGGCGAGGCTCCTCGAGGGGTGACGGGGACAGCGTTGCTGGTGGAAGCGGGGCCAGACGAAACGGGTAGGTTTTTCTGGAAGTCTGGATTTGGAAATAGAGTGGGTTCTGCTTCTCTCCTGTCCTCTCACCCAGATTTGAAACCTATGCTTAGGCACTTAAAAGATTCGGGGGCCTGGCCCATGGGGCACAAATCTTTGTAAACTCTGCTTATGCACATTTAGAAATAATATCTTAAATTTAATTAGATTACACAGGAGGCAAAGCTGGCCAATTAATTTCTCATCCAAATCATCTCAAATAAAATAAATCCTTCAATTAATTTTCACCTTGAACATCCCAAACCAATGGGAAAAGGTTTTCCCCCCAAAGTTTAATTAAAGGAGGGGAAGATGGGGTGTGTGTGTTCTAGCATGAAGCAAGGGGGGAGTTATCCCTTCTCAGCTGCAATGTCCCTGCATGGCAATTAAGCTGAGGAAAAAGACTGCATTTGGCGCCAATGGACATGGTGGGCTCTGTGAAATAGGTTTGGGACTAGGGCCTCATGGGGCCAAGCCTACTAACAACCCTGCCTGGTGAACATAAGAAGAGCCATGCTGGATCAGACCAAGGGTCCATCTAGTCCAGCATTCTGTTCACACAGTGGCCAACCAGCTGCCCACAGGAAACCCACAAGCAGGACATGAGTGCAACAACACCCTCCCGCCCATGTTCCCCAGCAATCTTGTGCAAGTGAATTCCATAGTTTAATTATGTGCTGTGGGAAGAAGTACCTCCTTTTATCTGTCCTGAATCTCCCACCAATCAGCTTCATGGGATAACCCCATTGGGTTCTAGTATTATGAGAGAGGGAGAAAAATGTCTCCCTATCTACTTTATCCACACCATGCATAATTTTGTACACCTCTATCATGTCTCCCCTTACTTGCTTTTTTCTAAGCTAAACAATCCCAGCTGTTGTAACCTTTCCTCATAGGGGAGTCGCTCCAGCCCCTTGATCATTTTAGTTGCCCTTTTCTGGTGGAAGTATAACCCCCCAGGACCATAAGTAAATAGAGAGGAGGATTGGTGTGTGTGTTTTTCCAGGTGCTGCACCCTCTAGAGATGGCCCCAATCCCTCTTCCGGATCCTTGTCTCCTCGGAAGCCCAAAAGCACTTTGGGAGGAGCTGGGGAGAGCCTGCTGGCATCTGGCAGGAATGGTGACGATGGGGCACGGATGCAGACTACTGCGTGTGGTAAAGAAGTGGGAGGAATGTCTCCTGAAACAGGGAGCATCTCAGCTGGCTCAAACACCAGCCCCAGTCCAGGGAATAAAGGTCTACCAGGTGAGATTGGGGGGATGGGCTGGAGATTGAGTTCACAGGACCTAAATTGATACCATTTTCTTTGGGGGGGGGGGGATGCTGGTTTTGTGGCTGCCTTTCCTGCTGCATTTTTGTTATGGGGCCTTCTGTTCTTGCATTGTAGTGTGACGCTACTGTGATGGCCGAAGATTTGATGATATGCTGTTCTGTGCTTTTATGCTACTTTATTATTGTTGTTATCTGCCTTGCGAACGTGGAGGAAGAGCAGTGTGACTGGAGGGTCCCATGTGCCTCAGCAGGTTCCAGTGATACCAGTCCAACATCAACCCTGGTCCTTTGATATGGACATCCCATATCCCTAGTTCAGCTCTTTATTTCTGTAGGTCTACGCCCCGTGAAAAGAGTGATGGCAGAGCACAATAGCAGCAACAGAGTTCACCCAACAAACACATGCACACTTAGGGCTTGTTTCTCAGTAGATGTTTTTAAAGTAAATAACAGAAATAAGATACAATTTCTCAGGTACTATCAGCTTGATGGTTACAGAATTTGTAAGTTCAGTTTCTTAAATGTTACTTATTCTGAGAGGAAAGGAAAACAACAGGTCAAGTCTCTTTGCTAAATCCTAGCAAACATCAGTTAAGTCAGTTAACTGTAGGACAACTAACTGTCAGAGAGGGGGTAGTTCTTTTTTTTTTTTTTTAATTTTAATTTGTTTATTTAAATTTTAACATACATAGAACAACCAAACAACAAACAAAAAGACCAGAATAAAGTAAATCCCCCCCCCCAAAGGAACAGATCTGGCTGGGCGCCTTTTGAGAGGGTAGTTCTAACTTGTTGCTAGGCAATGTCCAGCATTCCCTCCCCTGATTCAATCAAGTGGTTGAGTCCACTGAACCCTGCTCCCTGACTCCTCAGAGAAGCTAGGTTTCTGCCTTTGCCTTTTAACTAGATTATAACAGTCTATCTGAACTCTTTACTGGACAGTCAACTTAAAAACCTGCCCTGCAGAGTGGATATCTTCTCGTCACATACTCCAAGAAAGAGTGCAGACAGAGCCGGGGGGGTGGGTGGATGTCCCAATGACCACTCCCTTCTCTTCTTCCACTTCAGGCCATGCTGCCAAGACTTTCCCATCATCCCCCAGCAAAGCAGGCGGACCCAGCCGGGCAAAGATGTCTCTCACTGGGACCAGCAAGTCCCCGACCTCCATCCAGAGTCTGGCTATGCGTCTGCTGAGTATGCCCGGGTCGCGACTGCCTGGAGATACCGGGTCTCCCGCAACAGAAGCTCCAACTCCAGTCCCGCCACCGACCCCGGCCCCAGCAGTGGAGGAGGCCAAGCCCAAAGTTCACCGGGCACGGAAAACCATGCCTAAGCCCAACAGCGGGCAGGTAGGGCTGCAGATGCAGCTTCTGTCCAGGGTCTGACTTACAACCACACATGTCTCCATCACTTGGAGCCTTGCAGCTGAATGGTTGAAATGTTTCCACTGGGGAAACATGCTGTGTTTTGGTGCTGCACGCTCCAGAGATGGCCCCGATCTGCCTTGCGAGCATGGAGGAAGAGCAGTGGGGCTGGAGGGCTCCATACCTGTGGTGTTCATACCTGTGGTGTTCTTACCTGTGGTGTTTGGCCTGTTCTTACCTGTAGGGCTTGGTTCTTACCTGTAGTCTTTGGCCTGTTTGCCCCAACTCCAGGTTCTCACTTGATATTCACTCTAGTCACCAACATACATGTGTGAACTCGAGCTGGGGCACTGGGAAAGAGAGAATAATTCAGTAATGTGGGCTTTGGAATTCCGCCACCAGAAACCCCCAAAGTTCATGGGATAATTTTACGCCAATATATTTGACATTGCATACTTCCTTTTTTATTATTTAAAGATTTTCATACTTCCTTTGGTGGCACTCTTTTTATTTACGTATTTTATTATTTCTAGAACCTGTAGCTTTTTAAAAAAAATGTTCAGTTGAGGGGGTATGTTTTCTGTTCCCCCCCCCCTCCACCGCCCTCAACAGCCGGTCAGCATTCTGTGCCCACTGTGCATGCTCAGTTCACATTGGGCTGTTTTTGTGTCATCCCCCCACCCCTGGGGTTTCCCCTCCCCCAAAGGTTTCTGAACTTCTGCAAACATTGCAGACTCCCCCCCCCCCAAGCCAGCTGTAGCCTCCTTCCTGTGTGGGCGTGGTGCTGTTTTGGCTACATAAGGGGTAGGCACTCTGAGAATCAGTTTGCTGTAAGTATAATAGGGACGTTGTGTGCATTTTGAATATTTAGACCAGCCTTCCCCAACCTGGCGCCCTCCAGATGCTTTGGCCTACATTTCCCATCATTCTTCACCATTGGCTACGGTGGCCTGAGCTGATGGGAGTTGTAGGCCAAAACATCTGGAAGACTACAAGTTGCTCATCCTTGTTATAGAGAAATGTAGAGTAGACTAACATAGAGAGTTCTGGGCACTTAATCCTCAAGCAAGTGATCTTGCTTAGTGTCCTTTTATTTGTATAGACTGAGAACCAAACAGACATACTAAATCAGGGGTGGGCAACATCTGCTCCACACAGCGCCCCAGTGCAGCCCCTACTATCTCATGAAGAAATCTGAAAATATTTTTTTGCAAAATAAATGGTGTCTGGAGCTGCTATGGAGCACCAAAAAGGTTAAAATTAGCTTGTAAACAATTGCCATTTTGTTTCTTTGTTTTTTTTTAAAAACCCACATTTTTGGCACCCATGGGAGTGGGGGATGCAGCCCACAGGGGGCTTTGGGGGAGCGAAAATGGTTCCCGGACCTCCCGAAGTTACCCACCCCTGTTTTAAATTTTACAAATGCTCCTCTTCCAAACAGCTCTAAAATTTTGGATTATGCTCCTGGGTAATAAAGGGCATAATCCTACTTGGTCAACCAATGTGTTTTAATTGTTAAAGTGGTCAAGTAGTATGCAAGCTTGTTCTGGAAAAGGTTGATTTGAATCCGCCCCTTTTCTTGGTTTAAAATTCATATCTTGGTTTAAATTGATCCACCCTGAGCAATGGGGCCATAGCCGAAAAGAATCCCAACCTTCGCTCTTAACTATCCTTCCTTGTCTGTCTCCCAAGGTCCCCGAAAAGCGAGTCTCTGAGATGCTGCATTTCCGAGTCCCAGATGACCTGAGAAGCATCGAAGAGCCGGGTATGTCTTGGTGGCGTTCAGGCTGAAGGGATGCTTGGGCTGGTATAGGAGGGGATTCTGGGATCAATATGAAGGGGTCTCACTAAAGCCTATTGCTGCTTTCCCAAACCTGGTGCCTTCCAGATGTTTTGGACTACAACTCCCAGCATGCCTGACCATTGGCCATGCAGATGGGAGTTGAAGTGCAAAACATTTGGAGGGCAGCATGTTGGGAAAGGCTGGCCGGTCGGGATTCTCTTTTCATTTTCGCTCCTCTTCCCTCTCCTTCCAAAGAAGAGCCTGCCAAGCGCAGGAAGTTTGACTATATGGCCGACACAATGCACAAAAGGATGCCTCTCTCTCTCCAGCGGTCGAGTCCCAGAGCTACAACGGAGGTATGCCTCATTTCTTGTCTTGACATTTTAAAAATTCCTCCAAAGGGTCCAGATTGTCAGGTTTCAATTAGGGATCTCGGCTTGGGACCGCAGTACTTGATGGAAGTGCCTCTCCCAACCACAATCTACCCGGACACTCCGCTCAACATCTGGGGCCTTCCTCTGACTGCCACCTCCGAGGGAGGCTTGGTCGGTGGCAACAAGGAAGAGGGCCTTCTCAGTGGCAGCCCCACAATTCTGGAACAAATTCCCCACCAAGGCCCGTCTGGTGTCAACTCTGCTATCCTTTCATCGCCAGGTTAAGATTGCCCTCTATGCCGAGGCATTTAACAACTCTAAATAGCACATGGGGGGGGGCGGTATGTTAGCTGCAGGCTTAGTTGTATTAACTTGTTTCAGTTATTGTATTATTGTTTCAGTTATTTAAAGAGCTTGACTAGGAGGCTTGTGGGGCCTCGAGGAATTAAATTGCCTTTAAATTCCACCTGACCTTGGGCAGCAGCAATTTCAGTACCAATCTGAGACCAAGGCAAGTGATGCCAATAGGGCTTTGGTGTGGAAAACTGTGGAAAATGGCCGTAGCATTGTGATGTGGAAGGCAACAGAAAACCACCACATTATATTTTCCAAGTATACTCATCATGGCTAAACAGACAGTCTAGCCATGATGATGTCCAACCTCTGATAGGAGAGGAACAGCAAGAAGCAGAAGTTACTTAAGTCATTTTAAATTCGGTTTTTAAACTTATGCAATGAAATTTTATGATGTTTTTATTTCTATTTGCATTTTATAATGTATTTTATGAATTGTTGTAAACCACCCAGGCTATGAGGTGGTATGGAAATAAAATAAATAATAATAATAATAATATTCATCTTCATCATCATCATCTCAGCCTGATTAAAGAAATCTTAATTGGCTGGTTGCATTGGTCGTTGTGGGATTTTGATTTGACCTGCTCACATTTTCATATGAATAAGAGCAATTATCGAAAGCTGGAGTAAGGCAAACCTGGTGCCCTCCAGATTTCTCAGAATACAACTCCCATCAGCCCCAGCCAGCATGGCCAGTGGTCAGGGATGATGGCAGTTGTAGCCCAAAACATCTGGAGGGCACCAGGTTGCCTACCCCATGATCTAAAGGACTGTCTGCTCCCACATGGACCTCTCCAAATGTTAAGCTTGGCCACAGAGGCCCTGCTTTGATTCTCCCATCGGAAGTCAGGAGGATAGTGGCTAGAGACGGGGCCTCTTCAGTTGTGGCCCCTGCCTTTGGAATTCCTTCCAGAGAGGTTCTCCTGGCGCTGTCTTTGATTTGTTTTGGTGCCTGGCAAACCTCCCCTCCCCCCACCTCTTTATTTGTTCAGGCTTTTTAGTGTTGCATTGTTTTATGCCGGGGTGGGTTTCAACTGATCTCTGTTTAAATCGTTATTTCATTGTGCTTTTATTTTGTAAGCTGCTCTGTGAGAGCTGTGGTTGAAAAGCGGCTGACAAATGACGTAAATAAATGAATACCACTCCCCAGATCACAGTGACGGAAGAGATGACAGCTCCGGCCACAGCCTCGCAGGAGGAGAGGAGTCAGGAATGGGAGACCGAGGTAGGGGATGACTTCAGCCTCTTCTACGACAGCTACTCTGTGGATGGCCACGTTGACTCGGACAGCAAGGTACTGTGAAGCAAAGCTTTCTTTGGAGCTGGCAGTGGCAGGGGCAGTATAGATAAAGCTGAGGGGTGGCTAAGTAAATAGCATTATTAACTCCTTAAGAGTTGCGTATGTGTGGTGGGTGGGTCAGGGGCGGTAGCATTTGGTAGTCTTTAGTCCAGGCCTGGTGGCAGTACATGACATCCTTGGGCAGCTGCCAGGCCCCCAGGAGGGCCCTCCACTGACGCCTGCCCTGGGCTGGGAGCTGCCATTTTAATTTCCCACAATGCCCCAGAGTGATGCTATGATTAAAGGCATTGTGGTGAATTAAAATGACTCCAAACCATCCAGCGTTCGTTCAGAGTGCTGCCGCCACCACTGACCACCACCACCAGGGCCCATGAAGATAGCTGGGAGTGGGGGGCTTTGCTATGTGACCCCCTCCAACCTGGAGCAGGCCCTGCTTTAGTGTTCTAGTCCCCGCTTGGCCACAAAACTCACTGGGTGACTTTGGGCCAGTCACTGACTCTCAGCCTAACCTACCTCACAGGGTTGTCGTGAGGATAAAATGGAGGAGGACTATGTAAGCAGCCTTGGGTTCCTTGCAGGAAAAAAGGCGGGGTATAAATATAATAAATAAATAAATAAATAGGTGCATGCAGAGCTTTGGCTATTGGGCGGTACAGAAATGTAATAAAAATAAAAAAATAAATACTCGCAAATATCAAAATTATGTTTCCACGGTAACTAAAATTCTGTGACCCTGAAAGCTGAATTCTGTGACATGCATAAATTATGCAAATTGAGGAAATATACATGATTTGCATAATTATTCTGCTTCTGTCAGTCATGGATGGGGAGGGAGGAGCTATGCCTGGGAATTCATTGTCCTCTGGCTTTAGAGACTTCTTCAGCATGCATTGCCTGCACACTTCCATGTAAACTTTGCAACCATCAGAACTAGTAACTTGTTTGAGGAATGGTGGGGTGGAGGGAAGAAGCATGTGACTCGTAGGAAGCTAAATTCCACAGCCAATATCAAATTTTGTAGTTTTTCGGTAGTTCCATGGAGTAGCAGCACAAAGTCCAGTGTAAAGATTGCCTGGGTGTAGATTCTATGGCTCTCAAGAAAGGGTTCAGGAAACAGGTAGTATCCAGCGTGGCGTAGTGGTTTGAGCGTTGGACTGGGACCCAGGAGATCCATGTTCTAGTCCCCCTTCAGCCATGAAGCTCACTGGGTGACTTTCAGTCACTGACTCTCAGCCGAACCTACCTCACAGGGTTGTTGTGAGGATACAATAGAGAGGAGGAGGACTATGTAAGCCACCTTGGGTTCCTTGCAAGGGGGGGAAAGGTGGGATATAAATGTAATAGTAATAATAAGAAATAGTTAGTTACCCTAGGTTCAGAATATTTGTCCTGAAAAATTTACCACTGGTTTTTCCAGGATGACCGGTATTAATGAAGGAATGTTTCATGAGGAAAGTATGAACCCTATCCTGTGGTGCTTTCTGTGGTAAATGGCATGTGCCCATGTCCCTCCTTATGTCTTAATATTTATCGTGGTCCTGGTCAGAGCTGGAAGCAGATCTTTCCTAATTCACGCTGTTTCTTCTCCTCCTCCCCCAACCCTGGCTCCCAATTCGTCTTTTTGGCATTACAGTCGGACGCAGATGTTGGTGGAGAGCATATGAGTGAGGAGGAGGAGGAGGAGGAGGAGAGAAGAAGAAGAGGAGGAGGAGGAGGAAGAGGAGGAGGAAGAAGATGATGATGATGATGATGATGATGACGACGACGACGAAGAGGAAGATGACGATGAAGAATCGGGTAACCTCTCTGACAGAGTGAGTTGAGGCTTGGCTTTTTTTATTTATGTATTTTTTTTCTTCTTGATTGGCAAGTATATGGGATAGGACTTTCGGAAAGTCCAGCCTTTAGGAAAGCTTTTCTAAATGTGTTTATTCAAACTGGCCTTCTTGAGTAGGTAGCTAATAACGTGTTTTCCACTCTCAGCAACTTCAGTCCTCAATTCTATATATTTATATGTGCTTGCCTATGTGCAAAACTTGGGAGATTTCATAGGAGCCAGCTTGAAGGGAGAAACAAGCAAGAGGGGAGGGATCTTGGTTCTCATTGGTGAGTTCAGGTCTGCTCCCACCTCTGCCTTCCTTTTAAGCCAGGTGTGGAGAACCTCCTACTCCCCATGGGCCAAACTGTGGCAGAGCAATTCCGCAATAAAAGTTTAATCTGGAAGAGGGGTGTTGCACCTTTTTCGGCCCAAGGGCCAAATTCCGGAATTGGTTGTAATTTTGGAGAAGTTCTCAGGGGCCTGGTTCCAGTGGTGGGCAGGGCCGAAGGCAAAGAGGGTCGCGCCGGGCCAAAATACAAAAAATACCAGCATATTTCAGCTGAAAGCTCTTACTGCTAGTATCTTGAGGCATTTCAACTTTTTAGAATGGGGGAAAAACTGCACAAAAGCCGGGAAACCACCAAACAATCAGTGGTAGGGGGGAAAGGGTTGGGACCAGGGGAAGGGGAAGGGGCATGGCCTTCTGGGAAACCCGAGAATGCCAAATTGGGATCCCCGGTGGGCTGGTTTGAGCCCACAGGCCTGGGTTTCTGCACCCCTGGTCTGGAAGCAGCCTAGCTCTCACTCGTGAACAGAGGTAACACAACAGGCTGCCTTATATCAGGCCAGGCTGTTCGTCCATGTACCCCAGTATTCCAGCCTTCCCCAGCCCAGTGCCGTCCAGATGTTTTGGACTGCAACTCCCATCAGCCCCAGCCAGCATGGTCAATGAGTCAGGAATGCTGGGAGTTGCAGTCCAGAACATGTGCAGGGCACCAGGTTGGTTTATTCTGGCTGGCAGCTGGAGATGCTGGGGGCTTGAACCTCCGACTATCCGCATACCCAAGCATGCGCTCTTGTCTCTGAGCCACGATCACTCCCTCTCCTGTCCTCACGCTGTCTCTTTCTCTCTTGCCCCAGAGCGCTGCCTCCAGCTCCAAGCGGAAGGCCAGGAAGCGCTGGCGGAACGACAGCCCCTGGGTCAAGCCGTCACGGAAACGCAAGCGCAAAGAGCCTGCACCCAAAGGACACCAGAGGTGACTATCTGGTCAAAGCTGGGATGGGGTGGTGGGTTTATTCTGCTGGGAAAGGGGAGCCAGAAACCAGGCTGCTGGTGACTGGTGCCTCTAGAAATGGATGCGAAAGACCACACGAGGGGTGTCGAAACAGACTGGGAATGATGGGTGATGTAGTCCGACACATCTGGAGGGCCCTGTGTTGGGGAAAGGCTGCCTGGCCTTAGATTCAGGCCCAGTGCATCTGAAGCTGCCTCATGCTGAGGGGCTAAACAAGTTGCGACGTTTGTCACTCAATTTGTGTAGTGGTGCGAATGTTGGAGTGGGACTTGGGAGACCCGAGTTCAAGTCCCCATGTGGCCATGAAGCTCACTGGGTGACTTTGGGCCAGTCACTGACACTCAGCCTAACCAACCTCACAGGGTTGTTGTGAGGATAAAAGGGAGAGGAATAGGAGGATTATGTAACCCGCCTTGGGTTCCTTGCAGGAAAAAAGACAGCATATAAATATAATAAATAAATAAATTGTTGATTCTTAAAAAAAAAAAAAAAAAAGGCTGCTGGTTGTGGGGAGACAGTTTGGGATCATGGGAGGCTGGGGGCACACGCACACACGCACACACACACACACTCACACCTACTCTTCACAATGGGAGGAAAGCTCCTATTGGTGCCAATGGAAGGTTTTCATGCATTGTGAATAGTAGGTGTGTTTGAGGGAATGGTTCCACTTGGGACCACGGCTGGGGGGAGAACCCACAACTGTCCTCATCTTCCCCGGGGATCCCCCCCATTTATTTATTTTTTAAAAACCAGCAACACACAGGCAAACTGTTTGACAAATTGGTCCATGAGGCTGAGGGAAGTGAGTAGCGATCCAGGAATGTGGGCTTATTACAGGGCCAGGCCTGAGGCATGAAATAATCCTGCTATTTATTTATAACCTTTTTATCTCGCCCTTCCTTCAAGGAGATCAGTGCAGCACACAAGGTTCTCTCTCTCTCCCCTCCCTCTCCTATTTTATCCTCATGACAACCCTGTGAGGAAGGTTAGGCTGAGAGAGACAGTGACTTGCCCAAAGTCTCCCACTGACTTTCATGGCTGAGTGGGGATTTGAATTCTAGTCCAACACTCTAACCCAGGAGTGGGCAACTTGTGGCCCTCCAGATATTCTGGCCTACAACTCACATCAGTCCTAGCCAGGATAGCCAATGGTGAGGGATCATGGGAGTTGTATGCCAAAACCTCTACAGGGACACAAGTTGCCCACCCCTGCTCTAACCACTATACCACACTGGCATGAGATCTTCCCATCTCCCCAACTTGGGATTACTGTCACAGACCATAGGATAAAGAGAACGTCTCCTTTGTGCATCGGTAGACAGGAAGTAGAGGGCCAAAGGGAAGAGATGGTATCCACAGGTGAATGTGAGTATGTACGTTTAATAAATAGTGGACTCCTCCCAGGATTAATAGGGAACTGGTGGCTATTTAAATGATCTAACTAGAACAAGCAGTGTGGGGAACAAGGGTGGGAGGGTGCTGTTGCACTCATGTCCTGCTTGTGGGATCCCATGGGCAGCTGGCTGGCCACTGTGTGAACAGAATGCTGGACTAGAATCATAGAATAGTAGAGTTGGAAGGGGCCTATAAGGCCATCGAGTCCAGCCCCCTGCTCAATGCAGGAGAACAGATGTGGGCAGCCCAGGCAGTCATCCATTCAAGCACTGACCCGTCTCAGACCTGCTTAGCTTCGGCATGTGGCCTGCATTATGTGCTCTTGATCCAGCAGGGCTCTTCTTATGTTCTGTGAGGGTGAAATCCCAAGCAAAGTTACCCTAAAAGAATCTCACCAAACTGAGTGAACAGTCATCAAAAATGGCCAATGAGTTCTGATGTGAGTCAAGTGCAGAGGTGTCTGGCTGGCTGGCATCATTCTCTTTCTCTCTCGACATTCTCTTTTCCCTGTTTCTCCCTCTCCAGGTCTGAACGGTGGCCCTACAAGCACACAGAGCGAGTATACGGAGGTGCCTCTTGGCTGTTTGGAGCTGCCCAATGAGGGAGCACTGTCCCCCAACAATGCTTGGTGCGTGCCCACCTTCCCTCCCTCCCTCCCTCCCTCCCGGGGTCACCATGGGAACAGCCACTCTGGTGTTGCGGGTTCCAAATCCAAGCACAGCTCTGGATTTGTGGGTGGATGGCTTTGAGGGAGTCATGTTCTCCACTTGGAACAGGAGCCTCCGTTCCTGTGTTGCCTTCACTGGGCGGAGCTTGAGTGGCTCTTAATTTAAAGAGGCTCTGTTAATCCTGAGCAGGCCAGGAACAGCAGGTTCCCTCCCAGGAGAGCTGGCCGGGAGGCCAGAAGAAACTCAGGTTGGGGGCTCAGTCAGATATTCTCACATGGTCATCCTATTACTTGGCAGTGATCAAACATTCCATGGAATCAATAATACATTTTTTATGTTGGTGGTGTTCCCCCCCCCCATTGCATCATGGTATCATGTGATAGCAAATGTATAAGATGGGTAAGCAACTCCTGGTGCCCTCATAAGAAGAGCCGTCTAGATCAGACCAAGGGTCCATCTAGTCCAGTATTCTGTTCCCATAATGGCCACCAGCTGCCTGTGGGAAGCCCACAAGTAGGACAGCACCCTCGTGTTCCCCAGCAACTGGGGTATGTAGGCATACTTCCCCCTGATATTAGAGGTAAAATATAGCCATCATGACTAGTAGCCATGGATAGCCTCATCCTCCATGAATTTGTCTGACCCGCTTTTAAAGCTATCAAAATTAGTGCCGTCACTTCATCTTGTGGTAGTGGATTCCGTTGTTTAACTATGTGCTGAATGAAGAAGTCCTTCCTTTTATCTGTTCTGGAACTCCCACCATTCAGCTTCATGGGATACCCTCTGGTTCTAGAAGTTTTTTCTAAGCTAAATAGTCCCAGATGTTTTAACCTCTCCTGGTAGGGGGGTTACTCCAGCCCCTTGATCATTTTGGTTGCCCTTTTCTGCACCTTTTCCAACTCTACGATACCCTTTTTTGAGATGCATTGACAAGAGCTATACACAGCAGGGGCGGTGCTAGGTACGAAAAAGATCTGGGGCATAGGCCCACAGGACCAAAAAAATAATAATGAATGAATTTGCATATGCTGATTTACATATATTCTGAAGTCTGTAAAGGACCATGTCTCCTAAGGGCACCCCTATTTGTAAAAAGGGATACATAGACAGGAGAGGAGGACATTTGATTTCAGAAAAAAACCTCAGGCAGAAAGATTCGGGGCAGCAGGAGGTGAAGCACATGTTGGCAAAAAGCCAGCTAATCCAGGGGGATCAGATGCAACAGAGATCATCAGGGCCCCTGTACGTTTTTTTCAGCAAGTGCCCATGGACAGCAGGGTGGTGGGGCAGATTGCCTCCCAGAGATTCAGGGCTCCAGATGAAAGATCTGGGACTCCAGCCCTAGTGGGCTGCCCCCTAACACCGCCTCTGATAACACAGTATTCCAAGGGTGGTCCTGACGTTTTGGACTATAACTACCATCACTCCCAGCCAGCATGGCCAGTGGTTGGGAATTATGGGGGTTGTAGTCCAAAATATCTGGAGGGTACACAGGGGGTTGCCTACCCCTAGCATAAGAGCATACATAAGAGGAGTCCTTCTGGATCCAATCTGTAGTCCAGCTTCCTCATTCGTACAGTGGCCAGCAAGATGCCTCTTGGGAAGCCCACAAGCAGGACATGAGGGCAGTAGTCCTATCCTGCTGTCCCCCAGCATCCGATAATTCAGAGGCTTCTGATCTTGGAAGTATGACTGGTGGCTATTGAATGATCAAGTGTTTTGCTTTCCAACCCAGCAGAAGTCTGGAAACACAACCATGTTTCACTTCAGAGTAGGGATATCTTTACTCACATTATAATTCTCCCCTTATAACTGTAACCAAGGTTTAAAAAGTGGCTTGTCAAGAGGGACTAGTTGCTCTGTGCGTGTTACTTGTTTTCATAGATTTCATAGATCATAGAGTTGGCCTACAAGGCCATTGAGTCCGACCCCCTGCTCAATGTAGGAAACTAGAGGAGGGGTCTCCCATCCAAGTAATAACCAGGCCTGACCCTGCTTCGCTTTCCACGCTCAGACAAGCTGAGCCAGCGTGAGCCACATTTCTTTCGTTTGAACAATCGTAACCACTTTGGACTATGCTGGAATAAAATGCAAGGAGAATTGTTCACTGTTGGAATATGCGACGAGAAGATGTCCACTCAGCAGGGAGGGTTTTTAAGTTGACTGCCCAGCAGGGATGTTGAAGAGTCCTCGGTCTCGAGTCACGAGTCTTTGGACCCAAGTCCGAGTCCTTGGTCCAAAATGGTGACTCCCGAGTCCCTCCCAAAGCTGACTCCACGAGTCCCTATTAAAATCAATGGGGTTTTTTCCCCAACAAAATAAGGCTACTTCAGATGTGTGGCTTAAATAAATTCTAGGCACAAGTGTGCCTTTTTATTTCAAAACTCTGCCACTGATTTTGACAAGAATAGGCCAGGCAGCCAAACCCAAAATAACCAGGCAGGCAGAGGAGGCAAGGAACCCCAAAACAGGCAGGCAGAGGCCTTTGTCTTGGACAATTCAAACTGTGGAACTGGTTAAGAAGAGACCAGGCAGGCAGAGGTGGCAGGGAACCCCAAACAGGCAGGCAGAGGCAGTCAAACCCAAAATGTCTGAAAGGTTGCATTTTAGGAAAATGATTTTAAAAAAAAAAATCTTCGCCGGCGATCACACTTCTCTCCACTCCTTCTGGCACAGCCCAGGGGTGTTGAAGAGTCCTTGGTCTCGAGTCCCGAGTCGAGTCTAGAGTCCCATTAAAAATATTGGGAATTGAGTCAGAGGGGAGACTCAGTCCGACTCACGAGTCCTGGAGTCCGAGTCCCCATCCCTGCTGCCCAGTAAAGGGTTAAGATAGACTGTTATAGTCTGGTTAAAGGGCAAAGGCAGAAACCAAGTTTCTCTGAGAAGTCAGGGAGAGGGTTCAGTGGAGCAAACCACTTGATTATAGCAGGGGAGGGAATGCTGGACGTAGCCTGGCAACAGGTTAGGGTTCCTGTCTATAATTCTCTGACAGTTAGACTTGTCCTACAGTTAAAGGACTTAACTGACATTTTGCTTGGTTTTACGCAAAGGAGACATGTTCTGTGGTTTTCCTTACCTCACAGTATGACTAATGTTTCAGAAACTGCAGTTGCAAAGTCTGTAACTCAGCTTATAGAACCTGAGAAATCATATGTTACTGCTGTTACTTACTTTAAAAGCATCCACTTAGAAACAAGCCCTGTGTGCACGTGTTTGTTTGGGTGAAGCCTGCTGCTGCTGTTGTGCTCTGCCATCATTCATAACATCTTTGTATATTGTTCACACACCTTTTATCTTTGAGAAACATCATTGGCTAAAAATAAAAGATAGCAGGGCAGATTCTAACATAAGACGAGATGAGGAGGCCTGCTGGAGGTGGCAGGTATTTCTGGTGCCGCCCCAGGTTTTGGGGGGTACCTTTTGAAGAGCTGAAAATTATTGATTATATAGTTGATTATTGCAGTTTTACAGCTTGAGGGGGCATCCATTGGATTTTCTGTCTCAAGCACCAAAGCATCTTGGGGTGTTCCTAGAACATATTAATAGACCAGAGTGTCGAACAGAACTTGCGAGACCATGAGATGACGCAGTGCTGAGAACAATGGTGTTGGTGGGCTCAAAGTTGCTGGTTCAAGACCTGTGAGGCCTAACGGCCTTGTTGCCAAGTTTAAAGAGCCCTTGGCCTGTAGATAGACTGGGGGCGGGTGTAGGGTTTTGTAGCTGAAAGCAGCTATTCCAAGGTCCCATTCTTTTCTCCTGCTATCCCTTTACAGGGGTGTCTAACGAGACAAGTTCACTAGAGACGGAGCGCTTTGAGGAGCTGCCCCTGTGCTCCTGCCGTATGGAAGCCCCAACTATTGAACGCCTCAGCCAGCAAGCCGGAAATCAGTGCATGGCAACAGAAAGTGCTGATGGAGAGGTAGGAAGATGGGGGATCTGTAAGGAAGGAGGTTCAGGAGTCCTTCATTTAATGTATCTCCTTGTTACAATCCCAGAGATCCATTGCATGCCCTCTGTTGATTATAAGTCATCATCACTCTATTCGCAAACTCAGGTGGTGAGTGCCAATAGAAATGGAGCCAAAATAGGGCAACTGAGAAACAAGGAGGTATTGGCCTGCTTGGGGACACCTTGAGGTTTATAGAAGTACAAAAATAATCTTTAAAATAAAACCTAAGGGAGCCAAAAACAACAACAACCAAACAGTCCGTTGAGGACTGAGCATGCTCAATCGCCACAGAATGTTGGGTGTCAATTGGAAATGAAAAACCAGGAGGTGGGGAGGGGGAAAGTGGAATGCCCTGCTTGGAGGGAATGGCTGGCTGGAACCCTGAACATGAGTGCTCCTTTTAGGAGGGAGGATATACTGGAACATTTTGTTGCAGATCCTACTTGTTATAATATGCAAGTCCTCCTGTGCAGTCTGAAGCAATACAGATCAGGCACAGATTGACTGCCACAGCGTGAGCTAGGCCAGAGAGAGAGAGAGAGAGAGACAAACACCATCTTCCTGTCTGTGCATCTATAGCTGAATGGCTGCAGCAGCAGCATCTTGAAGCGGGAGACGATGCGTCCCTCCAGCCGGGTTCCCCTCATGGTCCTGTGTGAAGCCCATCGAGCCAGGATGGTGAAGCACCACTGCTGCCCTGGATGTGGCTATTTCTGCACTGCGGTGAGAAAAGAAGCCCACGGTTTGCAGGAAGGGGGTGCCAGTTGTCAGGGTTGAGGGGGCCGTTGCCAGAACTCGTGAGGTCTCTGAGAGGAAGAGCGTGGTTCCAGGTTGCCCATATCTGTGTCAGGGCCTGGCTGGAGTCATAAGTGGACCGTTCTTGAATCCAGACCCTGGTTATGTGTGTTTGCCAGTCTAAGGCCCCTGAGGTAAAAAAAAGTATTGCTGAAAGAACTGAAGGCCAGGTTTCAAATATCTGTGCTAGGCCCAGCCAATCCAAAGGATGTTTACTGCCTGCCAATCGCAGAGGCTGATAGTTTCACATCCTTATTTCCTTCTGAGGCCTGAGAGCCCACATTTCTGCAAAGCTTGGTCATCTAGTCCTTGAGGTTCCTGACCCCAAAATCCCTGACTATCTGTTTTCCCCCCCGACCCCAGGGCACCTTTTTGGAGTGCCACCCTGACTTCCGTGTGGCTCACCGCTTCCACAAGGCCTGCGTTTCTCAGCTCAACGGCATGATCTTCTGCCCGCACTGTGGGGAAGATGCTTCTGAGGCCCAGGAAATCACGATAGCTAAGGCGGACACTTCCACTCCTGTCCCCATTCCACTGTCACATGGACAGGGCGCTTCTGAGACCACAGGCCGCGCCGACACTACCCAGCCCAGGTGAGGGGATGGTGGCAGGTTAGGAATTGGGAATCCTGGTTTCTCTGAAAGGAAATATGTACCTTTTTGGCGGACCATTTACCCGGTACCTTTTTAGTGTATAAACATTTATGCAGTTGTCCTTTCCGAGAGACTTGCAGCCAAATATTTGACTCAAACATTTTAAATAAGTGTATCCACCTCTGGATTCTCAAGCTCCCTTTTCCTTTAACTTCCTGCCTCCCATTTCCTTCTCTTTCCCTTCCCACCAACAGCAAATATCCCCCATCTGTCACTAGGCCCTATGTGGGGGTGTTCCTCAGGCCCCCTTTCCTGAGAAAGGTCTACCCTCAGGTCTACTCACCACAGTGCTTACTTTGTACTCCCTTCATTCAAACACCATTTCCCCAGTCCTCTTAGTCATGTCTCTGTTGCCTTCCTGGTCCTTCAACCTCCCTAACTGCCTAATGTCCTTGTTCTCACCCTACCAGCTAAGAGTATATGTTCTTCCTGCCTCTGGCTCCCTGTGTGAGGCTTCCACCATCCAAACTAGCCTTTCACTCTCCTTTCAGAAGATGCACTGTTTGTCAACATTCTGTGCATTAGTGTTCTCCCCAAGCATCTAGGATATTTGTGAACGTTCTATGATGGTGCAGCAACTCAACCAATGACTGCAGGTTGTGGGGCTTGCAACCGATCTGAAAGCAGGAGGGGTCTGTCTGTCTGTCTATCAGAAGTGGGAACTTGTGGCCTTCCAGATGTTTTGGCCTACAACTCCCATCAGCCCTAGCCAGCATAGGCAATGGTGAGGGATCATGGGAGTTGTAGGCCAAAACATCTGGAGTACCACAAGTTGCCAACCCCTGCTGCATACACACAAGCAGACATATGCACATACATCTATCTATCCGTACACATATATCTTCTGAAAGGGTAGTGGAAGGCTAATTTGGATGGGGGAAAACCTCAGCCAGGAGGAATAAGAATGTATAACTGTTACCTGGCACAGTGAAAACAAGGATATTAGGATAGTGGTGTATGAGAAATTTGTTTCAGTTCTTTATTGATCAGGATTTTACCCAGTTCGCACCTTCTGGACTAAACACAGACTCGGATGTAATCTGCTGTCAAAGTCCGTACGTTTCCGAGCTTTCAGTGTGATTTGCGGACCAAAAAAAATGTGTTTGACATAATTCGTAGATTTTTTTAAAAATGCATAGAATTGATTAGTATATTTGGAAAAATATGCATGGATTTTCATGCGAAAAGAAAAACAAAGCTCACAATCTGATACGAACTTCAAGTTGAAATTTGGAGAATTTCAGCAAGTTCAAGTTTTGTTGATTTGTGCATCCCTAAAAGAAGTTTGGGGGATTGAAGGACCAGGAAAACAGCACTGACATTATTGATATGGAGACCAGGAAGATTACGCACAAACACATGGAGAGAGAGAGAGAGAGAGAGAGAGAGATGCACGCACACACACACACACACACACACTAGTGTGTGTGCTTATAAGGCTTACCTTTAGAACAGCTCCAGTTCAAAGATAGCAAGACCAGCTGACAGGCTTCTCACCTTCCTCAGACGCCAGAGAAGGCATTCTTATTTGCATATTTTCCAGCTCTGTGTATCTCCCTTCCTCAGTGCCCGGATGCGTGGGGGTTCGAGCATAGAACACCTGCCAGATGACTTGCCAGGCCTTGGTGGCCCAGGAATCGACAGTGCCGGACCACGACTTACCCTGCCCAATGGGGCAGTGCTCTCTGCACAGGGCTTGCCATCAGGCTCTGGGCGGGAACAACTGGAGCGTGCTCTGGTAGTGCAGGAGTCCGAGCGGTAAGTGAAACCACATCCCCCCCATCTCTCCCTCCCCCTGCTTCCATGGAAGGAAGACTGCCTATTATTATTTTTATGATTTCAGTAAATATTTATTTTTTGCTGGCACTGTATAGGCCAGGGGTCTCTACCATGGCACCCATGAAGGAGTCCCCAACATGGTGCCCGTGGGCACCCAAACCATTAATTAAAAAAAAAATAGGCACATGGATTTGTATGAAATGCATACAGCTTTCCAGCAATTATACATAGGCTCCCACAAAAGTGGACCAAATATCCAAATAAGGATCCATTTGAAGATGGTGTCTGTATGCCACCTGTTCAGATATTGCAAGCGTTGTAAAGTCCTCATCCATTGCATTATAGGAGATGAGTGCTTATACTTACAATGTTGTAATATCAGTCTTTTAGCTGCTGAAAGGGTGCAGAGAATCCATTAACACTGACCATTTATTATTTTCCATGAAGCAGGTAAATAATTTAAAAGACCATGTACATCAGTGAATATTAAAAGACTGTTCCAGTACAAATTTTATCTGTGTAATAACCTCCCACAAAGAAGCAACTATTGGACAATGCCAAAACATGTTTAAAAGAAGCATTGCCTGTATTGCATCACCAGTGATTAGCCAAATTAGACCCTTATTAAAGAGCCTTTGCGGTATCCAGTAGACACAAAACAAAAGTTTTTGCTGAATAAGATGCAGCCTAAGATCCATAGGTGGGACAGATAGATGCCAGAGCAGTGATCCAGCAGTTTCTCAAATTCCGAAATGTGCCCACGAGTCCAAAAAGGCTGGAGACCCACTGTATAGGCTGTACAACAAAGGTTCAAAGCTCTTTTGTAAGTGTACGTGGACTGGTGCTGATTATCACACGACCGTTGTTTCCGGAATCTTAGAAAAGTCTCTTCTGCCCTATCTTTTGCCTTCCACAGTTTACACTCCCCCCCCCCCCCAATTCCCATTTGCTAGGCTTGGGAGAGAAAGCGGTCTCTCTCATGACTTCTCTGTTTCTCTGCCTGGCAGGCGCAAGAAGCTGCGATTCCACCCCCGCCAGCTGTATCTCTCCGTTAAGCAAGGAGAGCTCCAGAAAGTGGTGCTAATGTTGCGTAAGTAAGGATGAAGCGAGCTTTTGGAAAGGAGCAGCCTGAAAGTACAAGGCCCCACTCCCCCTTGCAACTTGCAACCCGTTCTGAATCTGGTATCTTAGTCAGACTTGAAATGGGACTACTGTAGGGGGGTGATTTGGCGACAGTGGGCGGTAAGGGCGCATTTGAGGGACCGCAGGTCATGCACCCCTCTACTAATCTAGTATGACACCCAAATGCAGCCACCGTGTCCATTGATTTCAGTAGGCATCGTAAAGGGGGGGGGGGCAAACCGCCATGTTTTTGCGAGCCCTTGCAATATCCTTCAAAGTTTTTGTGAGCACTAAAAAATGATGCTTGCAAATCCCTGATAGCTTTTGAGGCAAACAGATTTGTGTTTGCACATCTCCAGTGAAGAGAGTGATAAAAGGATGGTCTTCTTCCCCCATCAGTCAGTGCCTACTTGTGTGTGAGGGTTGAAATCCCACTTCAGGGATAATGAGCATAAGACTGCTGGCTAGTTACTCGAGGGTGTGACCTTGTTTCCTCTTGCTTCCACACATGCCTGGGAAATTCTCTCCACCACACCCCAGCCACATCCTGTTTTACAAGCTCCTTGTGTCTCTCCCAGCACCCAGATGTCTGCCCTTCCTTTCCAGTAGACAGCTTGGACCCCAATTTCCAGAGTGAACAGCAGAGCAAGCGTTTCCCACTGCATGCTGCAGCGCAGAAGGGATTCTTGGAAATCTGCCACGTTTTGCTGCAGGTGGGGAGTGTGTGTGTGTGTATCTGGGCTTCCTTCACTGGCTGTGTCGGAACTTGACTTCCCAAAGCACAAGTTTCAATAAAACCTTTTCTTTCAGTCATTCCAGTAATTACCTATAAGCCTTCATGGTCCCAATAAAGATCCACAGACAACAGATTACAACGTAGTTCCTTGGCCAGAATCAGTTCATCAGCATCACAACAAAAGACCCAGTCAGCCCTGGGTTCAGCACACAGAATAAATCCAAATAAGTTTGCAGTTCCAGTGAAACCAGGAAACATTCCAGGTTACCAAGATGTTGCTTCCAGCAAGGTCTACTGCCCTTCGCTGTGGCTTAAATACAGGGGCGTAGCCACTAAAGATCACTATCAGATATTGGATCCTGGCAGGGAAACCTGGCTCTCAGATGGTTGCTGCCCCTCACTGGATGCCTCTGTACCACCCTCTGTAGTTGATGACACACTTTAGGACACCCCCCTGAAACCCCCTCTCCTGCAGGGACCTCCTCCTGTTGCCTTGTTCCCATGGAGGACGTCCCTGGTCAAGAAGCAGGGGCCTCTGTCAAGGCCAGGTCTCCCAGCTGTGGAAGAGAGGCTGTGTCAGCGTCCTGAATCTCACCGCCTCTGGGCTCATAAGCCAGTGAGAGGCCTGGCAGAACTGAATTCTCAGGCGTCTGGCTTCCCTGCTGGGCCTGACGTCTGACTCTGACTCTGAATCAGTGCCACAGGATATACCTCTCCCCGGACTGGAGCAAGGTCTCACAGGCTGCTTCCAATACAAACTTTTTGTCCTTACATCTGTTCACAGGTTTGCCCCCACCTTACCTCTCCAACCTAACCTCCTCTTTTGTTGCGTCTTTGCCTTTGACCATCCCTTTACCAACTCTGCCACCCTCAGTTCCCGAAAGTTCTGCTCCTTAACGTTACTCCACCCCATCCTCCCTCATGCCAGGAACTCCTTCCCCAAACACTCACACGATCGTGCCTCTCTCTCTTCCTTCAAATCTCTCCTCACATCCCACCTTTTCCATGAGGCCTTTGGCTTAAGCTCTTAGTCCAGGGGTGGGAAACCTCTTTCAGCCCAAGGGCCAAATTCAATTTTGGAGAAGCTCTTGGGGGGCCACATTCCAGTGGTGGGCGGGGCCGAAGGCAAAAGGGGTGGGGCCAAAGATACAAAAAATGCCAGCCCATTGTAGCTTAACGCTCCTATTGCCAGTGACTTAGCCTTGGGAGGGGCATTTCATAGAATCATTGTAGAGTTGGAAGGGGCCTATAAGGCCATCGAGTCCAACCCCCTGCTCAATGCAGGAGAACAGATGTGGGCAGCCCAAGCAGTCACCCATCCAAGCACTGTCCCGGCTCAGACCTGCTTAGCTTTAGCATGTGGCCTGCATTATGTGCTCTCGACACAACATTTCAACCTTTTAAAGTGGGGGGGGGGGACTACACAAAAGCTGGGAAACCATCCCAGTGATCAGTAGTTGGGGGAGGAGGGCATCTGGGGAACCCCGAAGGGCAGATTTGGCCCCTGGGCCTGAGTCCCCACCCCTGCATTAGTCCTTACCCCCAACTGTGATCATCTCTGGGTCATAAACTTGCAACCCAAGTTACAACTAAGGGAAGGGGGCCTCCTGCAAGAGAGCGGGATGCAAGGTGAATGGATGGACATCTCTTGTTGGGTTTGTGGGGAGATATATGGGGCCTGCTTAACTCCCCTTTTCCCCTGATTGCAGGCTGGTGCCAACATAAACACGGTAGACAAGTTACGCCGGACACCTCTCATGGAGGCTGTTGCAAACAACCACGTGGAGTTAGCACGCTACTTGGTCAAAAGGGGTGGCTGCGTTTACACCAAGGTCAGGAGACAAAGGGCAGGGGGATATATGTGTGGATGCGAGTGGAGATGGGGGGTGTTTCTTAAAGGGGATGTTTCGGGTGTTGTGAAAGAATATTGACATAGGAGTCGGGTTGCCATGTTTCTTTTTTCTGGCAGGGCTCCTGTGCCTTTAATAGGTATTCAACAGGAAGACATCCCACAGGTGGAGTTCCTGGTATGATGAGGAATGCTTCACTGGTTGAGTTTCTGCATGTCCCACTGCTGTTAAGGGAACAAGAGCCCTGCTATAAAAACTAATGGCAAACATACATAGTTGGCCGTACTGTTTCTCTGTGATGTGAACAGTGTTTGTGCCTGGCGGAGTGGACAGACAGGAGGCAAGCTGTGTTATAAATGTACCCCTGTGTAGGGTGATCAATGTCTAGGGTGGTATGGGGGATAATGTTACATTTGAAGAGTGCTATTGGAATAACTGAGTGAGGGCAAGGGAGATCTAGGTTATCTGTCTGAGGAGCAAGTGACGTTCTCATGGGGCTTAGCTGGTAACATAAGTGAGCAGATAATTTGGCAAGGATGTGAAAATTGTTTTGAGGTGATAGCATAACTCTGTGAAGGGAAGCAACAGGTCAGAACCAGAAACTCCTGAGGGGTGTCAACAGATGTCATGTTTTTCTGGCTGTGTAATACCTGGGGTGCACCAGTGACTCCCCCAAGATATGTTCTCGTTCCTTTTGTTCATGTACTCAAGCTTTTACCCTGCTCCTTTGATGCATTTATGTGACTCACATTAGGGATATAAAATAACACGTAGTGCAGTTCATCGTTTTTAAAAAATTGCAACTATAATATTAAACAGCAAATAAGAGCACTGCAGTTAAAATGCAGCAACCACAACTGCTTTAAGGGTTTCTAGTAAAATAAAAAGCTCAGCAAATGATCCCAGGCAGATAGATCAAAATGTTCTGTTGTGTCAGTTCAGATGTAACATGAGAGGAAGTGAAGAGAGAAACAGCTTATGAGGGAATGGACTTGTGTGTGTGTGATATGAGACCTGCCTCACACATGTTATTTAACTGTTTTTTACCCTTCCCGTTGCTACTGCCAAAGGAGGACGACGGCTCTACCTGTCTCCATCACGCTGCCAAGAATGGAAACGTTGAGATGGTCAGCTTGCTGCTCTCCACAGGACAGGTGGATGTCAATGCCCAGGTGAGTGACGGGTTTTCCTCCAAGAGGGGACAGAATTGGGCCTGACTCTGTCCCCTGCTTTTCTCCTTTCCCCAGCCTCTTGGGCTGTGTGTCTCTGTGTGTGTGTTTTCATTTCATGTCATTTATAAACTGCTTTTCTACACATACATATTCAAAGCAGTGTACAACTCGTCAAGGAACCAAAAAATGTTTAAAATTAATTAATTAAAGGGACAATAGTACAGTAAATCAAACAACCTTGAGTGACAGAACAATAAAGGCAAGAGAACTGTTACTGTTTTGAGGTGGGGTGTGGGGAAGAGTTGATTTACAGTGTCTAAACATATATGGTGAAGACGCCAGGTGGATCTCCCTGGGAAGGGCATTCCACAGCTAGGGGCCTACCACAGAGAAGGCTCTTTCCCTGGTAGCCACCTGTCTTACCGTTGTGGGTGGCTGCACCCAGAGAAGAGCCTCCAAAGATGATATTAGCAATCGGGCAGGAATGTATGGGAGAAGCCTCTCCTTCAGGGATGTCGTTGATGGTGGCCAAAAATAGCATTATGCGTCACCTACTGAGCCACAGCTCTCACATTGACATCACATAAGCACTGTCTTTTTCCTTGTTTAGGATAGCGGAGGTTGGACCCCTATTATCTGGGCTGCCGAGCATAAGCACATTGAGGTGATCCGCATGTTGCTCACCCGCGGAGCCGACGTCACGTTGACTGACAATGTATGTGAGTTTTGGTCCCCTGGTTTCCATGTGGGATGAGCTCCAGGCTTGTGAGGTTGGCACAAAAGAGAACAGGGCAGGGCTGGCTCTTGGTCACTAGAGCCATTGCCTGAAGAAAGAAATCGAGAGCCAGTGTGGTATGGTGGTTAGAGTGTTGGACTGGGACTTGGGAAATCCAAGTTCTAATCCCCACTCAGCCATGAAGCTCACTGGGAGACTTTGGAGTCACTGACTCTCAGCTTAACCTACCGCACAGGGCTGTTGTGAGGATAAAATGGAGAGGAGGTGGACTATGTAAGCCACCTTGGGTTCCTTGCAGGAAAAAAGGTGGGATATAAATGTAATAAATAAATAATAATACCTGCAGGGTAGTTGTGATCAGGGCTGTGGAGTCGGTAGATAAATGTTCCGACTCCGACTCCTCAGTTTTTTGTACTTCCGACTCCGACTCCCCGACTCCGACTCCTCTGTATTAATATGCTAATTGATTAATTAATATGCGAGGTAGTTGGGCAGAAGCTGCTGCCTTCTCCTTTTTGTGTGCTGATCTGCTGCTGAAGATAGGGCAGTGGGAGGATCCAGGAGGGGCATTTATTATAAAACAGAAGTCATTAATTATAACTGTTTGTGAATTGGGACATTTAAACTTGCTTTTTTAAAAATTCCAATCTAAATTCAGTAGGAGTCGGAGTCGGAGTCGGTGCATTGTTTGCCCGACTCCGACTCCAGGTACCCAAAATTTCCTCCGACTCCTCGACTCTGACTCCACAGCCTTGGTTGTGATGCTCTGAGACCCTTGTGGGATACAAATGTAACAAATCTGGAACAAACTGAGGGGGCACACACACACACCTTTCATGATCGATCAGACATGGACACATTCCACCAATGGCCAGCCCACCTCATTCTTCCAAAGAGCAGGAAAGAACTTCAGGCATCTATCCCCTCCCTCTTGTCTGGATTCAATGAGTCAGTTTGATCAGTTTATGCCATCTACCAGTGAACCAGGCACAATGTGTTGGGATGTGGGAATCCCCGGTTAAATTCTTGTTGAACTCTGGAGCAAACAGGGTGGCTTTTCTCTCTTAGTCCAACCTTTGTCCCTAGGATGTGAAGCCGCCCCCCCCCCCAAACCACTTCAAAGTACCTTGGAGGAAATGTAATGGATAAAAATAAGCAAAGCAGAGGAATAAAACTGCATGGTTTTCCCTCCAGATGTGCTTATTTTAAACTTTGGCTGTTGGATAGAGAATGGTGGCTGAGTGGAACTTGTGGAGCTTATGGAACAGGTGGCAGCACATTTTTGTCTGGTCTGTCCCTTTTATCATTTCTGCCTTCTTGAACTTTATTTATATAAATATATATGTGCTGCTTTGGGGGCACATATGGGGCCCGTGGAGGGGCTCACAGACATAATAAAACAATACATTTTATATTATTGTTAAAAGCAAATTATTTATGTACTAAATATAGCATCATCATAAGCAAAACTCTGGGGATCAGATAGCAAAGAAAGCAGGTTTAGGCAAAACAGTTATTAACTCTTATTCCAAAGGCTGGGTGGGAATGGGCTAAACAAGCCCATTCTGAGGGAGGGAGTTCCAGAGTCTAAGTGCTACCACTGACATGGCCCTGTCCTGCATGCTCACCAAACGGACCTCCTACCATGGCAAGAAATGGAGGAGGACCTCCCCAAAAGATCTTAACAGGCAAGCAGAACTGTCACGTGGGGCCTTGTGGGCCTTTGGTCTCCTTGCATGTCTGTGCTCTTCCCTTTAACTCCTTCCTCTTCTCCCAAGCAGGAAGAGAACATTTGTTTGCACTGGGCCTCCTTCACCGGAAGTGCGGAGATCGCCGAAGTCCTGCTGAACGCCCAGTGTGACCTCCATGCCGTCAACTTCCATGGGGACACGCCCCTGCATATCGCAGCCCGCGAGAGCTACCACGAGTGTGTCCTGTAAGCCACGGGATGCCTGGGTCCACTCTGTGATGTGGGGGCAGACTGGATATCATGACACCTTGGCTCTAACCCTCTTTCTCATCCCACCCCCCGCCCCGCAGCCTGTTCCTGTCGCGGGGGGCTGACACCGAAGTGCGGAACAAGGAAGGGGACTCTCCGGTGGACCTGACCTTGGAGAACTCTGAAGTGTGGTTTGCCCTGCAGCTCAACCGCAAGATCCGCCAAGGCATCCTTAACCGCTCTGTGCGCACTGAACGCATCATCAGCAGGTGGGTAGTGCTGTGCTTCTAGGGCAGGGGTGTGGAACCTCAGGTTGGCGGGCCAAATCCAGCCCATCTGGTGTCCCAATCTGGTAATCTGGGGTTCCCAGATGGCCACACACCCCTTCCTTTGGACACAACCCCTTTCTCCCAACCTCCGGTCATTTAGTGATTTCCTGGCTTTTGCACAGTCTTTTCACCCATTCTTAAAATGCCTCTAGGAAGCTGCCTTATACCGAGTCAGACCATTGGTCCATATAGCCCAGTACTGTCAACACTGACTGGCAGCGGCTCTCCAGGGTTTCAGGCAGGAATATTTCCAGCCCTACCTGGAGATGCTGGGGATCAAACCTGGGACCTTCTGCATGCAAAGCAGCTGCTCCACCACTGAGCTACGACTTCTCTCCTAAGGCTTAGTTACAAGCAGTAAGAGCTTTAAGCTCAGATGGGCTGGTATTTTTGACATTTTTGCCCCACCCCATTTTGCCTCTGGCCCCTCCCACCACTGGAATGTGGCCCCCAAGAGCTTCTCTAAAATTGAATTCAGTCTCTGTGTGAGAGAGAGAGGGAGGGAGGGAGGGAGGGAGGGAGGGAGAAGCACAGGGGGGGAGGGATGGTGCTTGTCTTTGTTGCCCCTCGCTGGACGCAGTTGTATTTACATCCCCCTGTGTGGCCTGGCAGATTGAGAGTTGTGGTCATTTCAAATGTGCAGCTTCTCGGGTGGTATAGACCTTCCATGTGACTAGACCACCTCAGACTTCAAATATGTTCTCTGAGAAGACGGGAAAGGCAGGGGAAGATTATTTCATTATTTATTACTTTTTATTTGGTGCCCCCCCCCCCCCCCCCGGATATTTCTTCCTCACCAGTCTATATAAAAAATATAATCATGGAAGTTTGCAAACGATAAAACAGCAATCTACAACGATCAAATAACATCTTTAAATGGATCTAAGGTGGTCTTGCAGGATCGTGGTGGGAGTGAAGACACATTGCATATTTTAAAAACCTCCGCAGTAGAACTAGTATCTGTCATTATTTCTGCCATCCCTTTCCAGAGATGTGGCCCGTGGCTACGAGAACGTGCCCATTCCCTGCGTCAACTCCGTGGACGATGAGCCATGCCCGGAAGATTACAAATACATCTCAGAAAACTGCGAGACGTCCACCATGAACATTGACCGCAACATCACCCATCTGCAGGTACTGTCATTGGCTCGGTCCTTCCAAAAGCGACAGTTGTCGAGGCCAAAAAAAAGTGGGGAGGTCAGAAATGTTCAGAAACAGGTTTGAGCAAGGAAGAACAAAAGGCTGTCCCTATCCTGATCTGGAAGTGGATGGGCAAGGATTAAAAACTTGCCCCAAGCCAGCTCGTCAGTTTAGGAGAGATTGTGGCTTGGTGGTAGAGCATCTATTTTACATGCAGCAGGTCCCCGACTCAATCACTGACATCTCCAGTGTTGTTGTTTTTTTAAAAAAGTTGGGTAGCAAGTGGTGGAAAAGGCCTCTGGAGAGCCCCTGCCAGCTGTAGTAGACAATACTGGGCCAAATGGGCAAATATTTAGCCTCCTGAATGGGCTGAATGGACCTGGCATAAGGCAGCTTCCTAAACACCAGCTTAGCAGTTAAAGCAAAAGAGGGTGAGGGTGCGGAGCGAGGGACTTCAACCAGTTTGTTCCCAACACGGTGCAATGCTCCCTGAATAGTATGTAGAAGGAGGAGGAGCCTCCCTTGCTTGTGAGGAGGAGCTTCTGCACCCCCATCTCCCCGCTACAATATGTACAGGGAGGAGGAGCCTCCCTTACCTGTGAGGAGCCTCTGTAACCCCATCTCCACTCTATGATCCACGCCCCCATCTCCCCTCTACAGAATGTACAGGGAGGAGGAGCCCCCTTACTTGTGAGGAGGACCCTCTGTACCTCCATCTCTCCTCTACAGTATGTACAAGGAGAGGGAGCCTCTGTACCCCCATCTCCACTCTATGATCCACTCCCCCATCTCCCCTCTACAGAATGGATAAGAAGGAGGAGCCTCTGCACCCACATCTCCCTTCTATGTTAGCTTGGATTCTCATTGTGTCGCCTCCATCTCCCTTCCTACACTGTGGAGGCATTGCAGCTGGATTGGCCCTCCCTGAGGGCTGCAGGTGGCCTTTGTCCTGGGATGGGGGCTAGCAACATTACCCCCACCCCTGAGTGCCTCAGCTGTCTTACATCCAGGGCCGGTGCTACCATTAGGCCAACTAGGTGGCTGCCTAGGGCGCTGGGCTAAAGGAGGCGCCAGAAATGCCTTGGGGGGAAAAAAATACATCACGTATTTTACCAAGTTTGTTTTACCAATCATGTCCTGTGGCGGGGAAGGGAAGGCGAAAGAAGCGCACCCCTCCCTCTCTCTCCTCCAGCTCGTTACCAGGAACAGCAGCAGGCAGGCTCCTCCTCACAACCAGCATCAAAAGAGGCAGAGAAGGCTACAGACTGGAGGAGGGGAGGCGGGCAGGGGCCAATGATGGGAGGCTGGTGGGCGGCTGGAAGGATGCACCTCCTTCGCCTTCGCCCTCAAGGATGCACCTGCAAACACCTCCTTCGCCTTCCCTCCCTCGCGTGAGCCTCAGGTTCCTCAGCTCAAGGTCCCCTGAAAGCAGTTATTTCCAGCAACCAGGGAGGGAGGGAAAGGTATTTTAAGCTAGCTGGGGCTCCAATGTTTTAATTATTTACCATGCTGTTTCTGTGTTTTGGTTTTAAATGGTTTTAGGATGCAATCCTATGCGTGTTTGGAGGGGGGGGGAATCCTACAACTCCCAGCATTCCCCAGCCAGCCATGCGCAATCCTATGCACGTTGAGGTAGAAAAAAGCCCCACAACTCCCAGCGTTCCAACAGCCAGCCATGCTGGCTGGTGAATGCTGGGAGTTGCAGGGCTTTTTTCTGCCTCAACGTGTTTAGGATTGTGCCCTGAGCTGTTGATGTTTTCTTTACTGTACTTTGAATATTGTTGTCTGCCTTGAGCACTAGGCTGGTAAAGGGAAAGACAGGATAATATACATTATTCTGATAAAGAAATATTGCAACAAAGTGATAGAGGAGGGGAAGTAGCAAGTTTCGTAAATCCCCTCCTAAATTTGAACCAGATGATCCACGGGCTCTCTCTTTGCTATGTTTCTACTACATGCATCCCCCCCCTGCAACCCAGAAGGTGTACGAGTCAAACCGGTGTCTCTGCACCGCCACCCTGCGAGGTAGGACAGGCTGCAAGACGCCCTTTTGTCTCTATTCCTCACAGATAGCGCCACCACACCTCTCTCACATCCTTTTTTCATATCCCTTGTGCTGCCTGCAGGAAGAGACAGGCTTTTACATATATATGGAGTAGGAGAAGGCCCTTGGGAGTTCCTGGCATAGCTGGGCTGATGTTGCCTCTTTGCTTTCCTCGTGAACACAAAGGAAAAGTCTCAAAGTCCACAAAGTTTTTCTATGGGGCTCGGCAGTTCCCAGGGAGGGAAATTTATTTCATAATGGGCATAGGGCTGGAGGGAGGGAGGGCTCAAGTGGGAAGGGGGGGCGCTAAATATCTGATCTTGCCTAGGGCACCAAATTGCCTTGCACCGGGCCTGCTTACATCTCCTCTTTTTGCCCTTCTAGCATTGCACGTGTCAGGACGATTGTTCCTCCAGCAATTGTCTATGTGGGCAGCTCAGCATTCGCTGTTGGTATGACAAGGTGAGTGTGTGTGGCAGGGGGTGGGGGGGCTTGTTGGCTGACCAGTAAAGGGGGGGGGGGTCAGAGGGAAGCCTAGGCTGTTAATGCAGATGTTCTTGGCAGACAAGTCAGTAGGAAATGGTTCCCTGAAGGTAGAAAGTTTGCAGGCCATTGTCCTGAATCAGGAGTGTGGAACCTCCTGCCTGCAGGCCTAATGTGGCCTGTGGTGGTTCCCCATCTAGCTAGGAGAGGCTTCGGCTTTCTCTGCAGGCCCCACCCCCTGGCCTGGAAACTACTGGGGGCCTGGGAAGGAGGCAGGGAGAGAACAGGGCCGGTGCTACCATTAGGCCAACTAGGCAGCTGCCTAGGGCGCAGGGCTAAAAGGGGCGCCAGAAACACCTTGAAAAAAAATACAGCACTCTCAAGTGGGAAGGGGGGGGCGCTAAATATCTGATCTTGCCTAGGGCACCAAACTGCCTTGCACCGGTCCTGGGAGAGAAGTCCCCTTGTTATCGCCAATCTGTGATTGGAGGATTCCCTGCATGCTGCCCCGCCCCCCACTCCTAGTGATTCCCTTTCTTATCGGCAGAATTTCCATTTTGTATTCAGGAGAGCTAAAGTTGGGCAACCTTTGTTTTTTTCAGGCAGGACTCTGTCTATAGATGCTGCTGGGAAATGTTGACATATCAGGCCTGTGCACATCCCAAGGCCTAGCAAAGCTCTAGTTACAGATTGAGGGGGGAGAGAAACCCCTACTGACATCACTTCCTGTTCCTTCCCTTGCAGGATGGCCGCTTGCTGCAAGAGTTCAACAAGATTGAGCCACCCCTGATCTTTGAATGTAACCAGGCCTGCACCTGCTGGAGGAATTGCAAGAATCGTGTGGTGCAGAGCGGCATCAAGTGAGGGTTTTTTGTTCGTGCTGCTCAATCTGTGGAAGGCAATGTTGACCAAAAAGCAGCTCCCACACCAGGGAATTATATAGATCATTGGAAGGCCTGAAATGAGCTCGGACTCCCTGACAGGGAGAGTGAAACTAAATTATAGCATTCACTGATCTAACCTGTGGTACTAACTGCCACAAGATGTGGCAATGGCCATTACCTTGGGTGGCTTTTAAAAAATATTGGTCCTTATCCATTTCCATTTATTGATGTTTATGTCCTTCCTCCAAGGGGCAGCATATATGATTCTTCTCCCACCCCCCACCCCCAATTTTATCCCCACAACAGCCCTGTGAGGTAGGTTAGGGTGACTGTTTGAAGGTCACCTTGGTGGGGATTTGAACCTGCATGTCTCAGTTCTAGTCCAGCACCCAGAGAACTCTTCCTGTTGGGTGGATAAAAATAAATAAATAAATCGCTAAACCTGGGATGGGGAACCTATGGCCCTCCAGGTATTGGACTACACCGTTCATAATCCCTGGCTGTACTGGCTGAGCCTGATGGGAGTTGGGAGTCTCAACAACATCTGGAGGGGGCACAGGTTGTACACCATGCTGGCTCTCCACTGTGACTACTGCCTCCATGAAACCTCCATGTTCAGAGGCAGTGTATCTCCAAATACCAGGAGCTGGGGAGGGGGCAGGACTGTTCCCTTCTTGTGGACTTCCAGAGGCATCTTCTTTGGCTGCCTTTGGAGACTAGAATGTGGGATGTTTGTTCTGATGGACACTTGATCTAATTCAGCAAGGCTGTTCTTACATTCACTCGCCTGGTAATTCATGCGGATCGTGGCCCTGACTATTTCCTACTACAAGGGGGAAAACTATTAAAAACACTTGACTTTCCAGAGGGATAGCCATGCTTGTCTTTTGCAGCAAAAACAACGAAGGGTCTTGTGGAACCTTAAAGGCTAACACATTCATTCTGGCATAACCTTTTGTGGAATATAACCCACTTCACCAGATGCATGGAACATTTTGGCAAGTTTTAGGTTCATGTGCAGTACAGTTCTGACCCCACCGCCCCCCCTCCTGTGATATATGTAAACTGGAAACTCCATAATAACTCCATGCATCTGATGAAGTGTCCACAAAAGGTTTTGCCAGAATGAATGTGTTAGTCTTTAAGGTAGTCCACAAGACTCTTCGTTGTTTTTGCTGCAATAAACGAGCATGGCTCCCCCTCTGGAAAGTCAGTGATTTTAATTGGGTTAAAATTAAACCAGGGTTCTTACCTGGTTGCAGGAAATATTTAAGGCCATGATCTGCAGGAATCAGTACTATACCAGGTGAGCAAATGTAAGAAGTCCGTGAAAAGTTATGCCAGAAGAAACATGTTGGTCTTGCTGTATTATAAGGGGATAATCTCCTTATATTCGTGATAGTTGTTTTATTTGTGATACGATCTTATAGGTGAGCAAGGTGTTGGACTCTCTTGGCTCTTAGCAGTCTTCAACTCTCTCTCTCTCTGTGTATCTTGTGTTCTCCTTCGCTGCAGGGTCCGTTTGCAGCTCTACCGCACTGCCAAAATGGGATGGGGTGTCCGAGCACTGCAGACGATCCCACAGGGAACTTTTATATGCGAGTGAGTGGCCACTGAAAGGGGGAGAGAGATATCTTTCCCCCTCCAACTGTATGTGAGGGTGGGAGGGAGGGAACCAGAGGCCTATTCCCCCCACGTTTGGGGTTGCCACGCTGGTCACGGATTTGCTGGCTTAAGAGGGATGAGTAACCCTCCAGCTGCCCCGCTCTCATCTTCTGTGTCATCTTGCACACAGATATGTGGGGGAACTGATTTCCGATGCAGAAGCTGATGTAAGGGAAGACGATTCCTACCTGTTTGATCTAGACAATAAGGTAAGGTTTCCCACACTCCTGGTTCACCTGGACAGGAATTGCGGAGGGGGGTCTAATAACTTTTAATGCACTTCTTCCAGGGTGCTGAGACTCTGCCTGGAGGCCAAATTCAACCCACCTGGAGTTCCCCAGATGGCCACCACACCCCCTTCCTCTGCCTCCCCCTCTCCCCCCCCCCAGTCATTTGGTGGCTTCCTGGCTTTTGTGCAGTCCCCCCTTTCTAAAATGTTATCATGCCTCTCCTAAGGCTTAGTTCCTGGCAGTAAGAGCTTTCAATTACAATAGGGTGGGATTTTGGCCCCACCCCTTTTGGCCCCACCCACCACTGGAATGTGGCCCCCAAGAGCTTCTCCGAAATGGAATTCAGCCCCCAGACTGAAAAGAGGCTCAGTGCCCCCAGATTTAGAGCAAGGGATCTGGAAACCAGTGCTCCTGGTTTCTCTGCAAGCGCAGTTGTTGAGGAGGAGGGAGGAAGATGAGGATGAGTTAAACTTATCAGAGTTTCAGAACTTGAAAGCGCTGTGTCTGGTCTCACCTTCCCCACCGGCAGGATGGCGAGGTGTACTGCATTGACGCGCGTTACTACGGCAACGTCAGCCGCTTCATCAACCACTTGTGCGACCCCAACATCATCCCCGTACGGGTGTTCATGCTGCACCAGGACCTGCGTTTCCCCCGCATCGCCTTCTTCAGCAGCCGGGACATTCAGACTGGTGAAGAGCTCGGGTCAGTGGACAGGGAAGCGGGAGGGAGAGAGGGGAGGAGAGGCAGCTGGGGACATGGAAGAGGCTGGGGAATTTATTTATTTATTACATTTCTATACCGCCCAATAGCTGAAGCTCTCTGAGCAGTTCCCAACCAAAAAATACACTATAAAAGTTTAAAACGACAGTATAAAATAGAAGTACGGTAAAAGCCAAAGTAAAACCTAGCAGCGATGCAAAGATTTAAAATAGATCTAAAATACAATAAAGGACTAGCATGTGCGTTACAGTTTCAGAATACAGGAAAGATGCCCAGCTATAGGACCCTTGCCCTGAAAAGGGGCAGTGCTTCTTCTTCTCCAACTTGGTACCTTCCAGATGTTTTTGACTTCAACCCCCATCAGCCCCAGCCAGTGTGGCCCATGGGCAGGAATGCTGGGACTTACAGTCCAAAACATCTAGAGGGCACCAGGTCAGGAATGGCTGTTCTTGGCTTTGAGGTGGGAACAGAAGGGGTTGGCTTAGCACCTTGGCTGGGGAGTGCACCTGAGTCATGATGGGGAGCACTGGGGAGTGTGCGCGGCAGATCCGCCGCTCTGGAGCAGCTGCAGTGCAAGATGGATCAAGTCAGAATGTGGGGGGGCAGGCAGAGAAAGGCAACCAGCTTAGTCCGTGGGGATGCCAGGAAGAGGTGTCAGCCTATTTATTTGTTGATTTGTAGTATTTATATACCACTAAGTATAATAAAATCCCTAAGTGGTTTACATATACGTAAATATTAAAGTCGGATTTAAAATACAATTTTTAAAACAATTCCAATAATTAGTAATAATGATGATAATACTACAGAGCAGTACAGGAACAGTTAAATGGAGCAGCATGATTAATTTAATTATAAGCCAGGAGGATGCCACATTTTCTGCCTCCTGAACTGCACGAGGGAGTTTCCTGAGAGTGGGAGCTGTTCCTGAGAAGGTCCACTGTTGAGGTATTACATGGCAACAGACCATTAATTTCGGAATGACCAGCAAGGCCGCCTCTGGCGATCTTAAAGGTCGGTTGGGTGTATATGAGGGAAGGGGGTCTGCTAGATATCCTGGGCCCAATTTGTTAAGGGCTTTGTATGACAATACCATAACCTTGAACATGGCTTGGTAGCTAATAGGCAGCCAGAGCAGTTCCTTTAACACAGATGATATGTGTCCCAGTGAGTGCCCTAGCAGCTGCATTCTGCACTAGTTGCAGCTTCTGAACCAGGCCCAAGGGCAGCCCCACATAGAGCGCATTACAGTAGTCTAATTGTGAGGTTACCAGAGCATGGATCAGCATGGCTAGCTTATTCCTATCCAGGAATGGGCATAGTTAGCATACCAACCGAAGTTGGTAATGGGTGCTCCAGGCCTCCAGTGACAGAGATGGATCCAGGAGCACCCCCAAACTACGTACCTGCTCCTTCAGAGGGAGTGCAACCCCATGCGGGACAGGCAAACAGCCCAATGCCTGAACCTGGGAACTGCCAACCCATAGGGTCTCTGTCTTACCGGGATTCAGCCTACAGGTCTGTCATTGCCAAGCAGGAAGTCTGCAACTTCAAACCGAGATTTAGCCAAGGGGAGGGCTGTCAGCAGGTAGGCAGGATCACCCACTAGAGCTGCCATCCCCATTGGAAGCTGCCTTATACCGAGTCAGACCTCTTGGTCCATCTAGCCCAGTATTGTCGACACTGACTGGCAGCTCTAGTGGGTGATCCTGCCTGCCAGGGTGAGGATTCTTTCCTCACCCTGTCTGGAGAAGCCAGAGATCTACCACTGAGCTACGGCCCCTCCCGCTTAATCTTACTCTTTCTTTCTCCTTGCTCGGGGCTGCAGGTTCGACTACGGCGACCGCTTTTGGGACATCAAGAGCAAATACTTCACGTGCCAGTGCGGATCGGAGAAGTGCAAACATTCGGCCGAGGCCATCGCCCTGGAGCAGAGCCGCCTCGCCCGCCTCGAGGCCCACCAGGACGTCTTGCCCGACAGCAGCAGCCTCCCTGCCACACAGGCCTAAGCCGGGCCCAGCTGCTAATCCGGAACATTGGGACCTTCCCCCCCCCCCCTTGCCCGCTCTCCTTCTTCCACTGGCCGTGGGCTGCTCCTCTAGGACCGGGCATGCTGGAACGCAGAAGCTTCTCTTCTCCATGCGGAGTTCGTCTCGAAGAAACTTTAAAAGCTGGTGGAAGTGGGAACGAGAGAGCCAAGAAAGTGTGCCCTGTGCCAGTGTGTGTGTGTGTGTGTGTGTGTGAGAGAGAGAGAGAGTGAGCGGGGGGGGGGGACCTTTCTGCAGAGAAGGAGACGCTTTGCATAGGAGAGAGGCCTGGGAGCAGGGGAGAAAACAGCGCCAGAGCTTCTGGAGTTCTTTCCTCCCTTAGAGCCAGGCCGATACAATTTGTGATCCACCCACAAATTGCCTGCTGGGGAAAAAACAGTGTTGCCTGCTGGGGAAAAAACAGTGTGTAGGTGGCCTTTTTCTTGTGTTCAGCCAAATTAATGTTAAGCCTTTGGTAAGAAACAGTTCTGTTTTGAATTTGAGCCAAGACAGTTGTTAGTTTGTGTTTTTTCTCTTTCTTTTCCCCCCTGCCTAATAATATGGCCTGACAAGTACCTGACCAATGCCTCTGTTTCCACACTCCCAAGCTGGGAGGTGTATCAAGCCCCTGGTGGGCTGCCTTAAGCTTGATGGATTGCAGATTATACAAGCCTGCACTAACAGCCCAGCATCCATGCACGGCAGGCCACAAGAGCAGGGGTGGGCAGCTGGTGGCTCTCCGGATGTTTTGGCCTACAATTCCCATCAGCCCTAGCCAGCATAGCCAGTGGTGAGAGCTGATGGGAGTTGTAGACCTCAACATTTGGAGGGCTACAAGTTGCCCACCTCTGTAAAAGAGGCTTACCAAACCTTCAGTTTTGCCTGCCTGCCTGTGAGTGTGCAAGAAGCAGGCTGGTTGTCACACCCTTGGCCAGCCTCAACATATGGCAGGGAGGTTACACTTGGCTTGGCACAGGCCTTTGTTTTGAGCAGACCTGATCCAGGGAAATAGAAGGATGGATGATGACTGTGTTCAAGGCAACGCTGCCACCTTCTGGTGGGACAGCATATTTGGGTGTGTCACTGTCTTACTTGCCAGCTAGAAGAAGAACATATGTGTTCATGTGGCCTTTTTTCTTGTGTGGGGCCAAGTTAATGTTTAGCCTTTTGTTAATGAAAGGTTCAGTTTTGAATGGGAGCCAAGGCTCGGACACACTCTCTCGGCCTCCAGTTCCACTCTCAGAGCTGCCTCCCGTTTCAGTCCGTGGAACAGCAATGGAAGTCTGATTCGGTTTTAAGGGGCCAGCTTTCTCTTTCTTTCTTTCTGTCTCTCTCTCCCTCTTTTCTATAGGTTTTCACATTTTTGTTTTTTAAACTGTAATTTTCTGGGGCCATAAAACTAATAAATGTTGGCATCTGGTGATTTTGATACAAACAAAAGTGAGCAGAGGTGGATTGTGTATGTTTATCTCTTCTTCCATCCTTCCTGGGTGGGACTTCATAACCTCTATTTAATGCTGAATGCCATGCCCATCCTCCTGCCTCTGATCTCTAGGAATGGGGATCATGTTTCGTTAGCCTCCTCGGTCTGCAGCATGGGGGGGGGGGGCAGGATTGCTGCAGTCATTGTGGAAGCGATGGAGGGCATTGTCTCCCTGTAGTTGTGCTGAGCTGCAGAAGCACAGCCCAGGGCCTCTGAAGCTCAACATAACTTCAGAGACAAGGCCCCTCCAAGCAGTGTGTGGGGAGGACACGTTTTTCCTGGCCAACTGCAATTTGTGGGGGCCTGTCTGCAACCTGTTTTTAACGGTTGTATTTTTCAGTTGAGCAAGGGCTGAAGGGCCAGCAGATGTTGGTGCTGGCCACTGACTTCCTCACACAGGAACGTCGAAGGTGGGTGAAGGTTTTTTTTTAAATGCCCCTGTCGCACCATGTGATGAGAAGCTTCGGCAGAGCCCCGTTTCATGATGCACCTCAAGTGCAAACTTCCGGGCACTGCTCAAGGCAGAGGGAAATGGCAGGAAGCAGCTGAGGGGCGTAATAAATAGGGAGTGCTTTCTCAGAGGCTCTCCGGCTCTTCACACGGTGGGTTGTGTGGCATGGGGCTAAGAGCCTTTCTGCTTGGAGGAAAAGTGACTGTGGTGCATAAGAACGTGCAGGGAGGCCAGGTTTTATTTGATTGATTTACTAGCAAACAGACCCAGCTTTGCATGAGTCGGAATAGCCCTTCATTTGATACAGTGACACCTTCAAGCAAATGTACACTGTTTCAAAGTTGGTGGACTGCACCCCTCAGACTCTGTCTTCCAAACAAACCTACGTTTTACTTAAAACAAAGCCTTCCCACGGAACTCTCTCAGCTGGTGGCCTTTTTCTCCTCGGGGCCAGAAGCAGGGGGTGTTGCCCTCAACCACTTCCTATTTCCTCCCAGGAAGCACAACCCACTCAGGCCAAACCCAGTACATCTTTTACATTGTTACATTCACAGCAGTCAGAATGGGACACATTGTGCCCACCCCATCTGAGTGAAGCCATGCCCGCTGGCACCCCGAGGCATGCCCCCTGGCATGACGTGCCCCTATAGCCCCCCTGAGGGATGGGGTCTATCTACTCCATTCCCTTGCGGGGGGGGCTGCCCCATAGCACAGGGGAGGGAGCAGGCCTATAACACCCTCCCCTGGGTTCAGATGACTGCAGAGCTATGTGCTGCTTAGGGAAGTCTGCCCTTAATGTCTGAAGTTGTTACTGCAGGTGCAGGCTTCAACCACACAGACTCATTTAAATTCATTAACGTTAATTTGTTTTAAACATAAAATAACCCCAAGATGCACACTCCTCAGGTCCCTTTAGTATGCATGCCAAGTTTCAGGTGTCTAGGTTTCATATTCTTCAGCTATGCTGCTGATGGGTGGACAGTCAACCCATCATCATCATCATCATCATAGAATTGCTATATTTACATGGCTGCCTATCAACATGCATTGGCAGCTAACAACAGAGCATAAGATATGATGTAATGACTAAAATACAACCGCTGTAAAAAAATTTCCAGCACTTGAAAAAGAACTAATTAGCTTGGATCATAAAACAAAAGTATAATGCAGTCTTTGAATGCTTCTTTAAAAAACAAACACGCAAGTTGTTTAAAAGGCTGATGTGAATATGAAGGTCTTCACCTGGTGCCAAAAATACAATAGGCTGAACCTCACTGGCTGAAAAGAGTATAAAGGAGCCACCAGACAAGCCTGTTAGGGGAGGCTATTCCACAGCTGGGTGATAGGACCAGGAAGGCCCTCCCCCTTAATAGTCAACTACATCCCTTTCACTTGGCAGGGTCACTTGGAGCAGGGCCACTGAAGGGGATCTTAAGGTCCAGGTAGGTATATGCAGAAGATGGCGATCTTTCAGCTAAATCGTTCCCAAGCCATTGCAGAGGTGGGTAACTTGTGGCCCTCCGGATGTTTTGGCCTAAAGATCCCGTCAGTCCTAGTCAGCATAGCCAATGGTGAGGATCATGGGGGTTGTAGGCCAAAACACCCAGAGGGCCACAAGTTGCCCAAGCCTCCATTTTCAATCGGTCCTGGAAATTGACTGGGAGGTGGCGCAGCTGATAGAACACTGACGTAATATAATCAAAACACCTTCCCCCACTTCCTCATCTAGCAGCCATATTTTGGACCAGCAGCAGTTCCCAGTCCGTTTTTCAAGGCATCCCCATGTACTTTGCAATAGTCTAAATGGGAAGTTACTGGAGCATGCGTGTCTGGCCAAGTGATTTTCATCCAGCTGTATCAACCAAAGCTGATAAAAGGCACTTTGAGCCCCAGGGGTTTCCTGAGCCCCGAAAGCAGCCTTCCCAAACCAGGTGCCCTCCAGATGTGTTAGACTACAACTCCCAGAATCCCCCAGCCAGCAGATTTTTTTTTTTTTTTTTAAGGAGTGACTAGCCAGTGGCAACACCTCCAATGTGCCACTTGGGACTTTGAAGGGGCTGTCACTATCAGATCAGAGATCGTTTTTTGCCATCTCCAAGAAAAGAACAAAAAGTGGGTAAAAGGGGCAAAAAAGCAGTGGCGAGCACAAATGGCTTGCGATAGCGGTGGGGGACACCGAGCCAGTGACAGTTGTCCCAAAGTGCTGCTTGGGCACTTCTGGGGTGGCTGCAGGGGTGGATTAAGGCCAGCTGATGCCCTAAGCACAGCCCAATAATGGTGTCCCCTCGGTCCTTCTACTGCTTAGCTGGCAAACGCACAAAAGAATAGGGATCATATATATTTATAGTGATTATTTAAAAAAAACACTGAAATTCGTGCAGAAAAATGTTGGTAAGACAGTCAAACATACTGAACTCTAGGTATACATTGAGACAAAGATTGTCAGAAAGTTATTTCAGATGTCAGATGACGTCGTGGGACACTTTGAGCCTAAAGCTGGAAGTGCCTTCCTTCCTGCTTTCGTCATTGTAGGGCTGGATCTCAAGATGGTTATTAGTCCTTTCTTCGTTCCCTTAGGGCTCAATCCTAAGTGAAGGATTGCAGCAAGTGAAGACAGAAAAAAGGCCTACAACTCCAAGCATGTATTAAATCATCTGTGTTAAACAACATGTTTGCTGACTGAGCTCTCTTTTAAGTTTCTCATAAGAAGGGAACTGGAAGCTAGTAATCGACTTCAGCATCGTGGAGACACGAAAACCTTCACCGTCTGGTTTCTCTGAATAAAGCTGCTGGCTAAAGGCACGATGGCAGGTAAAGTCAGGTAACGTTGAGGGTGGTCGATCAGTTGGCAATATTATTTGTGAGGGGGCATGCTTGTGTATGCTATCTGTCCGCTATACGCCCTATCTGTTGCAGCTTTGCTCAGTTTCTGCAGCTTGTATCTCAACCATAGAGGTAGTTATTCAACATGGCTTGACTGATAGGGAGTGTTGGCTTGGCTGTGCTGTGTTTCAGCCTTTGGCACCGAGAGAAGAGCTAAAATTGCTAATGAAATGAGGAGTGTGGGGAGACATCATTAGCCTGGCCTGATCTAGTGCAGAGATGGTCAGAAGGTAGATCTGGATCTGCAGGTAGATTGCTGGGTGTTTTGTAGTAGATTGGCAAGGATTTCTGACTCCCAGTTGTTTAGCAACAGCAGCAACAGAATGACTTTTCTACCCCACCCACCTGTTTGTAAGAACATGAGTGGATTTTTGTGTAGAAGGGCTGGGAGCTTCTTTCAGTTCTGGTACTCAAATTCCTGAGCTCAGAATTCCTTAATTTCAAGTATATGTCTTGTGCACCAGGCTCCGGTTGGTGGATCTCTGGGTTCTGGGTGGGTGGGGGAACAAAGTAGATCCCCCAAGCCTGGAATCTGCCCATCCTTTTAAAAGCAGCTCTGGGTGTGCCGAAATTAGCAGGTGAAACTCTTCTGAGCACAGAGAAAAGCTTGCTAACAACGTGATGCCCAGGCTGCCTTTTAAAAGTACACTACAGAAGCGAGTTGAAAAATTGGCAACCCTGAGCCAATTGGTGGGGTGGGGATGGGACACCTGATAACTTTGACGTTATGGGCTCCAAGTAATACCACTTTCCCCATGAGTCCACCGCTTCACATTTTAGGAGCCAATGGGAGCTTCCCTTGAAACGCAAAGAGCAGCATCAGAGAGGCCATTTTTTGTCTAGACCAGGCAAGGAGAGAGAGTTAAAATCCCCCCACACACACACACACACACACACATGCACGGCCACTAAGGTTAGAAAGTCAGTGTGGTGGCGTAGTGGTCAAAGTGTTGGACTGGGACTGGGGAGACCCGGGTTCAAGACCCCACTCTTCCATGAAGCTCACCGGGTGACTTTGGGCTGGTCACTGACTCTCAGCTAACCTACCTCACAAGGTTGTCGTGAGGATAAAAATGGAGAGGAGGAGGACCATGTAAGCCGCCTTGGGTTCTTTGTAAGAGGAAAAAAGTATAATATAAATGCAATATTAAAAATAAAATAAAAAAGTAAGCTTACTCAGACTTTCCCTAAGGCTGCTACTTACATAACCAAAAATGGAATTCAATAATTCAATTAACATCACATCTAGTTTGGCCTTACTGGAGGTGGAACGTAAGAGTTCACCTGAATATCAGGTATAATAGTAGTGATCTCAGTTCCTCCTGGTTGTCCCGTTGCCTGCACAGGGACATCTGACGACAACTAGGGAGAGGGCCTTTTCGGTTGTGGCACCACGCAATTGGAATTCTCTCCCCACTGCAGTGCAACAGGCACCATCCTTGACTGTGTTTGGTGCCTGTTGAATACTTCTCTGTATACTCAGGCATTTGCTGATCTTAATACTTAGCTTGGTAGATTTTCTTTGTTTTTATCTCTGCATTTTATTTTAATTGTTGTTTTAATTCATTTTGTACACTGCCCTGTGGTATAATTAATACATAAATAAACTGCAAAGTTTGCAGAAGTAACAACAAATCTCTATGGGGGGGGGGAGTCTAAGCGAGGGGGGGCTCCAAAAACAGCTCACTGAGAACTGAGCATGCCTGGTGTGGCATGGAATGTTCACTGATTGTTGTGGGGAATGGAGTATCCTGGAAGAAGGGCTGGAACCCTGAATAGATGCAATATTTTGTTGCAGATTGTGAAAGACCAACAACTGGGTCTTTGGAGTGGGTTCGGCACTTAACGGGTTAACCACAGCTGAGATATAGCCCGTTAAAGCGATTGAAATTGACTAGACTCTTACGTGGCGAGAAGAAAGCACTCCGAGCCTTTCATTGCCCAAATAAGGCTTTATTTACTAGTGGTTAAATGGAGCGGAACTAATAGCTTTCTAGGAATACTATGCGTCAACAAGACCTGAGCGTGACCTCAGAATTTATGAATGAAAGTGTGAAGGAAGGGGGGCTGGCTGACTCCGCCAACCCACCCTTTCCTACCCAAAAGACCCCCAGAGATCTCAAGGTGCCAGACTGCCAGCCTCAGCTCTGCAATCCTACTTGAATCTCTGTTCAGAGACTTGCCCTTGACTATAACCTGGATTTAGCTGCTGAACCAACAGAGCAACCACAAACGCCATGTGGGGTAAAAACCAGGAAGGTTTATTCAGGTAGCATATTACAAGCAAAAGGTGGGAAATGAGGGGAGGACACAAAATAGAGAGACACTTTGGTACACACAGTAAAGCTGCAAAATAACAAAACTGATTCCTTATATCTCCCAGGCACGCACTAGTTACCTGGGGGCCGGTTCTCTTCAGGGTTGGTTTCAGCACAGCCCTGCCACCCGAGGAGACTACCACACCCACCCTAAGGTCCGAGATGGGTAGCCCTCCTCAGGGCTTGCCTTTGCCACAGCCCTCATTCAGCTAATTTCACCAGGAGCCACCTGGGGCCGGATCCTGAGGCCAGCCCGAAGGCTTGGACCTCCGCGCAGCTTGCTGCCATGATCCACAACAACGACACCACGACGACGACAGACAAAAGCCACACCTTGGCAATATACCTTTCTCCCTCCCCTCCTCCTTTCTGTAGCTCCGCTGCCTCTAGCCAATCAGGATGAACTTCACCTGGCCAGGCAGGGGGGAGGGGTGACTCATGACCAGTGGGCTTCTGCATCTTGCACATGAAAGCCGGGTCCCTGTAGACTAGACCAGCTTTTCAGGACTTTCAGGCGCCATGCTTTATCAGATACTTATGCACATTTCACCTCCTCCCAGCCCCCAGGATTACCTGGTTTACACATGAGGAGGTAGGTGTGTGTGTGTGCAGGCTTTTCTCCACAGAAAGGTTCCCAGGCTAGCGTATTGAGGAAAGAAGTAACCTTAGGTTCAACACTTTACGCTGATTGGTTTCCAGCCTGGCTCTGAGTCCTGCCTGACCAGGGGAAGAGAACAGCTTGCTCCAGTCACAGCTGGACAGAGTTGATGTCAGCGCACCCGTGTTCCCAACAACTCCCAAGGGGTGGGGAGAGGGGTTTTCTACCCTGGTTTTCCCGCTCTCCTGCCCCTGCCTAGTCAGGTGGGGCTTATGCCTGCCCCTTCGTGTCAGGTGGGCTTATTCCTGCCCGGCAAAAGGTGACCTATCATGGTTCCTGGGATACTTTACAGCTCTTTGAGACTGCCCTGCCTTCTTGATGGTCCATCCTTCTGTGTTGTGGATTCCAGCCGAGGTGCCCCATTGTTGGTATGCCAGATCCATCTGGCTGCCCCCTGTATCTCCGGTGCCTCTCCCGCCCCCTCGGGGAGAGATTATGCAGACAGGGATTGTCAGGGAAATCGTATGTGTGTGTGAGTGTATGTGTGTGTCAGGCTTTCTCCACACAGATCCTACTTGTTGAGTTAGTTCCCAATGCCTACCTGACTGTCGCTGGTTACCAGGAACTTGTTAAGCAGTTTAATTTTTTTTTATTTCTGGAATGTCCACCTCTGTTTTATTATTGACTTAAGAAATACAAATAAGAAACCCGAAGCCAACTGGGGCTTTGTGTGTGTTTTTCCCTCTGTGTAAATGAGAGGGTTGAGGTAAGGGAAAGAAGGTTCTGCCTGTACAGGAGCCAGGGAATTCTGGGATGAACGCCAGAAGTGGTGTTAGGAGGCGGCCCACTGGGGCTGGAGCCCCGAATCTCTGGGATGCCCCACCACCCTGCTGTCCATGGGCACTTGCTGAAATGAAGGTACAAGGGTCCTGATGATCTCTGTTGCATCGGATCCCCCTGGACTAGCTGGCTTTTTGCCCACATGTGCTTCACCTCCTGCTGCCCCCCCATCTTTCTGCCTGAGGTTTTGTCCTGAAAACAAATGCCCTCCTCTCCCCTGTCCTTACATCCCCTTTTATAAATAGGGGTGTCGTTGGGAGACAGGGTCCTTTACACACACACACAGAAACTTTAGAGCATATGTAAATTAGCATATGCAAACTTGTGCATTTGTTTTTGTCCTGTGGGCCAGAGCCCTCCATGGATCTTTTCCATACCTAGCACCACCCCTGAAGAAAGCAGATGAGTGGTGTGGAAGAAGGAAGAGAAAGGTGAACGCTAGGATTGTAGAATGCAGGAAAGGGAAACTATGGCTAGGGAAGATCAGGTGAGAATGCTGTGGTTGCGACTTTGAAGAGTAAGTGGAAGATACATTTTTTTTCTAGTGTGGTAATGGCCGACAAGCATCGAGTCACGTAGGGAGAAACATTGTAGGACAGCCTTCCCCAACCTGGTGCCCTTCAGATATGTTGGATTACGAACCTCACCATCCCCAGCCAGTATGGTTCATGCTGGGTGGGGATGATGGGAGTTTTAGTCTGACACATCTGGAGGGCACTAGATTTCATACATAGATCATAGAGTTGGAAGGGGCCTACAAGGCCATCGAGTCCAACCCCCTGCTCAATGCTGGAAACTAGAGGAGGGGTCTCCCATCCAAGTAACAACCAGGCCTGACCCTGCTTAGCTTTCCACACTCAGACAAGCTGAGTCAGTGTAGGTTGAGGCAAGGTTGGCCTAGACCCTGGAAAGCCCCTTCCACCTCTGTGAGTGGCACAGAAGGGAAAGCCTCATTGGATATGTATTTTTCTTTCTTCTGTTTATGACAAGAGAAGCTGCTCTTGGTGGACTTCTCCCTTTTACTACACTCTGGGAGCCTGATTCAACCCTGAGCAGTTTTGTGTGGAGATAAGGCCCACAGTGGGACTAACTACCTAGTAAGCATTGTCTTACTATTGTAAGCTGCCTTGTGTGCCATTTTTGGTAGAAAGGCGGGGTACAAGTCAAATAAATAGCTACTATGCTCCCTTAAGGTCAGTTTGGTGTAATGGTTAGAGACCAGGAGTTTGGAGACCCAGGTTTGAATCCCCATGTACTCCCGCTCTCTCAGGCTAACCCACCTCACAGGGTTGTTGTGAGGATAAAATGGGAGGGGGAGGACAATGTACACTCCCTGGAGCTTCTTAGAGGAAAGGTGTAATAACAATGTAACAAATAAATAAAGGTTGCAAGAGCTTTTTCCGTCTCTGGGCCTGGTAGCCCCTGACTGTGGGATGTTATCGGAGCCACTGTGGTGTAGTGGATAGTTTTGTGGGTTTGGATATAGGACACAAAGCCAGGAAGTTCCTGGGCTGGGCTGGGCTGGGCTGGGGGTAGTAGACCTCTTTCTCTCAGCCTATCCTGCCTCCTGTGGTTCTCATGAGGTATAAAAAACAAAACAAAAAACCACTCTTCTTGAGCTTCTTCGAGAAACCGCAGAATACAAATGCCAACAGGATGGCAGTTACATTATTGACCTAACTTACCGCACAGGGTTTTGCCAAGGATGCAACTAACGTACAGTTATGTTGTAACGTTTTCTCAACAGGGAGTGGAGCGTGTGTGTGTGTGTGTGGATAGTATTGCCACATTTGGGGACACCCTGGGAGCCTCCTGTATTCTTTACTGCTGCACAGAAGGGAAAATTTCACTAGGTGTGTCAGCTTTCCCCACTGCCATGCTGTAGTAGCAGGAGAAGCTGCAGCTTGCAAACTTCTCCCTTCTGTACAATTTATTAATGGAAATATAAAACAAGGGACTATGTTTAAAATCCTGACAGAAACAAAGCATAGAAACTTAAAAGTCAAGAAATATATATATATAAAATATAACTATGAAAATATAATGAAATAGACTAAATTTTATAATGTAATATAAAAATTTCCAGAAATATTTTATATATATATATATATATATATATATATATATATATATATATAAAACATGTATAAGACAGAGACAATTAGACATGTAAAATACAGCTTCTCTAGGCTGAAGATGATAATAAATGTCCTTTCAGATTTGAGGACCTTTATCTCTAGACGAAGTGTTAATGCCAATGTTTTTTGTTTGATGCTTCCAGAAAAAGGTCCTCACAGCATGTAAGCTTTCTTACTTTCTTGTGTGGAAGCCAAACACGTTTCGGCCCAACGGCCTTCTTCAGTGGCCCTGTAGTTTCCACTCAATTCAGTATACAAGCTATTGCTCTGTATTTCTCAATTCAATGCTGGTTTCATTTACCAAGCTCCTGCCTCAGAAGAAATACAGAGCAGGGGCTACCAGAGCAATAGCCTGTATACTGTCTTATACATGTTTTATATATATATATATATATATATATATATATTTTAAAAAATATTTCTGGAAATTTTTATATTACATTATAAAATTTAGTCTATTTCATTATATTTTCATGTATATATATATATATATATATATTTCTTGACTTTTAAGTTTCTACAATTTATTAATGGTACAAGTGCCCTCAAGACTTTTTTCTTTTCCTGGCAAGTCTCCAATGGCTTCAACTGCTTAACAGCTACTTATCATATAGACAAGTGAACTCTATTTTTCTTGGCATGCCAGTATACATGGCGAGATAGGCTAGTCCTGTTACATTTCTTCCCCCCACCCTCTCTTTGTGTGTTATATGAACATTTTATATTTGTCTCTTTGTTTACCTGCTGTTTTTCAGGGACGGGCAGAAGGTAGAGCTCCAGATATTTTGGACTACAACTCCCAGAAGTCCCTGCAGGCATGGCCAATGGTCAGGAATGCTGGGAGTTGAAGTCCAAAATGTTTGGCGATTACTTTCTACCCACCCATTTTAGAATGTAATTTTTTAAAGATCAGGAACCTGTCTATGTAGCCAGTGAAACACGGTAAGACAAAATGTTAGGTCTTCTGTTTTTTAGACTTTTAAAAAATATAATATGTGTGTGATTCTAGTTTGGTGTTCCCAGGGCCGGTGCAAGGCAGTTTGGTGCCCTAGGCAAGATCAGATATTTAGCGCGCCCCCCTTCCCACTTCAGCCCTCCCTCCCTCCACCCCTATGCCCATTATGAAATAAAAGTCAATTGGCAAAACCTAAAAAAATTATTATCATAATAATGAGCCGTGCACAGGACAAGCAAAGCCCACCCTCCACTGCAAAGGATCTCTGCAGCCTGCTCCCAGTTTCCAGACCTGCTATTGCAGACAATCCAGAATCATCACCAGCAGGGGAAGGCGACCTGGCGTCCTCCGGATGTTTTGGACTACAACTCCCACAATACCTGACCATTGGCTATGTTGAGGCTGATGGGATTCGTAGTCCAAAACATCTGGAGGGCTCCAGGTTGCCAACCCCTGCTCAGGAGTACGCGACCTTTCTCACCTCTCCTGGGCTGCTCTCCTTCCAACCCGAAGACTGGGCAACAGGGGCATCCTTGCACCTTCTCCCTGGGGCTCGGCGGGAGGGCATTTGGCGGGCCCAGCCGCCTCTCTGCCAGCTTTGCTGGTAAACGGGGGCTTCGGAGGCGCTCACAGTCGAACGCTCCCAGGCAGCTGGGAGGCTGGGGGTCATCTGGCCCTGTCCTGGTCCGCTGCCCGGACCATTGTTGCTGCTTCCCCTCTAAGGAAAGAGGGGTGGGTGGGTGGGTGGGTTTCACTTTCGCTTCCAGTGGGGCTCTCGGTCCCTCAGTCACTGCTCAGGTCAGCGCGGAGCTGCTGAACCTGTCAAGGCACCTGGCTGGAAAGCAGGACTGCCATGAGGGGGCGGGCCCCGCAGGATCACAATTCCTCCCCCCCTGCCCAATTCTGCTGCTCCGGAGAACCTCGTGGGCACCCCGATCTCTCGTAGCCGTGCTCCAAAGCTTCTGGTGCCGTGCAAGGCCAGGCACATTTACTCAGAGGTAAGCCCCACTGAGTTGACTGGGACTTACTCTCTTGTAAGAGTTTGGGCCGGCCCGTTCCAGCCACTCCCTCGCCGGAAGCTTCCATCACGATCCCGGCTGGAAGCGCCTCCAACAAACCCCTAACCTTGAGCGCCGCTTCTTCACGGCGCAGCTCCCAGAAGGGAGTCCCGTGGAGATCAAGGGGGCACGCTTCTCAGTAAACACACGCAGCGCCGCCTGAGCGCCCTCTCGACGAGGTGACACTGCTCGCAGACTGAGAAATGAAATCCGGCCGGGGCAGCAGAAGGGGGTGAAGAGCACGGCTGGAGAAGGGGGCAACGTTCTTTTAAATGCTGGGGCACGGGGCTATCAAAATACGCATTTTAGCGCTGTATTTTTTTTCAAGGCATTTCTGGCGCCCCCTTTAGCCCTGCGCCCTAGGCAGCTGCCTAGTTGGCCTAATGGTAGCACCGGCCCTGGCGTGTTCCCCACCCTATAAGCGCAGTGGTTCCCAACTTTGGGTCCCCAGATGTTGCTGGCCTTCAACTCCCATCATACCCAGCCAGCATGGCTAATGGCAAGGGATGCTGGGAGCTGTAGTATAGCATGTGCTTTTTTATCCTGATTGTAAGCTGCCTTAAAATCTTGATAGATACTTAATAGGGCAGTTTGTGTACACTGCTGGTGCTGTAGGTATAAATGGTCAGCATACAGACACAGCTTGAAACCTGCTCCATTTTTGTGTGTCCGGCAAAGGAAGCCTTGCCTATTATTGTTATGTTGTTATTAAATTCATTTTAAAAATTAAGCTGGCAACCCTATTTTTTGGTTCTGGATCTGGCAACACATTTATATATTTATTTAATAAATAAATAAACCTAGGACTGATCAGGCCTGTATTCCGGGGGTGCTACGGGGGCCTGGCCTTCTCCTAAATTTTATCTCCCCCCCTTAAATTTCCTCTGCCCCCCCATTTTTTTTAAAACAAACAAATAATTAAAACAGTTTACAATTTTGTCTTTAATAGGCCTACAAACCAGATGAACTGCCCCCCCCCATTTTTTGGTCAGCCCCCTCCTCAAGAACTTTTAGGCTGACTACGGGCCTGAGGCTGATCAAAGTAAAGTTATATTTGAGGGGGGAAGAAAGAGGCTTCTTTTCTCTTTAGGAAAAGTTTGGAGCACGTGGCGAGTTCCGTCGCTCAGAGGAGCCCGGCTGGACGTGAGATCTTGAGCGGCGCGAAAGTCCAGCCCAGCTGTGGCCGGCGCGGGGCGGGTTAACGCGCAGGTGTTGGGGGCGTGGCTTGGGCCCAGCTGGGCGGAAAGGGGCGTGGCGGCCGGGCTGAGAGGCAGGTGAGTGCGGTCAGCAGGTGTGTGCTGCCGTGCCCAAGGCAGGGCTGGCGCCCGTGATGTCAAAACGGGCGGAGGAACGCAACTGCCAAGCAACAGGTTCCAGATCCGAATCTCGCTTTTCAAACACTTCTATTTCGCCGTCCACCGCCCTGGAATCAGGTGGCGTGGCGCCTGAGTGATCGCAGCCCTCCTTCTCCTCCCCCTCCCTTCTTACCATGGGGGTCAAAAAGAAAAAGAAGGAAGATGCCCCTGACGCGGCTTCCTCCTCCTCCTCCTCCTCCATTGGCCCCTACGGTGAGTCCTGGCAATGATCTTTGCTCGTTGAGTTTCGCAGGTGTGTGGGAGAAGGGAGGGGACTTGAGGAAAGAAGCTCGGGGTGGGCTCCCGAAGAACTCGGGGATATATTGAGGTGGCTGCCGAATGCTCCCCGCTTTCTGTTTTTCTTCTTTGGAGCAGTCATTTATTGGGGGGATTCTCTGATATTTACGCAGGGGGCGGACAGATCTAGGGTTCGGCGGTGAGATTTTTGGGGTGCTTGGCTGTTTTTGAAAGATCGGGAGGTGGAACTTTAATCCGGCGTGTTTGGGGGACCCTCAAGGTCCAATTCTGTGCTCTCCCTGCCCATTCCTATCTCTGCAAGCTCGAGATTTTACGGATCTGTTGGGATAGCTCAGGAAGAGGGTTGGGGAGGATGGTCAGCGTTGATGGCTTTTCGCAGCCTTCTCCAGTCTGGCGCCCCCCGGATGTGTGGGACTACAATTGCCATCATCCCCAGCCAGCGTGGCCAGTGAGCCTGCTGGTTGGGGGCAACGAGAATTGTAGTCCCACAGATTTGGAGGGCGCCAGGTTGGAATTCTGGGGACTTTTGGAGGAGGGGGCATTCAGCTGGAACTATCAAACTATTTGAGTGGGTGGGAAGAAGTTGGGCAACCTCTCTGGCTTCAGAGGTTTGAACGCACAAATCTGCAAGTGATATTTGTACTCTATTTTTGGAGGGGGGAGAGTTAATGCAGTAAGGGGGCTCACAGGTGGAGACAGGGATTTTTTATTTTATGTATGTATTTGATCAGAAAGATGAATGAAAACTTAGTTTTTTAGTAATAGGATCATTGAGATGTGGTCAGTATCCACTCATTTAGCTCCAGAATCTGAGAGGGTGTGTATGTATATTTGGGGGTGAGGGTTACAAGCAGGGAGTATAGCCCCCCCCCCCTTTTTCTGAATCCTCGAGAGCGCATAATGCAGGCCACATGCTGAAGCTAAGCAGGTATGAGCCAGGTCAGTGCTTGGATGGGTGACTACCTGAGCTGCCCACATCTGTTCTCCTGCATTGAGCGGGGGGTTGGACTCAATGGCCTTATAGGCCCCTTCCAACTCTACTATGATTCTATGAAAAAATCTGGAAAAAGTCCTACAACTCCTGGCAGGGGAATGCTGGGAGCTGTAGGGCTTCTTTTCTGTCTACACATCTTATAGGACTGTGCCTTAAATGTTTTATTTATATAGCAGCATCAATGGCACATTACAGAGTAACAAGAAGACAGGTCTCCTGCCTTGAGGAACTTACAATCTAAAATTAGACACAAGGGCAAGGAAACAGGTGGTGGCAAACAGCCAATGGCTAATGTGTTCAGTTCGCTTGCTTATTTCCAGTGGGGTGGGGTGGGAACTTGTGGTCTGAAAGCATCTGGAGGACTAAAACTACCATTGTCACTGACCACTGGCCATGGTGCCTGGGGCTGATGGGAGATGGAGTCTGAAAACATCTGGAACAGTACTGGGGAGCCTCTGATCCTCCAGATGTTGTTGTGGTCCAACTCTCACCAGCCCCAGCCAACATGGCCAGTGGTCAGGAATAATGCGAGTTCGAGTCCAGCAACATCTGGAGGACCACGGGCTTCCCACACCTTCAGTAGGGGATGCAGACTAAAGGATTGTGCAACTGGAATACTTAGCTTGGTTTAGTTTCTAAAGGAGATTGTGGGAGGAGACAATTCCACCTGACAACTCAAGGATTACTTACTGTGGAAACTTACTTGAGGTAAGTCTTTAGCAGTGGTGGTGGAGAGGGAAATAGCTGTGGTAGAACATCTGCTTTGTATGCAGAAGGTCTTGGGCAGGGGCAGGCAACCTGGTGCCCCCAAGATGTTTTCAACTCCAGCTGCCATCATCCCTGACCATTGGTTATGCTGGCTGGGGCTGATGGTGTTGTAGTCCAAAACATTTGAGGGACACCAGGTTATCTATCCCAAGCCTTGGGGCTCAGTTTCTAGGATCTTTAGCTAAATAATCAGTAGCAGGTGATGGGAAAGGCCTCTGGAGGGTCCCTGCCAGAGTAGTGAGTCTAGTAGTAGGCAATCACTCGTCGTGACCGAGTAAGATTGTCTTCCAGGATAAAATTACAAAAGAAAATTATAAAAAAGAAGAAATTCTAAAAAAACTGTGTAGACTCTAGTGATGGGTCCGTAAGTGACTGTGGAGGCCAATTCTAGATCCACACAGCTTCCCACAGTGAGGACACAGGTTATCAGATGGAAGATGGTCCTGTAAAGGATTCGTTTGACATGCTTTTCGCTTAGCACGTTTCTCCCTTTCACCTTGCCCTCGTTTCTCCCTTTCACCTTGCCCTCGGGCTTCTTCAAAGTCCATAGAACCCTTGTGAAAGGCCAACCTCCAGTTAGATCGTTCATGGGCCAGAGCTTCCCAGTTTTCAATGTTTATATTGCATTTTTTTAGATTAGTCTTAAGAACATATTTAAACCTCTTATGCTGACCACCGATATTCCACTTTCCATCCTTGAGCTGGGAATAAAGTAACTGCTTTGGGAGGCAGGCAGTCAGACATTCGAACAACATGACTGGCATTGAAGTTGGCGTTAAAGGATCATTGTTTCAACGCTAGTAGTCTTTGCTTCTTCCAGTACACTGACATTTGTTTGCATATCTTCCCAAGTAATTCGCAGGATTTTCCGGAGGCAACTTTGATGAAGGAGGTGGAAATGACATTTATAGATAGTCCATGTTTCGCAGGCATACATACAATAAAGTTGGTAATACAATGGCTTTATAAAGCCACTGTATATAAAGTAGTCAGTACTAGGCTAGACAATTGTCTGAACTCCTGAGAATAAGGCCACTTCATATGCGCATAGCTAACTTAATAACAATTAGCACAATAGTGTTGTGGGTGAGAACATTCCAAGTACTTCCTGGATGCATTCTTTCACAACCTTAAGTCAATCCTGTAAGAGAGGATAGTTAGTATTGCAGATGGGGAGGTGAGGGCCAGAGATAATGGCTTGTCAAAGACCATCCTGGTGAGTTGATAGCAAGAGGTGAGATGAGATCACCCCAAGATTTGTAGCTCTTATCTCCTAGCTGCTACTCAAGGTCTTATGGCCAAACTTCCCTGTTTTGCCTGCAAGGGTGAAGTGCTGTTATTCACAGAGGAGACCAGGAAGCAATGCTGGCTTATACTTGAGGTTTTGCAATGGGGGGGGGGGGATGGGACGGGACTATAATGACACAGGGATGTTGAAGAGTCCTTGGTCCCGAGTCCCGAGTCGAGTCCCGAGTCTTTGGACCCGAGTCTAGAGTCGAGTCTAGAGTCCGAGGTCCAAAATGGTGACTCGAGTCGAGTCCCGAGTCCCGCCCAAAGCGGCGGCCCATGGAGGGAGCAGGAGGGTCTCCGCGAGAGGAAGAAGAGCTGCCCTTCCTCCCGCGGAGACCCTCCTGCTCCCTCCATGGGTCGCTGCCGCTGCTGCCCTCACCTCCACCTCCGCCGCCCTCACCTCACCGCTGCTGCCGCCCTCGCCAACGCCGCCGCCCTCGCCTCTGCCGCCGCCGCCACCGCTGCCCTCGCCGCCGCCGCCCTCACCTCCACCTCCGCCGCCCTCACCTCCACCTCCGCCGCCCTCACCTCCACCTCCGCCGCCCTCACCTCCACCTCCGCCGCCCTCACCTCCACCTCCGCCGCCCTCACCTCACCTCACCGCCTCCGCTCTCGCCTCTGCCGCCGCCGCCGCCCTCGCCTCCGCCGCCGCCGCTGACCTCGTCGCCATCGCCGTAGCACACAACACGCCGCGTCACGCCGCCAGCCCCGTCGCTCTGTTTTTGGCGGGGTTGCTGTAGTTCAAAAACAGAGCGCCGTCGCTAGCGGCGTGACGCGGCATGCTGCGTCACGCCGCTAGCGACGGCGCTCTGTTTTTGAACCACAGCAACCCCGCCAAAAACAGAGCGACGGCGCTGGCGGCGTGACGCAGCATGCTGCGTCAGGCCGCTAGCGACGGCGCTCTGTTTTTGAACTACACCAACCCCGCCAAAAACAGAGCGACGGCGCTGGCGGCGTGACGCGGCGTGCTGTGTGCTACGGCGATGGCGACGAGGTCGGCGACGAGGGCGGCGGCGGCGGAGGAGGAGGAGGAGGTGAGGGCGGCGGCGGCGGCAGAGGCGAGAGCGGCAGCGGAGGCGGAGGAAGAGGAGTCCTTGGGCTCGAGTCCCGAGTCGAGTCTCGAGTCCCACATAAATTATTGGGACTCGAGTGGGACTCGAGTCAGAGGGGGGACTCAGTCGGACTCACGAGTCGAGTCCCCGAGTCCGAGTCCCCATCCCTGTAATGACAGCGCTCTCTCCCTCTCTCTCTCTCTCACACACACACAGCTTGAGGAAATCAAGAATGATTAGTCCAGCTCTTGCAGATGTGGCAGGTGCCTGATTCTGCCTAGGAAATCCTGGTCCCGCCCCCACCACTTCTTGCTGGCAAGGTGTATACCCAAAATGTGCCAGCTTTCATCTGCTGGCAGCAGTGAAACCGGTGATGTTGTCTTAGACTGAGTCAGAGCCATTGATCCATCTAAGCCAGTACAGTACTCTCTGGGGGTGGATAGAAAGTAGGTGGGAATCTGCTGGTAGATCACTGGGTGATTTACAGTAGATCAGCAAGGGTTTCTGACTCAGTATTTGTTTTAATAGCAACAACAAAAAAGCTTCCCCCCCCCCAACTCCCCGGCCTCCTTTCTAAATTAGACCATCTGAATCTCTGATCCGTGGTAACTCCTGTGTATGTAAGTACTTGTACATGTGGCTAATCCCAGTATAAAGCTTATGAAGTGTAGTCAGTGATGCAGCTAGCTAATTTTAGATCCTGGACTTAATGGTCTTTTTTATTTTTATTTATTATATATATATATATATATATATATATATTTATTAAATTTTAAAACAATACAAAGAAAATAACACACACACATAACTAATATTGTGCTCCCATCACCATGGGACCAAACAATCCAATAACTCTATAATTGTTCATTATTCCAAAAATACAACATATCTTGACAGGGTAAACTCCCTTTCCCCTTTTTAAACACATATTCCAAAAATAAACCCCAAATATCCTTAAAATTATTTTCTTTAATTGACCCCTTTTGCATTTAATATTACAAGTCAACATATCATTCAAAGCCATATCCCATACTTCTTTATACCATCCAGTAATAGTGAAAACTTGCTGGATTTTCCATTTCCTTGCTATCATTAGTCTACCTGCCGTTAACAAATTTATGATTAATTCTTTAACATTTTGAGAACCGATCACCTTTTCCGTTATTGTTAGCAAAGCTAGTTTAGGGCATACCTCTAAATCAGCTCCAACAATTTCTGATATTTCCTCAAAATCATTTTCCAAAAATCCATTACATTTTTACAACTCCACCACATATGAGCATATGTACCCAATTCCTGACATCCTCGCCAACACATTGGAGAACATTTATTATCTATTCTATTTAATCTCACTGGAGTCAAATACCATCTCCAAATTAGCTTATAAAAATTCTCTTTAATTCTTATAGACATATTTTTCAATATTCGCCTATCCCAAATCTTATTCCACTCATCCTTTGATATTTCCTCTTCAAACTCTGTATCCCAAACTATTTTAAGATTTTCTGCTTGCTCTTCTGATTTCTGCAACATTTTATATAACATCTTTGTAAGACCCCTAGCTGATGCATTTCCTTCTACGAGTTCTCTAGACATAACCACCTGCTCAAATGCAGTGAAATCCCTTTCATGCTCATGTCTCCTCTTCCATTTCTTACCCCATTGTACTAATTGAATTAAATTTAACCAAGAAATTCTTCCTGCCCCAACCCTATCAATTATTTGCTGTCTTGTCTCCATTTTTTCCAGCCAATCCATTAAAGTTATCACCTTTTTCTCTCTAAAAATTCGTTCTAAATGTCTAACATTCTCGGGAAAATCTTCCATAACCACCACTGGAGTAAGCGGGGATATACCTGGTAAAAATATTTCCTTATTTCTACCCCAAATTTCTAACATATTTTTTAAAGAGGGATTTTCTAATCTTTTTGTCATAATATGTCCTTGTTTTGTAAATAAGAATTTATCCACCCTATTACCCAATTCAAATGCTTCTATTTCCCACCACATAAAATCTTTTCTAACAATAATATCCATAATATATCTAAGTTGATTAGCTATATAATACCATTTTAAATTAGGGAGACCAAGTCCCCCTATTTTTTGAGCTTTATACCATCTATTCTTAGTAATCCTTGATTTTCCCCCCCCATTACAATAGCTATTTAACATTACTTGCCACTCTTTGATTTCTTTCTCTGATATCTTATATGGTATCATTCTAAATAAAAAATTAAACTTCGGTAAAATCTTCATTTTAATCAAAGCTATCCTACCAAACCACGATAATCCCAATTTTTTATAATGCTCTATTTGATTTTTAACTTCATCTTTTAGTTTTTTAAAATTACATTCCCCTATTTTATCCATATCTTTTAATATATCAATACCTAAATATTTAATTATGTTTTTTATCTTTATATCCACTTTCCTTTGTTTAAATCCCCTTTCCTCCAGTTTACTATAATTAAATGTCATTATCTCCGATTTATCCCAATTAACTTTTAACCCTGTTACTTCTCTAAATTCATCTAAATGTTTCTCTATCCAATCCCAATTTTCTATAGGCCTTTCTAATGTTAACAAGATATCATCTGCAAAAAGGTTTATCTTACATTTGGTCTCTATTCCTATCCCCAGTAATTTCTTCTCCTGTCTTCTCGAATTCGCTAACAATTCCATAACTAACACAAATAATACTGGGGAAAGGGGACAACCCTGTCTAGTTCCCCGGCCTAGGCTAATAGTTTCTGTTATTCCATCATTTACAATTACCGACGTAACATTATGAGTATATAATTGGTTAGTAATACCTATAAATTTTTCTCCAAACCCCATAGTTTTTATTAACATCTTTAATGCAGGCCATTCCACACAATCAAAGGCTTTAAAAATATCCAATGCAAGAACCCCCGCTTTCAAATTATTTTTCTTTATTAAATAAATTATATTCAGAACCCTTCTTGTTAAATCTGCCATTTGTCTTCCTTGAATGAAACCACATTGATCTATCCCTATATACTTATTTAGAAAACTATTCATTCTTCTAGCTAAAATTGCTGTCAATAGTTTAGCATCTTGATTAATTAATGATATTGGTCTATAAGAACCTGGTTCTGCTAAATCCTTCCTTGGTTTCGGGATTAAAATAGTCAAGGACTGTTTCCATGACGGGGGGATCTCTCCCCCCTGTAAAATATCATTAAACAACCGTTTTAACTTTGGAATTAACATTTTTTTAAAGACTTTATAATATTCCGCCCCCAGACCATCCAGTCCTGGCGTTTTCCCCTGTTTTAATTTATTTATAGCACTTTCTATTTCAATTTCTGTGAATGGTTGCTCCATTTTCTCTCTATCTTCATCCTGGATTTTTATTTTTAAATTTTTCTCGATATATTTTCTACTCTCAGCTTCCGACCATTTTTCCTGCCTTATATAACTCCGTATAATATTCATGAAAAATTTTCAATTTATCCTTTACTTTAGTCAGTGATGCAGCTAGCTAATTTTAGATCCTGGACTTAATGGTCTTTTTTATTTTTATTTATTATATTTATACCCAGGGCTTTTTTTCTGGTGGAACTCACAGGAACTGAGTTCCAGCACCTTTTCTTCTATTAATTGCATTACAATTTAATCGCCATCTACTCCCGAGGAAATGTAATCCAAGAGTTCCGGTACCTTTTTCTCCAGAAAAAAAGCACTGTTTATACCCCGCCTTTTTTCCTGCAAGGAACCCAAGGCGGCTTACATAATCCTCCTCCTCTCCATTTTATCCTCACAACAGCCCTGTGAGGTAGGTTAGGCCGAGAGTCAGTGACTGGCCCAAAGTCACCCAGTGAGCTTCATGGCCGAGCGGGGACTAGAACCCAGATCTCTCGAGTCCCAGTCCAGCACTCTCACCACTACACCACACTGGCTTTTGGAGCCCCCCTTTAGAGAGCCAGTGTGGCGTAGTGATTAGAGTTTTGGACTGGGACTCCGGAGATCCGGGTTCTAGTCCCCACTCTGCCATGAAGCTCACTGGGTGACTTCGGGCTAGTCACTGACTCTCTGCCTAACCTACCTCACAGGGCTGTTGTGAGGATAAAATAGAGAGGAGGAGGAATATGTAAGCTGCCTTGGGTTTCTTGCAAGAAGAAAAAAGGCAGGATATAAATGTAATTATGGAGGAAGAGGGGGGGCTGGCTGGCCCGCCAGACCTCCACCCTTTCCTCCCTGCAAAAGGAAACCCAGCACTTGCCACCATGTGGCCCGGAAGGGGGGGCTGGCTGACCCGCCACCACCCCACCCTTGCCTGCTGGCAAAGGAACCAAGACCCCCAGAGATCTCAAGGTACCAGATTGCCAGCCTCAGCTGTCTCTGCAATCCTACTTGAATCTCTGTTCAGGGACTCGCCTTTAATTCTGTAACCTGGATTTAGATACTGAACCAACAGAGTACTACAAAACCCATGTGGGGTAAACCATGACAAGGTTTATTCTGGTAGCCGTTTACAACAAGATTAGGCAAATAAGAGAAGCACACAAAATAGAGAAACACTTTAGTACACAGTAAAGCTATAAAACAAGAAAACCTGATTCCTTAAAATCTCTCAAGCACACACCTGTTACCTGAGGGTGTCTTCTTCGAAGGGTTAGATCCAGCACAGCCTTGCCGCCCGATGGAGAATTACCACACCTACCCGAAGGTCCAAGATGGGCAAACTCCCACAAGGCTTGCTTTCACCAGTCCTTCAAACCAGCCAATTTTACCAGGGCTGCCTGGGGTCGAGTCCTGAGGGCCCCTCCCCTAAAGGCTCGGGCCCCTCGCTGGCGCGCTGCCATGCCGGGCACGCTACCAAAAAGGACTGAACAAGAACAAAGGCTTACACGTGGGGAAAAAGCTCTCCCCCCTCCCCTTTTCTGTAACCTTCTTGCTTCAGCCAATCAATTTGAACTATACCTGGCCAGGCAGGGGGGAGGGAACTGGCCAGGCAGGGGAAAGGGAACTGTGAGTCATGGCTTGAACTATCTGCATATGAATGCCCTCAGCCTGGTTCCTCCAGACTTCTAGACGCCAGGCCCCATCTCATGTTCCATGCACCTTTTGCTTCCTCCCAGCCCCCACCTGGTTTACTCATGAGGAGGCGTGTGTGTGTGTGTGTGTGTGTGTGTTTGTTCCTGCATGCATGCAGGAACCCTAAAAACTCTTTTCTCTACACGCTAACTATGCACACCCCACCCCAGCCGGTTCACACCTGAGGTGTGTGTGTGTACCCCCAAAGGCTCGTTTCTCCACAGTAATAATAATTTTAAAAAATTAAAAAATCAATAATTGCGTCACTTGTGAAGAACACTGCTGGCGTTCCTCTTCACCCCACAACCACTATGCCATGTTTTATACCTGCTTCTGCATTCTACATAACTTAGGACAATGACAACAAAACTACCTATTTGCCAACCCTGATTTTTTAAAAAACAAACTCTGAGCATGTGCACTTTTACATTTTAAACTCACTTAAATCATAGCACCATCACAGTTACAGGAATAAAACAGTGTTTACTTCTGCTGCCCTCATCACCAGCCTCTCTTTTGGTGGTCATGGGCGGGTCTAGGAGGTCCTGAACCTTGGCCCCCAGGGTCCAAACCTAGTTGCATCATCTTACTAGGTACAGTAGTTAATTGGCTCCCCCGCCTGCCCTGAGCTACCATTTTGCACCTGGCTCCATTTGGTGGATCTCAGAGTTCTAGTAAAAAAAAAACTCCCCAAAAGTAGGTGCTTGAAGTTCACCCACACCTATATCTATCCAGCCTGCCATGTGCTCTACCGCAAATAAGTAAGAAGATGCATCATGTTGAGTCACACCTCCTGTTTAATGAGAGACTATGGAGGCTTCTGTATGATGCAAGAGTTCTTGTCAGACTGAATGTCAAGTTAATAATCACCTACCCCAAAAGCAAGGGTCCTTCTAATACTCAACTGTCAATATTTTGTAAATTGAAATTTTATGTGGTATTTTATTATCTGCATTTGTGCTTTCTCATTTTATGAACTGTTGTGAACCACCTAGAGAGCTTCAGCTATTGGGTGGTATAGAAATAAAATAAACAAACTGCATAATAAGTTACTTCAAGGCATAATCACTAAACTTTTAGCACTTCAAACCAGTGGTGCAGTTGGGCTGTCTTAGACTCTGGACTTGATGGTCTTACCGAGGTGGAGGGGACTGTTTGGATGGTGTATTACAACCTTCCCCAACCTGGTGTCCTCCAGATGTCTTGGACTACAACTCCCAGCATTCCTGACCATTGGCCATGCTGGCTGGGCCTGATGGGAGTTAAAATCCAAAACATATGGAGGGCACCAGGTTGAGGAAGGCTGATGTATTGCTTCAAAATGTATGCCAAGCCTGCAGCATTTGGGGCCCTTCCTCATTCTCCTGAGCAGAGCCCTGGGTTTCTGCCCTGAAATCCTACCCTGACGGCACCACTGCTTCAGACACCGGTGTTACGTGGTTACTGGCTGCATTATGTACACAGCTTCCCTGCTTGAGGTGGCTAACTTCTATTAATGCCTTGCTAATCCTGGGTGCCCCAGATTTCTCCATAGTAGCTTCCTTTTAGGGCTCCCTATGGACAGGTGGTATAGAAATTTCTATTTTTAAAATTATTATTGGCATATATTGGCCAACAGCTCAAATAGTTCAATATTTTGACACCCTAATTGTACTAGGAAAATGTAGGTACCCAGGGCCGGATTAAGAGCATTATGGGCCTGGTGCTGAGGATTTTGGTGGGCCTTTTTATGGAAATAAATAAAATGAAGACGCAATTTTATATTAAAACAAATTAAATATTTTAATTACCATTAAAGTGCCAAAACAGAAACATATTGAAAATATTTCTTTTTTTGTAAACAATAAGCTTGTTAACTCAATAAAACCATTCATCACATATCGTTGATGATAAGTACCTCCATGTTTTTTAACCTCTAGGGCAGTCTTCCCCAACCGGGGCCCTTCCAAATGTTTGGGGCCCCAGCTCCCATCTTCCCCAGCCACTGGCCATGCTGCCTGAGGCAAATGAGAACTGTAGTCCAAAATATCCAAGAGGGATATTTGGTGAACTCTGTTCTCTGGGGTTTTTCAAAATAAAACTTAAAATGCCACACAATTCCCCATGAAAGCGCACGTGCACACACACACACACACACACACACAGTATTAGCCAAGCACACACACACACACGTGCACACGCACACACACACACACACACACACACACACACAGAACTCTGTTCTCTGGGGTTTTTCAAAATAAAACTTAAAATGCCACACAATTCCCCATGAAAGCGCACGTGCACGCACACACACACACACAGTATTAGCCAAGCAGGTGACATTTTGCAGGCGGCAGGAGGATCAACACCCCCAAAAGGCAGACACATTCACATAAATAGAACATTCACAACAACCATTTTTAAATAAACATAAACCATCTTCCCCAGCCACTGGCCATGCTGCCTGAGGCAAATGAGAACTGTAGTCCAAAATATCCAAGAGGGATATTTGGTGAACTCTGTTCTCTGGGGTTTTTCAAAATAAAACTTAAAAAAATGCCACACAATTCCCCATGAAAGCGCACATGCACACACACACACACACACACACACACACAAACACACACACACACACACACACACAGTATTAGCCAAGCAGGTGACATTTTGCAGGCGGCAGGAGGATCAACACCCCCAAAAGGCAGACACCCACACCCACAAACACACAGCCCTTACGTTCAGTTTGGCTCACAAAAGAGGGAAAGCCCTTTTACAGAAAAGAAGGAGAAGGAGAAGGAGAACTTGCAGATCAAAAGAGTCAAACTTTTGAACCTTACCTGTGCAGAGGAGGGCCATCAGGACCAGCCGGAGCAAAAACTCAAAAACTCCTGCAGCTCATCAGTAAGGGTCTTCCCAATTTCCCCCAAATTATTTATTAAAAAAAAAAAAAGCAGCCACAACAAAAAGCCAGCTTTGCTTGAACAAGAATAATTGTGTTGTTCTTGTTGCTTTTTTTGTTGTTGTTGTTAAACTAGCATTTGGACAATTGAGCTGCGAATCAGAAAGATCTTCTAAATCCCTTCTAAATCTGAATATTACAGACCCTAGCAAGCCCCCCATGTGCTAGACGTTCTCACAAAGAAATGTAATAACAGTGATTGAAATGCAAAGATACTGAAATGCTAATTTGAGAACAACAGTTCTTGCTAGGTCTTGCCTCAAGCCTGTAATGCAGATGTGCTTAGAACACCTTTCTAATCTTGAAAAAATCATTAATTATGCTGAATGATAACGATCAGAGCTAACTCCAAAGGGGGAAAAATCGCCAAGTGTCCCTATAATTGCGGGCCCGATTATCTGTTAAGGGCCTGGAGCGGGCGCTCCCACAGCCCCTATCTTAATCCGGCCATGTAGGTATCATCTCTTTGAAGTTCTTTTGCAATAGAAAGTGACTTGGAATGAGACACTAAGAGGTGTGTGTGTGTGTGTGTGTGAGAGAGAGAGAGAGAGAGAGAGAGAGGCCAACTCATGTTGGATGCCGGGGAGCAGCTTAACAAGACTGGAAGGCAGCTGAGGGAATAATTTATGTAGCTTCACAACTTTTGGTAGATGTCTTGTGGTCAGAGTTCAGGGAAATGGCCAAGACTCAAGCAAGGAGTGAAGGATGGTTCAGAATGTTTGCATTCATCCCTTGGTTTTTCCCTGTCCCTCCCTCCAAATCTAGATCTGTAAGCTCTGCAGGGCAGAGACCTGTCTCTAACTTCTGTTTCTCCCCTGAAAACACTGTCTGGATAATAGATAATCAGCGATAGACAATCAGATACCCTCTTGAGGTTTTGGACTACAACTCCCACAACCCCTCACCATTGGTCATGCTGGGTGGGGCTGATGGGAGTTGTAGTCCAAAAATCAAGAGGGCACCAGGTTGCTTACCCCTGATAGATAGGGGAGCTGCCTCCAAAGATATGAACCCACTCTGTGCCAGTCTCAACAGCCATAGCTCAGCAGAAGAACGTATACTTTATACGTGAAGGTCCCAGGTTCAAGCCCCAGTATCTCCACTGAGAAATATCATCGGCCTCGCGGGTTGGAAAGGCCTGTCCTCGAGACTCTGGTGAGCCACTGCTAATTGGATGAGACAGTCCTGGGCTTCACATGTTCAACTGTGGACCCCCAAAGCAGGCCTGTGTTGGAGCAAAGAAAGAGGAAATTCACTGCCAAGAAACAGGAAATTCATCATCTAAAAAAGACAATAAAAGGACAGGTCTGCATAAATCTTGCATGTGATAATTTATATGTTCAGATATAAATTTAGAAATACTGTGATTTAAATAGAAATACGAGACAGCTCTCCGTTGTGAGAAAGGGTGTGACCAAGTGACCTGTGTGCCTACTCAGTCTGCTGTCCAGGTGCTCACTGTTAATGGGCAACTTCAAGGCCCAGCTCTTCCTTCTGATGGTTCTTTATCTTTAAACCAGACTTGGACTGAGCAGCCTTTCAAATACAGGACAGTCCTCTGCAAAGTAATAAGACATATGGCCACACAGCACTAGCATCCCCTGTACATGTATGGGTCCACTTCTGTTTGAAATAGGCTCTCACTTAGGAAAAGTGCTGCTGCAATACATTTATTGGCCTTTAAGGCAGACTTCTCCAACCTGGTGCCCTTTAGATGTGCGGGACTATGTAAGTCCCATTATGGGAGTTTATTTATTACATTTATATCCCGCTTCTTTACCTGCAAGAAACCCAAGGTGGCTTACATAATCCTCCTCTTCCTCTCCATTTTATCCTCACAACAACCCTGTGAGGCAGGTCAGGCTGAGAGTCAGTGACTGGCCCAAAGTCACCCAGTGAGCTTCATCGCCAAGTGGGGACTAGAACCCGGATCTCCCGAGTCCCAGTCCAACACACTAACCACTGCACCCCACTGGCTCTTCACACGGGTTGGAGTTGCAGCCCAAACACATCTGGAAGAGGTCACCAGGTCTTTGCTCTAGTCTAAAGGCTCTTTATAATTTCCCAAACATCCTCCTAACCCAAGCAGTTCAGGCCTGACATACCTACCTTTAGTAATTGCCCCTAATGTTTCTCTTAATGTCAAAACAAGTGTAGTCGTCTTCATCTGGCAAGCGTTGGGAGATATATGCCCCTTTTAATAAACCTCTTCAGTGGCCTTGGTGTTTAACTGTTCTCTCCCTGACTGTGCAAAATGGGTTTGTATCCTTTTCTTGAAGTGATGGGAGGGGATGGGGAGCTTTTCCCGAGCAACAGGTTGGCATGTTTGGCCAGAAGGGTGTAACTGAGCAAGGGGGAGGAGGGGAAAGCAGATATTTGCTTACCTCTGCCTAGATCGAGAATAAGGAAACGCTAAAACAACAACTACATACCATAAATCCCCCCCCCCGCTACACACACACACACACACACACTTTCACCAGGAGTCTATAAAGCGATCAAGGTTATGATCTAGGTTCTAGATACCGTAGTTCATTTCTGTAGCCAGCAGGAAGCAAAACTCTTTAAATGGAAGTAAGAGAGGACAGTGCCAGATCCAGGTTTCGGAGGGACCTTGGGCAATGGGCACCCTCCCGTCAGTGAATCCACCTTCTCACTGCCATCATCACCCGCTGCTCTCACTCCTCATCCTCTTATCATTGCTGCCACTTGCTTGCTTGGCGGGCACAGCATGTAGGCCGTAGCATCTGCTCCTCCTGCTTCTCACTGCTGCCGCCTCCCTGCTGCTAGCTACTTGCTGCCACCGCTGCCGCCAGTCATCAGGGCCGAGGTCAAGGGTAGGCATGGTCGAGCACCTGCTTGAGGGCCCACACGCCAGCAGGGGCCCAACGACAAGGGTCCTTTACACCCTCTCCACCTGTGGGGCCTGGCAGGCTTACCTGGCAACGGGCAGCCGGCAGCACTCCAAAGAACACGGTGGGGGTGCGGGGGAGCCGGGTCTAGTCAGCATTTTAACTGTTTCACAATGCTATGGTAGGGGCATTGTGAGAAATTTAAAGGGCAATAAGATCCAGCTGCTCAGAGCAGCAGGCTGGATTTTTTTTTAAAGTGTGTGTGTGTGTGTGTGTGGGGGGGCATTAATAATGGGCCCTGCTGGGGCCCCGGCAACTGCCTAAGTGTACCAGGTTCTGACATCAGCCCCGAAACTGCTGCATTCTACACAGAAGTTGGGTTAGGAAAAGTGCAGATACGTCAGCAGTGAAATATCTTTATTGGCATGACCTGAAATGATAAGCGAGTGTTTTGAGTTTTCTCGAACTCTTCCTCAGGCTGGCCTAACCCCCAGCACTTCACAGATGAAAACAGAAACATGTTTGTGACACACACACGTGCCAGGGGTCGCTGCCCAAGGCTGCCCCGTCACCGCCGTTACGTGCTGCTGTAGGCCCGATTCCACTGGCCTTGCCTTATCTGTTAACTCTGCAGTAGTCTGTTCTCCATAGATTTGAAAGCCAAAACGACTCTTCTCTCTGCGTTAGAAGATATGCCAGGAGAACACATAACTGTCCATTAGTTTGTTGTTGACTTTTCCAAATACACTTCAGCAGCTGTGTGTGGAAAGGGAGGCTGTGCAGTCAGTGCTTCACCTGTGAATTACAGAAGTTAACGTTGGTTTTGAAAGCAGGGGTTGATGCCAAAAGGCAGGGCCGGCTCCCCCGTGAAGCGGGGCAAACCCCCCACCTCAGGAGTGGGAGGCAGGGGAAGTGCTAGGTACCAAAAATAATCTGGGGCTCAAGCCCACCGGACCACCCCCAAAGCACAAATTTGCATATGTTAATTTACATATGTCCTAAAGTGTCTCTCTCTCTTTAAAGGACCCTGTTTCCTAAGGACACCCCTGTTTGTAAAAAAGGATGTACGGACAGGGGAGAGGAGGGCATTTGCTTTCTGAAAAAAACCTCAGGCAGAAAGATGGGGGGGGCGGCTGGAGGTGAAGCACACGTGGGCAACAAGCCAGCTTGTCCAGGGGGGTCAGATGCAACAGAGATCATCAGGGCTCCTGTACCTTTCTTTCAGCAAGTGCCCATGGGCAGGAGCAGGGCGGTGGGGCAGATGGCCTCCCAGAGATTCGGGGCTCCAAATGAAAGATTTGGGGCTCCAGCCCTAGTGGGTCATCCCCTAACACTGCCTCTGGTAGGAAGAGTGGCAAATTGCTCCCCGCCCCACTGCCAGGAGGCTCCCCTGTGAGTCAGTGTGACTGTATCAAAATACTCCCTGCACACAGAAAACTAGATGGCAGGAACAAGTGCTCTGTACAAGGGAATTTTCTTCATAGGGGTGCCTTCGGTCCTGCTTTTCCTTCACTTGCACTTGGGAGCGGGATAGGCTCGGAAAAGTTTGACCACTTTATCTGCTATCTGTGTGACATGTCTCCTTGAGATATTACTGTAATGCTTTGGGAGCAACTTTTCTGTGGTGTCACCGATAGGCCATGACACTTAGCGGCTTGCAAAAGCAGGGCTGGGGCCCATGATGCTGGTCTTCAAAGCGAAATTGGGGCCTGGCTGGGCTCACAGGCAACCATTTTGTCTTATGGACCTGCACAGTTGACTCAGCACTACAAGGCTGCAGGCCTGTAAGTATTTAGACAGATATATTTATTAATTTAGAATTAGCCTGCAGGCCATTTACATTTCTTTACAAATAAAGGGAAAATGCACTCACAGACAAAAATGTATGCTTGTAACACTATGGGGGCGACAACTGCATCACTTAATGTTAAATGAGCAAAGTTAAGGATCATCATTTGCAAGCATTGTTGGCAGGGTGGCATCAAGGGTAGGTCTGGTTGGGCACCTCCCAAGGGCCCCCACCACTACTGAGTGGCCCACTGACCCCCCCCCCCCGAAGCTGTTCCTCCTCTTCACCATGACAACCTGCTTGTTCACCTGGTGGGTAAGGAGGAGTAGCAGAAGATGCCACAGCCCTGTTTTGCTCTCTGCCTGTCAAGCAAGCAAGTGGCAGCAGTGATCAGAAAGAAAGTGAGGAACAAGAGCAGCTGGTGACAATGCCGGTGAGAAGGTCGACCCACTGAAGGAGGGGGCCCATTGCCTGAGGGCCCTCAAAAACTTGGAGCCAGCACTGATCTTTGATTTAATTTTGAAAACTGTATTTTAAAACATTGAAACCGTCTAGGTAATGTTGACACTGCTCTCCTCCAGTAGCATCTCATCTGAACAAAATGGTCCCCCCCCTCTAGCCCCCTGGGCAAAGTTACAATGCATCATATGCATCATTGTTTCAATATCCCCAGAATCACAAGGGCACCGTCTTACAGCGATAGCTATTCCTCCATATCAGTCCTCTAGCGATCGGGACTACATCGCATGAAACCTTGGTAATGTGAAAGCCCCGCCGTACTTTGGGATAGTCAAATTCTGTATTTGAATCTCAACTGATTGTCTGCAGGCCGTGCCTATGAATATGAACAACTGTGCTGTGCAGAGGGGGAGGCTCTCACGGCACTCTTGTAATGTTGAAAAGGAAGTTTATCCTTTCTCAGGACCTGTGATTAATATGCATTTGCCACAGAACCAGCAGCAGATGGTGGTAAGCAAAAGCCCTCAACAGGTCTCTGCGCTGCCTTAACAGGATAATGCCCCATGTCCATCCCCCTGTCCACGGGGCGCGCCAAAGGCCATTTGGCCCTTCGTGGGAACATACGAAGCCACCCTGTGCTGAGTCAGGCCTTTGGTCTAGCTAACCAGTACAGTTGAAACCGACTGACAGTGGCTTTCTGGGGTTTCAGGCTGGAGTTTTTCCAGCCCTACCTGAAGATGCCGGGAATTGAACCTGAGGGCCTTCTGCATGCAAAGCAGTTGCTCTGCAACAGAGCGACGGTTCTGGCTCCTGAGTTATAGCGCCCTCCAGATGTGTTGGAGTACAATGCCTATCATCCCCAGCCAGCTAGCCAAAGGGGATGTTGAGAGTTACAGTTCTGGCACCTGTGTGTGGGGGGGCACCAGCTTGGGGAAGGCTGCCCTATGTATTTATTTTTAGCCTTTGCTTGCTTGGTATGTCTTTGAAGGGAAAGATAAGGGCAAAGGTATTGTGAGGCAAAGGCATCAGAGCAGAGTTTATGGGGACTCTATGGCTTCTGCCCGAGGAGAGCAATTTCAGGTTTTATTCTCTTCCTCCAAGGAGCTCAGACAGAGTCAGTCAGTCAGGCGATCACTCGTGACCGAGTAAGATTGTCTTCCGGGATAAAAGGAGGAAATTCTAAAGAAGATTGTGTAGACTCTAGCGATGGGTCCGTAAGTGACTGTGGAGGCCAATTCTAGATCCACACAGCTTCCCACAGTGAGGACACAGGTTACCAGATGGAAGATGGTCCTGTAAAGGATTCATTTGACGTGCTTTTCGCTTAGCACGTTTCTCCCTTTCACCTTGCACTCGGGCTTCTTCAAAGTCCATGGAACTTTTGTGAAAGGCCAACCTCCATTTAGATCGTTCATGGGCCAGAGCTTCCCAGTTTTCGATGTTTATATTGCATTTTTTTAGATTAGCCTTAAGAACATCTTTAAACCTCTTATATTGACCACCGATATTCCGCTGCCTGAAGCAAAGAACAAGATGGCACCCCAGGGGCAAGACAAAAAAAGGCACAAATGTGCATATACTAATTTACATATGCTCTAAAGTCTCTCTCTGTGTGTGTGTCTTTAAAGCAGCGGTCCCCAAGCTTTTTGGGACCAGGGACCGGGTCCGGTGGAATAAATTTTTCCATGGACCGGGGGGGGTGTCGCCCACAGCTCACCGCTCACCTGCTGTGCGGCCCGGGCGGCAGCGCCGCAGAACCAGGAAGTGATGCAATGGGAGACCCGTTGCGTCACTTCCAGCTTTACTAAAATGCTCATCGGAGAGGCAAGCAGAGGGACGAGCGGGGGGGGGGTGCTCGCCGGAGCTCGCAAGCACTCTGAGAGCCAGGACGGGGTGCTTGTGGTGCGTCCCGGCGGGCAGCTTGCAGCGCATCCCGACGTGTCCAGGCGGGAGATTTGGGGCTCCAAATGAAAAATTCGGGGCTTCAGTCCTAGTGGGCCGCCCCCTAACACTGCCTCTGCACACCCCCTCCCATTTCATGTACATCAGGCGATCACTCGTGACCGAGTAAGATTGTCTTCCGGGATAAAAGGAGGAGATTCTAAAGAAGATTGTGTAGACTCTAGCGATGGGTCCGTAAGTGACTGTGGAGGCCAATTCTAGATCCACACAGCTTCCCACAGTGAGGACACAGGTTACCAGATAGAAGATGGTCCTGTAAAGGATTCATTTGACGTGCTTTTCGCTTAGCACGTTTCTCCCTTTCACCTTGCACTCGGGCTTCTTCAAAGTCCATGGAACCTTTGTGAAAGGCCAACCTCCATTTAGATCGTTCATGGGCCAGAGCTTCCCAGTTTTCGATGTTTATATTGCATTTTTTTAGATTAGCCTTATGAACATCTTTAAACCTCTTGTATTGACCACCGATATTCCGCTTTCCATCCTTGAGTTGGGAGTAAAGTAACTGCTTTGGGAGACGGCAGTCAGGCATTCGAACAACATGACCGGTCCACTGAAGTTGGCGTTGAAGGATCATTTTTTCAATGCTAGTAGTCTTTGCTTCTTCCAGTACACTGACATTTGTTCGCCTATCTTCCCAAGTAATTTGCAGGATTTTCCGGAGGCAACGTTGATGAAACCTTTCAAGGAGGTGGAAGTGACGTTTATAGATAGTCCATGTTTCGCAGGCATACAGTTGTACAAAAGCCAACTGGACTGACTGTTGAATCTTTCTTTGACACAGGCGATGGGTCAGCATCCTCCAGCATGCTTGCAGGCAGCAGGCTAACTTAGGGAGCACACAGCTCTCTCCTCCCAACACCTTGCTGCCACCTCCCAGTACCTGCTGCCTGAGGTGGCAGCTCACTCTGCCTAATGGTAGTTTATCCTTGCATAGTTCTTTCTCTTTAACCAATAGCCGGTGCAGGGCAGCCCGAGCCAGATCAGGGCCATGGAGTCTCAGAGGCTTCAATCCTTTGCCCTCCACCATGATTCAGCCCTTCTCGCCACTGGACCACATCGGCTGGTGAATGGCACAGCTGCCTACTGCAGGTCATGTCCTTGGTGAACTGGTTAGACCAGAAATGTGGGCATTGCGCCTCCATGCTCAGCCAGCATAGTGAAAGGGCAAAGTCTTCCTCTCTAGGGAAAGCCTGGAATGCTCACTGCCCTGCTTGCTGGGTTTGTGCACTTAATGTGCCCGCAACTGAGAACGAGTAAATCATACCAATGACATTCCTCATGCTGCACTGTAATTATGATGGTTACTCACACTCCTCCTGAAGTAAATGCATCCTATCTGTCTGTCTGTCTATCAAATGGCACTTTATGTTGATTAGGCATGCAACCTGATCCTACATTGTACCTGGCAAGAACCGTGTCCAGTCAGGGATCAGGGCTGTTTGCTGTGCATCATTCCATGTTGTGGCACTGCACCATTGCTCCAGAATGTTGCACTGGTGGTGGAACTTGCCTAGCCTTGCTCAAGCTGAAGGCTGAGGCTTATGGTTGTTTATTTATATATTTATTTACTAACTACGGGGGGTGGGCACACTTAGAATCATAGAAAAGTAGAGTTGGAAGGGGCCTACAAGGCCATCGAGTCCAACCCCCTGCTCAGTGCAGGAATCCAGGTCAAAGCATCCCTGACAGATGGCTGTCCAGCTGCACCTTGAATGCCTCCAGAGTGGGAGAGCCCACCACCTCCCTAGGTAGTTGATTCCATTGTCTTATTGCTTTGACAGTCAGGACATTTTTCCTGATGTTCAGGTGGATTCTGGGTTCCTGTAACTTGAGTCCATTATTCCGTGTCCTGCAAACTAGGATGATCGAGAAGAGATCCTGCCCTCCTCTTTGTGACAGCCCTTCAAGTACTGGAAGTGCTATTATCTCCCCTCAGTCTCCTCTTCTGAAGGCTAAACATGCCCAGTTCTTTCAGTCTCTCCTCATAGGGCCTTGTTTCCAATCCCTTTCTCATCTTCAGGCTTCTGGGATCTATATGTGGTTGGGTGTTTTTTTTTTACTAGAACCCCAAGGTCCAACCAAAGCCAGGTACAAAACAGTGGTGTGGGGGGTGGGAACAGATGTCCACTTAGAAGAGGGGTGTTGGATTGGTCCCAATCCAGCCCAGATGACCAGGCCCCCTTCCCCTGCCTGCTGATTATTTGGTGGTTTCCTGGCTTTTGTGCAGTATTTTCTTGTTCTTAAATGTTGAAATACCTCTCCTGCAGCTTAATTACTGGCAGGAAGAGCTTTAAACTAAAATATGCTGGCATTTTTGGCCCCACCCCCTTTGCCTTCAGCCCCGCCCACCACTGGAATGCACCCCCCCCAGCTTCTTCAAAATTTAATTAGGTCCTCAGGCTGAAAGAGGTTTGACACCCCTGATTTAGAATGAAGGAAAAGCAAGCATCTGAGTGCAAGCTCAACCCAGGAAATTGTTTTTAGGACCGGTACTGAGCTCACAGTCCTTCTACACCAGTGTTCTTCAACCTTGGGTCCCCAGATGTTTTTGGCCTACATCTGGGGACCCAAAGTTGGAGAACACTGTTCTACACAAAGATCCACTTCTGCTCCCACTCAAGCTTTCTTTGTTTTTAGCATCTGTTTTAGGACTTCTAGAAAAGCCTTTTTGTTGTCAAACAATGCTGTTGTTAAACAGTGAGGAGTTAGAAAAGTCTGGCTAATCACTCCGCTTCTTCCTTCTTTTTCCCTACCATGGAAAATCCATTAAAGGCGCAATCCTATGCATGTTTAGACAAGAAAAAGCCCTACAACTCCCAGCATTCTCCAGCCAGCATGGAGGATTTGTGTGCATTTTGGAAATATATATATATTTTTCCATCCACCTTTTTCAAATTTGTCCACGTTATTGAACACATCACACACAGACGTACAGATTTCCGACCATGAATTGCATTCTGCGTTCAGCTCTGTGAGGTGCGACCTGGGCAGTCTCACATTAAAATGCGAACCCGAAGAATTTCTCACCCATCCCTTTTGTGAATGGGTGATGTATGTGTGTGTGGGGGGGGGGAGAAAGTGAAATTTGGTGTGTGGGGAGGGGGTGACCTCGAGAGAGGGAAAATGTGTGGAGCGGCTCTGGCCTGTGGACCTTGACAGAAAAAAGGTTCCCCAGCCTGTTGTAATGTACTTGAGGAGTACCTGCGTCATTTGATTTATTACAGCATCGATGTACGTGAAACATGGGCGTTTGTACCCCAAATTTCTTGCTTGTTTGATTATGTATTATTTCTTGTACGTTGTCTCTGATGTGTGGGGTGAAAAAAAATGTTCTAGTTGTATAACTATGTGGTGCTTTACAGAGAAAAATGAACAGGAAAGAAAAAAAAAAAAGGCAGATACCTTCCCATGAGAGATTAAATAAAATGTTGACAACTGGGTTATTACAAGGAAGGGAGCCTAGGCGACAGTCCTAAATATGAGGAAACAAAATGGTATATCCTTAAGTTTCCTTTTACCAACCTTGCTGGGATGTGGTGTGCCACTTACTGTGGCATCTGATCAATTTGCGATGGAATTAATGCTTCTTGAATTCCACCACTAGTTGATTGTTTGCTATTTGGCAAGAGCCTGATGCACCCTTTCCCATTTCATTGTGGAGTGACAATTTCCTGGTGGTGTCATTCTGGGCAAGAAGCTTGCCTGCCCTGTGCTCTCTGTCTTCTAACATCTTTGTGTGTGAGGGTTTTGTTTTTTGGTGATCTTTGGCTATTTCCTGGTTGATTTTTTTACAGCTTATCTCTTCTGCTTGTCGCTTATCTCTGGTAATTGGACCTAATAGTCTCAACAGCAGCGATGTCATTGAACTTGGGGAAGTGACTCGTAAACAAAACACACATGGACACACAGAGAGTACGGCACACACAGTTCTGCACCAAGCCTGCCCGATCCACTCTGAATATGACATATGATTGTTGGAATGTTTGGGCTCTGTTCCCCATTATGAAACCATTTTTGCCCTTCAAGTGCTATTTCTTCCCTTAGAAACAACAGCAAAAACCACTGGTAGACTGGCTGTCAGCCAATACTTTTATTTATTTATTTTATTTATTTATTACATTTATACCCCGCCTTTTTTCCTACAAGGAACCCAAAGCGGCTTACATAATCCTCCTCCTCCTCCTCCTCTCCATTTTATCCTCACAACAACCCTGTGAGGTAGGTTAGGCTGAGAGGCAGTGACTGGCCCAAAGTCACCCAGTGAGTTTCATGGCCGAGCGGGGACTAGAACCCGGATCTCCCGAGTCCCAGTCCAGCACTCTCACCACTACGCCACACTTTGCTTAATATCTAAAAATGAGGGCCAGTGTAGCCAAGTGGTGAGAGTGTCGGACTGGGACTCAGGAGATCTGGGTTCTAGTCCCCACTCAGCCATGAGATTCACTGGGTGACTCTGGGCCAGTCACTGCCTCTCAGCCTAATCTACCTCACAGGGTTGTTGTGAGGATAAAATGGAGAGGAGGAGGACTATATAAGCTGTCTTGGATTTCTTGCAAGGGGGGGGAGGTGGGATATAAATGTAATAAATAAATTAATAAAAAGAACCAGTGCATAGAACTCAAGATTACCAGGCAGTGCTCAAATTACAAGGGGGTAGAGGGAGGCTGGACCCCCTTACCTTTGTGATGGTCTCCTTAGTACAAAAGGACCCCTGTCGTTTGGGCACTGCCTGGTAATCTTGAGCTCCTTTAGGAGGCTATGGGTTATGTACTTTGCTTAAAATTGGGGTGTGTCGAGCACTGGAGCTTGTGGATTTCATTCAAGGCCTCCTAATCACCCACTCCCACCCCACTATCCCTAATTTGAGCACTGTTGCCAGGGATTCATACCATTGGGAAATACTTTCCTTTAATGACTAGTTGTAGTGCAGCTGGTTGAGCAAAGAGAGAGCAATTCTGTACATGCTCCGAGGCACTCTCTCCACTTGACTTTACTTGCACATCTAAGCTCTGGCATGAGAAACAGGTTCTGGAATGACATCTGGGTGATTCCTGGCTCACAATGTAAGGCCTACTCACGGCCCCAAAATTTCTTTCTCCAATATACTGGATTTCTCCTCTGGGTACCCAGGAGTCCCTTTTCCTGCATTTAACCACTAATGACTAGGCCAGCCCTGGGCCCCACATCTGAAGGGTGGCCAGGTATCCTCTTTTATAGACCTCAGAAGGGCTGTCAGAGGACAGGACACTATTTGCAGGCATCCTCTTTTTGAAAGGCTGTCAAGTCCAAGTCCAGTTTAAAGATATTGGCCCTGTTCACACATAACAGCAGCAAATCATGGATCAATTAATCTACCATTTGCCTGGTTGTGTGCCATGTGTGAGCCACTTTCGCTTTGCATAATCAACCTCTGACTGGCCCGATCATAGGTTGCTGCATGGCCTGTGAACCCGGACACTATGGGCTAAACAACCCAAAGTCAACCTAAGAATTACTTGTAGGTTAACTGCGGGTTGTTTAACTGACTAATAACCCATAGTGTCCACGTTCACACATTACACAGCAACCTACGATTGGGCCGATCAGAGGCTGATCATACAAAGCAGAAGTGGTTCGCATGCAGCTCACAACCCAACAAATTGTAGATTAGTTAACCCATGATTTGCCACTGTTACTTGTGACCTGGGTCATATAGAACCATAAGGGTGAGCAGAGGGAGCCTTTTGAAAATAATTTTTAAAAATTATTTGTAATTATAAGAAAAACAAAAAAGAGGGGAGAAAAACAGCAACAGAAAAGAAAAGAACATGACAAAAAAGCATATCCATTCACAATAACCATTCCCAACAGTATTAATAAAAATAAAAGAAATATTTGACACTTCTATTTCAAGTATATATGTTAATATAAAGCAGTCCATATATCTAAATAAGCATCCAGTCAAAATTGACGACTGTAGGATATACCGTACTTTTAAATGCAGCAATAGCAGTAATATCTTCAGGCCGTTGAATGATAGGTAGTGGGTGTTTATCCTTCCAAGCTTGGTATGAGAGCTTTTCTAGACAAGGCTATTAACCCACTTTATCTACTTTCATTTCATTGCAGAATCAAGATCACATCTCTACACAAAGCTTTTCCTTTCCTGCTTTTTTGCTACATAACCTCTAGGTGGTGCTGTGGTAGAGCAGAACGACACAATTATACTAGTGGGGACTTGTGCATTGTTTTGTTTTGTTTTAATATTTTTAAACTTTATTTCAAACATTATATAAAACAAATACAACCCCCCCCCCCATACATATAACTACTAAAGTGCACCCATCACCATGGGGCCAAGAAAAATTTTCTACATAATAATCCATTATTATTCAATATTCCAAAAAATACATCATATCTTGACATGGCTCCCCTTTCCCTTTCCTAAAACATGATCTAGGAATGGTCCCCAAATATCCTTGAAATTATTTTTCTTTAATTGCCCCTTTTAACATTTGATACTACAAGTTAATTTATCATTTAAGGCGATATCCCACACCTCTTTATACCAGTCAATAATTGAAAACTGACGTTGAACTTTCCATTTCCTTGCTATCATTAATCTCCCAGCGGTATTAGTTCCTTTATCTCTTGAGAACAAACAAGTTTCTCAGTTATTGATAACAACGCTAGTTTTGGACAGACCTGTGCATTGTTTTGAGATGAAAAAAATACAGCATTTCCCCCACCTCACAAAAAGTGAAAATGCTCTTTAGAAACAGAAGCGAAACGGCAGGGTCACGACATCTTGCAGAAAAGCTCGGAGTCTCTTTGCAACTGTAAGGGTTCTCAGTGTCCACTTTTGCTGTTCATCTGTTAATCCCCACATCACAGGGACATAATTTAAAAGCGCTTGAACATCTGCAACTATCACAGGTTTTTCAAGAACAAAATTTATACGAGCAATGACTTCCAACCAGAAAGAAGCCACCACAGGGCATGCCCGCAGCATATGGCTCAAGGAGGTTTTGTCTGCATTAGAGCAACAGGGGCCTTGATGTTGCCAGGCAAAGCTTAGCACCTGGACAGCGGACTGAGCAGGTACACAGCCAGGGCATCAAGTCACTGTCTTCCTTCACTTTTGTACTCTGTTGTGGCGATGCACAAGTGGCTGAACTAGGAAAGTATGGATTTTGTTAAATCCGTTCTGTCTGTGTTTCAGGAATTTCAGGTGTCTTTTGTTCTGTCATCCGCTCATTGATGGGATCAGCTTTTTTTTTTAAACCAGAATTTCGTTCTACTTGTGCTAATTCTTGTTAGTACTAACGTGTATTAGTAATGCACATCAGCGGTACTGCGTACTTGCGCAAATCCAGCAGTCCACATTACTTCATGTGAACTAGCGCTGATGCTCATTAACTAATATGGAGGATCGCATTTGTGCAAGTGTGCAAGTGCGTATTGGCACTAATGCGAATCAGCGCAATCCCCCCCCCCCCAAAGTGAAAAACTGGTGTGCAAGTAACTTTGCATGACTTGGAAAGACTTGGACCAGGCCTGTGGCTTACGCTGGCTCAGCTTGTCTGAGCGTGGAAAGCTAAGCAGGGTCAGGCCTGGTTATGACTTGGATGGGAGACCCCTCCTCTAGTTTCCTGCATTGAGCAGGGGGTTGGACTTGATGGCCTTGTAGGCCCCTTCCAACTCTATCTATAAATCTATGAATCTATGTGGTCCACTGTGGAATCCACAGGTTGGATTCACAGATATCCAGGCTCATCTGAATCTGTTGCGGATGCCAACCTACCGTACTGAAGAACTCCCCCAGCCTCGTTCCATTCTTACTCCCTCCCTTTTTTTTTCTTTTTCTCTCACCAGGGGAGAAATGTAAATACGACCCCTCTTTTCGTGGCCCTATCCAGAAGAGGTAAGAAACCTCGTGATACGAACAGATGAGCTGACTGGAATTTATTGAATGAGTGGGGGTGCTGGTGGGGCTGAAGAGGAGCCTGGAAGTCAAGTTGTCTAGGAGGGGAGTGGGTAGGCCTAGAAGTAGTGATGCACAAGAAAGAAAAATATCAGGGAGCCAAAGTGCATTGGGGCGGGGGAGCTTTGTCCCACACATTAGATTTCTGAAAGAGAACTAAAGGTGGACTTCTCATTTAATAAGTAAATAAGTAAATAAAATAAAATAAAAAAATTATGGCCCCACCCTAAACCTACTTTCTTTCAAGTAAGGTGCACTCCTATGCACGTTTAGAGAGAGAAAAGGCCTACAACTTCCAGCATTCCCCAGCCAGCCATGCTGGTTGGGGAATGCTGGGAGTTGTAGGACTTCTCTCTTGTTTTTCTATTTTATTTTTTCCAAGTCTATTTGATTTAGATGGAGTTGATTTTCACATAAACCTGCTTAGGAATGCAGTCTAATTTTGATTTCCACAGGGTCCAGCATGCGGGGGGGGGGGGAGGCTCCTTAGGGGAGAGATTTGTTCCTCTCACGCCCAGTGCCTGTGGAAGTGCCCAGAGCTCAGATTTGCCTGGAGCTGTGCCCCCAGCTTCAAAGTTGTGTAATTCAGCTGTGGTTACTCAGTGGTTCAGAAAATGTACTCTCTGCATGATCAGAGGCATTTTGTTTATTTATTATGATTTCTTCCAGTGTTGATTCTTACATTAAATTTCAGCTCTCCAGCCTGGGCTTAGAGGTTTGTGGTTAGAGCACGTTATGTATGTTTTTATTATTAATAGGTTTTTTTTAACCCACTCGTCATCCTAGGATATCAGGGTGGTATATAGGAGGCATTCCGTTTTTAGAGCTTGTGATGTACGTTGCCCTGAAATCCTTTTGGGGACAAAAGCATAGTTTATAAATTTTAAGAATTAATAAATAAGCCACAATATAATATAATAAAATAATAAAACTTCACAATAAAAAGCATAAAAGCATGAAAACAACAGAGCAAGCAAACCAGCATAATACTTTAAAATGCCCAGGCAAATAAGTAACTTTTTACCTGGCACTGAAATGACAGCAATGTCGGCGCCAGGGCATTCCAGTGATGGGGTGCCACCACAAAAGAGACCCTCTGTGTTGTTTCCACTCAACGAGCTTCCCCTGGCAAAGGAACTCAGAAAGATCTTAAGACACCGGCAAGTTGGGATAGGGCTGGCATGGGAAACGTGTGGTCCTCCAGATGTTCTTGGATTGCAACTCCCAGCATTCCTCACCATTGGCTATGCTGGCTAGCGCTGATGGGAGTTGCAGTCCAACAATATCTGGAGGGCCACATGTTCCCCACCACTGTTATATGGAGACAATGTGATTTTGTGTATATATGTGTGTGTGTGTTTGTGTATGTGCGTTTGGCCACTCTGTTCCTCTTTTCCAGGAGCTGTACTGATATCATTTGCTGCATTCTCTTCATGGTCTTCATTGCTGGCTACATTGTGGTGGGGATTCTGGGTAAGTAGCACGGAAAGCTTCATGACTCGGAGATAAGGGTGAGGAAGGTGTAATCAGGCTGGGAGTATTGCTTTGGCAGGCAGAGGCCGTTTAACTGGAAATGAGAACAAAACTAAACACGATGTTTCCATTGCTGGGAAGCATGACTCTGCCAACGGCATGTAACAAATGAATTCGTGCATGTACTTTTATGTTCGTGCTTAATTGTTGGGGCAAACTCAGTTCAGCGTGGGCAGGCGTGAAAAGCTTGAAACGTCCTTTGTATTGAGCCAGGCGTTCTCCGGGAATCTGATGCAGGGCAGAGGATTCGCTGCTTGTGGGAGTGCTGAGCAGTTTGTCTCCACCTAAGGTGGCCACGTTACCTGGATGGGAGACCCCTCCTCTAGTTTCCTGCATTGAGCAGGGGGTTGGACTCGATAGCCTTGTAGGCTCCTTCCAACATGATCTATGAAATCTATGAAATCTATGTGTCCACCTTTACAGTCTTTTTGAAGGTGCCCTCTATTCGAAGGGCTGTCCAGTCCAAAGGCTGTTCCAAGATAAAGAACCATCAGGATAAAAAAAAAACCCATAAAGAACCACAGGGAGGGAGGGAGGGAGGCAGCACAGGGGCCTTGAAGTTGCCCATCAACAGTTACTGTCTGGACAACAGCTGAATGAGCAGGCAATCATTCCCAAGCCCCACTATGGTCAGCTGTATTGTATTTCTTCATCATCACTTCTAATCTGCATGCAGCTTTCCCACAAGATCTGCTCAAAGTGACTCACAACACAAGAGCAGCAATACAAGAACAAGAATGTATATCAATACTCTGCGTGCAATAATACTCCTGGTGGTTCCACATGGACCTGTGGCCCTCATGGACCTATGGATCTAGGAACTGCTGCATATACCTGAGAGAGCGCCTTCTCCCTTACCAACCTGCCTGGTCACTGAGGTCATCAGAGGGCATGCTCCTGGTGGTTCCTCATGGACCTATGACCCAATTGGAGTCCACCAGGAGAAGGAGCCTTCAGTGTGGTGGCTCCATTTCTGTAGAACTCCCTGCCTCTGGAGGTCAGGCAGGCTCCGACACTGTATTGTTTTGGAGCCTCCTGAAAACATTTATTCCAAGAAGCCTTCCTTGACTAATCAGCCACGTTTTTAAAAAAATTGATATTCTGTTTTAATATAGTGTTTTATTCTTTTTATCTTTTTATTGTTCTCCCCTCCTGAATCTGTTTAGATGTAGAGCAGTATATAAAAGTTGCAAATAAATAAATACATCATTACGATAACAACTCAAACAATTTATTTCTCGTCCAGGTACCTCCTGCGAGGGAGGTTTGGAGGAGGGCTGCAAGGGAGAGGTCCTTTTCAGTAGTGCCCCCCCCCAATGGGAGGGGCAAAATGAGAGCAAGCAGGTTGTGTGCACACAGCTCATGCACATTGTGGTTTAATAAGCCAGGATTCCTGGCTGAAAGTGACATGCGAATGCAGCCAGCAACTGGCCCAAGGTCATCCAGCGAGTTGCATGGCTGAACGGCGATTTGAACCTGGGTCTTCTCAAACCTAGCCTGGCACTCTAATCTAGTTTTCCCCAAACTGGTGCCTTCCAGATGTGTTACACTGCAATTCCCATCATTCCCAGCCAGCATGGCCATTGCTGGCTGGGAGTGATGAGAGCTGCAGTTCACACTGAGAGCCAGTGTGGCGTAGTGGTTAGACTGGGACTCAGACTCGGACCCATTGGACTGAGACTCAGGAGATCTGGGTTCTAGTCCCCACTCGGCCATGAAGCTCATTGGGTGACTTTGGGCCAGTCACTGACTCTCAGCCTAACCTACCTCACAGGGTTGTTGTGAGGATAAAATGGAGAGGAGAAGGACTATGTAAGCCGTCTTGGATTCCTTGCAAGAGGAAAAAAGGTGGGATATAAATGTAATATGTAAATGTAACAACAACAACATTAAGACATCTGGAGGTCTTGAGGTTTGGGAAGGCTGCTCTAACCACTATACCACACTGGCTTTCATCTGTAAAATATTAACTACCGTATATTCACTTTCATCTCTCTCTCTCTCTCTCTCTCTCTCTCTCTCTCTCTCTCTCTCTCATATACAAGCCTGGCTGTATGGTGATCCTCGGCAAGTTATTTATCCCAGGAATTCAACTGGATCCTATTGTGGAATTGGTACCAACCGGTGGGTTTGGAAACGCTGGCTGGGGAACGCTTGGAGTTGTAGGACTTTTTTCTGTCTAAATGTGCATAGGATTGCACCCTTAACCAACCTTGGGAGCTATACATTTTTACTTGATTGGGCGGTGGGGGTGCCATTGGCTGCTTTGCCTCAGGCAGCAAAAATGTCTTTGGGGTTCTCTTTGGAGGATGGGGAAGCAGGAATGGGACTGAGGCACATGGGGAAGGAGGGTTACCTTTTCTCCCCATGCCATAATCCTGGTGAAAATTGCCCATCCTCTTAACCTGCTACTATTAGCCCTTGAAGGGAACCTCCATTCGCCCCTGACATCTGGACTCCTGGATTGATTCTGCAGCTGCTTAATATACTACCCCCCCCCTCTGTGTTACCTTGAATGATTTAATCTGGTCCCTCCCCCCCTCTATTTGCAGCGACAAACCATTTCTTCTCTATTTCAACATCATAAAATGTGTCTCAAGTCTGAACATCCTGGCAGCTGCAATGAATGGATTGCAGTGCCCTACCACACAGGTAAGATATAGGTCAGGGATGGGGAACCCCACCAGATTGTTCTCAACCTGGCCTTCAGAGCCCCTTGGATTCCATGAGGCTCCGCCCCCTGGAGCTCCGCCCCATTTCATTCTCCCCAATCAGTGACTGGAGGTAACAGCAGGGATTCCCCTGCACGCCACTTCCCCTCCCAACTGGGGAGGGCAAGCGGTGTGCCAAGGGGGATCCTCACTGTTGTTTCCAATCATAGATTAGAGAGAACAGCGGGGACCCGGCTTGGGCGCTGCCCACTGTCCCAATCAGGACAAATCCCACGCTCTAGCCAAGTCCTTTTGTGTGCCACTCACCGGAAGGAGGCACCCAACTCAGCTGATGCCCGCAAGAGCCATTCTTCCAGGCACTGGCAGAGGAAGCCTTTGTGCACTGCTCATCACAGTGACTGGGATAGCTCACAGTGACTGGGATGGTGCACAGTGCATGGGAGGGTGCTGTTGCACTCATGTCCTGCTTGTGGGTTTCCTGTGGGCAGCTGGTTGGCCACTGTGTGAACAGAATGGTGGACTAGATGGACCTTTGGTCTGCTCCAGCATGGCTCTTATGTTCTTAGAAGGCAACCCAGCTCAGCCAGTGCCTGGGGGAGCTGCTCACCCAGTTCATTTCTCCACGCAGAGGGAAGCACAGAACTCCATGCCTCTCCTCTGCACAGATAAAGGCAAAAGGGGCAGGGAGGAGTGCATGATATCAGAGGAGGCGGAGGAACTTTGTGCCATAGTGGGAAGAGCTTTGTGGGAAGAGTGTTACAGAATCAGGGGGCCACCACTGCGAATGCCCTCTCCCTTGTTGCCATCCTCTGAGCCTCCTTTGGTGAAGGCACTCGGAGAAGGGCCTCAGATGATGTGCGTAGTATCTGGGCAGGTTCATACCAGAAGAGGCACTCCATCGAGTATAATTGACTAAGTGAAACTACCCCGCCCCCAGTCGCCTTATCTGTGCAGTGGGAAAAGCTTCACACACTGAATTTCTAGGAATGTCAGAAGCTGCCTTATATGCCAAGTCAGACCACTGATCCATCAAGCTCAGAATTGTCCATCCAGGAGTGGGGAACCTGCAGCCCTTCCCAATGTTGGACTGCAAGTCCCATCATCCCTGGTCATTGACCATGCTGGCTGCGGCTGATGGGAGTTGCAGTCCATCAGCATCTGGAGGGCTGCAAGTTTCCCATTCCTTCTCTATGCTGACTGGCAGTGGCTTTCCCACAGTTTCAGGCAGCCCTCCTCAGCCCTACCTGGAGATGCATACCAGGGATTCTTTGCAGCTTGGACCTTCGGCATACAGAGCACATACTCTACCCCTGAGTTGTGGCCTCTCCTGCACGTCATGCCCCTGTGAAAGGCACAGGAGCAGGGCCTTGGGAGAAAAGTTGGCAAGCCTGGCTAGAAGGGAAGGCAAAACGTGGGAAGTGTCTGTGCATCGGGGGGGGGGGGATGATACTCCTTCCAGACCCAAGAGACCATGATTAGGAATTCTGCCACATCCTAGAAGCGATCAGTAGCTTTGCAGATTCTGCCTGGGTTTATTCCACATAGTTCTTCCTTTTCCTCTCCAGATTTGTGTCTCATCCTGCCCTGACAGTTTCTGGGTGTTGCCTCCAAAGGCCTTCATTCCCCCAAATCCCTTACAACCAGTGCACCCTTCCGAAGTATGGAACCGGACTCTGTGCCAGCCTAGTTTTGACCTGCCAACTACCAAACTGGTGAGTTAGGAACTGTTCACACCTTTTGTGAGGCCAGCTTGGTTCTTCACCCAGGACCACTCTTGGCCCACGGAATACTCTGAGGATATAAGGTGCAGCCACCTTGCTGAAGATCAGCAGGTCTGGGTCTGGTCAGTGCTTGGAGGGGAGACCACCTGGGAATCCCGTGTAGCCACCTTGAGTTCCACGATGGAAGGAAGGTGGGATATAAATGAAATAAATAAAATTCAGCCTCCCCTAGCCCCACAAACATCTCATCCTTCAGGCTTGCTTTGGCCCAGGTGGGGATTAATTTGTGCCAGAGCTCAGCTCCAGAACTTGTTTTTCACACCATAGCTGAATGATGGGATGTATGAAGTGATTCAAAAGTTCCTCTGAGCATGTGCAGAAGGCCTTTTCCCTCACCACCAAGAGGAACTCATAGAAGGAGGGGGTGGTGCCAGCTGCGTTGAAAGAGGCTGTGATTAAGCCACTCTTTAAAAAAAACCAAATCTGGACCCAGAAGACCTGAACAACTATAGACCTGTTGCAAATATCCCTTTCCTGGCCAAGGTGGCCGAGCAGCTCCAAGTTTTCTTGGAGGAAACGGATTATCTAGATCCATTTCAATTGGGTTTCAGGCCTGGTTTTGGAACAGAAACTGCCTTGGTCACCCTGTGGGATGACCTTTACCGGGAGAGAGAAAGGGGGAGTGCGACTCTGCTGATTCTCCTGGATCTCTCAGCGGCTTTTGATACCATCAACCATGGTATCCTTCTGGATAGGCTGGCGGGTTTGGGAGTTGGAGGCATTGCTCTGCAGTGGTTTCGCTCCTACCTGGCCAGCCGATTCCAGAGGGTGGCGCTGGGGGATTATTGCTCTGTGCCATGGCAGTTACACCATGGAGTACCACAGGGCTCCATTTTATCCCCCATGCTTTTTAACATCTACATGAAACTGCTGGGAGAGGTCATCCAGAGGTTTGGGCTGAAGTGTCACCAATATGCAGATGACACTCAGCTCTACCTCTCTTTTTCATCAAATCCAGGTGAGGCAGTGGCTGTTTTGAATCAGTGTCTGAGCCTGGTAATAGACTGGATGAGGGTTGCACTCCCCCTAAAGGACAGGGTTCATAGTTTGGGGGTGCTTCTGGACTCCGAACTGTCGCTGGAGTCACAAGTGGACTCGGTGACAAGGAGCGCCTTTTATCAGCTTAGGCTGATTTACCAATTACGACCCTGTCTGGACTGGCAGAGCCTAGCAACAGTGATCCATGCTCTGGTAACCTCTCGTTTGGACTACTGTAACGCGCTGTATGTGGGGACTGCCTTTGAAAACAGTCTGGAGACTTCAATTGGTTCAAAACAGGGCAGCGAGGCTGCTAACGGGGACTGGCCAACAAGAATATATTACGCCAGTTCTCTGTGATTTACATTGGCTACCAACTTGAAGTCCGGGCCCGATTCAGAGTGCTAACATTAACATTGAAAGCCCTAAACAGTTATCTGAAGGAATGCCTCATCCCATACATGCCTGCCCGCATTGAGCAGGGGGTTGGACTCGATAGCCTTGTAGGCTCCTTCCAACTCTATAATCTATGAAATCTATGAATCTATGAAACCCTGAGATCTTCTTCGGAGGCCCTTCTCAGAGTGCCCCATCCAAAAGAAGCTAGGAGGGTGGCTACTAGGGGAAGGGCCTACTCAGTTGTGGCACCCCATCTCTGGAATCAACTTCCCAAAGAAGTGCGCCAGGTGCCTACCCTTTATTCTTCCAGGCACCAGGTGAAGACCTTTTTATTTGCCCAACATTTATTTATTACGTTTATATCCCACCTTTTTTCCTCTTGCAAGGAAGCCAAAGTGGTGGACCTCCTCTCCATTTCCTCACAACAACCCTGTGAGGTAGGTTAGGCTGATAGTCAGTGACCTGGTTCATACGATCACAGAGGGGGGAAAAGCCTCAGTGACTTATTTCCCCTCACCGCACCGGAGAGATTACCATAATTATCCCCGGCCACACAGCTTGTCGTGTCATGTGAACCCGGTCCCGGGCAGGGTGGCTTGTTACCGTACATCCTGCCTTGGTTCCTACGTCACAACAAACTGCACAGCCCGGGATAATTATGCTAATCCCCCCAACATGCTACTGGCACATGCAGAGAGGGGACATTTTATTTATTTATTTATTTGATTTATATACCACTGAACATACTTAAACATATCTCTAAGCGGTTCACAAAATACATTATAATATACATTAAAATACAGCAAAATTGCTAAAACTTTAATACAAAACATTAATTATTTTTTTAATCAATTCAAACAACACCATAATTACAAACAAACCGACTGGGCAGCACATTCACTCAGGGAAGGCCTGGTTAAAGAAATGGGTCTTTAATTGGTGCCTAAAGCATGATACAGTTGGTGCCTCCCAAATCCCAGGGTGGAGATCATTCCATAAATTGGGCACTACCGTGGCTTATTTCTCCTCTGCAAACCTGGCCAGTGACTTGACCAAAGTCACCCAGTGAGCTTCATGGCCAGGTGGGGACTAGAACCCAGCTCTCCCGAGTCCCAGTCCAACACTCTAACCACTACACAACAGAATTAGGTTACAATCTTTAATGAGATGTGATTTGATGTGATGTATCAGTGGGACCTGCAACAAAATATTGCAGTGTAACCTTCTAACAGGAGTGTTCAGGGTGACAGCCAGACAGACAGCCAACCATGGCCTCCTCCAGATACTCCATTCCATTTTCCCACACACCAGTTTTCCTTTCCCTCTCCCCACAACTGACACTCGACATTCCATGACTACTGAGCCTGCTCCGTGGTCACTGGATTGTTTTTGGTTTTTTAATAGAGTTTTCATATTTCTGCAAACCTCAGGATTCCGAGGTGTGCTAATACCTCTTCCTTGTTTCTCAGTGACCACTGATTGGTTCCAATCCTGTTGGCACTTAACACTTGTGTTTGCTCTTAGAGGGAGTGATTATATTATATTATATTAATGCAATGCAGTCATATCTTTCTCCTGGATTTTGCTAGGTGCCAGTTGTGGCTCTCTGTTTAGCTGAGGTACAGATAATGTTATTCTAGATACAGTATAAAAACAACCTTTTATACCAGTAGCGGATAACTTCATCTGCACCAGCAAACAAACTAATGTCTTGTTTTTTCCCTAGACTGTGGCAGAAATTCTCAACCAGGAACTTTGTCCTGGATTCACCATCCCATCCATCCCGAGTAAGTGCTGATTGCAGATTCAGGCTTGGTGGGATCACCAACTTCAGATCCTTCATGCAAGGCCTTCTCTACCTTGATGAGTTGTACAGAAGGAGTAAATTCTGTCATGAGCTGCTTCTCCCATCACATCAGAACTGCTAAAGGAAAAGCAGCGCCTAGCAAAATTTGTCCTTCTCTACAACTTTTAAAAGGACATGAACCCCCTCTGCATCCTTAGACATTATGATGGATTTTGAATTGCTGGGGCGAGGGAGGGGCAGAGGCCTTAGATCACCAGGATGACTGGAATCTCTGGAAGATAGTGGAATCTATGTAGGACAGACAGAGCAAGAGGAGGTTTGTCTTGTTCAGATTCTTAAAATAAAATGTGGTTAGTGCATAACGAGGTTGAGAGTTTGACTTATTTATTTCATTTCTTATATTTATTAATCGCCCATCTGGCCGGTCACCCGGGGGTGAATTTGGGGGTGAATTTTGGTGTTATGTATAGCCAGGTGTGTGTGTGTGTGTGTGTGTGTGTGTGTGTGTGCATTCCATGTCCATGTGGGTTTGTTACTGATTTGACTAACTATGTATTCAATCAATAGTTCATCTCAGAAAGCCACTGTGGCTTAGTGGTTAGAGTGGCGGACAAGAACCCCACTCACCCACGAAGCTAACTGGGTGACCTTGGACCCACCACACTCTCTCAGCCTAACCTACCTCACAGGCGTGTTGTGTGGATAAGCATGGATTGGGAGAACCATATATGCTACGCTGAGTGTGTTAGAGGAAAGGTGGCATATAAATGGAATAAAGAATAATAATATTCTTTATTAAAGAATATTAATAAAATAATATTTTATTGCAAGCAAAGAATATATCTGGAGAGTTCAATTCCCAAGTGTCTAGCTCTCATGACTACAGGGTCGGGGTGGGGATAAAAACGTGTTGGCAATATAGGGATGGAGGAGAAATGCATTCAGTTTGCATTTTAAGGTGAACTTAACCTAATTTTGCCCTTTCAAACCAATATGTGAACTGTAACTCATTTATCCTTTGAAATTTGCACATGTCCAAATTTTGCAATGGAGTTCTCCAATTTAAAAAAGTGTACAAACGTGTATATTATGGGAAAATGTACAAAAATGCATATATTAGTGAAAATAATGTTCAAAAATATGGTATATTAAGAAAATTGCATGCAAAAATACGTACATTAAGCAAAACTGCATACATAACACATACATTAGGAGAAATCTACATAAAAATGCAAACAAATTTCTGTGCAAACTTTCAAAAATATTCTCAAAGGCCAGGATGATCTGAAGTTAAGACTGGAAAAATTCTCAAAATTTGGGATGAATCAAATGCAAGGTTGGAAAAAAGAGAATCTGAGAGAAACTGACATTTATAGATTTGTCCATCCTTAGTCGGCAGTGTGTGATGAAACCTGAAATGGGCTGGTAGAACTGGGCAGGACTTTGGTGCTCAGAATGGAACAGAATTTAAGCATCCCATCAACATCTCATCAAATATCCCCTCCCAATATGGAATGCAATTGGCCTTGAGGCCTGGGAATTGCAGGTGTGGAGAGAGCTATGTGGTGCTAGGCTTTCAGTGTTTACACTAACCCGTTGTTCTTCAGAACTACTCCTAATCTGCATCTGTTTCTTTATACAGTCCTCAATCGTTGCTTCCCTAATTTCAACATCTCTCCACCTGAAAACTTTTTCGTGAGCGATATGACGCACAATAAAACCATGGAATATATCAAGTCCGGTACAGAGTAAGTACTTTGATCCAGAACCTCAGCCAAAGAGACCATAGGCCTTGGGGCTCTCTAGGAAAATTACTGAATTGGCACCTTCCCTATTAATGTGGCACCTTCCCTCTTGCACCCACGCCTAGTTCTTGGGACGTAACTAGAAGAGACGATGGGAATCTGTGATCAGATCTCCCATGTCTTTTCATTTTAGCAAGCAGCAGCCACAGGGGTGGGAGGTTGGATTGGGGCCATGGTGATGAGGGAGCGGAGTGTTCCCCTAACAGGCAAAAACCAGCTTCAGGGAAGGAGGATTTTCACTGGTAAAGCGCTGGGGGAAGGGGTTAACTCTCCTTCCCCACCACCATGGCCCTGATCCAAGTCGCCCCCCTCCCATGGCTGCTTTGGGCTAAAATTTAAAGACAGGAGATCCAATCATAGACATCCACCATCCCATCTATTAGGCCCCAACTGAGGTGGTAAAGGAGGAGAAAAAACATGCCAAGCTTTAAAAATTGCCAATTAGTAGCCACACGTTATTCGGAGCAACAAAGTGGAGTGCTTCCCCCCACAGAAAGGTTATTAGGGCAACACAAAAATCCTCCAGAATAGGACCACCTTGGACTAACATCTAAAAGCCAATAATGAAGGTGCGGGGCAAACTTATCCAGGGAGGGATTTCCACAGCTCTGGTGCCACTACAGAGAAGGCCCTGTCCTGTGCCGCCACCCTCGGTACTTCAGGCAGTGGAGGAAGCAAGCCCTTCAAGGAAGATCTTGATACAGGGGTAGACTCAACGGGGAAGAGACAGTCTTTCAGGTATCCTTGGCCCAGTGGTAGCGCACATGCCTTGCATACAGAGGGTCCCAGGTTCAATCCCTGGCAACTAGGTAGTGCTGGGAAAGACCCCCGTCTGAAACCCTGGAGAGCTACTGCCAGTTAGTGTAGACCAAGGCGTGGGCACCTCTGCCCCGTGGGTCAAATTGGCCCATCAGGCTGACCCATCCCTCTCTCTCCCCATAGCCCCTCTCCCTGAAGGCTAGGTGGGTTTCAAACAATGGCTCCAGTATTTAGGAAGCCTTTGGCTGCCAGTCAGCTACCCGTAGCTGATCTATACATTTCATACACCAAAGCATGCACCAATTTTTTTTTAGGTGGATTCAATTTTGGTTTTGTACTAGCAAGAAGTAGTAAAGGAAAACAATCTTTTGATCCATCTTTCATTTTTATTAGAAATATACTTATAACACCAAAATATACTGTGCATAAAATAACATCAAAATATTGTTAGACTTCTAGTCCTGATAGCTTAAAAAGAGATCTCGAGATCTCGTTTGAAGTACCAATTTCTCCATTCAGTACTGAATAAGCTATTCAGCTGACAGGTACACAGGCCTGGCGAGCTTCTAATAAGAAGCTTGTGCATTCTAAAATCAGCATGTATTTATACTTTTTCTGGGTAGAAATACCTCATAACTAATATTATCTACTGCCCCCTAAATTAGGGCTCACAGTCTTAATTATCTCATTGTTATTAAACATTCCTAAAAAAATTTGAACATATAATAAAGGCTTTCACGTATACCTTTCAAGCTAGATAAGATCAATTTTGAATTGTACCTTTGAGAAGATAACGCCTTCCTCAAAATTTGCCAATTAAACTTGAAGTCTATAATTTTCTGTAAACATCTGTATGTCAAGCTTTTTGATGTGTATACCTTACACAATATTTTTTGCTCATGCATTGATAAGCGGAAACTTTAAGTACACTTTTGACCTGGAATAATACAGTCTCACACCTGTTTATTACTCAAATAACTTTTTGGCCCAAGTGATAGGGCTTTGACTCAGCATTTTCTCTTTGGATACCTTCCAGGTCAACTTGGCCATTATTTTTTATGCCAGTTACCCAGAACCTGCTTGTGAACCTGTATCTTCCCCTTAATACAATTACTACTTCTTAGTTATTTACATTTTCAAGTTCTTAATTATTTATCATTAACATTTGGTATTTGGCTTTCATAAGAAGGCATCTTATATTGCTTTAAGAGAGGTGGATTAGCATTTCCTCAATAGTCTTCCCAGCAAGTCCAATAAAGTGAAATCAGCTATTTCCTAAAAATCCAGCACAACCCCCCCCCCCCATTATTTCCAATCACTGATCAGGATGGGACAGATAGTCCTTGCCAGAGGCCTAGAGTGATTTCTTGCAGAGTCCTGCATGAAATTAAACCAAGGGGTACAAGTTGTCCACCCATGCATAAAGTCCTCTCTTTTTAAAATTGTTGGGGATTGCTAAAAGAGTTGGGAGAGGATATTAGGAGATATTATCTCTCCCCTCTTGTGTTTGCAAGCACAGCAGAGCAGACCCCAACTGCAGTGGAAAAATGTGAGCGTGCGGAGCTGCTGGTTAGAGCAGGATCAGCGATTAGTGGGTACAGGGCAGGCTGCCCTTTTGGACAGACTGGATCTTTACCTGGCTTCCCCCTTATACTACCAATAAGGTTAAAAACAGAGTTTACTCACTCAGATCTTGCAGATTGGATACAGGCAGACTTAGGAATGTATTTACAGTTGTGCAGGAATCATTTGGTAGTCGACGTGTTCTGAACTTGGGAAAAGTTCAGACATGCTACTCTCGGCTATATCTTTAGACATGCTGCAGTTACAAGTTCTTGGCTGAGACAGAGTTCCCAGGCAGGAAGAGAAGGCATTGGCTACGCCCACATCCTGCTCCGGACGACATCTGGGTAATTTCCACAGAGTGTCTACTCTAGGAGGGACAACTCTGTGGTCCCAATTACATCATGCACCTATCTATACATGGCGTGTGAGGTTTTTGGCTGCACATCCCCTACAAAAATCATAAGTGACAGTCTCAAAAAGTATTGGCTATCAGATCTCGGGCGCCCTTCTAGTCTTGTACATAAAATATTTCCATGGCTATGTATAATCCTATATGACATCAGGTCCCTTGTTCTTTCCCATTGGATGTTCTTCCGGAGTGGCCACAAAACCTGGGGTGCCAACTTTTTGGTCTACTCTTGCAGCTGAGAGTTGGTATGGACTGTCACATCTCGGATTCCCCTCTGGTTGTGGTACTTGAATCTTTGACTGGATATATCAAGGGGAGGCTGGTGACTCCTATTTCCAAGGGGCTCCTAAGCCATTACATATTTTAATTGGAGCTTTATAGGACCTATCCATGGTGCTGAACCCCATCCTCAAAATACTCACCACCATGGAGCACCGTGGATAGCTCCTACAAAGCTCCAAATAAAACCTGCAGTGAATTAGGGGCCCCACCGAAATAGGAGTCACCAGGCTCCACCCAATCCAAGAAACGTGCTGGCTACAGCAAAAGAATCCAGGAGGAGGGGAGGGCGGGGAGCAAGCAACAGGACAACAGGGAATTCCTTTGATTACTTCTTGGTTACATTAGGTAAGGTGTGCCTGTGGCTCATGCTGGCTCAGCTTGTCTGAGCGTGGAAAGCTAAGCAGGGTCAGGCCTGGTTATGACTTGGATGGGAGACCCCTCCTCTAGTTTCCTGCATTGAGCAGGGGGTTGGACTCGATGGCCTTGTAGGCCCCTCCCAACTCTATGATCCTATGAGCAGCCTTCCCCAACCTAGCGCCGTCCAGATGTGTTGGACTAAATTCCCATCATCCCAAGTCAGCAGGACCAAATTGTATTCCGATACATTTGTATTTAAGAAACAATTGGAATGAAAAGTTAGCAGCCCTAACATGCCCCAGGTTAGCCCCAAGTTCTGTGAATTTGCTGCAGCGGTAAAAACGCTGTCCTAGACAGCCCCCCCCTACCATCCTGTAATAGCAAGAGTGATCCTATCCTCAACTTACTTGCTGGCTTTCCTCCTTCCTAACTCCCAGTTCTGGTAATGGCTTTTGGTTCCTAGTTGTGGATTCCCCTCTTAACGGTCTCTTTGTGGTTCCCTCTCTCGACAGACAACTTCTACAGTCTCTTGATGCTAAGAATATCGGATTGAAGATCTTTGAGGATTTCACAAGGTCCTGGTACTGGATCCTGATGTGAGTGTTTGGGAGATTAACATTGCGAAGGAGGGGCCAACAGTGTCTTTGTACAGACAGCATGAGAATGACTCTTGAGGCTACTGGTGTATGTTTGTGGTCAGAGCTGTGTGTTTGTTGTACACATGCGATTTCACTGTGTAAACTTGGGATGTGGTTTTCTTGGTTTGGAATCCAACATCTTGGTTTTCTTGGCTTTTGTTTAAAAACAAGTCAGGTTTCTAGCCTTTATGGATGCATGGAAAAAACTTGAGAATGTCTGAAACCTCGAGTAGCTTTTTCAGTGGTTAAGAAGGAGGAACGTCAGTGCCATGTACATATTTCCACCGCGGGGACTACTTCTGGTCCTGCATTCCTTTTAGTGGTACCACTTATAGTGCTAATTTTTTGGATTCTGTACTTGATGACAATTTACACGTTGGCTACCACAAGCAGCTGCACCAGAAGGAGAATGGCCGTTGAGGTTCCTGTGCTGTCTCTGGTATGGCAGATGCCTGCCACAATCTGAGCATTATTGTTAGTCTAATTTTTAATCATTCCCTCTATTTCCGATGTTCAGTTGTGAGTGCCAATGCTTATGTGGCCAAAGCGGCACTACCCACGCACAAATCAGCAGGAACCCCAAGTTTTGCAGAAGTAACCCCCCCAAAAAAAAATCTTTAGGGAAAAATATTAAGGGAAACCCCAAAAATAGCCCAATAAGGAATGAGCATGCTCAGTGGCCATGGAATGCTAATTGACTGTTGGGGGTGGGGGTGGAATGTAACGGAGTATTGTGGAGGAGGGCATGGCTGGCTGACTCATTGGAGCGGAGAACAGGGGCGCTCGACACTGCAACATGTTGTTGCAGATTCCATTTGTTCCATTTGTATCCTGCTCTTCCCCCAAGGAGCTCAGGCTCGCGTAGGTGCCCACCCCTTCATTATCTTCACAACAATCCTGTAGGATAGGCTGAAAGAGGGTAACTAGCCCTGAGCTTTGTGGCTGAGTGGGGATTTGACCCTGCATCACCCCAGTCTGTCCAATACCAATCTATCCACTAAATCACCCTGCTGATGCTGGGAAGTCCGGCTTGTTTGAGCTCAACAGACTTCCTGCTGCTTCCCATCCGATGATCAGAAGAAGCAGGCTCAGTTGGGGGTGGGGTGGGGTTCCATGGACATCCATTGCTAAGATGGGGCGCAGTTTGAGCATTTTTTTTAAACACTAAGGAAATTTGCGCAAATCATGCTAGAGCTGCATAGTTTGGCTTCCAATTTGTGCAAATAGCACAAGTAGCATGATTTGTGCAAATTTCCTTAGTGTTTAAAAGGGGGGGGCAAACTGCGGCCCATCTTAGAGAAGGACGTCCGCGAGCTGGCTCGCCTCACACGACAGCAAGTTGGCACCCACGTGGGGCTAATGAACCGGAATCCGGGGGGGTCGAATCATGAAAGTCCATCGGGTTTTCACCTCGTTATCAGATTCCTCCCACATCCCTGCCATGGATCTTTTAAAAATGTACAGGGTCCTGGCGTGGGGGAAGTTGGGACAGACTCCAGAATCCTTTGGACTTTGCTCTGCTGCCCAGCAGGGGCAAAGGGTGGGAATTCACAGAGGCTTTTGAGTTCAGGTGAGTGCATTTTTCAGCAGAGCATAGATGGGGAGAAGGCCAGCTTTGCTCTCTCATTAAAAAAAAAAAAAAATCCCTCCTCTTTCTAACCTCAAGAGGGCTTCTGATCGCCATGGTGCTGAGCCTCCTATTCCTCCTGCTGCTGAGGTTCACGGCCGGGGTTCTCGTGTGGATTCTCATTGTGGGAGTGCTGGCTGTCACTGCATATGGTGAGTAAAGTGAGGGCAAACGCCTGAACGAGAGAATCCCAAGCATAGGGCAAAATTAACGGTTAGGCCAAATGCGCTACAGCGTAGGGCCCAGCCTGTCGCTATGGTGTGATGGCCTGATGTTCACTCATGTGGGAAGCACGCTCATCTTGTTCCTCATGCCTGGACAATATTGAGGTTTCCCCTGCAGATTGCGGTCACGCATATCCAGCATGATTGATAATCAGAGATAACAGCGGGGATTTCTTTCCCTGTGGAGAGGGGCAGGGCTTGGGAGGGAAACCTCAGTGAACCTCCATGTTCTACATTTGGCCCACTGGCCAAAGGTTCCCCATCCCCAACCTAGTGGAAAACCATGGTTTCCCATTACATCCATACTGGCCCAGTACGTTTAAGGTGGGAGCATAATTTTCTATTTATTTATTTATTATATTTACGTTTATCCCACTGTTTTTCCTGCAAGGAACCCAAGGCAGTTTACATAATCCTCCTGCTCCTCTCCATTTTATCCTCACAGCAAGCCTGTGAGCTAGGTTAGACTGAGAGACAGTGACTGGCCCAAAGTCACCCAGTGAGCTTCATGGCTGAGTGGGGACTAGAACCCAGATCTCCTGAGTCCCAGTCCAACACTCTAACCACTACACCACACTGGCTCTTAATGTGAAATATATCATTACTTCCCTTTCAGAAATTTTAACCCGTGGGACGAAGCACGCTCAGTAGGGTGGCCACTTAACGCATTGCCAAAAAAGAGGAAATGCATCACCGAAAAGAGGAGACCAATTTGCATATGCTAATGTATTCGTATAAATGCAAATTTTGAAAGAATAACTAATTTAAATAGAAATACAATATATCTCACCATAGTGAGGAAGGCTGACCAGGTGACTGGTGTGAACTTAAGCGCGTAAGAAGAGCCATGCTGGGTCAGACCAAGGATCCATCCCGTCTGGCATTTTTTTCACACTGGGGTCAAACAACCACCTGTGCCTGCTCAGCCTGCTGTCCAGGTGTTAATTGTTGATGGGCAACCTCAAGGCTCCTGCTGCTCTCCCTTCTTACGGTCCTTCGACTTTAAGCAGACTTGGACTGGGCAGCCCATCAAAGATAGGACACCTTCAAATAGAGGACTGTCCGCTGACAGCTCTTCAAACAGAGGACTGTCCGCTGTAAAGTAGGACACCTGGCCACCCTATCGCTCCGTCCCCAGAAATGTGCTTTGCCCTTCCTGTCCCCCCACCCATGGTATTTTTTCTAGTGCCACCACTGAATAATTCCATAAGATATTGACTAGACCAGTGTTCTCCAACCTTGGGTCCCCAGATGTTTTTGGCCTACAACTCCCAGCATGCCCCAGCCAGCTACACTGACTGGGGCATGCTGGGAGTTGTAGGTCAAAAACATCTGGGGACCCAAGGTTGGAGAACACTGGACTAGACAGATCTGGGTTCCAGCTCGCCATTGGCTTGTGTCTGCTGCCAAAAATGGCAGGCAGGTGTTGTCTTCTAGCCTGGCGTGCAGTGACTTGTGGCCATGATGGGTACTGGAAACTGTTCCCGTCTGGGGGATTTCACTCCATCTCTGCATTTTGTTTTCCAGGAATCTACCACAGCTATATGGAGTACAGTAAGCTCAAGGAGCAGGGTGCCACCATCCAGACCATTGGATTTACCACCAATATCACAGCCTACGGCAGTGTCAAAGAAACCTGGCTCGCGGTTTGTAAGTCTGGGTGGAGGGGAGGGGACTTCCTTTGGCTTGGGGAAGGGGCGGGTTAGAGTGTGTGTGTGTGTGTGTGTGTGTGTGTGTGTGTGTAGGGAAAGGAGATTTGCCAAAGGCAACAGAAGTGTTGCAATTGAGCAGAGAGACTGAAATCCTTTGGTGAGGCCTCAGGGAATCTTTGCAGAACAGCTAGTGGTTAAATACAAGTAACTTAATGAGTTTAAACTTAATTTGTCGTACTTAAAAGTTAACAGAACAAAACAATTTGAAAATAAGGGCCCAGTCCTTGTCAGTTATCCCAGTGCTTTTGGGCTAATTCACCTCGGAAGGAAAGAGCAAGATTCTTCCTTCAAATGGGTAGAAGAATCTACCCTTCACCTGGGTAGAACCCTGCCCATCTGCTTTTCTTCATAATCTCTGCAAGTTTAAAAAGGCTGGAGGTTTACTGTTTATTTATTCAAGTTGAAAATTCAGGAAGGGGGGCCTGGAAATCCTGAGGGGAGCCACCCCATATACACCTTATTCGCACGACACAATTGTGACTTAATTTACCTGAGGGAGTGTCACTAGTTTTGCCTGGCAGCACCCATGGGTGCCTAGCACAACACGACAACCCCCACAGGTAAACTAAGCCGCATGATCGTGGCTGTCAGGGAGTGTCCTGCAGTGTCCCCTGGGATACCGCTGGGAAGAACAAGGGGGAGGCAGGGAGTGAAGCACCCACAATGAGCCCGATTGTCTGTCAGGCTCATCATGGGTGCTCCACGGGTTCCACCAACCCATCATGGTAAGTCTCCATGGTGGGTTGTCATTACAGGCAAACCTGCCCAGAGTCTCCTGTGGTTACATCCCCACTTCCAATTGCTACTTACTGTGAGCCTAGTGTGTTGTTTTGGCATAAGAGACTGCCACATCTTGAGGAATGGGAGAGTTTTGTCCATTTTACCATGGAGACAAAGGCTCCATTCCAACATCATGCGGCGCCACGGTTTGCATCAACCATGGTTTAGAATCCCAAGTGGGATTTGAGCTTCAAACTGTGTGACTGGCAAACCATGGTTCAGAGCAGCCTGTCTGCTTTCTGTCCTCTCTGCACTCCTCTTTATAAGATCACTCCCATTCCTGTGGTGCAGCAGCCTCTGAAGGCAGAGCTGTGGTCATAACTATAGTTCCTTAATTCACAAAGTCTCTTAAAACCATAGTTAAAGCTTCCTTAACCATGGTTTGGTACAGTGTCTGAATTATAAATTGTTTATAAATTGTTTTTGTTCATGTAACCTGTCTCTGTGGGAAAAGGTGCTGAGATCAGGGCTGGCCCGGACATTATGCAGGCTCATGCACCCGCAGCAGGCAGCAGAGTGGGGAAAGAGGCAAATTGCAGTGCCCTTCCCCCGCCCTCACCAGAAGGGCCTGCCATTGCCTCCTCGCCACCTCCAGCGGGTGCTCTGGAGAGCCCCACCAGCCGCTCCCTCACTGTCGCATTTGCAATGGCAAGAGAGTGGCTGACTGGACTCTCTAGAGCAGGGCTCTCCAACCTTGGGTCCCCAGATGTTGCTGGACTACAGCTCTCAGAATCCCTTGCCATTAGCCATGCTGGCTGGGTATGCTGGGAGCTGTAGGCCAGCAACATCTGGGGACCAAGGTTGGAGAGCCCTGTTCTAGAGCAACCCACTGGGTGTGCTGCCACTTCTTACCATGGCCATGGGAGCCAGTAGCTGCGGGGTCTCGTGATAGCTCAGCCAACCTCTCACAATAGCTCAGCCGATCTCTTGTGATAGTTCAGCTGACCTCTCGCAGGAGCTGCGTGACTGGAAAGGGGCACAAGTCGAGAGTGTCTGAGTGGGCGGGAGCGAGATGCTGGGCAGGAACAAGCGGTTGGGTGGGTGGGTGGTGTTGGCATCTGGGTGGGGCGGCAAGATACATTGGGCTGGGGCTGGGTGCTATTAAAATTAAATACATAAATGTGTTCCCAAAAGATAGACATGAGAAGCTTGGTATGAAAAGATGGGGGTACATGGGTAGCCTTTGGGGATGGGAAATTGACCCATTCCAGCTTTCATCCCTCCCCAAGATTTGGGATTGCCCATCAAATGAGATTTAGTTTTTTGTTTTTAATTAGTTTTTTTAATGTGAATTTCACCAAAACAAGGGGTGAAATACCCATCAAAACAAGGAGAAAAACAAGGGGGGGGGGATTTCTTTCAGAAATGAAAATAAACCACTTACAATAGGTGTGTAAGAAATGTATATCCAGAAGTATATATAAGTGTATAATGATACTGCTCTCTCTAGAAACAATTATGCATAAGTTTTAGAAAAGGCGAACCAAATATCCATATATTTATCCATCCGCAGGTGGCGTCTAAATACCACCCGTTCAAATACTGAAAGCGTTGTTAGGTCCTCAATCCATTGTGTTATAGGAGGTGGGCGTTTATCGTTCCAGTGTTGTAATATCAGTCTTTTAGCTGTCAAAGGGCATGGAAAATCCACTTACATTGTCCTTGTGTGATAAGTTCCACACAGTAGGTAGATAATTTAAAAGAATGTGTGAATCCATAAATCTTAAAGAGCATTCTGTTACTAAATGTATCCATATTATAACATCCACCCAAAATGAAGCAACCACTGGACATTGCCAGAACATGTGGGTAAACGAAGCATTAGCGGTATTAAACCTCCAATAGTTAGCTGATTTAGACAAACCCTTATTAAAAAGATGTTGTGGCGTCCAATAAACACGAAACAGAAGTTTTTGCTGAATAAGACGTAACCTATGATCCATAGACCCTTCTGACACAGATGCAAAAACAATGTTCCATTGATTAGGCAAAATAGGACCCTCTAATTCCCTATTCCATTCATTTTTAAGAATCTGTGTATCATACTTATTCACAGATAATAAGTATTTGTAAACCTGGATCGTGGGTCGACATAACTGCTCAACTGCAATCAATATTTCCAATAGCCAGGGGAACTCTGAAGCGTGAAAGTAGCAGGGCCAAACCTAGATTCTAATAAATGTTGCGATTGAGATTGAAGAAGCAAATGAGGTTTAGTTTTAACTTTCTGCTTAGGCTGATGCCCCTAAGTCTCTTTCCCAGCTTGCTTTTGACATGGGCCCAGATTAACCTTTCCTCCCCCTCCTCCCCAGTGATAATCCTTTCTGTGACGGAAGGCATTTTGCTGCTCACCCTCCTGTTCCTCCGCAAACGGATCTTCATCGCCATTGCACTCATCCGGGAAGCCAGCCGGTGAGTGAGCCTCTGTGACTCGCTGCTCTGCTTCTAGCGGCAACCAATCAAAGCTGAAGGGCCCCACGGCCTGTATTCACAGGTGTCTCTGTTGTCTTGTTCCTCAGAGCCATTGGGCACATGATGTCTTCCCTCGCTTATCCAGTGCTGACCTTCATCTTGCTGGTGATATGTGTGGCCTACTGGGGAATGACTGCCCTGTATCCTTTGTGAGTGGAGACTTGCGTCTTGTTCCATGATCCTCTCCCTTCAGAGGGGGTCAGCCGGCTCTTAATCTACAGATGCTGGAGAATGTGCTAATAGAATTATAGTACTGGATGGACTACAGGTTGGGAATAGCATTTTTTTTTTAATGGTCCCCATGTAAAAAACAACCAACCAACTGCCTGCAAGTAAAAATACTAGCACACAAGCCCTGTCCCTGTCCCTGCTGTGCTAGTTTTCTGCTTGAAGAGATTTTTAAAAAACATTGCAGGGCAGCGTAAAAAATGGGACTCCACATACAGTCTGAAGTAGTGCAGTGCACCTCACAGAGCCACTTCTACATTTTGTTTTAAATTCGGGTGGGCTGCACCGCCACATTAATTTGTAACCAAAAAAATGCTTTAAAATATATATATATATATATATATATATATATCTTGGGCAACGTGATCCAATGTGGCTGCCTGTAACCCTCTGACCTCGGGGGATTACGGGCATCCTATCAAGGGCAGCAGGAACACGGAGGCAAAGGTCACCTCTGTGCTTCTCCCGCCCTCAAAAGACTTAGACAACCAATTTTGACTTCGGCCATCTAAGTCTTCTGACCCTGCACACGGGGAGGGCAGGCTGAGGCGCCACCAAGATACATCGTATCTTGGCAGAGCCTCACTCCTCCCCTCCCTGCCCTCCCCAAACCTCCCCTCCTTGTCCACAAACCTCCGAACCGCAGCTGGTGTAGAAAGAGCGGCGCCGCCTGCAAGGGTGGAGGGAGGGCGTTTCCAAGCTCCGACCTCGGAGCGCGTTTCCAAGCTCGGAGCTGGGACACCAACCTCTCCTAGGATTGCACCCTAACCCAGTTTTATATGAAGCTACCTTGTACCGGGCCAAACGTTCACCTAGCCCAGTATTATCTGTCGTGACAGGCCGTGTCCCTTGCCTTGTGAAGGCAAAAATATTTGTTGCTTGTTGTCAGTAGGAAGCAACTAAAGGTTGCACACGAATGAACGGCCTTAATTTAGCTGATGGTGTAACTACAGAACTGGCTTGAGCCCGCACAAGTTGAATGAAGATGTAGCTTTCTTGTTAGGGGCCGTGGGAAAGAATGAGGAAACCGGAGATGCCGGGGATTGAACCTGGGACCACCTGCATGCAAAGGAGGTGTTCCCCAGACCCCCACTGAACTAGGGTCCATCATCACCAGATATGGTACTGAACTCCACATGTCGTGTGAAGTACTTCCTTTTAACTGTTCTGCAGTTCCTGCCAAACTATTTCATTGGGAGACTTCCAAATTCTTTCATTCATTCATTTCTATACCGCCCAACAGCCAAAGCTCTCTGGGTGGTTCACAACAAATAAAACCACAAAATACAACATAAAATACAGTATAAAAATTTAAAACTACACTATAAAATAGGAGTAAAAGCCAAAATAAAACCTAGCAGCAGTACAGAGATTTAAAATACAGTAAAATATTTAAAATAGCAGACTAAAAGACTAAAATTCCTGGGAAAATAAGAAGGTCTTAACCTGGCACCGGAAAGAACACAACATAGGTGCCACCGTGCCAGGCAAGCCTCATTGGGAAGTTTATTCCACAACCAGTGTGCCACAGCAGAAAAGGCACTCAGCTTCTAAAGCTGAGACAAATATTTTCCCCACCTACTTTGGCTAGACCGTTCGTTCCCCACGTAAAAGTGTGTCTGTGGAGAACGGAAATATTTATTAATTATATTTATATCCCACCTTTTTTCCTGCAAGAAACCCAAGGCAGCTTACGTAATCTTCCTCTTCCTCTCCATTTTATCCTCACAACAACCCTGTGAGGTAGGTTAGGCCGAGAGTCAGTGACTGGCCCAAAGCCACCTAGTGAGTTTCGTGGCTGAGTGGGGACTAGAACGCCACACTGGCTCTCTATTTGCTGACTTTCAGAGAGGGGAAATGAATGTTAAGGATATGAAGGGGGGGTCCTACCTTTTCGAGGTGGGCAAGGGTTTATTTTTCTTTCCTTTACCCAAAAGGAAAGAAAAGCCTGACCGCTACTTCAAGTCTTTCTCATGAAGCAATGTCATTTCCAGGGGCATTATTGGGAGTGGGTGGGAAAGATGGCTGCCCTACATTGTATCAGGGAGCTTGAAGTGGCAGAAAGGCTTTTTTGTTGTTTAAAAAAGAAAGAAAAGAAAACCCTCATGAAGGTAAGACCATCACCCCCCTGAAAATGTGTAACATTTGCCCACCCTGGAAGATTAATCCAATCTTTTGAGGGGTGGGAGGGCTTTTGTCCTAACCCTTTGAGACTCATGAAAAGCACTGGGCCAAATACTTCGCCCCAATTCTACCAAATTCTGGTATTTTGAAGGAGGAAGGAAAACACTTTCTCTGTCAACACTCACTCTCTACACCGTTCATAAATGTACATACTTCTATCATCTCCTCTTTTTATTCATCTTTTCTTTCTAAACTAAAACGTCCAGATATTTTATCTGTTGCAGGGAAGGTGCTTCAGCACCTTGACCATTTTGGCTGCCCATTTCCGTGTACCTTTCCCGCTCCATTATATCCTTTTTGAGATTGGGTGGCCAGAACTGTAGACGGCATTCCATACTATTACATACTTTGCTGTGCCATAGTTTCATATAAAAGCATTCTGATTCTTGGCCGTTATTTATGAGAGTGTTCCTAGTAATTTCTAACCCAGAATTTGCCTTTTTCGTTATTACTGCTTCACACTGAAGTGATCCCTTTCCTGGGTTGTCACAGCCAGTTCAGTCCATCAGCATATAGGTGAAGTCAGAAATGTTTGTCCCTGATGGCAGAGCACAATAGCAGCAGTAGACGTCATCCAACAAACATACCCACACACAGGACTTGTTTCTAAGTAGATGCTTTTAAAGTAAATAACAGTAACATACGATTTCTTAGGTACTATAAGCTTGTTGGTTACGGACTTTATAAGTGCAGTTTCTTAAACGTTACTCATACTGTGAGGTAAGGGGGGGGAAACAGGTCAAGTTTCCTTGCTAAACCCTAGCAAGCGTCAGTTAAGTCTGTTAACTGTAGGACTAGTCTAACTGTCAGAGAGTGGGAGAATGGAATTTCTAACTTGTTGCTAGGTAATGTCCAGCATTCCCTCCCCTGATTCAATCAAGTAGTTTGCTCCACTGAACCCTCTCCCTGACTTCTCAGAGAAGCTTGGTTTGCCCTTGGCCTTTACCAGTTCTCCAGCCTTGGGTCCCCAGATGTTTTTGGCCTACAACTCCCAGCATGCTACGCTGGCTGGGGCATGCTGGGAGTTGTAGGCCAAAAACATCTGGGGACCCAAGGTTGGAGAACACTGAACTAGACTATAACAGTCTATCTTAACCCTTTAATGGACACTCAATTAAAAAACCCTCCCTGCAGAGTGAACATCTTTTCGTCGTATATTCCAGCAGTCCCAAAGTGGATTCTTTTTCACTTACTTAACACTGAATCTTATCTTCCAGTATGTTGGCATTCACCCACTTTAAAGACTTCCTCTTGGAGCTTTTCAAAAGCCCTGTTAGAAATTATTTGGAACACACTTATCAATTAAAAAAGACACAGTGCCCTGTCTGGAGCCATAACATTTCCGTGTTTAAGATGGTCTGTAATGTTTTTGTGTGTGTGGTGTGTGTGTATGTGTGTTATCTTCTTCCTTGACTACTATTCACCTTTTAGATATCTTGCCACCTCTGGAGTGCCCCTTTATCGCCTCACCCCCACAAATTACAGTGCTCCTGGCTGTGGAGAAGTATCTGGCAATGAGAGCTGCAGTCCACTGGTTAGTGACCACAAACAGAGCCAAGGAGACTTGGGGAGCTTCTAGTGCTTCTTGCGCTAGCAATCAAAATATATTCTTCAGCTATCCTGTCTTCTCCTCCTTAATGGATTTTTTGTGGAAAGAAAAAAAGAGGGAAGAAGCAGTGGGAAAACATGGGAGGGGTATGAGTGGAAGTCGACGACGTCTGGACCTCCCCCCCCCCCTTAAAATTGCATGAATGAGGCTGGGCAATAGCAAGATCAAATATCTTCTAGAAGCACCCTCAATTCCCTGATCTGCCTCTGACGTCACGTAACCCACCACATGTGCACACCCTTCTGCTTCCGTGACCTTTTTGCCAAAATGACAGGCCTGGATGGGTCATGTGCCCTTTGTTCAAGGAATCCTGGGAACTGTAGTTTGGTGAGGAGGCTGATCATTCCTCGCTAGAGGGAAATGGAAGCATGGGTCAGTGGGGGAAGTTGGTATGTTGATTTCACTTATAGATGGGTGCTTTGGAAGGTGCCCTGTACCAGATCAGCCAGGAAACCACCCAATCATGCGTGGTTGAGGTGGGACATGGGGAAGGGGGAGTGGCCTTCTAGGGAGCCCCTGGAGGCCTAGTTTGGGACCCCAGGAGGGCCGGATTTGGGCCCTGGGCCTGAGGTTGTGCAACTTTCATGTTAATATCAATGAACTGTTTTTTGAAACATGTTAATCAAGGTATTTATTTATTTTATTTATTTATTTTATTTCTATGCCACCCAACAGCCGAAGCTCTCTGGGCGGTTTACAACAATTATAAAATACAGTAAAATACAACATAAAATTGTATGCACTTGTGCTTCATGCTCCATATCCCCGGCACTACCCCGTTTGTTCAAAACGTGGCAAAGTTACTTGAAATGTGGTCTGTGTCGAAATCTAAGAGTTTCTTTGCCCGCTGGGGATAGACTTTTTGTTTTGGGCACTTTTGAAGAATACTCGTCAGGCAGGTCTCCTCCTCCTTGACTGGAGGAGGATGACGATAGCTCACCCCCTGGGTCCAGGTTCATGTGTGACAGGCACTTCCGGGCTTCTTTGTGATCAGTGATGACCGTTGCCGTGTTGTCTAGCTGGACTGATACCTTTCTCCCTCTCCTTTTTTGAGGCCAGCCGTTTCCATGCCTTGCCGTTAACACGTTCCCTGGTTTCCTCCCGTAGGCTTTCAATGCCACCGCCCACCTCCCTTGCGTGACTGAATGCATGTTCTACAAGTACAACGACCAAGGGCTGTTCCAGCGCAACATCTTCAACCTCCAGGTCTACAATGTCCTGGGCTTCCTTTGGTGCCTCAACTTTGTCATTGCTCTTGGACAGTGTGTGCTGGCGGGCGCCTTCGCCTCTTATTACTGGGCCTTCAACAAGCCCCGAGACATCCCAGCCTGCGCGGTGACCAGTGCCTTCCTCCGGACACTACGGTGCGCAGCGTGTGGTTACTTCCACCTTTGGAAGTGCCTTCCCCAGCAGCTGCTTTGGGGGGGGGGGGGGGATGGCGATGGGGCTTTAGGAAATTACCGTACATATATATGCTCATATCCGATATAAAATAAATTTATTTTATAAATAGAATGTATAGATTTTAAAATAGATTTAAATTCTATTTGCAATATTATATTATAACTGTGTTTGTAATATTATATATTTAAAAATTATTGTATATTGGATATGTGCGTGCGTGTGTGTGTGTGTGTGTGTGTGTAATTTCCTAAAACCTACATTGTTCTGTGATCTAAGAGTGGTCTAGGATAGAACAATTTTTTGGGTGACAATCGTGGTGGGGGCTCCAGGGATGCAGAACCTCGGGGCCGGGGGCCCAATCCAGCCTGCCTGGTGGCCAAATGTAGCCCTCCTCCGGGCTTCCCCAGAAGGACAGACCCTCTTCCCCTTTCCCACAACCACCAGTCGTTTGGCGCTTTCCTGGCTTTTATGCAGCTTTCCCCCCATTCGAAAAGGTTGAAATGCCTTTCCCAAGGCTTAGTTGCTGGCGGTAAGAATGTTAAGCTAAAATATCCTGCTATTTTGCCCCTGCCCCTTTTGCCCCTGGCTCCACCCACCACTGGAACGCGGCCCCCCAAGAGCATCTCTGAAATTGGAATTCAGCCCTTGGGCTGAAAGAGCTTCTGCACCCCTGCTGTACAGAGTCAGACTCGTTGCTGTGTAGTGTTGGCAGCTCCTACCGGTAGGGTAAAAACATGCACCCAGCCATTGCTAATTTATATAGGATGGTGGTCAGAAACTGTTGATGTGTGGGCTGAATCCAGGGACCATTGCCAGTTGATTTACCTATTGCTCTAAAACAGGGATGGGGAACCGTTTTTGATCTGAGAGCTGTACTGGCTTAATGCCAGTAGTGGGCAGGACCACGGCCCAAAGTGCGCAAGGCCACCCCCACTGCTAACATGTGGCCCTGGGCTGGCTTTCTTGCCCATGCATGCCCATGCACGCACATGTTCCATTCACCCGCTCCCCATTCACTCTCACACACACCATTCTTCCTCCATGGGAAGTTCACGGCCTTTCCCTATTGTGTTGCTATGATCTCCAATCAGCTGCTGATCAGAGGGGAGGGGCTTGTGGAAGAGGCTGGCACCTGCATGGGGGGGGACCCTATGGGCCATATACGGCCCACAGTTCCCCATGCCTGATCTAAAAGGAGCCCCACAGTAGTAGCTAATGTTGTTTGCCTTTGTTCTGGGAAATACATGAAAATCGAAGCTTCGTACAAGTGGAGCAACCCCAGGTTGAATTCAGGATAGCACTGAAATCTGGGATTACCGGATTTGAGTGCTCATCCAATCCATTTCGGATTGGCCTGAGTTAGTTGGCGTCCACTGGTTCTACCCTGCCACACTCTCCTCAGATGATTATGTAGACCCAGTCCCCACTATCTACGTTGCAGCCTTCTCTAGGTCCCCATATGGCATACGGGAACTACATTTCCCATGATTCAAAGAGGTCTTGGCCATTCATGAAGGTCTCCAGACCAGGGTTGGAAAACCTATGGCACTGCAGATGGTAGGCAGGTTCATGGAGGATAAGGCTATTAATGGCTACTAGTTATGATGGCCTTATGTCACCTCCAGTATCAGAAGCAGCATGCCTCTGAAGGCCAGTTGCCAGGGAATGGGAACAGAAACCCTCATATCCTGCTTGTGGGCTTCCCATTGCAGCATCTGGTTGGCTAGGATGGGAACAGAATGCTGGACTAGATAGGCCTTTGGTCTGATCCAGCATGGCTGTTCTTATGTTGTCTCATCATCCCTGACTATTGGCCATGCTGACTGGGCTGATGGGAGCTGGAGTCCATCTGAAGGGCCACAGGTTCCCCACCCTGCACCTTGATGACGTCATCAGTGTATGAAGGCCTGTTTGTGGAGTCCACTCTGACTCCACATTGGTCTTCAAATTAACCACCCATTCCCAATCTTAACACACAATATTTTGAGAGGTATGTCGATATAATGGAGGCTCTGCTCTCTCGCTCTCTCTCCCCACAGATACCATGTAGGGTCTCTCGCATTTGGTGCCCTCATCCTCACCATTGTCCAACTTATCCGCATCATACTGGAATATCTGGACCACAAGTTGAAAGGCAAGTGTAGGCCAGACGAGAAGGTGGGTCAGGAATAAGTATCCCAAATACCCCATCAGGTTCAGCATCAATGGAAGTAGATTTAGGAGGAATGTTCTTTCCAATTCTAGAAGGGTTTTGAAGTTGACCTTTAACTGGCAGGGTCAGGGTGAAGGAGTTGTGGCTGCTGAGTTGGATCCTGATTTACGTGTGAGCAACTGCGCTGGCAGAAGTGGACTTCCCCGTCCCCTTCTTCCCACAGCAGCCCCTCCTTCCCCTTGAAAATGCTACACAGAGACCCAGTTCACACAACAGGCCGAGCCCACCATGGGTTATTTAACCCACGATGAGCCGCAGTGCGTGCCAGGAACCATTTTGGATATGGAACCTCCAATGGGTTTGCGGTGTGTCGTCCAAACCTGTCCACCAGGAGTTATACGAACGTTAAACAACCCTTGCATGACCCTACAATAGACTGGCATACAATAGACTGGCATAATACAATAGGCTTGCATAATCAACGATGGCCCGGCTTTGGACGACACGGTGCAAGCCTTTGGGGGTTGCATGTTCAGAAGGGCACCCGGCACATGCCATGGCTCGTTGTGGGTTAGATAACCCGCTGGGAGCCTGGTGGTCCATGCGAACTGGGCCAGATTGTCAGCTGACCCTGCTGAATGGGGTGAGCTGTGGTGTGGGAGGAGGTGGGATCCCCCAAAATTGGGTGGAGGGACCTTCCATGAGTAGAGCCCTTTCCTCTGCAGAAGGCAGATCCTGGATCCAACCTGTGATCTTCAGCTGTGTACAGATATATTCACAAAGAGGAGTGGGCACAGTCTAATATAGTTTGGAAAAGGTTCAGTTACCAAGGTGGCATTTTTAGCCACCAAGGTGGTGTGAGACACACACACACCCATCTAATTCTGCTGTGGTGTTTGCAGATTCCAACAATCCAGCTGCCCGGTGTATTTTTTGCTGTCTGAAATGTTGCTTCTGGTGTCTGGAGAAGTTCATCAAGTTCCTCAACAGAAATGCCTATATTATGGTGAGTCCTGCTGTTGGGTGAAAGAGAAGATCCGGGGGGCTGCTGGGCTGGTTGTGGGGAACGGGCCTCTGTTGTGAGGGAAGGGGAAAAGGCTGGATAAATTGTACCCCAGGGGGGGGCCCTGAAAGGCAGTGAGATACAGTGGTTAGAGTGGTACATTTGGATGTGGGAAAGCTGAGCAAATCCTTGATCGGCTACCACCAATCTCCCTGGGTGGTTCCTAATCTGTTTTCCACAGGACCCCTGTTCAAATGCAACACTGGCTCCTGGAGATGATGGTTTGCACAGCCTTGGAAACATATGTGCCTTTTGTCTAATGCCACCACCACCACCACCACCACCACCACCAGAGCCATTTCTCTTTCCCACCATTAACCGTTAGTGTTAAATGCACACCGTGGTTAAACAAACCAGGTTCCCTCAAAATCATAGTTTGCAAACCCAAATTGTGCTTCCAAGGGCTCCATGGTTAGCATTTATTTTATATATACGCACATACACACAAACAACTGATTGTTTGATTAAATTTCTTAGATCACTTTCTCAGGGAGGGAAAAAGACCATGGTGACTTATAACCAAAAATAAAACATATGAAAATGTAGAACCATTTAAAGCAGCTAAAAACAATTAATAAGATACCTTGACTTGATAAAACAACTAAATTAAAAAGCCCATCAAATGCCCGGGAATGGAGGAAAGTCTTAACCATATCCTTCTTCCTTAGATTCCAGTATCAGAGGTAGTATGCCTTTGTACATCAGTTGCTGGGGAACATGGGCGGGAGGGTGCTGTTGCACTCCTGTCCTGCTTGTGGTCTTCCCATTGGGGCAGCTGGTTGGCCCCTGTGTGAACAGAATGCTGGACTAGGTGGACTTTTGGCCTGATCCAGCATGGCTGTTCTTAGGTTCTTAACCTGGTGCTGAAAAAATGACAATGCTGGCACCAGGTGGGCCTAGCTGGGGAGACTGTTCAACAATTGGGGACACAATATACATATATGCACGCACGCACACACACACACATGCATGCATGCACCTTCTCAATTGAGATTGGCACCCAATCCACATTTTTGTGGATTTTACAATTAAAATCCACAAAAATGTACAACACATCAAGAGATATTTGGAGATCCCTGATGGTCGCCGGCAGTTACTGATACAATCGATGTTCCAGGCTCTTTCCTTTGGCAAAATAATAATTAATAGGAAGTAATTCTGCATGTGTGTAGTGGAGATTGGGGTGTAAGGGGTGGAAAGGCAGATAAACTAAACTTCTGGCCAGTGTGGAGAGGTTTCGTATAAGCCAACTCTGAGGAAGCAAAAACTGTGGGGAAATGCGGTGTTGCTGTGTGTATGTTTTAGTGGGGAAGGGAGCAGTCATAGATCCCTTCAAAAGAGTTGATTTATTTCTTTTGTCTCTTGAAATCCTTCCCGGCCCCCAGATTGCCATTTACGGAAAGAATTTCTGTGTATCGGCCAAAAATGCCTTCAAGCTGCTGATGCGTAACGTTGTGAGGTAACCAGGGCAAGAGGTTGGGAGCACCAGGGGCCGCCGGAAGAAGCAGGCTGAATGGGCGGAAGACCTCCTCCATTCTATCCTTTGCTTTCTCTCCATGCAGGGTTGTAGTACTGGATAAAATAACAGATCTGCTGCTGCTTTTTGGGAAGCTCTTGGTGGTCGGTGGAGTGGGTGTTCTGGCATTCTTCTTCTTCACGGGGAGAATCCACATTGACAACTCCCAGTTCCGATCCCCTACCCTCAACTACTACTGGGTGCCTATTCTGGTATGTAATCCTTTCTTGGGGGCCTTACTACTCCTTCCAGATCCTTTAGAAGGCAGTTCTGGGCTGGGGAAGAGGGAATGGAGGCAGGCAGGCAGGCGAGGATCACCTCAGGCCCTTGCTTCCGGTCAGACTATCCCTGCCTTCCCCCACAGGGCTTTCTGCCCTGCCTTGTGGGGATGGATCCTTATGAGTTGTTATTTTTAATATTGTTTTAATATTTTTTTTAAATTAATGTATTGTTGTTTTTACATGTAAGCAGCCTCGGCAGGATTTTATCCTGAAAGGCAGGATAGAAATCATTGCAATCAGTCAATACATCTGACACGGTGGCTGATTCAATACAAAAAGATGTATTGAATTAGCTGAAAAGCGGCACAGACCCTGAAAAACCCAAGTCACTGGCAGAAAACGGCAAGGAATAAGTGGGAAAAGAATGTCGACTGTGGCAAGGAGGGGCCGTAGCTCAGCAGTAGAAGGCATGCTTTGTGTGGATCACTGGCATAGCATGATATAAAGGAAACCTGATAGCATCGTATGGGCTTCAGAAATCGTGTTTGACAAAATAATTGCAGAAGCCATTGCAGAAATATTACGGTAGTTGTTCCTAACAGATTGGTAGCCTTCAGAAAATAACTGATAGGAATATTATAAACCAAGGGTGGGGAAGCTTTTTCAGCTTAAGGGCTGGATTCCATTTTGGAGATGGGGGCCACATTCCACTGGTAGGTGGGGACATGGACAAAAGTGGATGCAGCTGAAAAATCCCCCCCACCCCCCAAATTCCATTGTTATCAATTTATAGGAGTGATGTCTACTCACAAATAAGCAAGACAAGCCTCTGCATGGCTACTTAGAAGTAAGCGGAACAAGCCTCTGTGCATGGCTATTCAGAGTAAAGGGGGGGGGGGATCACTCAGCAGCAAATAGCATCCCAAACACCAAGTATCTGCATGTAGACTCATAAGCATGAGCATCATGACTACTCACAAGTAAGAAGGGCAACCCTCAGCATGGCTCAGCAGGACCGAATCACTCAGCAGCTTCCCTGTCCCTGCTCCACAGGGAAAAGCTCTTATCTCCTATCAGCCACTGATCAGAGATAAGAGCTTTTCCCTTCATGGCAGAGAAGGTGGGACTAGGGAAGAAGTTGCCAATCTTCCCTAACCTAGTGCCCTCCAGATATTTTGGACTACAACTCCCATCAACCCCTGCCATTAGCCTTGCTGCCTGGGACTGATGGGAGTTGTAGTCCAAAACATCTGAAGGCACCATGTTGGGAAGGCTGTTGTAAAGCGTCTGGCATTCTGATGTGCTTTATAATTGAAGTTCCACCATCTCCCATTTCACTCCACGTTTCCCCCCCCCCCTCTCCTTCAGACTGTGGTGGTAGGTGCCTACTTCATCGCCCAAGGATTCTTCAGTGTCTACAGTATGTGTGTTGACACTCTATTCCTCTGTTTCTGTGAGTATTTTTCTTCATCTATCTTGACCACGTTTCACTATACAATATATGGCCAGGCCTGATGCAAGACTCTTGTTTCTCCTTGTAGTGGAAGACCTGGAGCGGAATGATGGCTCCCAGGAGAAACCATATTACATGTCCAAGTCCCTCATGAAGATCCTCAACAAAAAGAACAAGAAAGCCAAGGACAAATAGAATTGATGCTTGGGGGGTGGGCAGTGGGGCTGCTTCCCCTACAACTTGTCAAGTTGCATTACTGGTTCACATCATTTCTTGCTGGGTCATGCCCTCAGCTATTTCTGGCTTTTAGGCCCTATGCGCATATCAGGTACAGCTCAACGTCTCTCTTCTCCCTCTGTTCCAGTGCATACTACACACTTTTTGGCTTTCTGGGTCTTGCATGAGAAGACTGACCAGCCTAGCCTCATTTTGGTTTGCCACATTGCCTTGCCATTTTCAAAAGACCAATATCTTGTTTTAGAGCCTGGTTTTTTATTGGACAGCAGCCATTTTAACAGGATGCCCCACTTCTAGTCCAACCCAATTGTGCTTTTTTAAAAGTTCGTGACCAGCTGTTGTGTGTCCCCCTCACACACCCTGATAGTTGGCCAATTGGAGTGGAACGTACCACTCCAATTTTGCTCCATCTACACTGGTTGCTTACTCGTTTCCAGACTCAAGTTATAGTGCTGGTCTTGGCCTTTAAAGCCCAAACCCATCAAACCCTGATAGTTGGCCTCACTTTCTTGCTACTGCCATAATTTCTACTCCATGTAGCCCCTTCCAGACTGCTGTTTTGCGGTCTGTCTTGTCTTCCAACACCCCTTACTACTTCACAAGAAGTAGGAAAGCAAACCTTTGCACAGGAAAGCAACCCTTTGCACCATTTCCTGCCAACTACCTTTCTGATTGAAGCTAATCAATTTGGTGTTGCATCCAATGTTACTCAGCCACATAATTTCAATGGGTCTGCTCTAAGTAGGACGAACATTGGATGCAACCCCATAGGACTGTCGTTCTCACAGTTGGCCACTTTTCTCCTGGTCTATACAACTTTTCGATAAACAGCAAGTTTCTTTCTGGTCTGTGCCATTCTCTGCGCCAAATCAGGCGATAGGGAACCACATAGGAGTCTCTTCTAAAACTTACCATGTAGAGAGGGAGCCTGCTCCAACTGCTGGCCATGCGGTAAGCTCAGTATTCCTGTGCTTTTTGAGTAACTGCAGTGGAGAAGGAAACCTGGGGCAGCCTTCCCCAACATGGCACCCTTCAGATGTGTTGGACTACAACTCCCTGGCTGAGGATGATGGGAGTTGTACTCCCAACACATCTGGAGGGCACTAGCTTCACTACATGGCAGGTGGCTCCATTTGATTTCCTCTCCAGCTCTTTACAACTACTACATGCCAAGCTTCTCAGGGGGCTTCATAGTTGCCGGTTTCCACCGATAGCCACTTCCGGCTTATTTTTTGGCTCTTGGCCAATTTCAGATTACTCGTGCCTACCCACTTTTCTATTTCTTTTGTCTTTCTGCTAGCTCCTGCGGTCTTCCAAATCAATTTCATTATCTAACTCTGACCATACTCTTTTTTGTTGTTGCTAATATATTCCACCTGCCATCTCGTGTTTCAGGTCCACTATGCCAATTCTTGCCCAGGTAAATCTTTTTCAGATTATCTTGTTTGTTCTCTACGGCATTGGCCAGACCCAGACTCCTAACAAAGAGTTGTGCACTTCAGCCTAGTGAAACAAATGTTTCCTAAGTGCCTTCGTTGACAAATTATACTAATCTTTTCCCAATTTGCTTCCTAGATTTGCTATGCCAATTCTTTGACTGGACTTGTGGTGGTATGCAAACTACTTTGGCCCAGACCCACTTCCTGTCAGCCATATTGTTTATTCTCACACTTTGCGAATCATGCTTCCAGCCATACATTGTTACTATGGGCCTGGGTGCCCTCTTGTAATACAAAAACAATTTTCTGTTTGTGGTGCAAAATGCAATCAATACTCTTCAGATCCTTTTTTATATTACCCATGTGAGCTGCTAAAATGTACTGTATATAAGACTTCTTTCTTTCTGTACAAAAATTAAGAGATTTTTTTAATAGGAAGCATAAAAATGTATTAAAGCTGATTTTAAGTAAACTTCACTGTGGCTTTTCTTAATTCATGCAACCTATTTTGAAACCAACAAACTGAGCTATGCACCTCCCTTGCTGGAACAGATACAGTAATACCTTGGATTGCAAGCATAATTCGTTCCGGAACCGTGCTTGTAATCCATATCACTCTTATATCAAAGCGAGTCTCTGGCAGGCGTGAGCGGGGCCGATTTCGGCCCGCTACGCCCACTCGAGGCGAGCGGTTACATCCCTACCTTGTCTTGCAAGACCTTGCTCGTTTATCAAGTCAAATTTTTTTTAAAAAAATTTGCTTGTCTTGCAAAACGCTCTCAGACCAATTTACTTGCAATCCAAGGTAGTACTGTATAGACAAATGCAGGAACACCCTTTACTCCTGCGCTCAATGGTATTGCATCCACATTCTTCACCAAGACAGCCTTAATGACCTCATAATTGATTTTGCATAATCCCATGTGATTTATGCTGGTTCTTGCATGTAGGTATGTTGCTACCGGGCTGCCTCTAAAACAATTGGAGTGGAACGTACCACTCCAATTTTGCTCCATCTACACTGGTTGCTTACTCGTTTCCAGACTCAAGTTATAGTGCTGGTCTTGGCCTTTAAAGCCCAAACCCATCAAGGGCCTGTCTACTTCAGGAACCATCTGCTCCCATATCAATGGTCTGAGCTTTAAGTTGTCCCTTCCTCTTAGAGAAGGCAGCTTTCATGAGAGGAAGGGCTCTGCTCATGGAAGGTCCTGCCCCCTGATTTTTGGGGATCCCCTCCCCTCATACACAGCTCACCCAATTCAGCAGGGAGGTGCTCCTAAGGATCCCTTGTACCGTGGCAGCAATGGGGAGGTAGGTGGGAGATGCGGCAGAGTAGGGAACACGTGTGCTGCCTGGCCCCAAGTGGGGTGCCCTCTGGTGGAATATAGAAGAAATCCCCACCAAGATCAGAAGAGACTTCACACACCATGTTAGAGCAAGAACACTTTTTATTATTGTTATTATTATTATTTCAGGCAGTGCATTCCTAAGAAACAGCTTCTATATCATGAAATGTGCATCCCCAATATTTACCACACTAGCTTCTATCCTCAGGAATGGAACAGGGAGAATCTATCCATCCCTGTACAGTGTCTTCGCTGATGAAGTGCCATTTCTTTTTCTCCAGCATCTCTTTATTTCTGGCACTGTTGAGGTCAGGTGGGAGACAGAAGAATCTGGCTTGAGACTGGGAAGAAGCAACACTGTCAGAGCTTTTTTCAAATCCTAAAAAGTTTAGGGTTGTTTTTTTTTACATTCTCCATTGGCAAAGACTCTTATGGAAGCATAGGGGTTAACATAGCCTTTTAAATAAGCCCACAAATGTTACAAGCCTGCTTTTTTTTTTTTTTTTTTACTAGCCTGCTAGGAGTCTAGCAGTCTGTTTCTATGCTAGCTGTGGAATGGGGAGGAGGAAGGACAGAACTGAGAGACAGGATTTCTTTCCTCCCATGGACAGCATGGAAACCAAGCAGACTGGCAGAGCCGGTATGCAGTGGAGGACACTGCCTGTTGCCGCTGTCGAAGAAAGATTCAGCTTTCGCAGGGGAGGCCGGTGACTCCTGTGGCAGTGGGGCTCCTTATTTTTATATTTATTAATCCATTGTCCATTGCACACTGGCTGGGGCATGCTGGGAGTTGTAGGCCAAAAACATCTGGGGACCCAAGGTTGGAGAACACTGCTGTAATAGACAAGGAGCCCCACAGACATAGAAATCACCAGCCTCCCCTAGCTTTCTGTCCAGATAGCTTCTATTTGGGGGGGGGGGGGGAAGAGTGTGTACCCACACGTACACACACACACACACACGTCTTTCGCCTTGTTCTGCAAAATGTTTTGGGCTGGTTCCGGCCTCCACTAATAACATTCCTTTCCCATTCTTAAAGCCCCTCCACGCAGCTTACCTTCTCCCACCGGCATCTGCTTCATCCTCCTCAACAAGCGCTGCTGCAATGTCCTCAGGATTCGGTCCTTCTCCTCCCCCTCTCGCAGAACTTTCTGCCAGAGATGAAACAGATTCACCTCAGAAGCAGCTACAATAAGCACAAAGCTGAACCTGCCCAATCATAGGTGTAAAGCGGGCCGGCCAAAAGGTGCAATTCCTACTAAAGCCACTAGGTGGAAGCAAGGAGCTAGCCACAGCTAACTCCGCATGGAAAAGAGCTTGCTAGTTATTGGACCATAATGAGAGAAAACCTGTTAAGACTTATCATAAAATTCCCTGCTTGCCCTAACAAGAAAGAGATACCGGTAATCGTATTTTCTCAACCAAAAAAAAAAAAAAAAAAAAGCTTAATTTTATTCCTGCCACTGAAGCTAAAGAATTAAGAGTGCAAAACAGAGAGAAATGAGGCCCATAGGAAAAGCTCTTCGCTAAACCTTGCTAATGGAATATTTAATTTGAATCCACTTCTAAAGCTGGGCAAAGAAAGACTCCACATGACAGCTCCAATTAGTGAGAAAAGTGTTAACAGCAGAATTGGAGTAAGGTGCATATTACTCAAGGCTGGCCCAAGTCATTTTGGCTCCTGAGGCAGAAAATCCCTCAAGTGCCTCGCCCTAGAAAAATAACAACAAAATGAAAAAGTAACAATTTGCTGCCCTTTTATGACTCCCCAAAATCAGCTGCCTGAGGTGGCTACCTCACTTTGCCTAACGCAGGGGTGGGGGACCTTTTTCTGTTCAGTGTCATATTCCCTCAGGGGTAATCTGTTGGGGGCTGCATTCCAGCAGTGGGTGGGCCAGCAGTGGTTAGGGGCACCCCCTTTTCTCTCTCCCCTACCCTGCATTTCTCCACAGCAGTCTGCCAGGGGAGGGACAGATCGCTCTTGCAAAGTCGGGACTAATCACTTGGAGGAGGCTTTTGAAATTAGACTGAGGACCACATGAAATTAGGCCGAGGGCTACAGGTTGCCCACCCCTGTCTAACAATAGGGCTGGCCCTATATGGGAGAGGGGAGTGAAATCTCCCCCCCCCCCCATACACACACACACACCCTGCAACATTACCTCACTGCACTCTGCTATTTTTAAATCAGTTTCCTTCAGCCTGGTTCTGTCAACAGAAGCGAGGCAGGCGGGGAGAAAATTGCTTAGACCTATGGAGCACGGTGAGGTATGGCGGAGGAGGGGGCAGGTTTCTCTCCCATTCCCCACGTGGACTCCTTTTTGCAACAAGAGTAGAGCCGTCCACCCGTGCTTTACAGGTGAATGGGGCAAAACACATTTTTAAACATGCATGTGGTTGCTCTGCACTCCTAGTTTGGCTCCACAGGAATTCTTAGTTCAAGCGCTACCTCAGCCGTGGTCTTATCGAATAAAAGCCAGTTGCATATTATATTGTCTCTGCACCCCAACAGAGGACAAACAGCTTTTCTGTTTGATCCAAAGTCTTTTCTTGTCAGGTTTTTGTTTGGGGATTTTTTTTAGACTGCAATCCTATATCCACTTACCAGGGAGCAAGCCCCATTGAACTCAGTGAGCCTTCAAAGTAGATATGTATAGTATTGCACTATTGATACAATTTTCTCAGTCAGTTCTTGGGGGGAAAGGTACAGTATGTACAATCATTTTGAGCAAGCACAGAAGTTTGAGGTTTTCATGTGAGCATTTCCAGCTGAAAGTCTAAAAATCCCATTCCTGCTATTGAGACATTTCCCGAGTCTTGGGCTTGCTGCTAGTCTCCCGCTCCCTCAGAGTATCCCTTGACTTTTTTAGCTCACCTCCAGGGCATGGTCCTTTGCACCCTCCCTCCCCTGGAGTCGGGCCAGTTCTGCGCGACACTCCTCCGTCGCTGTGGCCCCCTGGGCCAGTTCTGACTCTGCCTGCACCAGGCACTTGCGTAGCTTTTCAGCTTCCTGTGACCGTTCTTGGGCATCCTGGGAATGCTGATGCAGCTGCCCCTGCAAAGGGATGGAGAAAGTGGAGTGGTTTTTTTTTTTTTAAAGAAGTATTTCCTTACATTTGTTTTTATTTATTATGAGCTGCTTTCATTGTTCCACAGAGAAGAGGGATATAAATATTAAAGTTGCAAAGGCCTGCGGTTAAACAGTAATCATCATCATCAGGCGATCACTCGTGACCGAGTAAGATTGTCTTCCGGGATAAAAGGAGGAAATTCTAAAGAAGATTGTGTAGACTCTAGCGATGGGTCCGTAAGTGACTGTGGAGGCCAATTCTAGATCCACACAGCTTCCCACAGTGAGGACACAGGTTACCAGATAGAAGATGGTCCTGTAAAGGATTCATTTGACGTGCTTTTCGCTTAGCACGTTTCTCCCTTTCACCTTGCACTCGGGCTTCTTCAAAGTCCATGGAACCTTTGTGAAAGGCCAACCTCCATTTAGATCGTTCATGGGCCAGAGCTTCCCAGTTTTCGATGTTTATATTGCATTTTTTTAGATTAGCCTTATGAACATCTTTAAACCTCTTATATTGACCACCGATATTCCGCTTTCCATCCTTGAGTTGGGAGTAAAGTAACTGCTTTGGGAGACGGCAGTCAGGCATTCGAACAACATGACCGGTCCACAGGTCTAAATACAAGTAACAGGCTTACACAGAAGTTACCGGTATATTTTTAAAGAAAAAGCAAGACATTTAAAATGAAGTTGAATATGTTTGGTGACAATGGCTCAACTGCCTGAAGCTCACACCTTGCGCTTTTGCAAGTCACTGGACAGTACTGACATTCCTCAGTAATTGCACTTGTGCTTTTAAACAGAAGCTTGATCTAAAGCCATTAGCAGGGCTTGATGCATATTTGCCACATCCTGAAAAATGGCACCTGATGGTTGCTGCAGATTGAGCTGCTGCTTAAAGGCACAGGAGCAGACCAGGCTAGGGTTCTTCTCATCAGTTGGCAATCCTATCTGGAAGGCACCAAAAGATTTGCTGAGCAACCGGGGAGAATTCCACCTGTGTGTGTGTGTCTACACACACACACACACACACACACACACACACACACACACACACCTCTACCTTCTAAAGTAAGAAGAGGTCTTGCTTCTCCACTCTACTCAAATTAAAGACAAAAATTCGGGAAAGGAGCCTGGATTGTCCCTAAGGCAGGGGGAGTCCCTACAGGCCACCCTGGAGCTACTGCCCCAATGCACACGCTTGCCCCCCTGTCCCCAACACTACCTGTAGTTCCCGTTCCCTGGCAGCAGCTGCATCTTCAGTCGCCTGCAGGCGTCTTTGCCACTGGGCTTGGATCTGCTCCTGCTCAGCCAAGGACTGGGCCAGCAAGGCTTCCTTCTCCTGGATCCGCTGGAGCAGCCCTGGGGCAAAATCTGGGCTGCCGAGGGAATTTGCGAGGGCCTTGGGCATACAGAGACGGAAGAGGTGATGTAACCAGCATTAGGGAGGAGTATTCGTACCTACTTTTGCTTTTCACAAGGAATAATGTGCACATCTAATCATGAACCTTTTCATGCTTTTACAGATGCTCAAGAGGGCAGTTTTCTAGCATAGGAGGCTGCTGAATCCCCAGAAAGTCACCAGGACACGTGTTATTCAAAAGGCAAACATGAGATTGAGGATACAGGCCTGTGGCTTATGCTGGCTCAGCTTGTCTGAGTGTGGAAAGCTAAGCAGGGTCAGGCCTGGTTATTTCTTGGATGGGAGACCCCTCCTCTAGTTTCCTGCATTGAGCAGGGGGTCAGACTCAATGGCCTTGTAGGCTCCTTCCAACTCTATGATCTATGAAATCTATGACTCTGGTTTAGCTCTGTAATGTGTAGGCAAGCAAGCATGTCTCCAATTCCCAAATATGGGCCACCCCTAAAGAGTTAATGTAATGATTTCTGAGGTACTGTCTCTGAAGAGCATCTTGGATATTTAGAGTGTGCTATATAAATGCTAAGTATTATAGAAAGCTGGAAAAATTTATGGGCGGCCCTCCAAGGCATTTTATATTAATACCACCATTCCACAGAGATACCTTTTCTATTAAAAGTGTCAGTTTCCCACATTATGCGGTGTGTGCCGACTACGATCACAGCATCTGAGGGATTCGAGGGAGTTACTCTCTCACTGCCCTATTGAAGGCTCTGGGCCAGTCCCTTTCACGGGGGGTGGGGGTGGGGGGGAGAGAAGCACTTCAATAATGGCCTAAAATCCTGGCACAGTGGTAGCCACAGGGTAAACTGGCAGTTCATTTTGAACAACGTAGTACTGGGAGAAGGGAGAGGAGCATGATGGGTCCCACAAAGGCGGCTTGTGGGTTAGCAGCAACAGCACTGCTGAATCTCTCAACTTCACCCCCTGGACATCTGACTCCATGTGTACTTTATTGGACAAATTAATGGAGAAGGCCATCGGTGGCTACTAGTCCTGATGGGCTATGTGCTTCCTCCAGTATCAGAGGCAGTATGCCCATGTACCCCAGTTGCTGGGGAACATGGGCGGGAGGGTGCTGTTGCACTCATGTCCTGCTTGTGGGCTTCCCACTGGGGCAGCTGGTTGGCCACTGAGTGAACAGAATGCTGGACTAGGTGGACCCTTGGTCTGATCCTGCATGGCTCTTCTTATGTTCTTATGTATTTTGGTATATTTGCAATAAGAGCCCTTTTAGATCAGAGCAAGGGTCCCACCTAAGACAGCACTGCCTTTCCAAGCGTGGCCAGAGAGATGCCGGCAGGGTGCCGATAAGCAGGACATCAGCTCGTTATAGCATTACATGTTTAGAAATCCAGTGGTACAGTCCTCCCAAAATGGTAGTTGTCGGGTTGAAGCCAGGACCTGCCTTCTGCAAGATGAAGGGCTCTGCTGTTGGAAGGTCCCCCCACCTGATTTTAGGGGGTCCACCCTGCTTCCCCATGCCACAGCTCACCCCATTCAGTAGAGTCCCCTAAGGCTTTGTGTGGTGTTCTCATGGGGCTAGGCTAGAGGGGCTGCCAGGAGAAGGAGGGGCAGGGACGTCCACTTCCCCCAGCGCAATTGATCCAGCTTCAATCTGGATCCTGTCCTTTAAACTGCAGGTGGATGGCTGGGATTTTGACATATAGTCAACAAGGGATGTACATGACAGGTTTGATACCGTCTGGCTGCTGTGCATTTTTATTGGGTTTTTAATGATGGCACACTGTGACCTGCCCTGGGGTGATTTTGTGATGAAGGACAGGAAATAAATTTCATCATCATCAATTTATATCCCACCTTTTTTCCCTTGCAAGGAACCCAAGGTGGCTTACAAGGTTCTCCTGCTCTTCATTTTATCCTCACAACAACCCTGTGAGGTAAGCGAGGCTGTGTATCAATGACTGGCCCAAAGTCACCCAGTGAGCTTCATGGCCGAGTGGAGACCAGAACCCGGATCTCCCAAGTCCCAGTCCAGCACTCTCACCACTACGTCACACTGGCTCTCCAATTATTTATAAATAAAACAAATGTCATGCTTAAATGCTCTACTATGCCAAAAAATTACCTGCATACAGAAAATTAGCAAAATGCAGAGAAGATGTATGCCACCCCCACCCCTTGTCCCCCTGATAAGCTACTATTCTACAGACAGGGCTTTTGATTTTTTTTAATGCAGTCTCCCACCTGCAGCCTGAAGTGGCAGAGTCCCTGAAGGGCTGTGCTCTATGATGTTTCTGACCATGTTGTTCAGCCCTTATCACCTGAGCCAGTGTAAGAGTAGCTACCTCCACATCCTTGGTGCTGCTGCTCAGCGCTTCCTGGAGGGCTTTGATTAAGGCTTCCTTCTCTTTCAAGGTCAGGAGCAAGGTTTGGTCATGCTGGTGCCAGGATTCTTGGGTCGAGGCACAGAGCGATTCCAGGCGCTGGATCTCCCGATCCTTCTGGTGCAGTACCTCACGCAAGGCCTGGAGAAAGAGGAACAATTGTAGAGGGTAAACAAGGCAGATAACCAGACAAGGCCCCAGACCAGGAGTAGGCAACCTCTTGGGCCTGTAGACACATCTGGAAATTAGAAAACCTGTCCTGGGCACAACCATAAAATGGCTGCCATGGGTGGACATGGCTAGTCCAAAGGACAAGTAACCTGCCTAGAGACATTCCTGGGGAATTAAGACGGCAGCAGCTAGAGGCTCCCACTTATTTATTCATTTGACTTATACCCTGCCTTTCTTCCAAAAATGGCACTCAATGATCTATGAAATCTATGACTCTAGTTTGACACTTCACTTTGAAGCAATCCCAGATGCCAGTAAGATTTTTTTTTTTAAAAAAAATAAAAATAAAAATTGGGAGAAGTAGAGTGTCTCGATGGACACCAAGGAAGGCGTCAGGGGCACATTGGTGCCCTCAGGCACCACATTGGCTACCCCATTCCCCAGACCATACCAGGCAACTCAAATCTCATGGATCTCCTTTTGTCCAAAGGCAAGAGCTGTAGCATCCGAGCCTCTGTCTCCAACAACCATAAGACCCAGACTGCTAACTCAGCAGACATTTTGTACCCAGGATTGTCGATCTAACCCTGGAAAAATCCAGATTAATTGTCCAGCAACAATGGACCAAAAAAAGGAGAGAGCTTAAAATGTCACGTGACATTTTGTGAATTGAAAAGAAAAAAAACGTTGAAAGGCAGGCGAGATGAAGTGAGAACACTAGGAAAGTCCGCAATTGAAATTAAGGTGAAATGAAGTGGGACTACAGGTGCTTGCAGATGATGCTTTTATTGTGCAATTGAACTGCCTCATTCATGGAATTTTATAAGGGTAGATGTTGTCTTCAAGGTGTAGCTCGCCTGTGTTTTCTTCCATCTTTTTTATTAACAGAAGAAATCTGTTAAGGAAGAAAAGACGGAACAGCTGCACAGTGCTTTGATTGGTAGCTCTAGGAACCCTCCATCTGGAAGCACCCTACATTTCCCATGATGCCATGCAAGACCGCACTGCTCCCCACATTCTTCTTAAAGCACAAGGCAAGACCATGCCATCCATGTTCATCTGGACTGAGGCAGACCTATCAGGTCAACAAACATGTGTAGCCATGAGGGCTAGAAACTTGTTGGTTTGGTTTCTTAAAAGCAAGCCAAGCTTCTCAAAATTCTGTAACAAGTTGTCAGACTTGATTCAAAATTCAAAAACTATCAGCCTTGCACTTCCTTCAGGAGAGGGCAGGGCTTGAATTACTTTTCCCATGATAGCCTGCCATTGTAGTGACCTTAATACCAGACCCTTTCTCCCTTAATCCCAGTACTCATCTCTCCACTCATACATGCAGGGTCTCCTCTCCTGTGCGGAGGGCAGTGTTGAGTCTTGCCAGGTCTGCGTCTTTGTCCTTCAGCGCCTCCTGAAGTTGCCTCAGTTCTCGGTGCACAGACTCCAATGCCACAAATTGACTGGACAAGGTCTTCTGTGGAGGCAAAAAAGTGACAGAGAAGGTGAAACTGGGAGGGAGATCAGGAGGCACCTTATATCAAGTCAAACCAATGGCTTTCACCAAGTGTGGGAAGCAGGTTGATGAGGATCTACTGGGGGTAGATCAGTGGATGATTGCTAGTCAATCAGCAAGGGTTTCCGACTCCTAAATTTTTAACAATAGTGACAACAAAAATTCACACTTGGTTCCCTCCTGCTCCGTCATCCCTGCCACTTTGCACCTGACTCCAATTGGTGGACTTCGCAGTATTTATTTATTTATTACATTATATTATATTTATTATATTTATATCCTGCCTTTTTTCCTGCAAGGAACCCAAGACGGCTTACATAGGATAAGATGGAGAGGAGGGTGACTAACAACCCTGCGAGGTAGGTCAGGGTGAGAGTCAGTGACTGGTCCAAAGTCACCCAGTGAGCTTCATGGCCGAGTGGGGACTAGAACCCGGATCTCCCAAGTCCCAGTCCAACACTCTCACCACTACGCCACACTGGCTCTCAACTAGAGTAGTAGTTAAGAAAAGAAATTTCAAAAAGCTGAAGTCTGCCCATGCCTGGCTTGCCAGCCAATACAATCTACCTTTCACTGGCAGGAGCATTCTCAGTCACTGCCCTGTGCTGCCACCCAGGCCAAAACAGAACCTTTGAACAGAAGTCAAGGATCTTCTACATCAAGGGTGCAGAACCTCCTTCAGCCAGAAGGCTGAATTCCATTTTGGAGAAGCTCTCCGGGGGTGCGGGGGGGGCGTATTCTAGTGGTGGATGGTGCAAAAGGTTCTGCACCCTTGTAGCTTGGGACCATCCACACATGAAACACATGCTCTGCTACATCCTACCCCAAACAAGCCAAGATTCCTGGCTCTTCCCTGAAGGGGCAAGCAGCACGTACCGTATATTTTTGTACATTACCTCTAAAGCCTTGTCTCTCTCCTTCAGGCGCTGGGCCATTTGCTTGATCAGGGCTTCCAGCATGATGGGCTTGACCCTTGGAGATCCAAGGGACTGCAAGATGACCAGACAGTCCTGGGGAAGAGAAGGAGGATGGCAGATGGACAGCCTGTCACTTATAGGCCTGAATCCTTCCCTGCCTCCTGTTTCTCTCCCTCACTTTTATATTCCCCCCCCTACTTCCGTTGCCAGTTGGGGACGAGGCACCTGTGCCTCCAATGTCTTTTTAATTTAAAAAAAAAATTAAATTATATTTTGTTTATCACATTTTTATCCTGCCCTTCCTCTAGGGAGCTCAAGGCAGCCTACAAAGTTCTTTCCACACACCACCATTTTACCCTCACAACAACCCTGTGAGGAAGGCTAGGCCAAGAGCATGTGACTAGCCCAAAGGCAAGCAGCAAGCTTCATGGCTGAGCGAAGATCTGAATCCAGGTCTCATTTTGTGCTTACAGCAGGCAGAAATCCAGTGGCTGGAGCTGTTCCCAAGCCTGCAATTCCAACCGTGCCAGCACAAAAAGAGTGCCGCTGTTGAATTTTTTCCAGATTCAAAAGGAACCCTGCCAGAACCTTGGCACTCTCATTCCCCCCTTCTGAACTCTTACTGACTCCTTTCATCATCTGCTTGGGAGAAAGGAATTCACCAGAGAGAGACGGCATTCTGGAATGCCAAACGGTCCTCTCTCTCCCCACCCTCACCTGCAACACCCCCTCCTTGCTCTGTAGACACCTTGTCAGCTGCTGGATCAGCCGCTCTTGGCTACTTGTGGTCTTCTCAAGTAGAATTCCGGCCTCCTATGAGAGAGGCAGACAATGAAACAACAGGAAGGTTTTTGCTCCCTTCGGTGCAAGTACGAATGCCAGCGTAGGGCTCAGAGGGGCAGGAAAGAGAATGCACAGAGACCGAGGCAGGGATGGCCCAAGACGTTTTACTGCCTGAGGCAAAGGACAAATTGGGGGGCCCTCCACACGCCATTCCCACCCCATGTACAGAAGCAGACCAGACTGGCATAGGGTGGCCACTTACGCATCACCAGAAAAAAAGAGGAAAATGGTCACGCACAGCCCACCCACAAAGAGGACAGATTTAAATAATATTTGGATATGCTAATATCTACAAAGCCATAAATGCAAATTTAGAAAGAATTAGTACATAGAAATACAGTACATCGCACCATAACGGGGAAGGCTGTGACCTGTGCGTGCCTGTTCCGTCTGCTGTCCAGGGGCTAGCTGTGAATGGGCGACTTCAGAGCCTTTGGTGCTCTCCCTTCTTAGCAGTTCTTTATCTTTAAATGGGATTTGGACTGGACAGCTCAACGAGAGAGTCGCCCCAGCCACCCAAGGCAGCTGAATCTTAGTTCAGTACTGGAAATGGGACACACCGTCTTCCACCACACCTAAGGGCTGCCCTCCATTCCGTCAGGGGCCTTTCCCAATAGCGGTCTGTGTAACAGCAGGAGAAGACAACATGTGGACACAGCCAGCCAGCTGGCCGGCCGTCCCACCAAGCCAGCAAGAAGCAAGCATTGCCGCCACCAGGACTCTGGCTCACAACAGTGAGAATGCCCTCAGGCTCGGGAGGAGATGGGAGGCCGCTGCCACTCCTCCTCAGCACCTGCTGCCTGAGACAGCCGCTTCACCCTGCCTCATGCTAGGAGGCCCCTGAGGGAGGGCTCCTACACCTTGAATAGGCATGTGGGAAAGAGAAGCTTATCATTTGGGAGCGGCAAGGGGAAAGTCAGCAGCTGCCAGAATTTCCTCTCCTGCACAACTTCTGTCCGTGTACAGCAGGGTTGCAGAACATCAGGCCTGCGGGCCAAATTTGGCCAGCCTGAGGCCCCAAACCAGCCCACTGGGGTTCCCCAGGCGGCCACATCCCCTGCCCCCACCCCCTTTCCCCTGTCCACCGATTGTCTGGTGGTCTTCCTGGTTCTGTGCAGGTGTTCCCCCCCCCCCATTCTAAAGGGTTGAAATGCCTCTCCTAAGGCTTAGTGACCGGCAGGAACAGCTTTCCGCTAAAATATGCTGTTGCTTCTGGCCCCGCCCTTTTGCTTTCGGCCCCGCCCCTTTTGCTTTCGGCCCCGCCTACCAAAATGGAATTCGGCCCTGGGACTAAAAGATGTTCCCCACCCCTCCTGCCCAGGAAATGAGAAAGGCACAAAAGCAGAACGCCTCTACCTGACCCGCAGCCTCTCCCCGTTTCTCCCGAGAACTCCTGAGCTCCTCTTCGGCGGCTTCAAGACGTTCCTTCAGGTTGTCAAAAGCCCCTTGGAGATCCTGGTGGAGCATCTGCTGAGCTTTGGGCTTTGAGAAGGAAACAGGTTTAGCGAGCATGTTGGCCTGTGAGCCAGGATTCCTGGGTTCACACAGATTATTTTGGCTTCCGGAAAGGGTTTCGGGGTCTGACCTGCAGCTCCAGGGATTCAGCCTCCTTACAGGGGTCTCTGGGGGAAGGAGTAAACTCCTAGGGTTCAGTGCCAGAAAAACCATTGGAGGAGGCTATTTTCTGCTTGGTGAGGGCTTTTGCAGTTCACCCCATCTGACACCATCCCCATATCCCTCACATTCTGCCCTGAGAGATCAGGCACAGGTGCCATCTTTCACCCCACTAGGCTCCTCCCCTATACCACAGGCCCACCTCCTTTTTTACCAGGCCCTGCCCCTTGGTGTAAGCCTAAGACCTGGGGACCCTAGTGAGGGCCCATTGTGGCAGCCACACACAGGTGGGGGGGGGGTGCTAGTCTCTAGGGCAGCCTGCCCCATCCTGGTATCCTCTTGACATTTTGGACTACTGATCGGTCTCAGCCAGTGTGGCCAATGATGGGAGTTGTAGTCCAAAACACCTGGAGGGCACCAGATTGGGGAAGGCTGCCCGAGGTTATGACAACCCTCCCTTATGTTGAGGATTGGCCAGGTTTTGTTTTTTTTAATTATTAGCCTCGTTCCTTTGCCTTTTCAGGATCTGGACTGAATTTGAGTCCATAAGACGAGAAGAACCAGTCCTGCTCTTGTGGCTTTAGCAGTAGCCTGACATGCAGGGACTGTTTGAAGTTAATATGACCGGCAGAGCCTCCATTCTGGCCAAAGCAGTCCCATTGGATTCTCAGGAAGGGAAGACTAATTGTTGGGCAGAGATCCCCAGAGAGGAATCCAGGCAGGGCCGGTGTCAAGGTAGACATGATTGGGCACCTGCCAAGGCCCCATGCTCAAGCTGGGGCCTGCTGACAAGAGCCCCCTGGACCTGCTCTTCCTCTTCACCATTGCAACCTGCTTGTTCATGTGCCCCTTACTCTGAGTCAGGCAACAGTGGTGGGGAGAAGGAGCAGCAGCAGATGCCACGGCCTCCGTGCTCCCTGGCTTTCTGCCTGTCAAGTGGTAGCAATTATGGGAAAGAGGATGCAGAGCAAGAGCAGCTGGTGACAAAGATAGATTCATTGAGCAATGGGGCCCATTCAAGGTGTCTTGCCCAAGGGCCCTCCAAACCCTGGAGCCAGCACTGACCTGAGGTTGGTTTCCCCTCTTCTGTGTGCCTCTTACCTTTGACTCCAACGGCATAAACTCATCCACCACTTCTTCATAGGCGTCCTGCCCCAAGGGGCTCTCCCTTCGGGGTGTGGGCATGCGCCTGTTCCCTGCCAGCACTGGGATCTTGCTGCCCTCCGGTGCTCTAAGCTGCTTCCTGCTGATGCCCATTAGGGCCCTCAGAGCCTCCCACACCAGATCCGGCTCCGGCAATGTATCCAACGACAGCATCGAACACGACTCAGCATCCCCCAGGCTCTGCGACCGGAGGGAGGCCTGGGAGCTGGCGCGATGCACCGTGGGCATGCTCTGGGATTTGTCCCGGCAGAGGGGGAAGACAGGAGACAACAGACCCAGCCGTCTCGGGGTCTGGCACACCCACTCGTAATCAGAGTCCGCCACCCGGAGCCCGTGGCAGCTGCGGCACTGCCGGTTCCGGCACGGCGTTCCCGGCTGGCTGCCGCCACCACTGCCCTCATTTGCCCAGCACTCGTATTCAGAGAGGGCCATGTCATCCTGCAACAGTCGCTGGTATCGGACGTGTGGCAAGTCTGCTATGCTGGCCGAGATCTCCTGGCCCGCGTAGGACACACAGGCATTGTCACCCGGGAACTGCCGTGCATGGATGTGGCGCAGGGAGCGGGCCAGCTGGTCTTTTTCGGAAAGCAGGCGCTGGAGGCGGTCAATGGAGAGAGCTTGCACCCGGGCAATGACGGTATCGAACCGGTAGACTCGGCCCAGGGCCTGCGCGCATTTTCCGCACAAGAACTCTCCTTGTCCGTCGCCACGCTGGGGCAGCTCTCGGCTGAGGACATGCGACAGCACCACCAGCAGGTCAGGGCGCGAGCTGCCGCTGCTGCGGCTGAAGAGCCATCGTCGGTGGTTCCCACGCAGCACCGTGCCGCAAAGGCGGCAGAAATTGTTGGTGCTATCCATGAACCCTGAAGAAAGGGGCGCGGTGAAGAAAAGAGAACCCTGTACTCGCAGCTCCTCTCTGTTTTCTGATCCCACCCCCACCTAGCTCTGTGTGGTTATCAATTACTACAAGATCTAGAATTTCTACAACCCTAAGGGAGTACCATCTCTACATTCAACAGCATAGTCAGTCTAAGAATAGCTGAAGTTTCTGGATTTTTTTATCTGGATCTTCAGGCCCTATATTTTTCTCTAGCATTCTAAATCTACTTTCCTAACAATGGGGTCCCAATTCTCTCTCCAAAATTCTACTGCTTAGCACTCATTTCTGGATCAAGTTCTTGTTTCCGGATCACTCCCAGTTTCAATTTGATTTGTTAATCTGGTCCTTTGAAATTCAGGTCTGGTCTGGCCCCAATAGAATCCAGGAACCAGTTTCTAGATTCTTGGCTTTCCCTTGATCAGAACCTACTCTGGATGCTTCTAGAAGCAGTGTATAAATACCTGAGTACCCAGAACTCCTATTGAAAACATCTGATCTCAATACAATCTGAGATTATATCCAAGAAACAGCTAAAGCCAGTATCTAGATACTGGTAATTATCCAGTTTAAAGCTGCATTTTTCCACTCCAGTTCTGGAGTGCCTACATTTGCTATAGTCTGTTTGCTACTTCTAAAAATAAACCCTTTTATGATAACTACCTGAATCTCAAAATATGGGTTGTATAATATTAGCCACACAAAATCTAAAATGTATTTCAACTAATAGTATTGGTTGTGAATCTAGATTGTTGCTGTGTCTGTTCTAGATTTCTATTTAGACATCTTTTACCTAGCATGGAACATAGTTTTAACCTGGAATATGACTCACTCAGAGACTTGTAGGGTAACTGGGGATTCAGGGGATCTAAAACACTAAGATTCCATATTCCAGCTGCTCCCTTTCCTGGTAGCAACTGGGTGCAAGAAAAGGAATTATGAGTTCTAGAGTAAGTGTATTAGAATGTGGATTCTTTGATAAAAAGTATTTCCAACTGGGAAAACATCACAGGGCTAGATAGTTCTGGTCAGTTGAACGTCTGGATATCCTCTCTCCCCTCCAGATTTCACAATCTTCTTGTTCTGGATCTTTGCCTAGAAACACTGGAAAAATTAGTTCCGTGGTTCAGAATAGAATTTGGTTTCTGCAAGAATGGTTTTCACTAGACACCACTAGACCTCTTAGATTGCCCAAAGGAGTCCAAGATCTTGTTTATCTGGGATTCAAACCCTGGTTTTGTGGGTCAGACTCTGAGCATCTACAGTATGGAAGTCTCGGCACTTACATCCGCACATAGAGACTACATGTTATGTGGGGAGGGGGTGAACGAAAGGGAGAAACGCTCAGAGGAATGCCTTGCCTTCTTATTTCTAATGCCCAACGACCTCTCCACTCCAGTCAACACACCCCACCTACATCATATTCACACCCATCATCTTCTGAAATGGAAACTCTGTGAAAAATAAGATATTTATATATGTAGAGCTACAATATTTATATTCCACACAATAATCTAAGTTCTCTGGGCAGCGTTCAATAAAACTGAAACCAATTCATAGGGTCACAAGGATGAACCATCCCAAGTCTTTGCAGTGAGGCAGGATTTGGTGGAAAGCCATTCTGAGAAGACAGTACTGGGAGGTGGGGAATGGAATGAAGACCAACGTTCAAGCCCCCAGCCCCCTTCCAGCTCAAACTGCTGATGCTACAACTGTAGCATCCTCCCTCTCTGGTATTCCTTATGCTTTCCTCTCTTTCCTAAAGTCCCAGCAAGCCGTTATTTTGTTTCAGCATCAGTCACCCTCCTATTCTGCCATATGTGGGATACCAATACTGGCCTACCTTATAGGGCTGTTATCAGGGCTTTTTTTCTGGTGGAACTCACCGGAACTGAGTTCCAGCACCTTTTCTTCTATTAATTGCATTACAATTTAATCGCCATCTACTCCCGAGGAAATGTAAGCCAAGAGTTCCGGTACCCTTTTCTCCAGAAAAAAAGCACTGGCTGTTATATTACAGGGCTGTTATATATACCAAAGGCCTGTGGCTTACGCTGGCTCAGCTTGTTGGAGTGTGGAAAGCTAAGCAGGGTCAGGCCTGGTTATTACTTGGATGGGAGACCCCTCCTCTAGTTTCCTGCATTGAGCAGGGGGTTGGACTCGATAGCCTTGTAGGCTCCTTCCAACTCTATGATCTATGGAATTTATTTTATTTATTTATTATATTTATACCCCGCCTTTTTTCCTGCAAGGAACCCAAGGCGGTTTACATAATCCTCCTCTCCATTTTATCCTCACAACAACCCTGTGAGGTAGGTTAGGCTGAGAGTCAGTGACTGGCCCAAAGTCACCCAGTGAGTTTCATGGCTGAGCGGGGACTAGAACATTTTATTTATTTGTTGGTTTGTTAGATTTGTAAGCCACCCAACTGGCAAATATCCTCGGGGTGGTTTACAATAATAACACCCCGCCCAAAGCAACAATAAAATAACTTTCAAAAATGCAACAATAAAAATATCAGAGTAATACAATATTAAACATTTGAAATATTTTTAAAAATCCATTCAGGAACATATGCAAACATTCTAGAGGCTATATACAAGTACTGAGTATTATTATCCACAACATAAGGCTTTCTGTGTCGTTTTGAGAATTCTTGCTATCTAGCATAGCATAGCAAAAGAAATGCCCTCTAGTCTAGCCAATCAGTGCAGCTCCCTCCACCCTGCACATCAGAGATGGGGAACCTCCAAGCCAAATTTGGCCTGCCAGGCAGGCCCATCCAGCTGAAGCCCCTCCCCCAAGCCCCACCCCTTCAGGACTAGCAGGAAGAGGAATCCCCATGGTTATCTCATACCCTCCAACTGTCCTGAAAACCCCTGGACCTTCAGGAAAACCACTTCTCCCTTTGTTATGCAAAGTCCCAAATTCTCCCTTGCCTCCCGCAAGCTGCTTTAAACTTTTAGCTTAGCTGCAATTTTGCTGATGGCCCCTTTAAGAAACAGTAAGCAGGGAGGGAACAGACGCTGGGGGGGGTGCGTGCGCGCATGCGCGCGCCCCCACACCCAAAAAGAAAAGGAGGTGGAGGCGGCACCAGCTTGCCTGGACATGATTCCTATCTTTATATTGCCACAGATTTTGTTTCCTAGCGGAGCTGACTCTTTTGCCTCTAACAGGTGAGTTTACAGTGTCAGAAGGAAATGCAAGAAAGTTTCCCTTCTCTCTGAAGCTCTGTGTTTGGGGGTGTAGGGTGGGTGGGTAAGCTTCACCTGTTGAATTTGTGCCAATCCTGACAATTTTAAAACAAAAAGAAAGGGATTGCCCATGAAAAACATCAGATATCAACAATTAAAGATTTAAGTAAGGTTAAAAAAAAATTACAAAAGCCACTTATAAAATATTGTAAAATATGTAATAATCATAATATATCAGATATTATATAATAATACAATTCTGGAAGTCATCTAGCACTGGCGCTGCTGCTGCTATCTTTTCTAGCAAGGAGCAGCATTTCACAATTATCCCTCAGTTACATGATACTTCTTCACACAATGCATAATCAATTTGCTGCCACAAGATGTGATGGTCAGTGTTGTAGATTGCTTTAAAATATACATACTTTCCTGTGAGTAAGTCCCATTGAATGTAATTGGACTTACTTCTGAGTACACATGCATAGGATTGCACTGTTGTTCTGTTTTCAGAGCAGTGGTAAATTTTACTTGGCTCTACCTGTGTACCCCATGTGAAAGTCTTTTTCTAACACATGCTGAAGTGCCATGGAGAAAGCTCTCTACAGTAATGATTAGGATTATTCTGCAGGGATTTTGGATTGGTTTTTTTAAAAATGCAGAAAACACATCCTCCTCAAGAGAAAGAAAAAATCCCAACTACCTCAAATAGCAGCAACAATCATCATTCCATTTTGGCATTATTGTTCAATCACAGTGTTGTTGTTCTTGTTTTTTTTAATAAAATACAATAGAACCCACATGCTTTTTTCTGAGTGGAGAAAATAGGAGCTTGCAGGGTGGGCCTGTGAACCACTTTGCACACTCAGAGATATCTAAATGGTAAATATTAGTATTTCTTTGGCAAACTACTAATGAGAACAAGGCCACCATGGAGGGATCCATTTTTAAAGTGGGAGGGAGATCTTTAAAATAAGGAGTTCCCTGCACAATGTGGGTAAAGTAGGCTGAAAGTTATGTTTGACTGAAATAATGGCATAATATTCCCCGGTTTACCCCTTCCTACCATTTGTAGTCACCTCTATATTACATTTTACATTGTAAGCTCTTTGGGCAGGGAACTGTTCTCTTATACTCGTTAAAGCATCATGCATATTGATGGTATAATAATGACAACAACTGCAATCACCATCATCATGGGTCTGGATGATGGTGGCTTCAGAGTGGTCAGAGCCCTTAAATGGTTAGAGCATCCTGGGGTGGGTGGCTATACCCTTGGCCACACCCTCATGTTGCCTGGCCACACCCTCTTGATCACACTTTCATGTTGTTTAATCATACCTCTTACAAATTCACATGTGTGTCCCTATTTTCACCTGTGAAATGTTGGAGGGTATGTTATCTCCAATGGCTGATCAGAGAGAACAGCAAAGGATCCCCCCCCCCCCCCCCCCCCCGCGCTGCTCCAGTCCCAACTGGAAAGGTGAGCAGCTAGCCAAGGGCAATTCCTCCTGTTCTCTCCAATCACTTATCAGAGATGACAGCTATAAGTGCTGAGTACTAAGTGCTTTGCCCACCCTGCATCCTCCCATGGGGAAGGTGTGGGACAGGTGAAACCAGATCCCCTACCAAAGTGTCAGGTGGAGGAAGGCTCCTCCATGGGACAGCTTTGTTGCACATGCGGGCTTTCCCCAGTAGTGAAGCTAGGTCCCCCACCAAGGCAGAGTACGGTACTTTTGCATCAATGACAGCTTGGTTCATATCATTAATCAAAATTGTCTGCTGAAAACAGAAAAGAGTATTTGCCCGAACACAGCACACCAGAAGTACCTGCAGGGCAAGGAATATGTTTGACAAATACACACCCAAGTTTTAAAAAGCAAAACAAAACCAACCAGAAATTCTACAGACTGCAACACACTCTAATCTCCTTGCAGTAGAATTCCTTCTTCCCTCCAGCCAGGGCTGTGCATGTTCTACGGGCTTGCTCTGCAAGCACGCATTAAACACAGAATGTGACATATCAAATACCTTCACTCTCATGTTTAAAAAAGAAGACGAAACACACATTTCTAGTCCTCCTGGTTTTTAAACTACCGGTACTAAAAAATTCTAAGTTGAAGGCCAGAAGAACACACAAGTCAGTAAGTGATGTAAACTCAGCAAAGATCTCATTGGCAGAATTTATTCTGATCCCTGCCAGCTCAATCCTGTGCACACATACTCAGATGCAAGTCCCATTGTGTTCAATGGGACTTACTCCTAGGTACGTGTATATAGGTTTGCAGCCTCACTTTTTTTCCCCTGCCTGCAAAACTGGGATTTGTGATGACAGTGTGTGCTCAGTCTGTATACACTGTTTTAATCCTGGGCATGAAAGCAAAACTTATTTACTTAGTAGTCTCTCAAAGACTGAGAGAAATGTTTCTCTTCGGGTGTGACTAAAGAGAGTACCGTAGCTAGAATCTGAGAGCCAACTCACATGTTACACATTTCCAAAATAAAAATAATTGAATGCTGAATTAATGAAATCAGCAAATATATTTTAAAGCATTTTCATTTAAAAAAAAAGGTTTAAAAAACTTGTGGAGAAAGCCAACCTAAAACCCCTGTCTGACACACACACACTCACCAAGGAGGGGGGAAGGAGGCCCAGGGAGGGGAGACAGCCAGTCTCCACAGATGCAAAAGGGGACAAACAACATCTGCATAGAATCACCCCAGGGGGGAAGGCAGGAAGCATCCCCAGGTTCCTCAATGCTCTCGTATATCAGCCCCATCTACATAAGACTTGAATTCCTTGCCAGAGCAGACACTTCGGCACCATAAGAAAGGGCCATTCAACACCACAGGATGGGACCATTAAGCAAGTGGCTTCAAAGGGACCCCACCCCACAGGGGGAAGGTGGCAACCCACCTGATTGGCCACCCACCTGAGGAGGGTGGCAACCCACCTGATTGGCCATCCACCTGAGGAGGGTGGCAACCCACCTGATTGGCCGTCCACCTGAGGAGGGTGGCAACCCACCTGATTGGCCGTCCACCTGAAGAGGGTGGCAACCCACCTGATTGGCCACCCACCTGATTGCAGAGGGAGGGGCTACCTGAAACCCAAGGTATAAAACACCCTGCGCAAAGGAACTGAGTTGTTGGACCTGATCAGCAGCCTTGCCCCATGCTTGGGGTAAGGGAACGAAGGGATCGGCAACCCCGGGTAGCAGCACCCGGCGTGCTCCAGCTAGCTGAAATCACTGGCCGCTTGGGTTGACCGGACCCCCGGGAAACCAAGCTGAAATCACTGGCCGCTTGGGTTGACCGGACCCCCGGGCAACCAAGCTGAAATCACTCACTAGCCGCTTGGGTAGACCGGACCTCCGCCGGGAACCCAGCTAGCAGCATGCGGTTGACCGGGCCTCTGCTGGAGCCCGAGCTGAACTAACTAGCTGAGAGCCCTGAAATCACGGTGTCCTTGAGACTTCTTGCTTGCTACTTTGTGCTGTACTGATAAGCTGTATTGCTGGCGTGTGTCTGGGTTTGTGAAGGTCATTTTGTAAATAAACTTGTTTTATAAAAGATACTTTTGTGGCTATAAGTTATCCCTTTGTTCTAGGCTAAGGGTGATAGTCGCTGGGGGACCTCGGAGAAGGCCCGCCCCCAGGACTCGCTACCCCCTTAGTATTGAACCCGCGCAGAAGACCAGGTTGGCGGTCTTCCACTTGGTGGCAGCGGTGGGATAACTTATTAGCCCAGAATATCTCCCAGACCCAAAGTAGCAAGAGCCTAAGGATCACCATGGGTGACCCAGAGCCTGACGGAGCAACTGGGGGAGCCGAGCCATGGCGGCCCCTGCCCGCAACCCCCATCACCCCGGGGTTGGCGGCGCTGATCCGGCTGACGGAGCGGCAGAGGGAGCTGCTGGCAAGTCTGGGGCCGGGTGCCCGACCCAGGGGCCGCCCTATCCCAGTTCCAACAGATGGGAGAGAGGATGTGTGGACCGAGGACCCCGCTCCCCTGGAGCCCTTTGAGCTTCCCTCAGACTGGATGGCACACGAGCGGGAGAGGATGGCCCACGAGCGCGAAATGATCCAGATGCAGATGGAGCTGGCCAAGATGCAGCTTGAGGCGGGGAAAACTCCCCCGATTGTCCCCTCCGCTCCTCCCCCTCCATCGTGGGACCGCAAGGCGTTTCCCTACTACAAGCCAGGGCAGGATGTCCTGATGTTTTTCTACATTTTTGAAATGGCGTGCCAGGAGCAGCGGGTCCCCGACAACTTGCGGTTGTCCGCCCTGCGAACCCAGGTCAGTGGGGACCTGGCTGACCTCCTCGGGGCTCATCTGCGGAAGACCCCGGCAAGCTACGAGGCGTTCAAGGCAGCGGTCAGGCAACACTTCGCCCTCTCCGCCGAATATTGCCGGCGAAGATTTCGAGAGGGTAGACCTTCCCCTGGGACCACCCACGTGGCATGGGCAGCCCAGGTGATGCACGTCTGCGAGTCCTGGGTGGAGGCTTCCCGGGCCTCCACCCTGAAGGAAGTTGTCGAGCTGTTCGCCATGGAGCAGTTCTTCACCACCATCCCGAAGGAGCTGGCCGCTGTCGTGAGGGATCAGAAGCCCCGTACCTGTGAGGCGGCGGGGATCATGGCCGACGAGATGGGGCTATACCGGACGGCCCCATCCACCAAGGGAAGTTCCGCGGCCGTGGCCGAGAAGAACCTGGAGCCGGAAAAGGGCCTGCCCCGACGGCACGGGGAGGCCCCTCGGACCAAGGGGAACCAAAACCCTCGGTCTGGGGCCTGCTTCCACTGTAACGACATGGGACACCTGCGGCGGGATTGCCCCAAGCTCCAACCCAAGAACCGGGATGCCCGTCCCTCGCCGAGGAAAGTAGGACGCGTCGCGGGTGCTGCAGCCGCTCAGGACGATGACAGTGACGACGAGCGACGGTCGGTCCTCTCCCTCCATGCAAGCATCCCCGAGGATCGCGGTGCCGAGGAGGAACTCCAGGAGTGGGATTCCTACCGTCCTGAACCCCGTGCATCGCTGTATCGCATCGCCTCCCCGGACCAGCTGAGATGGAGCCGCAAGCAATTCTGTGAGTCCATCTATGTCAATAATGTTCCCAGGGTGGGGTATAGGGACACTGGGGCAGATGTAACGGCTCTGCCCCGGGACCGCGTAGAGAGGTCCCAACTTTTGTCAGGACGTACGTGTACGATCAAACCCTATAACTCCCCCGACATCACCGTCCCCATCGCCCGGGTCCGGATCAAGTACCAGGGGTGGGAAGGAGAGTTGGACGTAATCATCCATCGCCAAAAGGAGTGGGGCATCATCATCGGGAACGACCTCGCGTTCCGGGTGGCCAAAGCTAAGATGGGGGTCGTCACCCGGGGACAGGCAAGGCGAGGGGGGCCGCCCGTAACCGCACCGGTCCCAAAGCCTAAGCCCGTGCCCCTTCCACCACCCGGGGTGACCCCATCCCCTGCGGGGCACCCCGGGGAAAACCAGGCCATAGCGGAGCCCCCGAAGAACGAAGGGTTTGCTCAGATGGCTAAAGACTTTGGGACACAAGCCCAATTCAAGGAAGCCCAGCGACTGGACCCGTCCTTACGAGAGTGTCGCGCTCTGGCCAACCAAGACCCCGGGGTATCCCTTGCCACGGAAAGATTTGTCTGGGACAATGGAACTTTGTACCGGGAGTTCGAGCCAAAGGGGGAAGTGGCACCGGGGCGCAAGCAAAGGCAACTGGTGGTTCCCCAACGGTACCGCCGCGCCGTGTTGCACCTCGCCCACGACGTGGCATGGGGAGGACACCTGGGGCAAAAGCGGACCCAAGCTCGAATTACAGAGGGGTTCTACTGGCCCATGATCGCCTCCGACATTAAGGCTTACTGTCGGTCCTGCGATGTGTGCCAGCGAGTGGGACACAATCGCGATCACCCAAGAGCTCCCCTTCAGCCTTTTCCGGTGGTGGGGATCCCCTTTGAACGGATTGCTATGGACATAGTGGGTCCCCTGAACCCGCCCACCAAGACGGGGAAGAAGTTTGTACTGACGGTAGTGGACTTTGCCACCCACTACGCGGAGGCTTTTGCGCTCGCCTCCATCTCTGCAGCCAGCCTGGCTAAGACTCTGCTCTCTCTCTTTGCCCGCTTGGGAATGCCCCGCACGGTCGTGTCGGACTGCGGCACCGGGTTCATGTCTAAACTGTTCCAGAAGATGTGGGACCTGGGGGGGGTTGACCATGTAACTTCGGTGCCTTACCACCACGAGACCAACGGACTGGTTGAACGCTTCAACCAGACTTTGGGGAAAATGATCCGGGCGTACGCTAGCCGTCACCCGGGAACTTGGGACCAAGCCCTACCCTACCTCCTCTTTGCCTACCGAGATGCTCCGCAGGAAAGCCTCGGGTTTTCCCCGAATGAACTGATGTTTGGCAGAGAACTACGGGGGCCCTTGGCTTTGTTGCGGGAGGGGGCTGCCGGCAGTTCGCCCGTGCCGGTTCACACTTTTCTGCGGCGGCTACGGGACACCCTCCACAGCGTTCGAGAAGCCGCCCAACAGCATCTGAAGGCAGCCCAGCAGCGGCAAAAGGAGTTGTATGATAAAACCGCAGTAGCCCGGACTTTTGAGGTGGGTGATAAAGTGCTGGTTCTGCGTACCCTCAAAACGGACAAGCTGTGTCTTAAGTGGGAGGGTCCGGGGACTGTAGTTGAGAAACTTGGACCAGTCAACTACAAAATACTCTTTGCTGGGACTCCTGGAAAATGTAAAGTGTTTCATGTGAACATGTTGAAATTGTATGTGGACCGGGGTGCGGGACTGGGCTGTGTGAAGGAACATAATGATAAGGATTTCGCTGATGGGGATCTGTTGGGAGAATGGGGGGATGGTGGGGGAATGGAAGAAATCTCACTGTCACCCGCCCTGTCCGAGGCTCAGCGGGAGCAAATGAAGCGGGTGCTGGATGAATTTGGGACCATGTTCTCAGACCGCCCCGGGCGGACCCCACTCATCCAGCACACCATTCAAACGGGTGACAGCCCCCCTCTGCAATCTCTGCCATACCGGGCGGTGGGACCCCATGCTCAAGTCATTGCTGAGGAGGTCAAAGCCATGCTAGACCTAGGGGTGATCATCCCTAGTTCTAGCCCATGGTCCTCCCCGATTGTCCTGGTGGCCAAAAAGGATGGGGGGGTGCGGTTCTGTGTGGACTATCGGAAAATCAACAAGGCTGACCGTCCCTGACCCCTACCCCATCCCCAACATGGATGTCTTGCTGGAGAAACTAGGGAGGGCCAAGTACATTACCACCCTAGACCTCACCAAGGGCTACTGGCAAGTTCCGCTGGACGCGGATGCTGCTCTCAAGTCTGCCTTTGTCACACACCTGGGTTTATTCCAGTTCACCACTCTTCCCTTCGGAGTCCGGAATGGTCCGGCAACCTTTCAGAGGCTGGTGAATGGAATGCTGAACGGGTTGGGAGAATTTGCCTGTGCCTATCTGGACGACATAGCTATCTTTAGCTCCACTTGGGAGCAGCATCTGCAGCATGTCCGGCGGGTCTTCCAGCGGATCCGGGACGCTGGGTTGACAGTGAAAGCAAAGAAGTGCCAGGTGGGGCTAGGGGAGGTTGAGTACCTTGGACATCGCGTCGGAGGGGGGAGCATCAAACCCATGGAAGCGAAGATCGAGTCGGTTCAGAAATGGCCCCAACCCGCAACCAAAAAACAGGTGCAGGCTTTTCTGGGACTTGCAGGGTACTATCGGAAGTTTGTGCCACACTTCAGTCAGCTAGCAGCCCCTCTGACTGATCTTTGTAAGAAGCGCCAACCGAACAGGGTCCAGTGGACCGCGGCTTGCCAGACCGCTTTCGACGGGTTAAAAGCCTGCCTCATGGCAGCTCCCATTCTGCAAGCCCCAGACTTCGAATCCCCCTTCGTTCTACAGACGGATGCCTCTGAGGCCGGGATGGGGGCGGTGTTGTTACAGGAGAAGGTGGGAGAAGGGCTGCGCCCCGTTGCATACCTGAGCAAGAAGCTCCTGCCCAGAGAACGTAGTCTTGCCACCATTGAGAAGGAGTGCCTGGCCGTGGTGTGGGCCATCACCAAGTTGCGCCCCTACCTCTGGGGGAGACGGTTCCGCCTGCAGACTGACCATTCCCCCCTGTGCTGGTTAGATAGAGTCAAGGGCAACAACCAAAAACTCCTACGGTGGAGTCTGGCGTTGCAAGACTTTGACTTCGAAATTGAACACATCAAGGGTAAGGACAATGTCTTGGCTGATGCACTCTCCCGGGCTTTCTCAGGTGATGGGCAAGTCGATGGGAAATTGGGGTGTGGGACCCCAATGCCATCTTTTCCCCGGGGGGGAGATGTGGAGAAAGCCAACCTAAAACCCCTGTCTGACACACACACACTCACCAAGGAGGGGGGAAGGAGGCCCAGGGAGGGGAGACAGCCAGTCTCCACAGATGCAAAAGGGGACAAACAACATCTGCATAGAATCACCCCAGGGGGGAAGGCAGGAAGCATCCCCAGGTTCCTCAATGCTCTCGTATATCAGCCCCATCTACATAAGACTTGAATTCCTTGCCAGAGCAGACACTTCGGCACCATAAGAAAGGGCCATTCAACACCACAGGATGGGACCATTAAGCAAGTGGCTTCAAAGGGACCCCACCCCACAGGGGGAAGGTGGCAACCCACCTGATTGGCCACCCACCTGAGGAGGGTGGCAACCCACCTGATTGGCCATCCACCTGAGGAGGGTGGCAACCCACCTGATTGGCCGTCCACCTGAGGAGGGTGGCAACCCACCTGATTGGCCGTCCACCTGAAGAGGGTGGCAACCCACCTGATTGGCCACCCACCTGATTGCAGAGGGAGGGGCTACCTGAAACCCAAGGTATAAAACACCCTGCGCAAAGGAACTGAGTTGTTGGACCTGATCAGCAGCCTTGCCCCATGCTTGGGGTAAGGGAACGAAGGGATCGGCAACCCCGGGTAGCAGCACCCGGCGTGCTCCAGCTAGCTGAAATCACTGGCCGCTTGGGTTGACCGGACCCCCGGGAAACCAAGCTGAAATCACTGGCCGCTTGGGTTGACCGGACCCCCGGGCAACCAAGCTGAAATCACTCACTAGCCGCTTGGGTAGACCGGACCTCCGCCGGGAACCCAGCTAGCAGCATGCGGTTGACCGGGCCTCTGCTGGAGCCCGAGCTGAACTAACTAGCTGAGAGCCCTGAAATCACGGTGTCCTTGAGACTTCTTGCTTGCTACTTTGTGCTGTACTGATAAGCTGTATTGCTGGCGTGTGTCTGGGTTTGTGAAGGTCATTTTGTAAATAAACTTGTTTTATAAAAGATACTTTTGTGGCTATAAGTTATCCCTTTGTTCTAGGCTAAGGGTGATAGTCGCTGGGGGACCTCGGAGAAGGCCCGCCCCCAGGACTCGCTACCCCCTTAGTATTGAACCCGCGCAGAAGACCAGGTTGGCGGTCTTCCACTAAACTGTTATTGATAAGGTAGATTTTTAAAACAATGTTAATTTAATAGAGGTATTTTAAAAAATGCAGGCAGCAAGCACTATTTTAAAGGAGGTATTAATCTACACACACACAATTTTCTCATATAGGAGAGAATGCCAGTTCCAAGCAGATGCCTGTTGTAGCACACCACATTTCAGAAGGTGTGTTATGTTTGAACCTAGTGTTTCCACTGTTTCTGTTGGTTTTAAATGCTGCTATATATTTTTAGTCTTTTATTTGGTTTTTAAATTGTGTTTTATTGTTGTTATATACTTCATTTTTATTGTGAGCCACTTTGGAAAAATTAGTTTGAAAGCTGGGCATAAATAACTGAAAGACATAAATGAATGCATGGCCTTTGGGTCTCCCCAGGGATACATGTATGGCCTCATCACTGTTGGCTTTAAAAAAAACTAAACACATGGAGATACATATATTCCAGTCTGCATTTCGTGCTAAAAAATCATTTCCTCCTCCTGCTGCTCTGTGTGTGTGTATGCAACTGTAATTTGTGTGTTCATGCTTTTATAATATACCGTAGTAAGCTGCCTAGTGAGGGCAGGGTACATTGAGAAGTGGGTTAAAAATCTTTCAAATAAACAAATCTAAAAATTAATGTATGCCTTTTGCTTCTGAATTGTTTTGTTTTACTTATATGCAAATTTAATCAGGTAACGAATTAAAACTCATAGGATTCATTGACTAAGATTATTTTAAATTAGGTGACAGCCCTAAAAATCATTTCTAGATAGGAAATGCATGATAAAAATCCACATGCCGATGTCACATTCACTTCTACGGGAGTGTTTTTCGCTACATGTGGCACACAGGTGCTGGGAAGCCATAACCAATCATCTATTTCACACTGTATATCATAGCAAACTCAATTCTCTGGTCCTTATGTAACCAAAACAGAATGATCCACACACAAAAGGGAGTTATTAGCAGGCGGGGCAGGGAGGAGGAGGCAAAGTTTGTAGAAATAAAATAAATAAAATCCTAGGGTGGAGAAAATCCCCCCAAACACCTCAATGCAGACAGAGGATGCTCAGTGGCAGGGAATGCTGACCTACTGAGACAGGAAATGGAAATAGGGAAGGAGGAAATAGGAAAGGAGGGGATGGAATGGAGTACCCTGGACAAGGGCACAGTTGGTTGGCTGGCTAGCACCCTGAGCAGGAACACTTCACACTGTGCCTTTTTGTTGGAAGCCTTTTTGTTGCTGAAGGTTTTTTTAAAATGTTTTTTCCTCTGCAGAACTCCCCATGTAGGAAAAGCATAACACATTAGGCATCACTGAGGCACTAGCTAATGCCAGTGTCCTGGGGATTTATTTATTTATTATATTTATATCCCACCTTTTTTCTTGCAAACCCAAGGCAGCTTACATAATCCTCCTCTCCATTTTATCCTCACAACAACCCTGTGAGGGGAGAAACCCCCTCTGCTTCCAAGCATGACAGATGGGCTGGTAGTGGCTATACATCTAGAGGGCAGAAGGCAGCCTCCCGAGGCCGCCATGGTGGATAAGAAAGCCCATTTTGACCCTGTCTCTGGATCAAGAAGCTCAAAAGGTGGCTGTAGAGAAATGGGGCAGATGGTGATCAATTCATCAGAGGCAGAAAGGGAGAAGAGCTCACCACACAGAGAAACAAATAATATTCTCGCTCCTAGAAACAACTGCTCTTGGCATAGGCATGATAGATCCTATACCTTGAGCTCCCTTAAACTTATAACACCAACAAGGCCCCTTGTGCAGCACCTTTAAAAGAAAAGAAAAGAAAAAGGACTAACACATTTATCCAGGCATCAACTTTTGTAGGGCATAGCCCCTTTGCTCAGATCAGCAGGTTCTAAACCGTATGCCCTGATCAGTCTGTTAATCTTCCAGAGGTGCTGCAGGCTTCTCAAGTGAATATTCTGCTTTTATAGATGAAGAAAACTACCTTTCTGGAACATGCCTTCATTTTCAAGCCTCACCTAGTTCTGGCAATAAGAATATAGGAAGTTGCTTTATACAAGGTCAGACTATTGATTCATTTAACCTAGTATTGTCTTCTCTGACCAGGTGTGGCTCTCCAGGGTTTCAGGCAGAAGTCTTTTCTATCTTACCTGATCCTTTTAAGTCAGGGGTGCAGACTGCAGGCCCACGGGCTAAATTCAGCCCATCTGAGGTCCTAATCAGGCCTTCTGGGGTCCACCACCATTTGGCAGCTTCTCAGTTTTTGTGCAGTTTTCTCCTCGCTCTAAAAAGGTTAACATACTTCTAAGGCTTAATTACTGGCAGAAAGAGCTTTAAGCTGAATATGCCAGTATTTTTGCCCCCGCCCCCTTCAGCCCCACCCACCACTGGAATGTGGCCCCCAAGAGGTTCTCCAAAATGGAATCCAGCCCTCAGGCTGAAAGAAGTTGTGCTCCCCAGTTTTAAGTAGAGATGCCACAGATTGAACCTGGGACCTACTGTGTGCAAAGTAGGGGCTCCAACACTTGAGCTATGGTGTCCCCCCCAAGGAGCCCAGGCTGACCACCACCAACCAACCTGCTTAATAGAAGTGGACCCAGGAGCCCTCATCAGGAGCATATTTCTCCAGGGTGGACGTTGAGCCAATCAGGAAAAAGCAAGAGAGGATTCACTCACCCACCACAAGCCTCTGGGTAGCTCCCAAAACACACCATGTCTCCCCTCCCCACCTTTAGCAGCCTGTGACCACTGTTAACCTGGGGGGGGGAGAGAATATTCCCCTCAGAACAGCTGTAACACACACACTCCTCTTTACCTGCCTTTCCGCCACTCCACCCAGAGCAAAGGCCAGCCAGAGAGATTATAAGCACACCTGGCAGATCCCTGAGCCAGAAGCTCCGCCTTCCAGGGAGGGGCTCCCCACTCAGTGATCCCGGACCGGTTCCTTCTTATCTTGAGTGTCCCCGCCCTAACCAGACTTGTTCCTCTAATGTGGGAAGGTTTGGCTCAATTCTCTCCCCACCCTGCCTGCCTGAGAGTGCGATCTGATCCATGTGTCTACTCAGAACTTCTGAGTAGACACATGGATCAGATCGCACTCTCAGGCACTGTCTCAGGTATAACTTCTGAGTCAGACTCAGAAGTAAACCCTTTCGAGTTCTATGGGACTTGGTCCCAGATAAGCGTGTACAGGATTGCAGCCTCCATCTACCAGATCTAACGTTGCTACTGCACGCTTCTGTGTCTTTAATAGGCAGAAATTCATCCGATGAAGCTTTTCCTCATTACATCTCCATCCCAGGGGGAAAAAAGTTATACCTGATCAACGATTGTCTGTCAAGGTATGGGGGTCTGCAGCCGCAAAAGGAATGCCGCCACCCTAAATCGATCATCTCCAGCTGATCCGGGGTCCCAACCCCCGCCCCCGCTCTAGGTTTTCCAAATTCCATCTCACCAGAACAAAACGCAAGTCCTCCTGTAGCAAGGAGGTCTGGGTGCCCGCCAGACCTTTTGATTCAAAAGGTTTGCTGCAGGGGTAATTAAAAAGTTTTGAATTACAACTCCCACAATCCCTGACCACTGATCATGCCGGCCGGTGCTGATGGGTGTTGTAGTCCAAACATATGAAGGGCACCAGGTTGCCTACCCCTGTCCTACAGCCTTAGGTTGCAATCCAATAGACTTACATGTTAGTAAGTCCTATTGACATAAGTGGGCCTTACTTCGGAGCAGACTTGTACTGGATTGCGCTCCAAGGAGGCTCCAGCTCTAACCCCTCCCCTCCCCTCCCCTCCCCGTAAAAGAATCCCTCCCGCTTTAGGCACGACTGTTCCTCCAGGTCTAGATTCTAGAAGTGATCCTACTTTCCTAGAGGATCCAGGGGTCCCGATTCAAACCGGAAGATCCATCCGATTCTGTTCCCATAGAGGAGCCCCAAACGAGATCCCCCCCCCTTCTCCCTTTGCTCTGGCTTACCTCTCTCCTGCTTTTTCCCCCTTCCCCCAGGACCAACTTCATCGCAGTCGGTTTGTTTCCCTTTAAAGGGCATAATAAACCCCCTGCCTTGTACTACTAATTGCCTTGCGGGGAGGTTTGTAGGCAACAAGCCACTTAAATGGACCATGTGATGATTCGCAGTAAAAGGATTTGCACGGGATAATCCACACGTCGGCCAACCGCCTCCCCCGCGGGCTCCGTCTGGCTGTCCAGCTGGGACGGCCCTTTCCTTGATCCCTCCCCTGTATGCGACCCGCAGAGAGCAGGAACTAGGACGCCTGGGTTCTTTTTTTCGGGGGGGGGGGCATCGTCGGAAGCACGAACAGGTTCGGAGCTGAAAAGTTCCGGAGGAGCGAGAGCGCGTGCTTGATCCCATTTCCAGCCAGGCCGCTAGGGGGTGTCGTGGCGCCGGTTTTGTATCCTCCCAGGGACTAGTTACTTACCTGGGCGTGGGGCCTTGTTGCCTGTTTGTGCCACGTCGCACTCTTTTGCTCTGTTGATTTTGCCACATAAACCATTGGTGTTCGCTTCTCACACCCAAATTTTCCCTGAGAAAACTCCAGTCATTCGTAAGCCTTTGGGGGGGGGGGGGGACCAGAGTAGGCCTACAAAGGGAGCCTTCTAGATCAAGCTGCAGGTGGCATGGTTTGGGGTGGTCATTTTGCCAGTGTGGTGCAGTGGTGAGTGTTGGGCTGGGACTCGAAGATCTGGACTCTCCTTCCCGCTGGACCATGAAGCTCATTGGGTGACTTTGGGCCAGTCACTGACTCTCAGCCTAACCTACCTCACAGGGTGGTTGTGAGGATAAAATGGAGAGGAGGACCATGAAGCCACCTTGGGTTGCTTGCAAGAGGGTTAAAGGTGGGATATAAATGTAATATATATATATTTAAAAATTACAGGCACATCCAGCCTACCTTTTGGCCTCCAGAGAACCCAAGCATCCTGGCTTCTATCCCTTCCCCACCCCAATTGAGGAATCAGTTCAATTTCTATTCATGCTCAACCTTTCTTTATTTGCCCGTGTTACTTTCATGGAATGTGACAAGCCAAGCTCGCTCTGGCCTTTTAACCAACCCACATAAGCAGGGCAGGGAGCCAGGATGCCTGGGTTCCCTGGGAGGGGTCTGGTGAGTGTTAGTCATGGGGCATTAGACTGCAGTGCAAGTCATTGTTCAGGTGCAAGGCCCACCCCCAAAATCCAAATTTGTTTTCCTTTTTTGTCTGTAATTATAAAAAATTGTTGAACAGGAAGATAGGACTTCAAAAATAGTACAGTATCTATGAAATCACTATTTTAGAAAATAATTCCCCCCCCATACACATAAAAGGTGTACATGGGGTGTGTGTTCAACATAGCCCTTTTACTCCCAGTTTAAATCTTTCTTGATCTTTGCATCAATTAATTTGGCAAGATTACTACTGAGCCCAGGTCCTGAGACCCAGTGTGCTGTACTGATTAAAATATTTGACATGGGGGTGGATCCACACTGAGTCATACCTAGAGCAGACCCATTGAAAACCCAGGTTAGTCATGACTAATATAAGCCCCATTGATTTCAATGGGTCTACTCTAAATATGACTACATCTGGATCCAACCTGAGGACTGGGGAGGCCCAGGTTCAAATCCCCACTCAGCCATCAAGCTTGCTACATGACCTTGGGCCAATCACACACTTTCTAACCTACCTCACAGGGTTGTTGTGAGGGAAAAAATGGAGAGGGGAGAGCCATGTACATGAGCTTCAGCTCCCAGGTTAAAAAGTCTGGGTTATACCGTAACTCATAAAATGAAATCATGATCAAATTATGTAAAGGCACATGATGCAGCAACCTAAGCACCAGGATGGGACCCCATATATACCTCTTTAAGTAGGCCATAAAAGAAGAAAGGAGGGATGTGAGGGCAAATGAGTTCATTAAATACATTTTAAAAACAATTATACAGTCGCCTTGCTGAAGCTAAGAATGTTCGGGGGTCAACACCTGTATGGGAAACCAGTGGAGAAAACCCCCTATGTACATACACCATCTTGAGTTCCATCATGGAAGAATGGCAGGGCATACATGTATATATTATACTGACTCTTTCTCTTGTGCCTGTTGTCTAAGTAATCACCACACACCAGGGCCAGCCCTACCATTAGGCAGTCAACTCAGGCAGCAGATATTGGGGTGGGGTGGCTGGGGCAAAGGCAAGCTACCCGGAGGGAGGCACAGTGGAGGATGTTGTCCCAGCACCAGTGTTGACGAAAGATTCAGTTGTCAGTCTGGTCAACTTCTGTTCACAGAATGGGGAGGGGGCACCATCATGTCCTTCACCCTAAGCAGCAAAATGTCTTGGGCTGGCCTTGCCACACACACACACACACACACACACACACGCTCCTCTCCATTTGTTTTTTTTGCCTTCGGGTCGACTATTTTTAAATGTGCGCTGTAAGCCAGTGAAAGCATGAGGGTAGCAGAGGCTGCTGCAACCCTAAGCACACTTACCTGGTGCGACTTCCTTCAGAGTAGACAAGCAATGGGGGAGGCTGGTGATTCCTGTGTCAGTGGGGCTCCTGATCCATTGCAGCTTTTATTCTGAGCTTTATAGGAGCTATCCATGGTGCTGAACTCTATCCCCAAGATAGGTTCAGCTCCATGGATAGCTCCTATAAAGCTCAGAATAAAAGCTGCAATGGATAAAGAGCCCCACTGACACAGGAGTCACGAACCTCCCCTTTGTGCTGTAAGTCATTCAATGACAAATCCAGAAGTTCCCGATTTGAATTTCGCCTCTGCCACGAATTCACTAGGTCAGGGGTAGGCAAGTGGTGCCCATGGCCACCAATGTTCCCCCAGACACCTTCTGTGGTGCCCACCGAGACACTGTACTTCTCCCAACTTTTATTTTAAAATGTTTTTATATTTTCTTACTGGCAGCTTGGATTGCTTCAAAGTGCAGTGGGAGCCTCTAGATGCTGCCATCTTAATTTCCCCTGAACGTCTCTGAGCAGGTGGCTTGTCCTTTGCGACTAGCCATGCCCACCCGTGGAAGCCATTTAATCGTTGTGCCCACACATTTCTCACATTTCCAAATGTGACAACAGGCCCAAAAGGTTGCCTGCCCCTGCACTAGGTAGCCTTAGGCCTCTCTCTCAGCCTCAGTCCTCCTATCTGTAGTATGGCGGATAATAATCCTGACTTACCGGACAAGGTTGTTGTAAGGAGGGTTCCAATTCCATAGTGCATGAGAAGTGCTTTGAACACTTGGAAAGCGCTATACAAATATTAACTGTTGTTATTAGTGAATATTATTAGTGAATTTTATAAGAAGGATGTCAGTTGGGAAGGGGGTAGAATTAGGAGTGAATGACTGAGTAGGCCTGGTTACCAGGGAGACAGGAAGGAATGTGGGGAGGTTAATGGTGCAATCCTATGCAAGTTTAGACAGAAAAAAAGGCCTACAACTCCCAGCATGCCAGGCATGCTGGGAGTTGTATGCCTTTTTTCTGTCTAAACTTGCATATCAGCCACAGTTTTTATCAACATTCTGTTTTTAAAACTTTTAATACGATGCAATCTTTTATTGTTCACCACTCCAAAATCTATTTAAATGAGAAGCGGTATATAAATGTGGTGAATATAAATAAATGTATTACGGTATGTTATTTATTGTCATTTCCCTATTACTTGCTCATTCCAAAAATTCTAATCCTCTTAAACCCAAAGGTATATCCTGATTACCGAAAGAGCGCAGAAGTGCAATTTCTTTCTTAATATGTATATATCGCTTAATAGGGTCTCTAATGGCGCAATCCTACGTGTGATTAGACAGAAAAAATGTGCTACAACTCCCAGCATTCCCCAGCCAGCCTGACTAAATATGTATAGGATTGCACCCTAAGCTTGCAATCCTATGCACATTTAGACGGGGGGGGGGAGTCCTACAATTCCCAGCTGGGAGTTATAGGACTTTTTTCTGTCTCACATGCTGCATAGGATTGTGCCTTAAGCGGTTTATGAAACCTCTGTGGACACTCCCCCCCCCCCCTGCTCCCAGGAGAATATTTTTACACTGCCGTGAGCATTTCAAATTGAAACAGAGAGGCAGCATATACATGTCTTAATAATATTTGCTGTGGAAAGGTAGGCGCTGGAGAATGCTGGAATTGTTTTCTGTGTAAACATGCATAGGATGGTGCCTTATTTACTTTATTTCTTGATGTTTGATCTCTTTTTAACAGGTAAGCCGCCTTGAAGGGCTTTTCAGCAGGGCTATTAACATGAATAAATAAATATTAGATAAATAAATAGTACTACCACTTAGCATTCATGTCATGCTTCAGAGTATTAAAAACATGTCATGTACATTATCTCAGCAATCCGTACAACAACCCTGTGAGGTAGAGTGGCACTGTCTCCATGCTCCAGTGACATGGGTGTGTGTGTGTGTGTGTGTGTGTGTGCAGAAAGGCAGGATATAAAACAAATAAATACAACTTTATGATACATGAAAATGGTTTTGAACTGTAAGGAGTAGCAGCCCACATTACTGCAAGGAGCTAGCTTAATCCCTTCTCCCCCTCGAACATAAAATTAAAAGACATGAACAGGGGTTCAGTTATTAACATCTGTACCCTCACCTCTCAGGGTTTTTATGAGAGGTGACATTGGATCTGGGAAGCAACTTAAAATGTCGGGAGATAGCGGGAAGGGGGGCTGTGAAGAAATACACTTTGGCCTTCTTCACCCCACACATTGCAGCCTGCATCAAGGCAAGCTGGTGATACAGCACCACCCTCTAGCGCAGTGTTCTCCAACCTTGGGTCCCCAGATGTTTTTGGCCTACAACTCCCAGCATGCTAGCTGGGGCATGCTGAGAGTTGTAGGCCAAAAACATCTGGGAACCCAAGGTTGGAGAACACTGCTAGCGGCTGCGGATGAGTACAGAAGCCAACTTGAAGCACAGGGCTTAATCTGGAGCAGCCTTCCTCAACCTGGTTCCCTCCAGATGCGTTGGAATGCAACTCCCATCCACTGGGGATGATGGGAATGGTAGTCCACCAGATTGGGGGAAAGCTGGACTTGAAGGAGAGATACTGCTGTCTCATTGCTGGAACCGGATTAGTAATGGAAGACAACTGGAGGACCACTGAGAGAACATAGAATAAACCATTAAAAAGTTTATTTGAAGCACATTAGTTACCCCTTTAATGCCCAACCAGACTCTCCTTTGTCTCCTCCACAGACTCCGCAAACAGAGCATGGATAGATATGTGCCAGATACCATCCAGTTTGCTCATACTGAGAAACCAAGAGGCTGAACATACCATTGACCTTAGCAAGACATTGTACCGGGGCAAGTATTGGAGCCTAGCAACTAGCCTTTCAAGCTACAGTTAAGGAGGGTGCAGGGGCAGTGCTAGGTGCTGAAAAGATCCTGGGCTCAAGCCCACAGGACCAAAAAAAAAGAAGCACAAATTTGCATATGCTAATTTACATATGCTCTAAAGTCTCTCTGTGTGTGTCTTTAAAGGACCCCCTTTCCTAAGGACACCTCTATTTGTGAAAAGGGATGTATATCGACAGGGGAGAGGAGGGCATTTGATTTCAGAAAAAAACCTCAGGCAGAAAGATTCAGGGGGGCAGCAGGAAAGAAAGCACATGTGGGCAAAAAACAAAAACAAATGGTAAAGGATATGGACGTTGAATGCCAATTTTGAACTATAGCAATGGCCAATACTATGGAACACAAGGAGGGGGCTAGTTTTTACAGCAACATCTGTACGCAGACCCAGGTAGCTCTCAGTTGGCTTGGAAAAGCATTTTTAATTTCTTTGAGGAAACAGGTGACTTTGTGGTCCTTCTCTTGCACTTAAAACACAACACAAACTGTGAAGGAAAGAGCCTTTGGGGGTTCCTACATGCATGCATGCGCGCGCGCGCGCGCACACACACACACACACACACACCCTCATGTGTGAATCGGCTAAAGGCTGGGGTGTGTGTGTATGGTTCTTCTTGATAGCCCCTGCCGGAGTCCCAAATTCTACAGTGACCCGGCTTTCAAATGCAAATGTCATGAGTCATGAGTTCCCCTCCCTGCCTGGCCAGGTGAAGTACATCATGATTGGCTGGAGGCAGTAGAGCTACAGGAAGGAGGGGGGGAGGGGGAAAAGGTATATTCCCAAAGTGTAGCCTGTGTGTCTTGGTCTTTGGTCATCGCGTGGCTGCCAGCTGTTGGAGCAATGGCGGCAAGCCAAGGAGAGGCCCAAGCCTTCGGGTGGCCTCAGGATCCGACCCCAGGTAGCTCCTGGTGAAATTAGCTGAATGAGGGCTTTGGAAAGGCAAGCCTTGTGGAGGGCTACCCATCTCGGACCTTCGGGTAGGTGTAGTAGTCCTCCCGGGCAGCAAGGCTGTGCTGGATCCAACCCTGGAAGAGAACTGACCCCCAGGTAACAGAGTTGTGTGTCTGGGAGATATAAGGAATCAGTAGGTTTTGTTATTTTTGCAGCTCTATTACTGTGTACCAAAGTGTCTCTCTCTATTTTGTGCTTCTCTCATTTCCCTATTCTTGTTGTAAAATGCTACCTGAATAAACCTTTCTTGGTTTTACCCCACATGGTGTTTGTGGTCGCTCTGCTTGGTTCAGTATCTAAATCCAGGTTATAGACAAAGGCAAGTCCCTGAACAGAGATTCAAGTAGGATTGCAGACAGCTGAGGCTGGCAATCTGGTACCTTGAGATCTCTGGGGGTCTTGGGTCCTTTGGGGTAGGAAAGGGTGGGGGTGTGGCGGGTCAGCCAGCCCTCCCTTCCTCCACACAAACACACACAAAATGCACTCCATTTGGGAATGGATCGCTTTTATTCTTATAAATACAGGGAGACTTCAGGTGGGAGGGAAGGCAGCCACGTTTCAAAGCACGGACCGCCCCCTCCACTTAACCTTTTGCCTCAAAAGAAGGCAGCGGAACCCATTTATAAAACTGTGCCCAACCTAGGCAGAGGCAGAATTTTCAGAGGGGATGTTTGGGGAAAACACACAGCTAGCCCCCTACAACAAAGCCATCAGACAAGCCATGCCTAGAACTAGCAAAAATAAAAACAAACATAGTATTTAAAACCATAAATATGTAAACGGCGCCTGTTTTCAGTGGCAACAGGGATGTTCCAGTCCTATGAATTTATACTCCAAAGTAACCCACAAAGTTCAATGGGGCTTACTCCCAAGTAAAGGTGAAGAGAGCCAGAACATTAAAAACAGCTTATATTAGGTGGGGTGAGTCCAGCTCCACACCTGAAATGAGAGACATGAATGGCAGCAAATTAATTGTTGGCTCAGCCGTCCATCTTGCCAATCCCCCATTCCTTTAGAGGTCCATCTGCTCTCTGGTTTTTAAAAAGGCCATGTGAATGTTCATGCCTTTTTCTCTTAGTGTTTCCTTTTATAAAAATAAGTGCAAAATCTCTACAGAGATGCAAGTGGGGGAAGAAGAGATTTCTTAGTGACAATATGGGAACCAGCCAATCAGCGCTGTACACAGACCGCTTCCCTTTCAAACTTGCAAAATCATTTTCTGTTTTTCCCAGAACTTGACTCAGCAGAGGAAAGGTATGCCTGGACTGAATATACTGAGGGCACATTTAGAGCAGCCCCACTGCCGTAAAAAATAAGTTGCATTTGTCTTTGCCCCATATCTGAAGTTGCAGACACAGGCTACATGGACCCAAGCAGAATAAAAAGCACTCACACGAGAGAGTGTGAGCAATGCAGGTTATATCAAAGCTTCAAGGATGCAAATAAAATTAAAGAGGCTGTAATATTACGTAATTCAAGTCTGATAGATTTCAACAGGCGCAATTCACAAGTATGTGCCTTTAGAATGGAGGCAGTGGAAAATAAGAAACAATACTTTAAAAGGGAAGCTGTAGGGAAAAACATTTTCATACATCCTTCCTATTTACTCTCAACTGTGCAATGCCACTACCACCCATTCTATTTTAATATGTAACACAATGCAGAGAGACTCTACCCCATTGCATTTTTGGTGCTAGGATAAGGGATTACAAAACAACAAAACAACAATGTGCTGAGACAGCTTAACTTGTACAAGAACCTATCAAGAGCCAGCATTTAGCACAGAAATGCAAACAGCCAGCAGTCTAGTTGCCCTGGGCAAATTAAAGGGGTGGTGGTGGAGGATAGGGCTTAAAGGAGGCATTTTGAAAAATGGCACTTTATAGCTGCAACGCTTCCCACTCAGTTAAATTCAGAACATGCTATGTAGTAAATAGCCACCTCTATCCACCCTCTCAAGCATCTCAGCATCACCAAAATGGTTCTCAGAAGACAACAGCCAAATAAAACAGTACTGTAATGTTTGAACTGCAGTTGAAAAATGCACATACCTCTCTGTAGTGGGTATTAAACATCCTCTCAATAGCAGCACCTGCTTTTTAAAAGCTTTTCAGGGGCTAGTCACAGAATCCTTACACCATGAGGATACACAGAGATCAGGTGTAAGGCAAGTACCAAATACATGCTGAAGTGGCCATCAGATTCCTTTGCCACACATCCAGACCATGATGCCATCGCAATCTTTTGGGAAATGCGTTGAGTGGCAGCATGGTGAACTCGATCATGGATTCACTATCCACCCAATGTAGTCCACGAAATTCAAGATCCCAAGAATCTTAGTTTAAATGTTTGTTTTTTAAAAGCAAGTTTCTAGCCCTTATGGATGTGAAGATAAACCTGAAAGTGGAGAAGCAATACTTTGTGAAGTCTCAGAAGCCTAGAAGGGGAGCAGATTCAGGGGACAGGACACCAGTGCCTTGCATAGCTCTACACCCTTTCCTCCATGACTCGCAGAAGTGGACTAAATGTACACAAAATTGTGTATATTTCTTCGAATTGATTTACAGGGCTGTTGCAAACTGCCCCAAAGTGTCACCACCCCATTTGCAGGTGGCAAAACTTGATGTGTGTGTGTGAAATTCAGGTTAGATGGGTGTGACAGTGCTTTTGTCCTTCTGCCAGCCACCATTCCCCCATTCTACCCAGAATGCCCCTGGAATAACATGTTACAATGCAGCACCATTACAGGGGCATTCTGGGGATGGGGAGGAAATGGTAGGCACTGGAAGGAGAGGAGTACCTCCTGCACAACACCACCCTTGCCAGAGCATTGGCAGGAAAAAAAATATAGTGCTGCACCACCACCACTAAGTTCCTGCACCTCGACAAATCCTTGATCACAGGCAGCTTTTTCACATGCACCCCAGATTTGGAGGCCTTAATAATATATAGGATACAGAACTCTGGTCACCTTCGTGCAGAATTATTGATCTTTTTCAACAACGACACCCCCCACAAAAAAAACGGGACAGAGAACTCACAGCTTCGCCCAAGGGGGCCACATGAACAGTTTCGCAGCATACCCTGAAAGCGAGTCATTCCCAAACGCTGTGGCATGAGAGAACCACTACTGCAGATATGCTACTGCATTGCAAGACACAAAATTAGTTAAGTAAGTCAGAGGCTCCTGGGAGGCCAAAGTACCTATCCACAAGGGGAGGCTGCCTGGTGTCTCTCCGCAAGATGCACTGGCCTGGTGCTCACCCTCTCTTTCAAATCAGCCTCTGCTGGGGGCAGGGAGGAGTAATTCTGTCCTATCTCTGCATCAGGTGTGATTGGATAATCCCAATAAAGAATTCCCTGCCCTTAGAGGAGAGGCTGCCAACGGTGACTTTGCATCTGGGTGCACTCCTTCTAAACTCAGGAGGTATGCCCAGAAGGGTAGTTCATCCAGAAATACAGGGGGGAGGGGGTGTCTCTGTTCTTACTCTTACACATTCTAAAAGCAAAGCTTCAGGTGTAACAATGGTGCATGCACCTCCAATTTTAACAACAACAACAACAACAAAAACCGATGCATGCTTCAGGCATAACAGCCAAATAAAAATACTGCCTTAACACATGCCCTCTCCCCAAATTCAAATCAGAGCCAGCGAAATAAAATAAACATTCGTGCAAAATAAAACAAAGTTTCCTCATCCACATCGCACATTAAACATAGGTCGGAAACAACTTCAAAACATTGTGTTCAATAATGCAATAAAACAACAACAAAAACTTTAAATTGCTTCAGAACTATAAAGTGGGCCACTGTGAAGCCCCTGAAATATAACTATCTCCCTAAAATCCACAGATTGGTTTTGAGGCTAATAGGTTATCAACCCTCCCACCCCCAAAATGAATGAGTCACTATTGAAGATGGAATTCTAAACTAACAAACCCAAGTGAATTGCTTCCCACGAAGACTCCGGAGCAGGGGTGGGCAACACCCAGGCTGCATGCAGCTGCCTGTCATTTTTTGCAGCCCCTGGCTGTGATCCCCGAATCTCTGCCACACTGCTGAATTTTCTTGGCAGCAAGAAAAAAGCCACATTTCCGCATTAAAGCAAAGCATGTGGGGAGGGCGCACCTTGTTTTAAAGTGACATTGTGCTCTCCTGGGACTTCCAGCAGCCCAATGTTGTATTAAAACAAGGCATGCATTCCCTGGCTTCTTCCTTATCACCAAATTGCCGCCAAAATTCAGCAGCGATTCAGCGGGGTGGGTGGGTGGTGGAAGCTGATCCTTGCACTCTCCGAAGTTGCCCACCTCTACTCCAGAGACTTGGGAGACGGTCACACAAGCATCTGGGAAAAGCCGTCCCTAGTGATGGTAGAGCACATGCTTTACAAGTAAAAAAAATAATAGCATTTTTTAAAAGGTCCTGTATCCAATCATTAACACCTCCAGTCCTTGGTGCTTCCAGCCAGGAGGCTCTTTCCAGGGCTAGGAAAGGCCTCTGCTAAAACAGGGAAGCTGCACTGAGGGGGACAATGCCGTGTGCCACTGTCTCCCTCTGGCCACCTAAGGCCAAGTTTGGAAGACAGGGGTTTCCCTCACCAACAGTGTCCTAAAATGCAAAGCTTTACCCCCCCTCCCCCCCAGGAAGGAAAGGCAAGCATTCATGTCTGTGGGATAAAGTAGCATGTGAGTGTGTGAGTGAGAGAGACTGGCTCTATTACAGCCTTCGCCAGCCTGGTGCCCTCCAGATGAGTTGGACACAACTCCCAGCATCCCCCAGCCAGCCAGGGGAAGGCTGCTCTGTGTCTTTGGACATCATGTTTTAGAGAAACTGAGAGCGTCGGAAACTTGCCCATCCAGTTCCTCTGCAACAGCATCCCACCCACAATAATAGCTCTCAGCAAACAGTACGTATACCGGGCACCCAACGTGACAGCGAGCAAGAGGCTGAGGGTCAGTCAAGTGGAGGCAATCAAACCAAGGCCTACAGCAAGAGGAAGAGAAGAGTACTCGTAGTGGGAGACTCCCTCCTGCGGGGGATCGAAGCCAAAGTATGTCGCGAAGACCCATGGACTCGCCAGGTGTGCTGTCTCCCTGGGGCACGGATTAAGGATGTGACAGAGCAGCTGCCGAGGCTCATGCAGCCCACCGACACATACCCCTTTCTTCTCTTCCACGTGGGTACAAATGATACTGCCAAGCGGAGTTACAAAGAAATCACGGCAGACTTTGAAGAGCTGGGAAGGGAACTCAAGAACTTCGGGGCCCAGATAGTTTTCTCATCCATCCTTCCAGTACTTGGAAGAGGCATAGAAAGGGAAAGAAAAATACTCCGAGTGAATGACTGGCTACGAAGGTGGAGCCGACGTGAGGGATTTGGATTCTGGGACCACGGGCTACACTTCCTGGAAGATGGACTGCTGGCAAAGGATGGGTTGCACCTCACAAGGACTGGGAAGAATGTGTTTGGACACAGCATGAGGAACTTAATCAGGAGGGCTTTAAACTGAATCCAACAGGGGAGGGAGACATAAACTCGGGGGTACCAATGGAAGAAGGCCTCTTTGCCACAATGGAGAGAACAGCTCCAGCGGTGCCCATTGATAGTCTACCACAAAATGTAGGGGGAAAGTCGGACTGTAAAGCACATAGTCTTCAATGTCTCTATACTAATGCCCAGAGTATGGGCAACAAACAAGACGAACTTGAACTCTTGATACATGAGGGCAAGTACGACTTGATAGGGATAACTGAAACCTGGTGGGATGACTCCCATGACTGGAATACAGCAATTGAAGGGTATAACTTGTTCAAAAGGAACAGAAGCAACAGAAAGGGAGGTGGAGTTGCACTGTATGTTAAAAATACGTATCTCTGCACAGAGATACAGGAAGAGGAGCTTGGCAGCCCCATTGAGAGCATCTGGGTTAAAATAAAGGGGGCAAAGAATAAAGCGAACATGGCGGTTGGAGTCTACTACCGACCACCCAATCAAGGAGAAGACGAGGATGGAACTTTTGAAAAACAAATTGCCAGTGTTTCAAGGAGGCACGATGTGGTAGTAATGGGAGACTTCAATTTCCCTGATATCTGTTGGGAGACTTATTCAGCCAAACATGGCCCCTCCAAGAAATTCCTGAGCTGTGCTGCTGATAACTTCCTCCTACAGAAAGTGGAGGAAGGAACTAGAGGATCGGCTATCCTTGACCTGATTCTAACCAACAGAGACGAGTTAGTGGATAAAGTGGCAGTTTCGGGAACTCTGGGGGAAAGTGACCATGTTATACTTGAGTTCTTGATTCTAACAGAAGCAAAAGCTGAGTGTAGCCAAACACGTACCCTGGATTTTAGGAAAGCCAATTTTAACAAACTCAGAACAATGATTAGTAAGATCCCATGGCAAATGACTCTCACGAGAAAGGGAGCCCAGGAGGGGTGGGAGTTTTTAAAAAAGGAAATTTTAAAGGCACAATTGCAAACAATTCCCACAAGGAAAAAAGGCAGAGGGCAACAGAAGAAGCCAATGTGGCTTCACAATAAACTCAAAGATGACCTGAAAACAAAAAAGGACACGTATAGGAAGTGGAAGGAAGGACAGGCTACAGGGGAAGAGTACAGGCAGGTAGCACAGAACTGCAGGAATAGTGTCAGGAAGGCTAAAGCTGAGAATGAGCTAAGGTTAGCGAGGAATGCTAAAAGCAACAAAAAAGCTTTCTTCAGATACATGCACAGTAAAAGACAGAAGAAAGAACTGGTGGTTCAACTACGCAATGAGGATGGCAAATTGATAACAGAAGACAAAGAAAAGGCAGAAGTGTTCAATTCCTACTTTGGCTCGGTCTTCTCCCAAAAGAGGGTCTATGACCCCCCTGGCAAACCTGAAATGCAGACTGAAGGGGCAGAATTGCAGCTTGAGATTGATAGGCAAATGGTCAAGGAGCACCTGATTACTCTGAACGAGTTTAAATCTCCAGGGCCTGATGAGCTGCATCCTAGAGTAATAAAGGAACTGGCAGAAGAACTCTCAGAACCACTGTCTATTATCTTTGAGAAATCATGGAGGACAGGTGAAGTGCCAGACGACTGGAGGAGGGCAAATGTTGTTCCCATCTTCAAAAAGGGCAAGAAGGAGGAACCTGGGAACTATAGGCCAGTCAGTCTGACATCAATCCCCGGGAAGATTTTTGAGCAGATTATAAAGAAGTCAGTCTGCAAGCACCTTGAAAACAATGCAGTGATTACTAGAAGCCAGCATGGATTTGTCAAGAACAAATCCTGTCAGACTAATCTGATCTCATTTTTTGATCGGGTAACCTCCCTTGTGGACTGTGGGAATGCTGTGGACATTATATACCTGGACTTCAGCAAAGCTTTCGACAAAGTGCCTCATGATATCCTGATTAGTAAGCTAGCTAAGAGTGGGCTAGATGGATCAACTATCAGGTGGATCCACAATTGGCTACAGAATCGGACTCAAAGAGTGCTTATCAATGGTTCCTTCTCAAACTGGGGAGAGGTAACGAGCGGGGTACCACAGGGCTCGGTCCTGGGCCCGGTGCTCTTCAACATTTTTATTAATGACTTGGATGAGGAGGTACAGGGAATGCTTATCAAATTTGCAGATGACACAAAGTTGGGTGGAACAGCTAATACTCTGGAAGACAGAAACAAAATTCAAAGTGACCTCGATAGGCTGGAGCGCTGGGCCGAAAACAACAGAATGAAATTTAACAGGGATAAATGCCAAGTGCTGCACCTAGGGAGAGGAAACCAAATGCAGAGTTACAGAATGGGGGACACTTGGCTCAACAATACTACAAGTGAGAAGGATCTTGGAATTGTGGTAGATCACAAACTGAATATGAGCCAGCAATGCGACGTGGCTGCAAAGAAGGCAAATGCTATTTTGGGCTGTATTAATAGAAGTATAGCTTCCAAATCGCGGGAAGTGATAATTCCCCTTTACTCGGCACTGGTTAGGCCTCATCTTGAGTACTGTGTCCAGTTCTGGGCACCTCATTTTAACAAGGACATAGACAAACTGGAGAGGGTTCAGAGGAGGGCAACAAGGATGATAAAGGGACTGGAAACAAGGCCCTATGAGGAGAGACTGAAAGAACTGGGCATGTTTAGCCTTCAGAAGAGGAGACTGAGGGGAGATATGATCGCACTCTTCCAGTATTTGAAGGGATGTCACACAGAGGAGGGCAAAGATCTCTTCTCGTTCATCCCAGTTTGCAGGACACGGAATAATGGGCTCAAGTTACAGGAACCTAGATTCCACCTAAACATCAGGAAAAATTTCCTGACTGTCAGAGCAATAAGACAGTGGAATCAACTACCTAGGGAGGTGGTGGGCTCTCCCAGTCTGGAGGCATTCAAGGTGCGGCTGGACAGACATCTGTCAGAGATGCTTTGACCTGGATTCCTGCATTGAGCAGGGGGTTGGACTCGATGGCCTTGTAGGCCCCTTCCAACTCTACTTTTCTATGATTCTATGATTCTATGACATACACATCCGTATACGTCATTTTAAGAACGGATGCGCTCAGCTTGCTTCTGCTCCTGTTTTGTTTTGTTAAGCTTTTAATTCAAACTGTGAATGAATCCACACAACCATTTTTGACGCAACATGGCTGATGAGTCTTCCCCAGAGTGATCATTTTGGCACGGTGACTGGTCACGAGAACATTCCGACTCATCTGGCTTAAACTCTCCAGTCGTATGTGTACTACAGACTTTTTTCTTTCTTTCTAAAAGGTCATTTGTTTTTTCTAGTGAATCCTGGGGATTCAGTTTCTCTGACTGGAGCTAAGCGGCATCTCAAACAGAACGTTCTCGGCACTACAATTCCCAGTAGTCATATTTTGGGGGGCGGGTTCATTCATCACAGTTAGTTACAGTGGTACAAAGAAATTATAGGTTTGTAATCAAGCCACATCCTTAGTCTTCCACTACTACCATCCATGTAAAATTCAAAACCATTTCTGGAAAAAAGAACCCTAAATTAAGGCAGAGTAAACGAAACTAAGCTTAAAATGAAAAGAAACCTATTTGTTCTGTATTCTTCTTGCATCCCTCTTGCCTCTCTTGTCCCCTCCCCTTCTCTCTGTTTCACTTCTGTTCAAACCAAACCGAGGTACTAGATGAAACAATCTCTTTGTAAAAGCTTATTATCAGTAATGTGCAAATAGGTAACACTGAACATCTGTAACTGTCAGCTCATTGGCGTCAATTTGCATCCAGTCCGAGTAACTATTCATCAATTTCACAGTTATTGTGGGGGATGCTGGGAGCTGTAGTCCAACACCGCTGGAGGGCACCAGGTTGGGGAAGGCTGCCCTAAGGTGACTTCACAGGACCCTCCGTGCTGTAGAGAAAAAAGAAAGGAATATACACTTGTTCATAAAAAGTAATGTGTGAACAGGGCAAAACCAAGACATGTGCTCCTTGACCATTTGCAAGGCTGGAGTCCACGCTCTACCTACCTACCTCCCATTCTAACCCACTAGATAGCAGGTTTTAATCTAACAGACAACCAAATGGTTCCCCTGCCTGCACCATCCCTCATTTTCTCCCCGCCGCTTCACCACCCTGCCCCCGATTACAGGGAAACCTCCAACCTTCCTCAGATTAGATCAGTGTTCTCCAACCTTGGGTCCCCCGATGTTTTTGGCCTACAAACATCGGGGGACCCAAGGTTGGAGAACACTAGATTAGATAATGGCCACTCTCCAATCAAACTACCCTGAGATCTCCACCAAAATGTTCCCTATGCATGAAAATATGCCTGCTATTTCACTACAATCAGCATTTAAAAGCACCTCAAAAACAAACTCGATTCCAAAGCACCTCAAAACCAAACCAGATCTTTTTTCCCCCCATGCAGTTTTTAAGCACTTCCAAGACTTTCATGGTGGGAAGCTGCACCCTGCCTCAAGATGCTAGCTCTGGAAAAGAAAAAAAAACATGGCACAGATTTTTCCAAAGGACTGTAAAATAAAGTGAGTTGTGCCATGGATTTTTTTTTTACATAAAGGAACTTACACCTCCAACCTCGCTGCATCTGAGGATGGCTTTTCTACCTGAAGCAGAGATTTGGCACATATGTATCCTCCTTTTGCTGCTCAAACAACCAAGCAGTTCTATTCATGCCAATGGGAAACCAGAAAAGTACATACGTGCACACAGTGCTTCACAGCAACGTGTTAGCCACCTACTACACTATTTATGTTGGGGGTAGTGAGAATTCCCCCTAACCCTATCTTCAACATAAGGGGTGCAGAAGACTTCTCAGCCTGAGGGCTGAATTCAAGTTTGCAAAAGCTCGGGGGGGGGGGGGTGGCATTCCGGTGGTAGGCAGGGCTCAAGGCAAAAGACAGTGAGGCTAAAATACAAAAAATACACCAGGATATTTGAGCTTAAGGGAGCAATCCTAAGGTCCCCAGACATCATCTGGAGGGCCATAGGATACTTTGGATTCCCAGATCTGAGGTCGGAAACAGAGCTCCAACCTCGGAGCTAGGAATACACGCTCTGGCTCCCTCCCCCCCCCCCACACACAGAGCTGGCGTGGAAAGAACCATGCTGGCTGCCTCTCCGAGGTCGGGAACTCGACCTCGTAGAGGGGGTAAAAGGGGCATTCCAGGGGGCGGAGAGGGGAGGAGACTGCAGAGGCCAGGGTGACATAGCCTGTGTCCTCTGCAGCCTCTTTCCCTCCCCTCCCCCTCCCCCTCCAAACCTAGTGCAGCGAAAATTTTAGAGCGGGAGGTGCAGGGAGATGGAGAACGCCTCTGCCGCTCCTCCCGCCCTGCACTGGATGCTCGTAAGCCTCCAAGTTTGGGGGCTTACAAGCATTGAGGATGCAATCAATAGGATTGCGCATTAAAGCTCCTACTGCCAGTAACTAAGGCTTAGGAGAGGCATTTCAACTTTTTAGAATGGGAGGAGGGGGGAACTATGCAAAACCACTGAACAATTGGTGGTGAGGGAAAGGGGGTGGGCCAGGGGAAGGGGCCCTCTGGGGGACACCGGATTTGGCCCACGGGCAACACCCCTGTTCAACATGTTGCCTTCCTGGATTGTCACCAGACCTGCTTGACAGAAAATCATCAGCAACTACCCCCCCCCCCCCAGTTTGCCAGCTATCCCAAGAAACTCACAGTCCTGCTCCTCTCAGTTAGGGCTTCTCTACACAAGGCATTTATTGTGCGCTCATGAGAGTCGTTTGCGGGGGCTTTACATGACATCGTTGTCCTCCAGGGCCTCCAAGTATTTCCCCGCTGTTTTTTAGAATGAGGATAATGAGCTATTGTTATTATTTATTTATTTATTATTTACATTTATTAATCGCCCATCTGGCCGGCAACCGGCCACCCTGGGCGATGTACATAGAATAAAAACAATAAAATACATTTAAAACAGTATAAAAATTTTAAAATCTTAACCCACCCCATATTCCCGCCTGAACAGCCAGGTTTTTAATGAGCGGAGGAAGCTCAGCAGAGAGGGGGCATGGCGGAGGTCACTCGGGAGAGAGTTCCATAGTACGGGGGCCGCCACAAAAAAGGCCCTCTTCCTCGTCCCCACCAGTCTAGCTGCTCTGGCTGAAGGGACAAGGAGAAGGCCGTCTGTGACAGATCTTGTTGAGCGGCCCACTTGGTGTTGCTGGAGACGCTCCTTGAGATAGGCTGGACCGGAGCCGGAGCCGTATAGGGTTTTAAAGGTCAAAACCAACACCTTGAATTGAAGAAGAAACCTTGGTAAAGTGCGGGGTTAAACGCCTCATGTAGAGAAGCCCTTCATATATGCAGATGTTCAGGCAACTCATGAAGCTGAACTTAATTTGCAAAACAAAGACAGACTACTGCCCATTTGTTTCCTAGGTGAAGTATACACACAGCTCTGGCCATCACCAACTACAAACGATTCACTCACGCGTGGCCAGAGCAGGGGCGCGCGGGAGGGAACTCAACATGCACCAGAGCAAGCTGATCAACACAGAGCAAGATGGCAGAAGTTGGGACGGCAGCCCTTCAGATTGCTGGTATGTCCACGTCACTTTTTTTAAAAAAAACAACGCTCCCCACTTTTTAAAGCTCCCCTCCTCACTAAGCAGTACCGTCCAGCATGAGATTATCTCGTTCTGCATGACATGTAGGAGAAGAGAGGTGCAAAGCCTCTTCCAGCCCATGGGCCAAATCTGCCATTTTGGAGAAGCTCCAGGGGGCTGCATTCCAGTGGTGGGTCAAAAATACCAGGGTCTTTTTGTTTACAGCTTTTACTGCCAGTCACTAAGCTTTAGGAGAGGCATTTCAACCTTTTAGAATGGGGGGGGGGGACTGTACCAAAGCCAGGAAGCCACCAAGCAATCAATGGTTGGGGGAAAGGGGTGTGGCTGTTTGTGAAACCCCGGAGGGCTGGATTGACTCCCCAGGCAGGCAGGATGTGACCCTCAGGCTGGAGGTTTTGCACTCCTGTAGCAGGATATCTCATTTCTAAGAAGTGTCCCTCTCAAATCCCACCAAGCTCAGCTTAAAGTGCATCCTGTCTTGTATTCCGCTGATTTACTTTTACATATCCCATCAGAGGTTAAGAGTTAAAACCTGAGCCCTACTCCAGAACTCCAATGTACCTTGGTGAAAATTAAGAGTTAATACTGTAACAGGTGAAGCTATGAGGTCACGCCCTCCCCCCCAACCAAGAGATGGGGGGGTACCTAAGCAGAAGCTCCACCAAACCAACTAGCAGCTGCCCCTTAACAACTGCCGGTGGATGGTTTAAGTACATGTTCTTTAAAAAAGAAGAAGAAGTAGCTAGTAGCAGCAGCTAGGGCAGGTTATGAATGTCTCTGTCTAAGCTGATTCTCTGTTGCTATCCTGAGATTCTAAGAATGTGCTTCTAAAGGAGGAGAAAAATATACACATACATACATATATATATTGCCTTTAGATTCAATCAATAATTTAAAACATTGGTTTTGATGTACGACTGGAGGAACAGACTCTGAGGTTCCTTTCAACTATACTACGCAAACAAAGAGACACTGTAAACGGGAACACTGAATGGTTTGACGGTTTTGTAGTGACTGTTTTAGCCTTAATTTTGAGAATACCACGGAACTGGAGTTTTGGTCAGAAGGCTACAAGTTGACCCATATTCTCTGGTGAAATGGCAAAGCAGGAATTTGAGTTTTCTACGCAACAAAACTCTGCAAAAATAAAATAAAGTTCTGTGAACTTACTGAATTAGGGTTTTTTGCTAGCATTCTGGATGACTAGTCTCTCTTAAAAAGTGTTGGGTAGTTGTGGATGTTTTGGCCAGAACGTGAAAAATATAAAGATGTTCAATTTGAAAGGAGCTTTCCAAATTTGGGGCAAAATAATTCAAACATTTTCAAGGGGTCAACATTTCAAAGGGGGATATTGCCAGCTTCCACACAGCTGCTAGAGGAACTAGGCAATATGACATCTGAATGTTTTTGATCACATTGAAATGAAATCGATTTCCTATTTTCAGTCTCTTAGTCAAATCCAGCTTCTAAAACCCCACATCTCTTCTCAAATACCTGATACTGCTGAATTGTTCTTTTGTGGGTTTTCCTGTAGCTTTTATAGCTCAGACCTGACAAAAGATCGAAGACTCATTCCCCCCTGCCCCCCCCCCCCCGGTTGCCTGATGCAGCACCCTGCACCCCCAGGCAACTTCCAGCCTCCACCAAAAAATTCTTGCAGAAAAAAGTTTCTTCCACTATGAAAGAAAATACCAATCATCCTAGAAAAGCTATAGATAGCAGAGTTTCTTCTCTGTAGAAGTGCCCAGACGAGGTGAAGGAGCACATCTCGGTTCAGGACTCTCTCTTGCTCTCCTCCACCAGCTTCTTCTCAGGCGTCACCAGCTACGTCAGCCATTTGGCAATGCAGGTGTCATAAACCGTGCGATTGGAGTGCCAGTATGTGTGTGAAACGCCGGGCATTGTGTAGAAAACGATGTCGTCGCGAGCATGCAGGGTCTTCAAACCAAAGGTGTCCAGGAGGTAGACCTAAGAGACAGAGAGAGGGAGGGAGAGAACCAGAGAGTCTTCTTAACTCTCACTTGAAAACAAGCCCTACCATGAGGGCAAGACAAAGCTGCAGCTTCAGGGGGCAGATTTTGGGTGCCAGGAAGGGGGCAGAGTGGGAATAATCATTATTATCACAACGTGGAAAGGGACGGGTTTTGCCTGGATGCTCTCGGAACTGTCTATGCTTCCCACTGAGTAATCCAACCCTTTTGTACTTCTGAGCTGAGATGATAAACTGGATTTTTAAACTCTGCTCCTTCTGTTACTCTTGAGCAGAGATGTTATCATCATCCATTTTTTGTCACACCCAATATGCCACCCTTTTCGCATGTCCACCAGTTGATCAGAGAGTTGCTTCGGAAGGCTATGCACCTAGCTTAGTTTCTTCAGGGGGTTATTGAGGAGTTGGTGGGTAGTGGCACCTTCAGGCTTGTGGGGGTGTATTTTTTACTCAGCTGCAGCTCAGATTGTTGTGGTAAATGTGCACGTTGAGGCTGCAGTCTAAATCCCCACAGATGCTTTGTACTGCAGGAGGAGGCCAGAGGAGGGATGATGAGTGAAAATTATTGAAAAAGCCAAGTCAGGATGGGGATAGGGAAAATTAAAAAAACAAAACAAAAAACATGCTGCTAAGTTTAGCCCAAAGTAGTTGCTTTTTAATACTGGGATGTGGAATTGACTGTAGTAGGCATCTGATGGTTTAAAAATACAGTTGCTCTTTATCAGTAATTACAGCTAATAACATCCTGTAAGCTTGTGAGAATTGCACTCTTTTCCTCCACTCTTCACTGCGCATGGAAATTCAAACTGGATCCTTCCAGTATGTTTTGCAATGTTTTCCTCATATGCCTCACTGAGGAAAGTAAGGATTTTTCAGAAACCTGAAAAGTTTGAATTTTGTGCAAAAGATCATGCTCAAAATAAATTAGTCGTCATCATCATCATCATCATCATCATCATCATCATCAGGCGATCACTCGTGACTGAGTAAGATTGTCTTCCGGGATAAAAGGAGGAAATTCTAAAGAAGATTGTGTAGACTCTAGCAATGGGTCTGTAAGTGACTGTGGAGGCCAATTCTAGATCCACACAGCTTCCCACAGTGAGGACACAGGTTACCAGATAGAAGATGGTCCTGTAAAGGATTCATTTGACGTGCTTTTCGCTTAGCACGTTTCTCCCTTTCACCTTGCACTCGGGCTTCTTCAAAGTCCATGGAACCTTTGTGAAAGGCCAACCTCCATTTAGATCGTTTATGGGCCAGAGCTTCCCAGTTTTCGATGTTTATATTGCATTTTTTTAGATTAGCCTTATGAACATCTTTAAACCTCTTATATTGACCACCGATATTCCGCTTTCCATCCTTGAGTTGGGAGTAAAGTAACTGCTTTGGGAGACGGCAGTCAGGCATTCGAACAACATGACCGGTCCACTGAAGTTGGCGTTGAAGGATCATTTTTTCAATGCTAGTAGTCTTTGCTTCTTCCAGTACACTGACATTTGTTCGCCTATCTTCCCAAGTAATTTGCAGGATTTTCCAGAGGCAACGTTGATGAAACCTTTCAAGGAGGTGGAAGTGACGTTTATAGATAGTCCATGTTTCGCAGGCATACAATAAAGTTGGTAATACAATGGCTTCATAAACCAGTGTTTTGGTCTTCTTACAAATATCCCGATCCTCGAACACTCTATGTTTCATTCGAGAAAATGCGGCGCTTGCGGAGCTCAGACGATGCTGGATTTCACTGTCGATGTTAGCTGTAACGGAAAGATAGCTGCCAAGATAGAGAAAATGATCGACATTTTCCAGTATTGTCCCGCCAAGCTGGATAGATGGCATCACCAAAGGGTTGGCTTGCACTTGCTGATGAAGCACTTTGGTTTTTTTGATGTTAAGTGAGAGACCAAGTTTTTCGTATGCTTCTGCAAAAGCATTTAGGATAGTTTGGAGATCATCCTCTGAATGTGCGGAGACCACATTATCATCAGCATACTGAAGTTCCACAACGGAGGTTGTAATTACCTTACTTTTTGCTTTCAGCCTGCTGAGATTAAAAAGCTTTCCATCTGTTCGATATATAATTCCCACACCGGTGGGAAGTTTCCCCTTGACAAGATGTAAAACCATGGCGATGAAAATGGCAAATAATGTTGGGGCGATAACACATCCCTGTTTAACACCTGATCCCACTTTAAATGGAGCACCATGAGAGCTGTTGTTGTCCAAAACCGTTGCCGTCATGTTGTCATGGAGAAGTCGCAAGATATTCACAAATTTATTGGGGCATCCAATTTTCATAAGGATAGTCCAGAGAGCTGTACGGTCTACAGTATCAAAGGCCTTAGCCAGATCGATAAATGCCATATAAAGGGGTTGATTTTGCTCCCGGCATTTTTCTTGGAGCTGACGTGCAGTAAAAATCATGTCTACTGTCCCTCTAGAGGGGCGGAAACCATATTGAGTTTCAGGGAGGATCTCTTCTGAAATAGATAGAAGACGGTTTGCGAGAATCCTAGCAAATATTTTACCTGCGGTTGCTAAGAGAGAAATGCCCCGATAGTTTCCACAGTCTGTTCTATCACCCTTCTTAAAGAGGGTGATAATTATGGCATCCCTGAAGTCTCAAAATAAATTAGAGTGGAAGACCGCCAACCTGGTCTTCTGCGCGGGTTCAATACTAAGGGGGTAGCGAGTCCTGGGGGCGGGCCTTCTCCGAGGTCCCCCAGCGACTATCACCCTTAGCCTAGAACAAAGGGATAACTTATAGCCACAAAAGTATCTTTTATAAAACAAGTTTATTTACAAAATGACCTTCACAAACCCAGACACACGCCAGCAATACAGCTTATCAGTACAGCACAAAGTAGCAAGCAAGAAGTCTCAAGGACACCGTGATTTCAGGGCTCTCAGCTAGTTAGTTCAGCTCGGGCTCCAGCAGAGGCCCGGTCAACCGCATGCTGCTAGCTGGGTTCCCGGCGGAGGTCCGGTCTACCCAAGCGGCTAGTGAGTGATTTCAGCTTGGTTGCCCGGGGGTCCGGTCAACCCAAGCGGCCAGTGATTTCAGCTTGGTTTCCTGGGGGTCCGGTCAACCCAAGCGGCCAGTGATTTCAGCTAGCTGGAGTACGCCGGGTGCTGCTACCCGGGGTTGCCGATCCCTTCGTTCCCTTACCCCAAGCATGGGGCAAGGCTGCTGATCAGGTCCAACAACTCAGTTCCCTTGCGCAGGGTGTTTTATACCTTGGGTTTCAGGTAGCCCCTCCCTCTGCAATCAGGTGGGTGGCCAATCAGGTGGGTTGCCACCCTCTTCAGGTGGACGGCCAATCAGGTGGGTTGCCACCCTCCTCAGGTGGACGGCCAATCAGGTGGGTTGCCACCCTCCTCAGGTGGATGGCCAATCAGGTGGGTTGCCACCCTCCTCAGGTGGGTGGCCAATCAGGTGGGTTGCCACCTTCCCCCTGTGGGGTGGGGTCCCTTTGAAGCCACTTGCTTAATGGTCCCATCCTGTGGTGTTGAATGGCCCTTTCTTATGGTGCTGAAGTGTCTGCTCTGGCAAGGAATTCAAGTCTTATGTAGATGGGGCTGATATACGAGAGCATTGAGGAACCTGGGGATGCTTCCTGCCTTCCCCCCTGGGGTGATTCTATGCAGATGTTGTTTGTCCCCTTTTGCATCTGTGGAGACTGGCTGTCTCCCCTCCCTGGGCCTCCTTCCCCCCTCCTTGGTGAGTGTGTGTGTGTCAGACAGGGGTTTTAGGTTGGCTTTCTCCACAATTAGTAACTGCAACTGAACAGGTGTTGTTCATTCACTCTTCATTTCAAGTTTAATTGTCTCTTGGCCTCAACTGCAATTTATAAAATGGGCTCAACAGAGATAAATATTAAGACTTGTTCATCACAATACCCTTATGAAATGGGTGTGGGGAGGAACACACTGACTTAGCTTAAACCTTCTTAACCACCCTCAACCTGAGGATTACAAGATGGCTAAAGTGTGTTAAAAAGAGAGCCAGTGTGGCATAGTGGTTAGAATGCTGCACTGGGACTCGGGAGATCCGAGTTCCAGTCCCCACTCAGCCATGAAGCTCACTGGGTGACTTTGCGCCAGTCACTGACTCTCAGCCTCATCTACCTCACAGGGCTGTTGTGAGGATAAAATAAAATGGAGAGCAGGAGGACCATGGAAGCCCCCTTGGGATCCTTGCAAGAAAAAAGGTGGGATATAAATATAATTTAATAAATAAATAAAGGAGAGGGGTTATAGCTCAGTCGTGCAACACATGCTTTGCATGCCCGAAGTTGAATTCCTGATAACTTTCAGCTAAGGCTGGAAAAATTGAAGCTAACTGAAGCTCTGGAGAGCCACTGCCAGTTATGCTCTGTGTATCCCCTTTTGAAATGGGTTGCTGCTGGGTTCCAAAGCCTGCTTTCTGTATATAATTATAATTATACATAATTAATATATAAGGGTATAATTATCTGAGGGTATAATTATCAGGGATGATGATGATGATGATGATGATGATGATGATGATGATGATGATGATGATGATGATGAGTGGCTGTGTGGATTCTCCCACTGTTTTTGCAGTCGTGAGTTTAAAGTCACTTGATTCTCTGGAAAAGGAGAATGTGGGTCCAAAGGAGTGTTCGGGTGGCTGTGTGAATTCCCCTCTTCCCCGCAAGTTTGCACTTAAAGTTCATGCATCTCAGTTTCTCCTTTCTCCCTATGGGTTACTGGCTATTGGAGATTCAAAATTTCTCTCCACTTGTTCATAACCATGGCTTCTCCTTCCTTGCCCTCCCTCCACCTTATCTAAATTTAGACTGTAAACACCTAGCGGGCAGAAACCTGTTGCTTGTAGATGTTTACAAGACGAATACCAGGTACATTGCTGGAGATTGTCCCTGTGCATGTAAAACTGTGTGATTTTGTGTATTACACACACACACATACAGTATATAAAACAATACTTATGAATTTTTTAAAGAAATGTTTAAGCAGTGTACAGAGAACAAGATTGCCTTCCTGGGAATGCCTGTTGGAAAAGGTATGTTTTTAGTAGATACTGAAAGCCCCGGGGGGGGGGGGGGGGGGTTGATGCCTGCCTAATCTGTAGCAGTAGGGAGTTCCAGAGAGTAGGCCCTCTGACACTAAAGGTCGTACTCTGAACCATGAGAGACCAAACCTCTGAAAACTTGGGTACCACAAGGAGGGGAGGGATACACACACACACCAACAACCATCCAACCAATTATCACTGTCTTCTCATCCGCTACACAGGGAACCTTCAGCAGCCAATCTAAACTACAATTTCTCAGGGTTTCCTTAGGAGAAAATCAAAGACAACAAAATGTGTGTGTGTGTGTGTGTGTGTGTGTGTGTGTGTGTATAACAGTTAATGACACTCATTTGGATGTACCTATATATTGCAAGCCAGAAAATGTTCATACCCTTCCAAAGCCTCTGAGGACCCTGAATCCTACACGCACGTTCTGAGCAGCTGAGAACAGTTTTGCCTCCTTCTGTTACTTCATCCCAGAAGACTCCTAGCCCTTGTAGATAATTCAGGCATCCTGACCCACCCACCGCCCACTTTTTATCTTATAAAATTCACTTTGAAGGCCTTTTGACAGAAAAGTAGCCCAGGAATATTTATATGCATGTTTGCTTGTGATTGACAGGAGCATTCCAAGGCACCTCAGTTCTGCTAGAACCAGCCGGGGTCAGCAGGAAATGAACCAATGAAGGAAAGCAGGGTTAGTTAGAGGATCCCCCATCCCCTCTTGAAAATTTCAGACATGCACAGAGCATTTCATGCCCGGTACGTGCAGTTTTGAAGTCTTCTGTGCATCCCTGAGGCTCTTCCATAATCAATAGGGCAGGAAGTGCCCACCTGAGGTGTCTACTGCCCTCAATGGGAAAAAAGGGGTGCCCCATAGTATTATGATGCCAGCAATCCTAGAGTTGCAAGCTCTGAAACCTCAATTCAATTTAGGCAGCGTATCGGCTGCCTGAATAGAAACCAACACAGAAATAGATACGAAGGTCCAGGATTTATAGCAGGGCTGGCTCAAGACATGTTGCTCCCTGAGGTGAAGGCAAGATAGCAGCCCCCCCTTCCAGATACAGAACTGACCAGACTGGCAGTTGAATCTTGCGTCGGTACTGGTGACGGGGAGGTGTCCTCCACTGCACCTGAAGGCAGTAGGCTAATTTAGGGGACACAGAGCAGGCAGCATGAAACACACAGATCTATCCTCCAACAGAAGAAAATGGCTTGGGGGCTCAGGAAGAAGAGCCAGGGGGTGTTCCCCCAGCATCTCTTGTTTGAGGCAGCTGCCTCACTCTGCATAATGGTAGAGCCGGCCCTGATTTTACTTATTTTGAATTTGTTATGGGCATTATTAGTTATGAAGATAACATCTATTTCTTGTTCAGTTCTTCAGTAACTATTGCCAATGCCTTTAACAACACTCTCAGCTTCTTTCATGCGTCCGACCCCAACTTACATCCCCTTTCTCTCTCAGTTTACCAAAATGTACCCTTCTTGTCGTCATCCCTTTCCCGCCCACCACTCCCTGGGACTCAAGCAGTCCGTCCTCACTCACCGGCTGAGATGTCATATCCCTCACCGTCTCGTTATCATCATAGAAGGCAAACAGACTGCCAAGAGAAGGGAGAGAAAAATGTATTTAGTATAATAACAGCACATGACCATTATCACCTCCCATATACGTATGTATATATATGTACGTAGGTCCACATGGACCTATGGCCCGACTGGAGTCCACCAGGAGAAGAGCCTTCAGTGTGGTGGCTCCATTTCTATGGAACTCCCTGCCTCTGGAGGTCAGGCAGGCTGTGACATTGTATTGCTTTTGGCGAAGACATCCTTGTTCCAGGAAGCCTTCCTTACTGATCAGCCATGTTTTTAATTGATACCCCGTTTTCTATGCATGTTATCTGTTTTTATCTTTTTATTGTTCAGCGCTCTGAAATCTGCTTAGATATGGAGCAATATTCAAATACTGCAAATAAATAAATAAATAAATAAATAAAGTGTGTGTGTGTGTGTGTGTGAATATGTGTGTTCTGTGATTTAAAAAACCACATAAATTTATGTACCTGGCTAATAAATTCATGACAGTCACTAGACAACTGTCCACACATATCTATGTCAGTCTTCTGAGGTAGACTGACAGACTAAAATAAACAAAGAAAAAATCCTTTCCTATTTGCAAGGGCATGGAAGTTTTCCCTACCTTTTTGCCCAGAGGCAATTCTGATTTGATGACTATCTTTTTCAGAAATCTCTGCAGACATTTATATATACAGTAATACCTTGGATTGCAAGTAACTTCGTTTGAGAGCGTTTTGCAAGACAAGCAAATTTTTAAATATTTATTTATTTATTTTTGACTTGATATACAAGCAACGTCTTGCAATACAAGTACTGTAGTATGGCTTAAATTAAAAATCTCTGTAGAAATTTTTTTGGGGGGATTTCGTTTTGATATAAGAGTGTTTTGGATTACAAGCACGTTTCCGGAACGAATTATGCTCTCAATCCAAGGCATGACTGTATATTAAAACTGACCCCTGAAGAAGGCCCATATTCAGGGCCGAAATGCATAGTGCTATTTCTTGGAATAAAACCACACATGTTTTCATCATCCTGAGACTCCGGTTCTTTATTCTATCAGATCATTTTGGATGTTCTCCAGTTCATAGAATCATAGAAAAGTAGAGTTGGAAGGGGCCTACAAGACCATCGAGTCCAACCCCCTGCTCAATGCAGGAATCCAGGTCAAAGCATCCCTGACAGATGGCTGTCCAGCTGCACCTTGAATGCCTCCAGGTATGTTTTAGCCAACAGGAATACTTGCCTCTTCTCCCTCCCCCTCCTTCCCACCCCCATCACAGGTGAGAGGATCTCCTCCTCCCCACCTCCGAATGCTCACCTGGACTCCCATGGCATGATTACTCCATCATCCGGACCCCCAATCAGAACCAACTTCTGGATCCGCAGGAGGTTTGTTTTCCATGCTGCATTGAGAGAGAAGCGGGGCTCCAGAAATGTGGTCCCCAATCCCCATCGTGATCCTCCCACCCGCTCTCTATTTCATCCTCTCCTCGCCCTGACAGCAAGCACAAGAGATCCCCTCTCCACTCTGGGCTCTCCGAACTCAGATCTTCTGTGGGAGGCCAAAGCGGCAAAAACAAGATTTGCGCTGCTCCTGCCTCTTGCAAAAGCTCAAAGGAAGAAAAGGCCCCTCCTTCAAGCCCTGTGGCAAGAGCAGGGGACTCAGCGGAGTCTCTTTGCATCATGTTTTGGAGACAAGAGACTGCGGGAGCCCTCTCCTGGTTTCCCCCTGCCCCCTCCCCAATACGAGCAATCAAATGCCCCTTATTCATCTTTGTGTACCCTGCTAAGGCTGAATACCTGAACAGGGCCGAATGTCTTTTGCACCAGCAGGGCCAGTCCTACCATTAAGCAGAATGAGGCAGCCACCTCAAGCAGCTGGTTTGGGGTGTCACAAAAGGGCAGCAAATGATTACCGATTTAATTCATTGTCATTAAGTTTTTTCGCTTACTGCCAGTGAGGGATTTTCTGCCTCAGTGACAAAATAATTTGACCAGCCTTTGGTAATCTGGGTCAAATGGGAGTGGTGGTGGCTACTTGCTGCTCTGCCTCAGGCAGCAAAGGGTCTTGGGCCAGCCTTGTGCACCTGGCTGCAGCTGGTGGATCCCAGGGTCCTAGCAAAAAACAACAACAAAGCAGATCCTGCAAGCCTGCCGTTTGCCCACCCCAGCCTAGTTTATCATAGCACTTAAGGGCCAAACCAGACATGACAGAGGCACCATGTTTCTTCTTCATGTATAAGGTGGAATGGGCAAAGTCTCAGGATGCTTCCAGACAGAAGGGAAACCTCTCCTGGAAACCAAACCAGCAGCCATTCTAACAGGCTGAACTGAGGGAGACATGGAGTAGAGCAAGGTCATTTCACCAGCTCTGCTAAAAGAATGATTTTTTTCCTCCTCTTCCCTCCTCATTCCTTTTTCCTTGTGTGTCACAACTTTTTAGATTGTAAGCCTGTGGGTGGGGACCATCTTGTTTAATTGATTATATGTAATCCACTCTGGGAGCCTTTTTGGCTGAGGAGCAGCATAAAAATACTTCCGATAAATAAATAAAAGGGGGTCCTAGCGCTATCCATCAGAAGGCATCGTGCAGCAATTCTGTCTTTTCTTCCTTAATGGATTTTTCATGGCGAGAAAAATACCCGAGGATGTGATGGGGAAACATGGGAGGGTTATGAGTGGAAGACAACGACGTCTGGACCCCCCGTAAAATTCTGCAAATCAGGCTGAGCAATGGCGCCATAAAGACTTTGTCTGGAAGCACCCTTTCAACAAAAACACAAAACACAATGTGCATGCAGCTGGGGGGAGATGAACCTTCCCCCCACCTTACCTTCCTGCATTCTATCGCCTCAGCACTTTTTCTCCCAACTGAGCACTGCGGCTGGAAGTTAGCTATGCTGGCTGTGGCATGCTGGGAGTTGTAGGCCAAAAACATTGGGGGACCCAAGGTTGGAGAACACTGCTTCAGAGGGCAGGCACATGAACAGGCAAACATGGTTTCCACCATCATGTCCAGTTTGGCCTGAAGTGGACAATTTGAAAGTGAGGAACTCTCCGGTTCAAATTTCACTTCAGCTATCCACTTGCTGTGCTTTTCAGCCTCAGGAGGAACAACAAGTGAGGCTGCCTGAGGCTAGCGGGCACAAAATTAGAAATACAGCACGCTTCCAGACGGAACAGTACCAGTGAGAAGGCCCTGTGTAGCTATTCCGTCCTTTTCTCATTAATGGCTTTTTTTTTTTTTTAATGGGAAAGAAAAAGATGGAAAAGGCTGTGGGAAAACATGGGAGGGTTACAAGTGGAAGATGATGATTTCTGGGGGGAAAAACCTAAAATTCCATGGACGAGGCAGGCCGGTGGCACCATAAAAGCTTTGTCTGGAAGTCCCTACTGTGTTGTCCAAGGCTGTGGGACTACTAGGACAACATGAGAATCAGCTGCAAGTGAGGCTATAGGGTACGCCTGCCAAGTGGAGCTGCCTCCCTACCACGGTCCATTGTGTATTGGGTCTGAGGGCCCCCCTCACTTATTACCAGTTGCGTTGGGGTGGAGTCTCTCGTCATTCAACAGAGCCAGGAAGTTGCTATTGTTGAGGTAAAGGTCCCGATGATGCGGATCTGAAAATGCAGAAGCCATGAAAGAAAGAGTTGAGAGAACTCTTGTTTGCTTCCTAAATTCAATCAGCTAACCCCACCCCACTTGCCTCTCCCCAAAGAACCCAGAAGACTGGCTATCCCACCCCCTCCCATATTTTTAAGACACTTAGGGCACAATCCTATGCAAGTTTAGACAAAAAAAAAAAAAAAGGCCTACAGCATAGCTGGCTGGGGCATGCTGGGAGTTGTAGGCCTTTTTTTCTGTCTAAACATGCATAGGATTGCACCCTAAGGGTACAATCCTATGCATGTTTAGACAGAAAAAGTCCCAGCATTCCCCAGTCAGCCAGTAATCACGGACAACTCCACAGCAGCACCACTCATATACACCTGAGACTGAGGTGGGGTGTACTTCCAGGATGGTTAGAGCACTGGCTAGAAATTACACACTGCCTAGTGACGATAATACTGGCCTACCTTATAGAGCTGTTGTAAGGATTCCTGAGAATATGTAGGTGAAAGCCACTTGAAGAACCAAAAGCACAACATAAAATGTTACAAGAACAGGTGGCGTTCTTTAACAATGGAAACTCACCATTCCAGTAGTTACAGATGGAGAAATCTTGGCCCACATGCGTGTAGCACAAGCGGTACAGGTTGGATTTCATGTGCTCAGGAAAAAGCCATTTCAAGTACTTGGTGTCTGAATTGAAAAAATGCAGAGCGCGAGAGAGTGTGAGCACGTGTACAGTCCCACTGGCTTGTTTTCCTCGCTACTGTTTCAAGCCCAGGCTCCTCCCATCCTGTGCAGGGGTCCCCAAACTTGTGGGCTCATAGGCACATCTGGATTTTTAAAAAAGTGTCATGGGAATGACTAAAAAATGGCTGCTACGAGGGCATGACTAGTCACAAAATGACTGCCGTGGGGGTGTGGCCACTCACAACATTTTGGGAGCAGCCCACGCTTCAACTCTCTGGCTGGGCTCACACAACACGACAAGCCAGAGTACAGGCTGAGTATGGGTTGAGTGTGGGTTGTCACTGAACTGCGGCTTGTCACGTGGTATGAATCCAGCCACGCTAACAAACCATGATTTGTTAACCACAATCAGCCCATGATGGGAACGCATGGTTTGTTGTTGGGTTGTGAATTGTGGGTTGTTTGTGGTTAACAAACCACAGTTTGTTAGCACGGCTGGGTTCACACAACACAACCACCCACGGGCCATCGACAACCCGCGGTTCAACGACAACCCACACTCAACCCATGCTCTGGCTTGTCATGTCGTGTGATCCAAGTCTCTGTCCGTTTTCTGTGTATGTTTTCTCAGAGAAAAATACACACCACAGAGAGAGAATACCCCCGTTTCTCCCCACCACTGCCCAGTGACAGTGAACGGAGCAATGTCTCTGCTCACTTGCATGAGGGGTGGGGTGGGGAAGCTGCACTGCCAAAAACAGCTGGTGATGGGGAGAAGACCATCCCCCACCAAGGACCCGTGAGGCAACCGCCAGCTGGCTTTTTCAGCAGTGTAGCTTCCCCTCCACCCAAGGAAATGAATAGAGAAATCACAGCCCAAAAGAGAAACAAACCAGGAAGGGGAGTGAGGGAAGTCTATATACAACCAGGGATCCTGCTGCCTGAAAGATCCTTGGTGGAGGTGGGCTTCCTCTCCACACAACCATTTTTCAACAACATGCCCCCCCCCATGCAAAAGAATGAAAAAAAATTACTCCATTCACTTGCAGAGGGGAGCAGTGGAAGGCAGGAAAGGCCTGGTGGGAGCCTCAGCATGTCCTCGTGGGTGCCGCCATATTGCAGTGCTTTTCAATCCACTCAACATCTGACCCCCAGCTCCTGGGCCAGCCCAGTCACAGAGGGAAACTAGGTAACTTACTGGGGTGCCAAAATTCCTGGGGCTCCTCCCCAAGATGTAAATGTCTTGGAGAGGAAGCTACCCTATACTGAGTCAGACCCTTGGTCCATCTTGCCTAGTATTGTTGGCACTGACCGGCAGCAGTGGGCTCTCCAGGGTTTCAGGCAGGATTCTTTCTTAACTGTACCTGGAGACGCCAGGGCCCGGGGGTCGAACCTGAGACCTTGTGCATGCAAAGCAAGTGCTCTGCCCACTGAGCTACAGCCCCCTTCCCTACAAAGGAAACTTGTAGGCTGGGCAATGTCCCGGGGGACGCCATCGAGAGCCAGGTAATCTCTGCTGTCTGCCCAGGGCAAAGAGAGAATTGCAAATTGGATGAAAGAAAGAGGAGAAAGGTGTTAAACGATGAATATTGGAGATGGTGCGGAGGCTGGAATCATATCCTGAACCGCATGGCGATAGGCTGGTGGCTCTAATGTCAGCGGGGCTGCCTATCCACTCCAGATTTTAGTCTGAACTTTAAGAAGAGCTATCCATGGGGCTGAAGCCTACCCCCAAAATGGGTCTGGTGCCACGGACAGCTCCTTAAAACTTCAGAGTAAAATCCGGAGCGGATAGGCAGCCCCGCTGACATTGGCGCCACCAGACTCCACTGGCAATAACTAAGACACACGGGGAGGCGGCAACATTTTAATTCACCGAAGGGCAACCAAAGATCCTTGGGCTGCCCTTACAGCGGTGCGATCAAGTAACTTTAGACTCTGGACCTAACGGTCTGAAGCACACACAAACGGTCTGAAGTGAGCATTACTTCATTGGCTTCAAAATGTGAGCCAAAATGTGTTGCAGTGTTTGGGGCCCTCTTGTGGAGCCCTGGACATCTGCCCCAAAGTCCTACCCTGACGGCACCCCTGTGCCCCGCCCCATTACTTACCCCCGTACTGCCCCATTTGAGGAGAAGAGAGAGAGATGAATCTGTCCACGTTGTGATCAGGCATTGTGGAGAGGAGGGCGCGGCAGATGAGTCCTCCTGCAGAAGGGGAGTCATATTTTACAACAGGCGTTAAGGGCTGCTTCCTTCCAAAAGAATTCTAAACCCACGCAGATTCCACATTGATCCATCGGGAGAACTGCATCTTAGGGCTGTTTTGGTCTCTGCGGCTTTAATATGGGCACTATTCCAACACAAAGGTCAAAATGGGTCAACTTTCTACTTACTTTTTTGCCTTCCACAAGTGGTTTACCTGGTAAACCACCTACAGTATATCTCTATAATAATATTTACAGGTTGTGTCTTCGGAGTGGGGCATATCCCCAACTTTTTAAAACACAAAACACACGCCCACCCACACACCTACCTGCCTTTTATGGGAAAACCTCAAACTCATGGAAAACTCAAAGCATTTTCTCGCAGATTCTTAAATGGGTTTCACTGAACACATCCAATGTGAATGACCCTGAAAAATCTACAAAAGAGTCGAATTTCCCCCAAATTTGCAGAGAGCGTTATGGTCCTACATTTTTGAAAATTTGATGTCTTCCTCCAGTTTCGTGTTCATAAAACTGGAAACGGCAAAATAAATAAATGACTGCCCCAAACCCCAAACAAAACAGCACACTTTTATGTGACATTTGGTGAGCAGTCACAGGAGGGGGGGGGGAAAGCAGTTCAAAATTTGGAGGTGGGATGTATGCATGCCCTCGGAATTTAAAAAAAGAGGGGTGTTTGTAGATGATGATGATGATGATGATGATGATGATGATGATGGAGGATGTGTATCTGGATCGTGAAACCTAGACACCTAAAACTTGGCATGCATATTAAGGGGACCTTAGGGGTGTGCACCTCGGGGTTATTTTGACTTTGAAACACAGTACGTAATTAGTTTTAATTAATTTAAATGTGTCCATGTGGTTGAAGTCTGCAGTAACATTTTCCATCACTAGGGGCAGACTTCCCTAACCAGCGTATGGCTTTGCAGACAGTTTGAAGCCAGGGGAGATGAATAGGCCGAGGGACAGCCCTTCCCACTGCTGTGGGGCGCCCCCCCCCCCAGGGGAATGGAGTGGACAGACCCTTCCTTCGGGCTATAGGGGCGCACCATGGCAGGGGCCTTGCGTAGCGGTGCCTGCAGACTTGCCTTGGCTCAGTCACAGCAGGCACAATGTGTCCAGCTCTGACAGCTGTCTGTGTATGATTGCTTGAAGCCTTCGCCATCTCAAACTAAGGGCTATTCCAACCCGTGCGAAGCCAGGTCTGTTCATCAGAGTGTGTGTATAAATTTTGTGTTCACCAGAGTGTGTGCATAAATTTTGTAATTTGTGTATTTATACACACACACACACACACACACAAACTTGGGACCAGGTTACCTGAGAGAGCACCTCCTCCCATACCAACCTGCCCGGTCGCTGAGGTCATCAGATGACCTGCTCCTGGTGGTTCCTCATGGACATATGGCCCGATTGGAGTCCACCAGGAGAAGAACCTTCAGTTTGGCAGCTCCATTTCTGTGGAACTCCCTGCCTCTGGAGGTCAGGCAGGCTTCAACCTTGTGTTGCTTTTAGCACCTGCTGAAGACCTCCTTGCTCCAGGAAGCCTTCTCTGCTGTCCAACCACCATTTTAATGTTACCTTCTTTTCAATGTATTGTTTTTGTTTCTTTTATCTGTTTTTATCTTTTTATTGTCGTCGTCCCCCCCCCCCCCCGGAATCTACTTAGATATGTAGCGGTATACAAATACTGTAAATAAATAAATTATAGATAGATAGATAGTTATCACTCTCTGTATCCAAGTTAAACTAGACCTGACGTTACTCACTTCAGCCCTTGCTTGGCTGATTTTTTAATATAAATTGTTGCTGGGGCGGGCGCTCCGCACCAGATGAGGCCTGGGGGAGGGGGGCTTTAACCCTTTGCCCCCCACTATACTCCCCCTCCTAATCAAGACCCACACACACACCTGCTCTGGGTTCACATCTAGTTTAGCCCCGACTTCCTGTGAACCAGGAACACCACCCTTCAGACTTCACCACACACTCATCAGGTGTCCTTGCACAAGCCACCACCTTTTCGCCTCAGACCTCAGCCTGCAAGACGGATGTTGTCTGGATGACTGAGGTAATATATGGGAAGTGTTTTGAACTTCCCAGAAGTGCTCATTATTATTGCTACAGCTTTGTTTGCAGCTAAAACTCTACAGGAACGTGCTCCTGTTCAACCTGCACAAACTTCATTCAGAGGCGTCCAAAATTTATAATTGTCTTCCTAAGCCAGCCTTTCCACAACCTGGTGCCCGCCTGATGTGTAGACTACAACTCCCAGCATCCTCCAGCCAGCATGGTGGGATATATTCTCGTGGCTTTTTGGAGGGTTTGTTTTTTTGGGGGTTAACATTTATTTGTTTGTTTGTTTCAGTATTTAAAAATGGTAAACTGCCTTGGGTGCCTTGGTGGCATAGAAAGGCAGAAAGGTGGCATAGAAATGTAATAACTTACCAACCAACCAACCAACCAACTAAAGGTTGTCTTGCGGGGCAAGGGAGTACAGGGAATTTGTCTGTCTCTGAACACAAGAGGGAGATAAGGAATATTATTTTTATTTATTTATTATATTTTTATCCCCTCTTTTTCCTGCAAGGAACCCAAGGCAGCTTACATAATCCTCATCCTCCTCTCCATATTATCCTCACAACAACCCTGTGAGGCAGGTTAGGCTGAGAGTCAGTGACTGGCCCAAAGTCACCCGGTGAGCCTCATGGCCGAGTGTGGACTAGAACCCGGATCTCCCGAGTCCCAGTCCAACCCTCTCACCACTACACCACACTGGCTCTCCTTACTGATTACCCTCAGTAATGAGGACTATGGAAAACCAGCAGGGCCAATTCAAACATTTTGGTAGCTCCCAGACAGGAAAGACCATCAATGAGCCCCCATAACCAGTGAGGGCCAATTAATTGACGAAGCAATTTCTCACTCAACATGGTGTGCCCAAGAAAATAAAAACAAGAACCTCTCAAACCCCAGCCTTCTTGGGCACACCACACTGAGAGGAGAAAACCATGTTTCTGATTCAGTGGGACCTTGGTAGTTGCCCGCTAGCAGAAACAGAATTTACTATGTGGGCAATTGTGTTAAGATCTCTTGCAGGGCTTCGTCAGTCCAGATGGTCCCCTCCGTGTTATCCCCGCCTCGATCAAATGAGGAAATCAGAAAAGCACAGTGTACCAATATTCACACCCCTCAGGGCTGGCATCAGCATCTAGCACCCTTAGGTGGCTGCCAGGGCCCCCACCATAAACTTCTTTTTCCTGGCTTAGATTCCCCCCACCCCACCCTGAGCAACGCCAGGTGGCTGAATCTAGCCACCATTTTAATTTCCCACAATGTTCCTGGCCTAGTGTTGCCCTGGGGCATTGTGGGAAATTAAAAGGGGGGGCTACCCTACTGAAAGAAGGAGGGAACCCACCAGAGGACAGCTTGCCCAGTTCCCCCACAGAGCTGGAGCCGGCCCTGCCCCCACCGACCCATCCAAATAACCCACATACCTTGTGAGTAGCAGATGAGGTGGACCCCGTCGACAGCATTCTGCATAATGGGGTAAATGGCTTGCCTGAAGCCCTCCACTTGCATCCAGAGGGGTTTCAGGCTCTCAGTGCGGTCGAACAGATCAACAACTGTTACGTTGGTTCCCGGGTGGGTCTGTAGGGAAGGGGCAGAAAGAGAGAGAGAAACATTTACACACATGGGAGAAAGAGCTGAAAGTACAGTCTCTCCTGTGAAATCCAAGCTCAGGTTAGGATGCTCCTGCCTCACTAACAATGCACACTCAGAGCCTGGCTACACACTATAATCACTATACAGGGAGCCACAAGGAAGTGACTGTTCAAACCTGGGGTCCCCAACGCGATGCCCATGGGCGCCAATGTGCCCACGGACCACTCCCTTGGTGCCAGCCAGACTCCTAGCCCCTCCTTACTTTTATTTTACTTCTTAAGATTTTTTTTATTATTATTTTTTTTGTAACTGAGAGGCTGACATGCTGCAATGTGAAGGGTTGCCCTCCAGCACCATATTTATTTGAGTTCAAAAAGAGTGGTTTTGTGTTTTGGAGCTCAGACCCCCACCTCTACCTTGTACCTAGGTTCTTTTGCAAGCTATTTTTCTTTCAGCCACACCAGTTTACCTTCTGGCAAATGAGTGTTTTGGGACCAGCCATGGCCACCATGGCAGCCATTTTGGGATCCATTTTGTGAGAGTGCCCACAACACCCTCAACATTCCAAACATGTCCACCAACCCAAAAAGGTTGGGGACCCCTGGTTTAGATCAGCCTGCTCCAACCTGGTGCCTTCCAGATGTTTCGGACTACAACTCCTAGAATTCCTGACCCTTAGCCATGCTAGCTGGGGGCTGATGGGAGTTGAAGTCTATAATAAGTTAGGGGTTCACTCATATGAAGGTCACACCACACTCATATGAAGGTCACCTATGAAGGTCACAGAAGAAGTAGTTAATATAATTGTTTATTGCCAAACAGCTGTATGAAGGAACCACTTCCGTTGGAGGCTCCGCTCATTTCCTCCAGAGATAATCTCCAAACTCCCCTCCCTATGTTCCCTGTAAGGGAGTGTCTCTAAATTAAAACAATAACTACAAAGCCCAAAACATGTAGAGGGCACCAGGTTGTGGAAGGCTGGTTTAGATAGTTGAAGGAAGCCTGAAGGCCTTGCCTTGGGAGTCCTACCAAGAGGGAAGAAGGTGGCGCTGGCTGACAGCCGCTTCTCTTCTCTTACATCTAGGGAGGCAGTACGGTGTAGTGGTTTGTTTGTTTATTTTAAAGATTTATATAGGACACCCTTTAGGGGAAACCTAAGCGCAGTCTTCCCCAACCTGGAACCCTCCAGAGACATTGGACTACAAACCCCCATGCACTCATGGTCATCGACCATGTTGGCTGGTGATGATGAGAATTGTAATCTGAAGTGCACCCACTTGGGAACAGCTGGGTTAGACTGTCAGACTAGGGTCAGAAAGCACTAGGTTCAAATCCTTGCTCGGCTGTGAATCTCTCAGCCTAACTTACCTTGCAGGGATGTCACAAGGATAAAATGGAGGGAGGGATATTGTGACACTGCCCTAACCACCTTGGAGGAAGGGCAGGATAAAAAATGTAATAAAATCGTTATCTACCATAGCCTCCTGGGAGGGGGAGAAATTGCAACACACACACTCCCCCCCCCAAAAAAAACCCCCAACCATGTCTAGCTCTCCTCCAGTTGCTGGATAGGGGTACCTGCCAAATCCCTAGGAAGCGGTAGAGTAGGTGATTTAAAATGTAGTATAAGCGGGTGGGAGGAAGAAGCTGGATCCTCCACCCCTGCACACACCCCCTCCAAATAAGCTGCTTTAAAAAAATGTAAAGCACTTTTTTCCTCAGTGGGACTTCATGACTAGAAATAACCCTTGTTAGGAAAGGTGTGGCCATAAAAATCAGGTTTGGGTAGAAAAGCACAGACAGAGGGTGGGCTCAGCTCCCCCCTTCTGCTCACCCACACTGCACTTTAAATCACACTCCTGCTGCTAGTATGTCTACTTGTGCCCAGAGACCTCACCAGGCAATGCCTACATACTTTCAAAGCTGTCATTGTATTCTTAAGGACTAGAAATGTGTGGGTTTTAAAAACTCCGGAAGCTGGTTTCTGCATCTCAGTATCACATTCTGCATTTGTACAGTTCAATTACACACACACTCCAGTAAATGGGTTATGGCAAGGGTAGGCAACACTCCAGATGTTTTGGACGACAACTCCCTGACTACTGGCCATGCTGGCTAGGGCTTATATGAGTTGTAGTCCAAAACATCTGGAGGCCACCATGTTGTCTTTCCCTGGGTTATGGTGAGCCGGGGCTAGTTGATCACTCTTTTGATCTCTTCCAGCCTTACAATTCGATTTCTGCAGAAAGGTTTGGCTATTAAAAAAAGCAGGTTTGGGTGGGAAAGCACAGACAGAAGGAAGCCAGAATCCCACACCTTCTCTCCCATTACTCAGGAAACCTGGCTTTCCAGTCTAACCAGTGAACCCCAGTGCAAACATCAGCCCGGTTATCAGGTCACACTCCACCTGCAACTTGCCAAGACTCTGAGTCACACAGAGCCTGCAGAAATAAATTACACAGTTTCCTTAACTCTGAGAAATTTCACACAGTTCTCCCTTACCTTCCAGATTAAAAGAAAGAAAGAAAGAAAGATTAGGAACATAGGGAGCTGCCTTCTACTGAGTCAGACCATGGGTCTGTCTGGCCCAGTATTGTCGACACTGACTGGCAGCAGCTGCTCTCCAGGGTTTCAGGCAGGAGTTTTCCAGCCCCACCTGGAGATACCAGGGATCGAACCTGGGACCTTCTGCATGAAAAGCAGGTCCTCTACCACTGAGCCACAGCCCTCCCCTGATATGGGGCAGGGGAGAGACCAGGAAAGGGGGTAAATGGGAAAACCAGTGTGGAATAGTGATGAGAACAGCCTTCCCCAACTGGTGTCCTCCAGCTGTGTTTCGTAACTCTCATCATTCCCAGCCTCGCAGGGAATGATGGGAGTTCCAATCCAACACAGCTAGAGCACACCAGGTTGAAGAAGGCTGGGTTAGGGAGACCCGGATTCAAATCCCCACTCTGCCATGAAGCTCACTGGGTGATGTTAGGCCAGTCACACTCTCACAGCCTAACCAACCTCACAGGGTTGTTGTGGGGGTAAAATGACAGGGGAACCATGGGCACTACCCCAAAATCCTGTGGGGAAGAGGGAGCTAAAAGAATTAATAAATAAAGAGAGAGAGAGAGCCTGAAGAGGGATGGGGAACAGGCTGGAACCCTCCCTGTGTCGTGCCCTCATTGGAATACTCCTCCTCCAGGGAAGAGTTAGAGGCCCCAATGAGGGGTGATGCCCAGTTCCTGCCAGGGCCTGCACCGCAACAGGGGCCTGAGCCCGTGAAGGAGCCTGCTGAGGTCCCAGCTGCTCGGGAAGAGGGGGACTCTGCCTCAGAGGAGGAGGCTGAGCACCCTCCAAGTCCCAGGGAGCAACGGCACCAGGGGAGTCAGGCCCAACTCAGAGTACCTCATCAAAGTGCCAGCTGCAGCAGAGGTCTTCTTGGGAGGAATGGAGCTCTCTGTGAGCAGGGCTCTGAGCAGAGCGCTCTAACACACTGCAGCTGAGCCCTGGGTGGGGCTCAGCAGGCTCTGGTGCTAAAAGCCTTCAGTGTCTGCCTAGCCAGGGCTAGAAACAATGCTGTTCTTCCTGCTCCGGTGTTTTCTACCTTGCCCTGTGATTGATGCTCTGTTTTGATAAACTGGACTGTGTGTAATGTAATGTAACAGCCCTGCTGCTGTTGCTGCTGCTGCTGCCTGGGACCACCTGCACCACCGGTGGGACTGCTGGCTGCCCTTGCAGGACCGGGCCCAGCCAGGAGCCACCCCGCCCCACCTGCAACTGTGGGCCCATAAAGACCAGGCCCCTTTGGGGGAGCCAATTCGGGGGTGGCACGACGGCGAGGGCCTGTCCCCCTGCTGATGGGGATATAGGTGGGGCTGGGGGTTTTAAGAGGTCCTTCTTTTTTGAAGGGCTGGGGTTTTTTATAATAATAATAATAATAATAATAATAATAATAATAATAATAATAATAATAATAATAATTTATTTATTACCCGCCTCTCCATCCAGATCGAGGCGGGGAACAACAGAAAATATAAAATACCTAAACTAAAACAACACAATATATACTATTAAAACATCTTAAAACATCCTTAAAACAACTTTAAAACATCTTTAAAACATCCTAAAATTCCGCCAGATAGGCCTGCCGGAAGAGTTCAGTCTTTACGGCTTTTTTAAATTCCAAAAGACTGACAAGTTGACGTATCTCCTCCGGCAGGCCATTCCATAATTTGGGAGCAGCAGAAGAGAAGGTCCTCTGGGTAATGCTTGTCAGCCTAGTTTTGGCTGACTGAAGCAGATTCTTCCCAGAGGACCTAAGTGTGCGGGGTGGATTGTACGGGAGAAGGCGATCCCGTAGGTAGCCTGGACCCAAACCATGTAGGGCTTTAAAGGTAATAACCAACACTTTATACTTCGCCCGGAAACTGATTGGCAGCCAGTGGAGTGCTTTTAAAACTGGTGTGATATGGGCACCCCTAGGTGTACCAGCAACCAGTCTGGCTGCCATATTTTGCACTAATTGAAGTTTCCGGACTAGGTATAAAGGTAGCCCTATGTACAGCGCATTACAGAAGTCTAGCCTCGAAAAGCGAGTGGGCATGTGCCTCTCCCAGGGAGATGATGGAGGGAGTTCTGGGGTGCAAAATATACCACTGTTGAGCGGCAGACGCTGGCAGAACGCTAGGGGCAGGCCACGCCAATTAAGGGGGACAACAGGGATCGATGCTTAATACCTATCCCTTGTCCCGGGCCTGCCCAGAGCCAAAGGATAACTGGGGGATGTGTGGCTCCTCCCCCCGCCTTATGTTTGCTGTTGTGCAATGCCAGGTCCGTTACCCAAAAAACATCTTTCATCCATGACTTGATCCTGGATCATGCGGACCTGGCATGTATTATGTAAACCTGGCTGGATGAGGCTGCTGCTCCAACTCTGGCGGCCTTGTGTCCGGCTGGTTTCTCGTATGCCCAGCAACCAAGGGTTGGGGGACGGGGAGGGGGAGTGGCTGTTATCTACCAGGAGTCCTTGGTCCTTGCCAGACTCTCCCTCCAGGAGACCAAGTTTATTGAGTGCATGTATTGGAGGTTGGGTCCAAAGGGCAGTCTGGGGATTCTGCTCGTGTACCGTCCACCCCGCTGCACGACAGACTCCCTGGCCGAGGTGCTGGAGGTGGTCTCTGATGTGCGTGTGTTGTCCCCCAGGCTATTGGTGCTGGGGGACTTCAACGTGCATTCGGGGGCTGCCGTCACGGGGGCACCTCAGGACTTCATGGAGACCATGGCTTCCTGGGAGCTGCACCCTGTATTACCGTATTTTTCTGTGTATAAGACACCCCCATGTATAAGACGCCCCCCACTGGGCAGTTTCGCAACTGCGCGGTTCTCTCCTCGGCTTACTTCCGTGTATAAGACGATCCTCAATTTTTAGTCTAACGATTTTAGGAAAAAGTATAGTCTTATACATGGAAAAATACTGGACCTACCCATGTAGCCGGTCATGCACTGGACTTGGTTTTTGTTTCTGGAGAGGGGGAAATGATCTGGAAATTGGGGGTATATCCACCACCCCCTTGTCATGGTCAGATCACTATCTGGTGGGGTTGGATTTCTCGATGCCACAACCCCTCTGCAGGGGTGAGGGACCTATTAGGATGGTCCGCCCCAGGCGTCTTATGGATCCGGATGGATTCCTGAACGCGCTTGGGGAATTGGAGCACACAAACGGTAGCTCGGTCAAGACCCTGGTGGACGACTGGAATGCTGCAATCACCAGGGCATTAGACCGAGTTGCCCCGAAGCGCCCTCTTCACCTAAACAGAGCTCGCATGGCGCCATGGTTCACTCCTTCGCTGCAAGCTCTGAAACAAGAGGTGAGAAGGCTAGAGCGCCGATGGCGTAATTCCCGCACTGAAGATGATCGAACACAGGTTAGAGCTGTATCTTCAGCCTACCGGGTGGCGGTGGAGTCAGCAAAAAAGAATTTCTATGCTGCCCCCATTGCGTCTGCGGAGTGCTGCCCAGGAGGCTGTTCCAAGTGGTCCGGAGTCTGGTCGGTCCAGTCGCTCTGGACCCAATGGAACAGTCTAAAGCCTCCTGTGAGGCTTTAGCGAAGCACTTAGCAGATAAAATCGATCGGATTAGGAGTGGGATATTGTGCGTCGTGGATACAGGGAGTGAGTGGGAGGAGGCCAATGGCAGACCGGTTTTGTGGGCTTCTTCCTTCTGATGAAGTGGACAAGGTGCTTTCATCTGTGAGGCAGACCACCTGCTTGCTTGATCCTTGCCCGTCCTGGCTCATTATGAGCTGTAGGGAGAGACTGGGTGAGGGGATCAAGGCGGTGGTGAATGCCTCCCTCGAGGACGGAGTGATGCCATCAGCCCGCAAGGAGGCAGTAATAAGACCGCGTCTAAAGAAGCCCTCCTTGGATCCCCAGGATTTAAACAACTTTCGCCCAGTCTCCAATTGACCATTTCTGGGCAAGGTGATCAAGCGGGTGGATGGGTGCTCAGTTGAAGGCACACTTGGATGAAGCCGATCATTTAGATCCATGCCAGTCGGGCTTCAGGCCTGGACATGGGATGGAAACGGCCTTGGTCGCCTTGGTGGATGATATGAGGAGGGCTTTGGATAGGGGCGAATGCTCCTTTCTAGTCCTCCTCGATCTCTCAGCGGCTTTTGATACCGTTGACCACGGTATCCTCCTGGACCGCCTGGAGAGGTTGGGTGTGGGAGGCACCGTATTGCAGTGGTTCCAGTCCTTCCTCTCTGGAAGGTACCAGAGGGTAGTTCTCGGGGAGGAGGCTTCGGACCCTCGGCTGCTCACTTGTGGAGTGCCGCAGGGTTCCATCCTCTCCCCGATGTTATTCAATATCTACCTCAAGCCGCTGGGAGCTATCATCAGGAGGTTTGGGGTGCGGTGTCATCAGTATGCGGATGACACGCAGCTCTACCTCTGTTTCAAGTCCTCACCGAGGTTGGCCATTGAGATCCTGTCCAAGTGCCTGGAGTCAGTGGCTGGCTGGATGGGAAGGAACATGCTGAAGCTGAACCCCGACAAGACCGAGGTACTTCTGGTGGGGGACAAGGGGAGGTTAGGGGATGTTGATCTGGTGCTGAATGGGGTACATCTCCCCCTGAAGGACCAGGTCCGCAGCTTAGGGGTCATTCTAGACTCCCAGCTGTCCATGGAGGCTCAAGTGTCCGCTGTGAGCCGGGCGGCGCTGTATCAACTCCATCTGATACGGCAGCTGCGCCCCTACCTTCCTAATCACTTGCTCCCATCAGTGGTTCATGCCTTGGTCTCCTCTCGCCTAGACTACTGTAATGTGCTCTACGTGGGGTTACCCTTGAAGACGGTTCAGAAGCTACAGCTGGTACAGAACACTGTGGCTCGCCTGGTTAAAGGCAGCCGCCGGCGGGACCACATCACACCAGTGCTGAAGGAGTTGCACTGGCTACCAGTTGCTTGCCGAGCCGAATTCAAGGTGTTGGTTTTGACCTTTAAAACCCTATACGGCTCCGGCTCCGGTCCAGTCTATCTCAAGGAGCGTCTCCAGCAACACCAAGTGGGCCGCTCAACAAGATCTGTCACAGACGGCCTTCTCCTTGTCCCTTCAGCCAGAGCAGCTAGACTGGTGGGGACAAGGAAGAGGGCCTTTTCTGTGGCAGCCCCCGTACTGTGGAACTCTCTCCCGAGTGACCTCCGCCATGCCCCCTCTCTGCTGAGCTTCCGCCGCTCATTAAAAACCTGGCTGTTCAGGCGGGAATATGGGGTGGGTTAAGATTTTAAAATTTTTATACTGTTTTAAATGTATTTTATTGTTTTTATTCTATGTACATCGCCCAGGGTGGCCGGTTGCCGGCCAGATGGGCAATTAATAAATGTAAATAATAAATAAATAATAAAATATCTGACTGCCTAACTGCCCTCTGACTACCATCTGACTGTGTTCTGTCCTCTAACTGCTATCTCAGCCACTCCTTCCTTAGCTTCACCCCATTTATCTGACTGCTTGACTGTGCTTTGACCTTGGCTTGCTATCGTGGTCACTCCTGCCTTCGCCTGAACCCCATTGAACTGAAACCTGTGCACTTGAATGCTGCTGGCCTGCTTCATTACCTTGGTTAGCCCTTCACTCAGAGTCTGCTGTAGCCAATGCAGGACACTCCCCTTTCCTCCTTGGAATTTCACAGGCTGTTTGCTATGTTGACTGTAGTAAACTAATTCCACCCAAAACATCCTTTTTTCTTTTTCTTTTTCTTTTTTTTAAATGTCCATCTGTGCAGGCCCCCTGCAATTCCCCCCCCCCAGAGCTTTCTTTCTGGGGAAAGGCCTTTGCAGATCCAGACTCAAGTTAGCGCCTTTAAATAGCAACCCTGAAGAAGTGTTCCGTCCCCTTTCATCGCCTCCTGCTTCAGACTATATTAATGTTTTGGGGGGTGGTTGTTTTTGATTTTTACAAACAAACAAACAAACAAACAAAACCACTTTGGGGTTTATTTGGAGTATTGGAACATGAGAGCCTGTTTGGATCAAGTCAGAACACTGCTCCATTGAAGGCAGCCTTCCCTGGCCTGGTGCTTGCCAAATGTGCTGGACTGCAACTCCCATCATCCCCAGCCAACATGGGGGTTGTAGTCCAACACATCTGGGGCGTGCCAGTTTGGGGAAGGCTGCTTTTAGGCTTCCCCATAAATCTTATTCATAAATACATTACTTAAACATAAATGAACCACTACACTGCGCTGTCTCCCTAGATACAAGAGAAGGGAGGAGGCTGCTGGCCTCTTGGCTATGCTGGCTGGGAATGATGGGAGTTGCAGTCCAACACATCTGGAGGGCACCAGGTTGGAGAAGGCCGGGTTACCCCAATATGGTCTACTACACTGACTGGCAGTGATACCCCAAGCTCTTGGATAAGGGCTGACTTTAGGTTTGCAGGAGCCCTAGCCAAAGCACCCTCTGGTGGACCCCCCTCCTCCAGGAACAGACCCTGGTGGTTGGGGGCTACAGTGCTCCAAGCAGTGTCAGGTGGTTGTGTCTAGCAGCCATTTTAATTCCCCACAGTGCCCTGGAGCAGTGCCATGTTGTGGGGCATTGTGGGAAATTAAAATGGTGGCTAGATTTAAAGGGGGGCTGGAGTAGGCTCAGCAGTGGTCCCTGGAGGCTCCCAAGGATGATGGAGGCTGACCACAGCCCCACTGCTACCTCTGAACCTGGTGGTTCAGATTGTCCATCATGGGTGGGGGGGAGGGGAAGCGGGCTATAAGTTTTTTTAAATTATTATTATTATTATTTTAAAACAATGGTTCTCAACCTTTTTTGCCCCGTGCACCCTTTTCACCATATGTCAGAATGTCATTCCCCCCTTTCCAAGATTGTCTGACTCAAAAGTTGCATTCCAAATAATACGCATATATGGTAATATTGAAAATCTTTTATTTTTTCTATATTGGTACATATACATTTACTTGGATTATTTTTATAGTAGAGTTTTATAAATTTAACAGCAATGTTGATGGATTTTAAAACTTGAATAAAACTAGTTTTTTACATTCATAACTAATTACTTAGCAGACTAAACTGAAGCATACTTCAATAAACAAAAAGTTCAATAGAATGCCAGGGTATTGTAATTCAGTTTATTACAATACCCTGGCATTATGTAGATTATGTACAATCTGTAGAATTGTAATTTGCAGAAAGATCAGTATCCCAGCAGTTTGTGGTCCCAATTCCCCCCCTGAAACCCTAAAACACCCCCCCGGGGAGACTTCCCCCCCTGGTTGAGAACCCCTGTTTTAAAAGCTAAGGGCATAATCCTATGCATGTTTAGACAGAAAAAAGTCCTACAACCCCCAGCATTCCCCAGCCAACCATGCTGGGAGTTGTAGGGCTTTTTTCTGTCTAAGCATGCATAGAATTGCGCCCTAAGCCACCTTTTTTTTTTTTTAAGATGGGGTATTCAGGTTTTATATGAATAGGTAATTAAATAAATACATTATGTAGTAATCCACTCTAATATTGTCCATGCCACCTCCCACGTTCAGGCCAGGCTTCAAGTTCCCAGCTCCCAGACTCACCTCATTGATGAACTCGAGCAAGAGCTGGAAGTCGGAAGGGCTGTCGAACAGGCCATGGACAACGATGACAGGCTTGTAAGAGGCCGTGAGCGTGAGCAGGAGGAAGATGACCAGGACACAGAACGGAGCCAGTACCCCAATACAGCCTCGGCGCTGCCGCATGATCCCACCAGCTGGACAAGAGAGAAAACAACTTGGGTGACTTCCCCGTGCAATTACTCCCGCTGCTGCCTACCAGTGGCGTGGTGGTAAATTTTGGAAGTGCAGCCACTCATCATGACAGTCCCCAAAGTCACGGCCCATTCGATTATTTCGATTATTTATTGGTCTGTCCATTTATGCACTTTTGTTTTTGTACACTCTCATTAGTCCCATGGTCCATTGATTTGTTGTGTTTGTGTCTTTGAGGGATTTCTTCCTTTTGCTTCATACGTCCCACAAACCCCAACATGATAGCTGAGGTATCCCCATTTGGATAGAGAAGAGGGGCTTTCTCGTTGCTGCACCCGGGCTTTGGAATTGCCTCCCTAGGGAAGGCTGACTTGACCCCTCCTTGTTGGTCTTCTGCCACAGGGTCAAGAAGGCAGGGAGGCCTTCAGCCTTTAATGACTTAGTTCAGCGGTTGACAACTTGTGGCCCTCAACAGGTTTTTGGCCTGCAACTCCCATCAGGCCTAGCCAGCTGAGCCAATGGTGAGGAATGCTGGGAGTTGTCGGCCAAAAAAAATATGTGGAGAGCCACAAGCTGCCCTCCCCTGTCTTATTTGTATTATTTGGCCTGTTCCAGCCTTCCTCAACCTCCAGATGTGTTGGCCTACAAGCTACATCATCCCCAGCCAGTGCAGCCATTGACGATGAGGGTTGTATACCAACACATGGGGAATGTAGTGAGTCACCAACCGGCTAACCCAAGAATCACAATGTACAATACAAGAAGGCAACCGGCCACCAAGAATAACGAGGCAGCAGGTTAAAGTGATTTAAAACCACAGCCATCAAAATAAATAGAGATCCAGGGAGCCATACAAACAGAATATGCCAGTCTTCCCCAAGCCGATGCCCTCCAGATGTGCTGGCCTACAACTCCCATCATCCCCAGCTAGCAAAGCCAAGGGCCAGGCTGGCTAGGGACAATGGGAGTTATAGTCCTACTCATCTGGTGGGCACCAGGTTGAAGGAAAACTGGCCCGGGCAAACCTAAGAGATCCAGTAGCACCTCTCACATTATTAGCTATTTAAGCATTACCTCTGGCAACGGCCGAGTGACTCAGGTAGCTCCAGAGCTATAAGCAACACCTCACTGGGGTTAAAGGCCTAGACTGATCCAACTGCCTTGCCTTGTGCGTGGAGGGAAGAAAGCAGACAGATCAGATCAGATCAGAGTCCAACCCTCAGTTTCCTCAGAAGTCTTACCTGTCTCAAGCCGGTATGTTTGACACACTCCCCAACTCTGGACTGCTTGCTTGGAGAGGCCTAGATCTCTACATACCACATGCTCCTGGCTGGCTTCACATGTGCCTGGGATTATAAAGCCTTCCCCTGTCCCCACTCCCTTCCCTTCAGCCAATAGCAATGCACAGGGGTGGAGACAGGAACTCCCTAAGTTGAGCTGGGGGGTGGGTGGAGGTTCCAAAAGGAACTTCCTGGGTCTCCCCATCACTGAGAGAACATAAGTCAATGGTAAAGCACATGGTTGACGTGGAGAAGGTCTCAGGTTCAATCCCCAGCAGTGGTCCCCAACCTTGAGTCAACAGATGATGTTGGCCTACAACTCCCATTGTCCCCACCTAGCATGAGCAATAGTCGGGGTGAAGGGAGCTGTATTCCAACAACTTCAGGAGACCCAAAGTTGGAAACACTGAATTTAAGGATCTCAGGCAGCAGAGCCAGAGGGAAAGTTCTCTGTCTGAGACCCTAGAAAGTCACTGCCAGCTGGCCTAGACAGGATTGGGCTCGCACTTTAAGAAGGTATATCAGCCTTCCTCACTCAACATGGTGCCCTCCAGTTGTGTTGGACTACAACTCCCACATCCCCAGCCTGTATATTATGTATAGCAGTTTGAAAGTGTGAAAAGAAATGAGGAATTACAATGCTAGGGAACTGGGCTGGTATAATGTTTCACATTTCCAGTAGTTTGTCCTGTACATGAGAAAGTATTTAAATTCTTATGCAGCATAAGCAATGTGTATTTGTTGGTTTTTTTGTTTTTACAGTCTTGGGGCATGGTGACCTGGGATTTCCCCAAACTGTATTTGGGAACTAGAAGTGTTACTACACTAGAAGAAGAAAAACTAGGAGAAGCGTAATACAGTAAATTATATCTGTGAGTACATCAATCTAAGTTTTTTTTTTTAAATGAGTCATGTGGCACCTTTGGGACTAACACATTTATTATGGCATAAGCTTTTGGGGACACAGTCCACTTCATCAGATGCATGAAGTATTAACCCCAGATAGGCAGATTTATATACTTCATAGAAAAGTAGAGTTGGAAGGGGCCTGTCAACCTGGAGAACGAACCAGACCACCCACAGAACCTCTCCTTGCTCCTATGTAATGCCAGGTCAGTTAAAAACAAAGCAAGTATCATCCATGACCTCCTTCATGATGAGGAGGCTGACCTGGCGTGCTTCACAGAGACCTGGCTGGGAGATGACAGTGGCCCGACATGGGTCCAGGCCCTCCCAGCTGGGTACTGTGTTAGTGAGCAGGTGAGGGAAAGTGGGCGGGGTGTGTGGAGTAGCTGTGGTCTATAAAGACAATCTCAACCTGACCAGACTTCCTGTTCAGGAATTGAATCACAGCTTTCTTTTCTGCACGCATTGCGTCTGCGAATTCGCATCCAGCAGAACTGTTCAGGGTGGTGAGGGGTCTAACGCAGACATCTTCCCCCCTGAACCCGATTTTAGAGCCTACGGTTGCTCACTGTGATGAATTGAGTCTGAAGACCAAGGATAGACTAGGGATTCTGTTGGTGTACCGGCCACCCCGCTGCCTAACAGAATCCCTGGCCGAGCTCACGGAGCTGGTCTCGGAGCTGGTGTTGGCCCAGGCTTTTGGTCCTGGGTGACTTCAACATCCCATTTGGGACCAGTTTGTCAGGTGCAGCTCGGGAGTTCATGGCATCCATGACAAACATGGGCCTATCCCAATTGGTCTCTGGACCCACCCATTCAGCAGGTCACACCCTCGATGCTGTTTTCAGTTCTGAACAGACAGATCTGTGGGCGGAGGTGATCAATACCTCTGCATTGTCATGGACAGATCATTTTCTGGTTAGGGTTAGTATCACAGCTGCTATTCGCCCCTGCAGGGGTGGCGGACCTATTAAGATGGTCCGCCCTCGAAGGCTGATGGATCCTCTTGGATTCCGGGAAGCCTTAGAGGGGTCTATGGCTGGTACCATCGACGAACCTGTTGAAGAACTGGTTGATAGATGGAATCAAGACCTAACTAGGGCTATCGACACGATTGCCCCCAAACGTCCTCTCCGGCCCGCTTCTAACCGGGCACCCTGGTATACAGAAGATCTCAGGGAGCTGAAGCAGAAAGGACGACGACTGGAGCGCAGATGGCGGAAAACTCGACTCATATCCGATAAGACATGACATAGAGAGCATCTTCGCTCCTATGGGGTGGCAATGCATGCAGCAAAGAAAGCTTTCTTTTCTGCACGCATTGCGTCTGCGAATTCGCATCCAGCAGAACTGTTCAGGGTGGTGAGGGGTCTAACGCAGACATCTTCCCCCCTGAACCCGATTTTAGAGCCTACGGTTGCTCGCTGTGATGCCTTTAACGATCATTTCACAGATAAAATCTCTCGGATAAGAGCCGACTTAGACGCCCTCATTGTAGCAGAGGCAGACAATGGAGTGTCCAGTAACTCCGCAAGTAGGATTACACTGGATCAGTTTCAGTTGGTGAGTACCGAGGACGTGGACAAACTGCTTGGTTGAGTGAAGAGGACTACTTGCCCTCTCGATCCCTGTCCTTCCTGGTTGGTTGTCCAAGGAGGAGATGCAGTTGGATTACAACTACAACGTATTGTTAATGCATCTCTCCAGGGAGGGAATTTTCCATCATGTCTGAAAGAAGCGGTGGTACGGCCGCTTCTAAAAAAGCCTTCCCTGGATCCCTTGGACCTTAACAATTACAGACCAGTGTCAAATCTTCCATTTTTGGGCAAGGTGATCGAGAGGGCAGTTGCCTTCCAACTCCAAGCAGTTTTGGATGACACTGATTTTCTAGACCCATTTCATACTGGCTTCAGAGCAGGATACGGAGTTGAGACTGCTATGGTCGCCTTAGCAGATGATCTACACCTGAGTACTGACAGTCACAGGGGGAGTGTGTCCCTGTTGGTGCTTTTGGACCTCTCAGCGGCTTTCGATACCATCGACCATGGTATCCTTCTGGAACGCCTGAGGGGACTGGGAATCGGGGGCACTGTGCTTCAGTGGTTCCGGTCCTACCTCTCGGGTAGGTTCCAGATGGTGATGCTTGGGGATAGCTGCTCCACCAAAAAGGAGCTGCTATGTGGCGTGCCACAAGGAGCTTCCCCCAATGCTATTTAATATCTACATGAAACCGCTGGGAGAGATCATCCGGGGGCATGGGGCGGGGTGCTATCAGTATGCTGATGACACCCAAATATATTTCTCTATGCCTTTGGCAACAGCGTCAGCTAAGGACAGTGTGTCTCCTCTGAATGAATGCCTGGAGGCAGTAATGGGCTGGATGAGGAAAAATAAACTGAAACTGAATCCAGACAAGACGGAGGTGCTTGCTGTCAAAGGCCACAATCTGGGTTTGGAGGTATGTCAACCAGTTCTGGATGGGGTTGCACTCCCCCTGAAAGACTGTGTTCGCAGCTTGGGGGTGCTTCTAGATTCGTCGCTCCAAATCACATCCCAGATAGATGCGACGGCTAGGAGTGCCTATTATCAGCTTCGGCTGATACGCCAGCTGCGCCCCTTCCTAGAATCGGAGGACCTAAAGACAGTAGTGCACACACTGGTAACTTCGAGGCTCGACTTCTGCAATGCGCTGTACATAGGGCTACCTTTGTACCTAGTCCGGAAACTTCAACTAGTGCAAAATATGGCAGCCAGACTGGTTACTGGTACACCTAGGGGTGCTCACATCACACCAGTTTTAAAAGCACTCCACTGGCTGTCAATCAGTTTCCGGGCGAAGTATAAAGTGTTGGTTATTACCTTTAAAGCCCTACATGGTTTGGGTCCAGGCTACCTACGGGATCGCCTTCTCCCATACAATCCACCCCGCACACTCAGGTCCTCTGGGAAGAATTTACTTCAGTCAGCCAAAACTAGACTGACGGGTACTACCCAGAGGACCTTTTCTTCTGCTGCTCCCAGATTATGGAATGGCCTGCCGGAGGAGATTCATCAGCTCACCAGTCTTTTGGAATTTAAAAAAGCCATAAAGACCGATCTCTTCCGGCAGGCCTATCCGGCGGAATTTTAGGTTGCCTTTAAGATGTTTTTACGATGTTTTAATGATGTTTTAATGATGTTTTTTATGATGTTTTTTAATATGTTTTAAGATGTTTTAATAGTATGTATTGTGTATTTTATATTTTTGTTGTTCCCTGCCTCGATCTAGACGGAGAGGCGGGTAAGAAATAAAATTTATTATTATTATTATTATTATTATTATTAACCCTCTGCTCAATGCAAGAAACTAGGGGAGGGGTCTCCCATCCAAATAATAACCAGGCCTGACCCTGCTTAGCTTTCCACATTCAGACAAGCTGAGCCAGCATGAGCCACAGGCCTGTATATTCACTTCATGTATCTGATGAAGTGGACTGTAGTCCATGAAAGCTTACGCCATAATTAATGTGTGAGACTTTAAAGTGTCGCAAGACACTTCATTTTTACTGCAACAGACAAACATGGCTACCGCTCTGGAAATCATTAAAATTTACATTAGTGCTGGACAAGCTTGTAGTTTGCTGCTTACGTGGGGTGAGGAACAAACACTCCAGGGCAAACACCCAAGGGAGAAACTGCACCTGCCCTGCATGATAGCACAGACAAGCAGTGCAGAAGTGGGTGGATACTTGTTTAGCAGGCTGGTGCAGGAGCTTTACGGCTTCGGAGAGTTCTATGGATCTGGTTCTACCTGCACTCCTATTTTTGCCATGCAATACTTCAAGCGTACAGGCAGGACCGGTGCAAGGCAGTTTGGTGCCCTAGGCAAGATCAGATATTTAGTGCCCCCCCTTCCCACTTGAGAGCGCTGTATTTTTTTTCAAGGCGTTTCTGGCGCCCCCTTTAGCCCTGCGCCCTAGGCAGCTGCCTAGTTGGCCTAATGGTAGCACCGGCCCTGCGTACAGGATTCAGTGCAGAAACCTCCATTTGCCCACATGCTTTAGCGATGGCAAGGAAGCTGTTCTGCTGGACCTGATCTGCAATGTGCCTCATCAGACAAATGAATGGAATAAAACAGGAAATGTTTTCAGTACTTTTTGTGGGCATAAATATAAATTTATTTAAAATTATATAATACTGAACATTATGGCAAGGATCCAATGTTGCCCAACGCTAGCGATATTCATGGTTTACGCTAGCGTAAACTAACGCTTGCTAGTGTGAATGGGTTTCCTGAGAAACCCATTGCGCTAAGCAGTACTGTTGACATTACAAAGTTCACATTACTAATGCAACATCAACAGTGCTAGGGCCGGGTCTATTATTATCACTATTACTGCCTCATGGAGGATAGATCTATCAATAGACCCTGTCCAAGTGCCTGGAGTCAGTGGCTGGATGGATGGGAAGGAACATGCTGAAGCTGAACCCCGACAAGACCGAGGTACTTCTGGTGGGGGACAAGGGAAGGTTAGGGGATGTTGACCTGGTGCTGAATGGGGTACATCTACCCCTGAAGGACCAGGTCCGCAGCTTGGGGGTCATTCTAGACTCCCAGCTGTCCATGGAGGCTCAGGTGTCAGCTGTGAGCCGGGCAGCACTGTATCAGCTCCATCTGATACGGCAGCTGCACCCCTACCTTCCTAATCACCTGCTCCCATCAGTGGTTCATGCCTTGGTCTCCTCTCGCCTAGACTACTGTAATGCACTCTATGTGGGGTTACCCTTGAAGACAGTTCGGAAGCTGCAGCTGGTACAGAATGCGGCAGCTCGCCTGGTTAAAGGCATCCGCCGGCGGGATCACATTACGCCAGTGCTCAAGGAGCTACACTGGCTACCAGTTGCTTGCCGAGCCGAATTCAAGGTGTTGGTTTTGACCTTTAAAACCCTATACGGCTCCGGTCCAGTCTATCTCAAGGAGCATCTCCAGCAACACCAAGTAGGCCGCTCAACAAGATCTGCCACAGATGGCCTTCTCCTTGTCCCTTCAGCCAGAGCAGCTAGACTGGTGGGGACTAGGAAGAGGACCTTTTCTGTGGCGGCCCCCATACTGTGGAACTCTCTCCCAAATGACCTCCGCCATGCCCCCTCTCTGCTGAGCTTCCGCCGCTCATTAAAAACTTGGCTATTCAGGCGGGAATATGGGGTGAGCTAATGATTTTTAAATTTTTACTGTTTTAAATGTATTATCCTGTTTTTATCTTTTGTTTTTATCTTGTGTACATCGCCCAGGGTGGCCAGTTGCTGGCCAGATGGGCGATAAATAGATGATGATGATGATGATGATGATGATAATAATAGCCATAAAAGGCAAGTACCAGAATATCATCTGCAGACCCCTAACAATGCAATCCTAGCACTCCCAGTCAGCACTTAGGGGGGGGGCATAGGATTTTTCAGTGTCCCAGGCTCTAACGTTGGAGCTAGGATTCCGTGCTCAGAACGCCCTCCCCCCCCCACGCACACACACAGCCCGCATAGAAAGGACCATGCCAGCTGCTTCTCCGAGGTTGCAAAAGTGACCTCAGAGAAGGGGTTCAGGAGGGGAGGAGACCGGTGCTGCCAAGATATGAGGTATCCTGGCAGTGCCCTAGGCTTCTTCTCTCCCTCTCCGAAGCACCACAGTTTGACTGCAGAAATCGGCCATCTAAGTGCTTTGCCGGGTGGGAGGAACATGGAGGCAACCTTTGCCTCCTGCCCTATAAGCACAGGCCTGTGGCTCACGCTGGCTCAGCTTGTCTGAGTGTGGAAAGCTAAGCAGGGTCAGGCCTGGTTATTACTTGGATGGGAGATCCCTCCTCTAGTTTCCTGCATTGAGCAGGGGGTTGGACTCGATGGCCTTGTAGGCCCCTTCCGACTCTATGATCTATGAAATATATGAAATCCTCTGAGTTTGGAGGGTTACGGGCATCCCCATACGACTGCACTCTAAAGCAGCCTCCATGCTGAAGCTAAACAGGCCTGGGTCAGGTCAGTGTTTGAATGAAAAGGTTACCCGACAGCCCCCATGTACGCTGCCTTTGAGTTCCACAGAAGGTAGGTGGGATATGAACGCCACAAACAAACCACGAGAATGGAACCACCCCGTTCGAAAGGCAGAATACCTCTCCCAATACCAGATACTGGGCCATGCAACAGGGGACAGCCATCTCCATCAGATCTTGCTTTGCCGAGCCACCGCCGGAGATGCAGAGCACTGGATGAGATAGGTTCTTGGGACTGATCCAGCAAGGCAATTTCTTAAGTTTTTTATTATTAAACTTCAAATGAATAATTAATTACAGACAATAGAGTTGCCACATTGATTGAACTCATGTGTCTTCCCCGCCGACATATTGCGGCTTTTGTGAGGAGAGGCCCACAGAGTGCTGCTCCTCTTGCCCCACAGTACGACAAGCGGTCCACAGGAACATTGGAAGCTGCCTTATACCGAGTCAGACCATCACTGGTCCATTTAGCTCCATATTGTCTGCTCTTGGGGTCTCCAGTGTGGTGTCCGTGGGTGCCAATGCACCCTCAGCATGCCTCAGTAAGGGAGCATGGCAGCGTCAGAGGTGCTCGGGGAAGGATTCATGCATGCGAGAACGAGGTGGCACAATCCTGACACAGCAGAGCGGATTGTCCCACTTCAGGCTGAAAATGGCGGAAGCTATGTCTGAATGCTCCCCTGTGGAAAATACTCCCTGAAAATATAAAAAATTGCACCCATCGCTTGCCTCTTGAGTTTTAGCGCTCTGCTTATTTTTTTATTAATTTGGGGGAGGGCGGGGGATGTTTCTAGCTTGCGATTGTGAGGCACCTCAAAGGGTGGCCGTGTGTGTGTGTGTGTGTGTGTGTGTGTGGAAGACAGCATAACAATGATTCTACGAATAAATGAAGCCAAGGAGAAAAGTTTATATTGCTCTTGCTTTTATTGCTTATATTGTAAGAGGGCTGGGGAAACATTTTGAAAAGTAGGGTGTAAATGTACAATAAATAAATGTCCCAGGATGCTTCCTTCTGTGCTAGATTTCTACGTGCAAGCTGTTAGTTGTGTATGTGTTTTACACAGGGGAGGAGCACTCAGGAATGTGATTGCCCAATGGCATTCTATGGAGGTACAGTCCAAAGTGAAACAGCTACCACTTAATTACCATCTCACATGGATTAGGCTGCGGGGGGGGGGGGGGGGAAGCAGTGCCTCGCCTGGCCTCGTCTCCCCTCCCCTTCCTTGTACATAATGAAAAAAATTAATGCTGTAATAGAGGGTTGTTTTTCTGTACAATATACATGTTTGGATAGAATACCAGACCTGTGTGTGCAAGTTTGATTGGTTTTGCAAAGTAGGTTTCTTAAATTGGCCTTAAAAGCAACAACACAGCAACCCTCCCATGACCCTAAGGCATACCCAGTTAGAAGAGAAACCTGTCCTGCTTCAACGTGGTTCTGTTGCGAGCCCTTCTTCCTTCCTCCTTGGCTTTCACTGGCATCAGGCCGAATACAATGTTGCCACGCTCAGAGGTTCAACCGATAGCGGAGTACTATCTTTTGTGAATACAGTCATGCCTTGGATTGAGAGCATAATTCGTTCCAGAAACGTGCTTGTAATCCAAAACACCGTTATATCAAAACAAAATCCCCCCCAAAAAATTTGTACAGAGATTTTTAATTTAAGCCGTACTACAGTACTTGTATTGCAAGATGTCGCTTGTATATCAAGTTAAAAAAAATTAAATAAATATTTAAAAATTTGCTTGTCTTGCAAAATGCTCTCAAACCAAGTTACTTGCAATCCAAGGTATTACTGTATAGTATAATATACTGTACTATATCCCACAACCACAACAGGAACGTCCTTACATGAAGGCAGAAGGCAGCTAGAAACTCTCGGCAATTAATATAGTATGATAGAGATCTATAAAATGACGTACGGTGAACAGGTAACCTCACGTAATCGCAGAAGTAGAGGGCACCAGGTGAACTGGTCATGCAACAGGTTAAAAGAAAAGCGTTGAATCATAGTGTTGGAAGAGATCTTAGAGGTCAGCTAGTCCAACCCCTGATCAATGCAGGATGCAACTACAGCATTCCTGACAGATCTATGTCTCTCTCTGTGTTGTATGTTTATATGTTTGTATGTACTGTATATGGTTTTTAAGGTTTTAATCTTTGTAAACTGCCCAGAGACCTTCAGCTGTCGGGAGACACAGAAGATCATGAAATGAAATAGATGGCTGTCCAGCAAAGGACAACCCACCACTTCCCAAGGCAGTCTGTCTGTTTCACTGTCAAATAGCTCCTACCATTAGGAAGTTTCTCCCAATGTTTAGCCGAAACCTGCTTCCCTGCAATTTCCACCCACTGGTTCTGGTCCTGCCCTCTGGAGCAACAGAGAACAACTCTGCTCCATGACAACCTTCCAGATAGTTGAAGACTGCCAACGCATCTCCCCTTAGCTAAACATACCCAGCTCTTTCAACCATTCCTCATCAGACTTGGTTTCCAGACCCCGCACCAGCCTGGCCATCCTCCTCTGGTCTGTCAATATCCTTATGTCAATGTTGTTGAACTCCAACTCCCACAAGCCATAGGCAACACGGTCAATGGTCAGGAATGATGGGAATTGTAGTCCAACCTAGAGAGCCACCGGCGCTCCACCCCTGCCTTACAACGTGCCCCCTAAACCCTTTCCAAATGTACAAGGCAAAAAATTGATGCGGGGGGGGGAAGGCTCACTGAAGAAATTCATTTTTCTTTGGAGATTTTGCTGCTAACAAGAGGCCGCATTTCATGAAAAGGGGCTGGCACGCACTTATTGCAACCGCCTGTGTGCCTTATGGCTTTTTGCTAGTCTCCAAGCCTTCAAGGTCAGAGCTGAAGGGCAGCCAAAATTAGGCTGACTGATTTCAGCTGGATGGCAGTAAAGGGTTTTCAATCCCTCCTCGAAGCCGAGGGAATCATCCAGCCAACAGTGATTGGCTATGGAGGCTTACCTCATACTGGTGAAGGGCGGCGGGTTTTTTTTTTTATAAAGCTAGGAGGGTTATAGCTGCTAGGGGTTCTTCATCCGGCCTTCACGTGGAAGGTGCCCTGATCTCTGGATTGCATTCGTGAGCCTGGGATCTTGACTGAGCCTTGTCCCATCAGAAGAACCTTACCTGAGGGTAGCGCATGGGAAAGACTAGATAGGATTTATTGTTTTAGCCTGCAGCAGGGTTTCAAAGGGTTTCTTCATGGTTTAATATTCTGGTTTTTTATCTTCTTTTGCCTTTGCACACTGCTTTACCTTTTTGTCCCCCTCCCTTATTGTAAATAAAGTTCATTATTGCCAGTCTGGGTGTGTTCTGTTCTGGATCTGGCCTCAGTACTACCGTAAATTCAGCGCCTTCTGCTTTGGTTGTGCTGCTGTTTAGGGTTTTAGGCTGGAGGGCTAGAAATAGAGGGTGACCAGGTGATCCCCTATTTCTGGGCCCCCAGGATATCCGGAAAGGTCCAAGTATCCCCTGGCTTGGACTAGGTGGATGAGAAGGGGTGGTGGCAGTCTGCCGGGTGGTTTGTTTGCCTGCTGGCCACAGGGTAGGGAGCTGAGAGTTTGGGGGCAACCCCCCCCTAACCCTCTTCTCTCAGTTCCTTCACACTCACCAATAAGTTTGAAAGAGAGAGGCCTGAGAGGGCTCTGTAAAAACTTTATTTAAGGAACACTGAGAGTTAGTTTAGAAAGCAGAGTTTGTTCGAGGCTGTAAGCAAGCCCATCCCTAGCATGTGCGGTTGCTCACAGCATCAAACTATTTCCTAAACCAATAACTTTTCTTCTAGAAATGCCATGCATCTCTCCGCAGTGGTGAAGATTGTGACCAGGCGACTTGTGTGCTGTCTGCTGTCCAGGTGCTGCTACCTGTGGATGGGCAACTTCAAGGACCCCTGCTGCTCGCCCTTCTTAGGGTTCTTTATCTTTAAATGGGATTTGGACTGGACAACCTTCCAAATGGAGGACTGTCCTCTGTAAAGAAGGGCACATGGGCCACCTTACTAATAATGGGTAAAGGTGCTGCAGGATATTGCAAAATGGATAGTGCTTGTATTCATGAGGTATTAATTTTAATGAGAAAAACAGAAGTGGAAGTGCTAATTAGGACAGGGGAGATGGCAGATGGCACAAGCAACCCCCGGCACTTTCTGAGAGTAATAACCTCATGAAAATTAACAAGAGCAGACATAAATTAAGATGGTGGATGTAACAATATAAAAGAGCTGCTGGGTACAGCCTGAGTGAGTTGTGCTTCTTGGGGGAACCAGGAAGGCCCTCAGTGGCAGCTAGTCAGGATGGCTGTCTATCACCTTCAGTATTGAGGCAGCATGCCTCTGAACATCCGTTGCTAGCCATTTCCTGCTTGTGGGCTTCCCACTTGTTGGCCACTGTGGGAACAGAATGCTGGAATAGGCAAGGCCTTTTGGTCTGATCCAGCAGGGGTCTTGTTATATCATTAGGAACAAGTTTAAGAGCAACACCCGCTCTCTCTGGCCTGAGCAAAGAGAGGCCGTAGCTTGAGAGAGCTCTGTAAAACCATTTCTATTTAAATTATATCAATTATTTCTACATTTGCATCTATGTTTATACAAAATCTGCCTATACACACTTTAAGCAAGCCTGTGTCCTTTTTTTGGGGGGGTCCTCTTTTTCTGGAAATGCATACGTGGCCACCCAGCTTGCCACGAAGTCTGAGCCACAATTCAGCCATTTTGTGAAAAGGACCCACCTTATAGCAAGGCCCAAGTTCCCAAGAACGCAAGAGCACGTAGCTAGCTGTCTGAGAGCAGTACCATAATGGACATGTTTCCCATAACACAGGAAGACTCCAATATAGGGTGGCCACTCATGAATTGCCAAAAAAGGAGGACATGCATCACCCAAAAAGAGGACACTGGTTTGTATTAAAATGGTATATGCTAATTTTATGTATAGACACAAATTTAAAAGATAGTACATCTCACCATAGTGTGGAACATCATAAGAGCCCTGCTGGATCAGAGCAAGGGTCCATCTAGTCCAGCATTCTGTTCACACAGTGGTCAACCAGCTGCCCCAATGGGAAGCCCACAAGCAGGACATGAGGGCAACAGCACCCTCCTACCCATGTTCCCCAGCAACTGGTGCACATAGGCATACTGCCTCGGATACTGGAAGTAGCATATAGCCATCAGGACTAGTAGCCACTGAGTGCCTTCTCCTCCATGACTTTGTCCAATCTCCTTTTAAAGCCATCCAGATTGGTGGCCATCACTACATCTTGTGGAAGACTGAGACTAGGTGACCTGGGTGTCTGGCTGTCCAGGTGCTGTTTATTTATTCATTACATTTTTGAATCGCCCATCTGGCTGGTCACCCGTGGGTAAACATTCTTATGATTCTTTATCCTTGGACTGGACTTGGACTGGACAGCCCTTCAAAGAGAGGATGATCTTCTATAAAAGAGGACAGATGGCCACTTCTCCAATAACAGAGACACCAAAGTTCTCAATACTTGACCAACTGGCTCCCATGACACAAAAGAAATGGCTCCAATAACATGCCTACTGTGTTCTCATCATATCCTAACTGGAACCTACCCAAATTAGGAAACGGCTTCTGAAACCTTTCTTGAAACTCTTTATTGCTGTTGCTGGTTAATGGCCCAGGAGTAGTGATTCACTCCACCCACAAAGAATGGTATAAATGTTTTTGAGTTCAACTCCCATCAGCCTCAGCTAATGGTCAGGAATGCTGGAACTAGTAGCCCCAGTTGCAGAAGGCTGGGTGAGCGGAATGTCATATTCACCCAACACTTTGAATATATCATGGAAGTCAAGAATATTTCCAAGGGTCCCATGCTTAGCCAGTGAAGAAGACTCACCAGCTGCAGTGCTGTGCACCAGTATATAAGCTCCATGAAGCTTAGATCATTAGTCCAGCAGTACAAACGTTGTCCATGTGGCAGATTTATTTATGGGGGGGGAGTTAAATTTTCCTTTGTATATCCAATATAAATATAATATGGGTGAAATCCAATTACCCCCTGCCTGACTGCTGACAAAAGATTTCCATCAGCAGAACGGGGAGGGGGCAATTTCTTTCCCTACCTTCATTCCCCTAAAATCTGCTGCACAGGGTTGTGGGATCCTCCAGAGCAGATCTTGGGGGTGCGTGGGAAGCTACGGTGGGGGGGGGGAGAGGAAGGTGAAGTTCCACTGTAAAAGCGGAGGTGCGCTACACAATGTTGGATGTCACCTGATTGTGATTTAGGTTGATTGGTTTAGGTTGATTGGTTTTAATTGTATTATAAATATTGTATATTTTCATGTTTTCTGGGTTTTTTTTGTAAGCCGCCTTGGGAGGGCTTACCCTGAAAGGCAGAATATAAACCTATTAAATAAATAAAATACAAAATCTAGGAGATACAAAAAAAAACTGGGGTGGGGGAGGATATAGGAACTCCAGAAAGTGGTGAAGGAATAATCAAGAGAGCCAGTGTGGTGTAGTGGTGAGTGTTGGACTGGGACTCAGGAGATCCGGGTTCTAGTCCCCACTCAGCCATGAAGCTCTCTGGGTGACTTTGGGCGAGTCACACTCTCAGCCTAACCTACCCACTGGGTGACTTTGGGCGAGTCACACTCTCAGCCTAACCTACCCACAGGGTTGTTGTGAGGATAAAATGGGAGAGGAGGATTATGTAAGCTGTCTTGGGTTCCGTGCAGGGAAAAAGGAGGGATATAGATATAATAAATAAAACAACAAAAATATGATGTCATTATATAATTACTAAATGTTCTGACCTCTTCCCTTCCATTATTTATTCATGAACATATTTTTATTCTGCACCTTCCATTCTGCCCCAAGGGGACCTTCCAGTTTTCTAAAAATTGACAGTTTCAGAAAGCGCACAAAAAACCCAACACAAAAAAACCCCTATATGTACAATCTACAGTACAATCCTATATATGCAAGTCCTATTCAGTTAAATGGTGCTTACTCCTGGGTAAGTGTGTACAGCAGGATTGCAGCCTCAAACACCAAGAAAGAAACCAGCAGACAGTACTGAAAACAGCAACACAGATGTGAGCCAGTGTGAACAAAGTAAAACAGAAACACTAGAAAGGCACGCATATAAAGAAACACATTTTCATAATGACTCAAGGAATACAGTACAGTAATACCTTGGATTGCAAGCATAATTCATTCCGGAACTGTGCTTGTAATCCAAAATACTCTTATATCAAAGCGAGTCTCTGGCGGGCATGAGCGGAGCCGATTTCGGCCTGCTACGCCCGCTCGAGGCGAGTGGTTACATCCCTACGACTACTTGTATTGCAAGACGTCACTTGTTTATCAAGTCAAAATTTATTTTTAAAAAATTGCTTGTCTTGCAAAACGCTCTCAGACCAAGTTACTTGCAATCCAAGGTATTACTGTACAAATATATTATCTGTAATAATAAGAGGATGTGTTTCTATCTGTCCATTAGCACCAAAGCGCCACAACTGTGAAACCTAGACACCTGGAACTTGGCATGCATACTAAGGAGACCTTGGGAGTGTGCACCTCAGGGTTATTTTGTTTTTTAAAAAACCCCCAACATTAATTAAGTTTAATTAATGTTAACGTATCCATGTGGTTGAAGCCTGCAATAACATCTTCCATCACTGGGGGCAGACGTCCCTAACAAGAACATGGCTTTGCAGTCATTCCAGTTTGAAGCCAGGGAAGATTAGTAGCCCAGGAAACAGAGGTACCAGTATATGGTTTCTTCTTCCCCTTCACTGTGGGGCAGTCCCCCCATTCCTCAGGGGAATGGAGTGGACAGACCACTCCCTCAGGGGGCTATAAGGGTGCACCAAGGCAGGGCCAGCAGGCAGGGCTTCACTCAGACAGGGCAGAAACAATGTATCCGACTCTGAGAGCTGCTTATGTTTGCTTGAAGGCTTCCCTGTATCAATCTAAGGGCTGTTCCGTTCCGTGTTACTAATAAAGGTCAAACAGTAGAGATTTACACAAAGTCTCAAATCCTGAGCAGCCAAAACCCATACATTTCTGCTGTGAAGTCCCATTCATTTCAGCAGGGCCTACTCTCAGGTAAGTGGGTATAGGATTGCACTGCAGCCTCAATGTCTTAGCGAAAGCATCTTATAAAGTTGCAGTCCTATACCCACTTATTTACAAGATTTATATACTGCTTCATATTAATTAATTAATTAATTGATTATATTTCTACATCGCCCATCAGCCAGGAGGCTCCCTGGGTGGTTCACAATCAATATAAACAATCATCATAAAATCACAATAATACCATTAATATAAAATACACTAGTACAATAGAACAGCTAAATAAATCAATCCAGAGGTACAATAGTAAAATACAGTTAAAAATGGAAGTAAAAATCTAACTACTGTATTAAAATATTGGGAAAATAAAAAGGGTTTTACCTGGCGCCTGAAAGAATAAAGAGTGGGCGCCAGGCACACCTCTTTGGACAGCTGATTCCACAAATGGGGTGCCACAACTGAGAAGGCCCTTCCCCTAGTAGCCACCCTCCTAGCATCCTTTAGAGGGGGCTCTCTGAGAAGGACCTCCGATGAAGATCTCAGGATTTGAGTAGGCATGTCAGGAAGAGGTGTTCCTTCAGATAACCTGGCCCCAAACCATTTAGGACTTTAAATGTTAATGTTAGCACTTTGAATTGGGCCTGGACTTTCATAGATTTCATAGATCATAGAGTTGGAAGGAGCCTACAAGGCTATCGAGTCCAACCCCCTGCTCAATGCAGAGGAGGGGTCTCCCATCCAAGTAATAACCAGGCTTGACCCTGCTTAGCTTTCCACGCTCAGACAAGCTGAGCCAGCATAAGTCAATAGTCCCAACGAGAGGTTACCAGAGCATGGATCACTGTTGCTAGGCTCTGCCTGTCCAGATAGGATTGTAGTTGGTAAATCAGCCTAAGCTGATAAAAGGTGCTCCTTGTCACTGAGTCCACTTGTGACTCCAGCAACAGTTCGGAGTCCAGGAGCACCCCCAAACTACGAACCCTACCCTTTAGGGGGAGTGCAACCCTGTCCAGGGCAGGTTGTGTTTCTCCCCACAGAACAGACGACCCACCTACCAACAGCACCTCCACCTTGTCTGGATTGAGTCTCAGTTTATTGGCCCTCATCCAGTCTATTACCAGGCCCAGGCACTGATTCAAAACAGCCACTGCCTCACCTGGATTTGATGAAAAAGAGAGGTAGAGCTGAGTGTTATCTGCATATTGGTGACACTTCAGCCCAAACCTCTGGATGACCTCTCCCAGCGGTTTCATGTAGATGTTAAAAAGCACAGGGGATAAAGTGGAGCCCTGCGGTACTCCATGGCGTAACTGCCTTGGCACAGAGCAATAATCCCCCAGCACCACCTGGGGTCAGGAATCAGATGGTCAAGTAGGAGCGGAACCACTGCAAAGCAGTGCCCTCAACTCCCAAACCCACCAGCCTATCCAGAAAGATACTATGGTTGATGGTATCGAAAGCTGCTGGGAGGTCCAGGAGAATCAGCAGGGTCACACTCCCCCTGTCTCTCTCCCAGTAAAGGTCATCCCACAGGGTGACCAAGGCAGTTTCTGTTCCAAAACCAGGCCTGAAACCCAGTTGAAATTGATCTAGATAATCCGTTTCATCCAGGAGAACTTGGAGCTGCTCGGACACCACCCGGTCAAACACCTTGCCCAGGAAAGGGACGTTAGCAACAGGCCTATAGTTATTCACATCCTCTGGGTCCAAATTCAGCTTTTTAAAGAGTGGCTTAATCACAGCCTCCTTTAAAGAGGCTGGCACCACTCCCTCCTTCAAGGAGGCATTCACAGTCTCCTGGACCCAGGTGCGAATCCCTTCCTTAGTTTTAGTAATCAGCCATGATGGGCAAGGGTCAAGCATACAGGTGGTGGGTCAAACCTGCCCAAGTACTTTGTCCACATCCTCAGGCCTCAATAACTGAAACTCCTCCAACAAAACAGGACCAGACGGTGCTCTGGATACCTCTGTTAAAGGAACTGCATTAACTGTGGAGTCCAATTCATGGTGAATCCGAGCAATTTTATCCTCAAAGTGCTGTGCAAACTCATTACAGCAAGTTACCGAGGGTTCTACAATATCTTTCTCTGGCCCTAATCGTAAAAGGCTGCGAACCACTCAGAAAAGCTCCGCTGGACGGCACTGAGAGGACGCGATGCTAGTGGGAAAGAACCAGGGATGGGGACTCGGACTCCAGGACTCGACTCGTGAGTCGGACTGAGTCCCCCCACTGACTTGAGTCAGACTAGAGTCCCAATATTTTTAATGGGACTCGAGACTCGACTCGGGACTTGAGACCAAGGACTCGTGTTCCAAAATTGTGTTCCTCAAATGCAACATGAATAGGTTTTAGGAAGTACAGCAAGTTTATTTTTTAAAATCATTTTCCTAAAATGCAACCTTTCAGACATTTTGGGTTTGGCTGCCTCTGCCTGCCTGTTTGGGGTTCCCTGCCTCCTCTGCCTGTCTCTTCTTAACCAGTTCCACAGTTTGAATTGTCCAAGACAAACGCCTCTGCCTGCCTGCTTTGGGGTTCCCTGCCTCCTCTGCCTGCCTGGTTATTTTGGGTTTGTCTGCCTGGTCTGTTCTTGCCAAAATCAGTTGCAGAGTTTTGAAATAAAAAGGAACACTTGTGCCTAGAATTTATTTAAGCCACACATCTGAAATAGCCTTATTTTGTTGGGAAAAAACCCCATTGAATTTAATAGGGACTCGTGGAGTCAGCTTTGGGAGGGACTCGTGACTCGTGACTCACCATTTTGGACCAAGGACTCGGACTCGAGACTCGGGTCCAAAGACTCGTGACTCGACTCGTGACTCGAGACCAAGGACTCTTCTACATCCCTGGAAAGAACTGCCTCTTTGCCACCCTCACTGCCACGGAGTAGGCCCGATAGCGGTCTCTAACCCATGTTCGGTCGGATTCAGCACGAGTTTTTCTCCACCCGCGCTCTAGCTGTCTCCCCTCCTGCCTCATTGCCCTCAGCTCTGGTGTATACCAAAGAGCTGGCCGGGCTCTGCTCAGAGGAAGAGGGCGTTTGGGTGTGATTGTGTCAACCGCGTGGGCCGTTTCTGCATTCCACAGAGCGACCTGAGCTTCGACAGGAGCGCCAGCCCATATCAACCGGAGACTCACCCAGAGCCCTCTGGAAACCATCTGGATCCATTAGACTCCGGGGGCAGACCATTCTAATAGGTCCCCCACCCTTGTGGAGGGGAAAAGGAGCCGAAAGCCTAAACCTCAGAAGGAAGTGATCTGACCATGACAAGGGGGTTAAATTCCTTTGTACCAGCAGTGGTACAAAGATCTAAAAATACAAAAAACATTTAAAAACAACAAAAAAACTGATGGACCATGTGCACTGCATATTGCACGTTGATGGCACAACAACAGCCTTGGCCACGGTCCTCTCCTCCTCCTCCCCAAAATCAATGGTGCATCAATGGTGCTTCAATGTGAAGCATGTCTAACCTCCTGCTGAGCAGAGGGGCTCATGTCGTCGGGTAAGCAGCCAGGACACACAGCAACTTGCCCATCAGCAGAACACAACCAATGCATTGAAAAGAAAACCAATGAACCGGCCACACTGAGTCATAAACAAGAGTGATTCTGTAGGTAACGATACCCAAAATAGGTCTATCTCAAAGGGATGCCTGTTCCAGATCCACCTGGAGAAAAAAAACGCATCAGTAAGTAAAGATAGATACTTATGCTTGGGTTCTGCACCCCAGAAGGGGTGGTGGGAACACACACCATCACACTCGGAGAGACCGCACATTCGACCTTCCTTAATGTGGTATATGATTGCTCCCACGGCAAAAAATGCCCTAGGATCAGTCTTCTTCATCCTGGTGCCCTCCAGAGGTTTCGGAGCACAACTCCCAACATCCCTGACCATCGGTCAGGCTGGCTGGGGCTGATGGGAGTCGAAGTTCAAAACATCTGGAGGGCACCAGATTAGGGAATGCTGCCCTAGATCCTCCCAAACCACTGAGTCAGAAAGGCTCATCCCACATCCAGATTCCTCTGGTCAAGCTGCCATTTTCAGAGGCAACGCCAGCTCCTTGTCACCAGAGGAATACTTGCTGTCCACCTATCAGGTCAGTGGCTCTCAGTCTGGCCTTTAGGTGTGGCCACACGTGAATGGGAACATGCCAACTGCATTATTTTCCACCAACAAGAATATGACTTTCTAAAGATCAATTCGTTGTTGTCAAGAGATAGGAGCAGAGGGAAAGATGTTCTGTTCCCTCCCTCATCCCGCCACACACACTGCAAATGACCAAGTGAAAACAAAACAGCCCCCTTGATCTTCAGCTACCTGTGGCATTAACTGCAACAGGGCAATGTAACAACATTCTGTTCACACAGTGGCCAACCTGCTGCCCACGGGATCCCACAAGCAGGACAGGAGTGCAACAGCACCCTCCCGCCCATGTTCCCAGCAACTGGAGTACATAGATATACTGCCTCTGATAGCAGAGGTAGCATATGGCCAATCAGGACCAGTAGCCATCAATAGCCTTCTCCTCCATGAATTTGTCCAATCCCCTTTTAAAGCCATCCAAATTGGTGGCCATCACTATATCTTCTGGAAGTGAATTCCATAGTTTAACTGTGTGCTGTGCACAGCTCAAGTTCAGGATGCGGATATGAAGGACCCATGGGCACAAGTCTTGTTGAGGAGGGGCATGCTGGGAACTGTAGATCTTTTTTTCTGTCTAAGATTGCCCCCTAAATCTCCCCACCCCACTGCTGAAACAAAGAAAAGCTGGGGGGATTTGTGAGTGAGAAGGAATAGGCCTCTTCCAACTCTACTGAAGGCCGACAGCTCAGATCTGGTAACGCAAACAAATTCCTAGGCTGATCCTCGGAGTAGGTACTCTTTATCCTTTAATTCATGTCTGCTCCACTGAGCCACTACACAAACACTTGGCTCCAGCTGGATCTAGATCTCTGGAATCTAATAAAAAAACAAAACAAAGCACATCCCATCCCACAAGCCTAAAATCTGCCTGCCCCTGGCCAAGAACATTGCTGAGGCAGCTGGTCCATCTAGAGTTGCCAGGTCACAACCCGGAGATTCGCCCCTATCCCTGTCCATTTGTCACTAAATCAGGAGAAGAGACGAAGATGGCTCTGCCTGCTTGTTCTCTTACCTGCTTCCAACCTCGGCTGTACAGAGCTGCAGGACTGCCCTACAATGCAGGAGGAAAACCCCAGGACGGAGGGGAAATGTATGAATGAAGTTGTGTCTGATTCAGGGGGCAGTTTATAGTCAGTTTTCCATAAAAGGAACCAAGTTTTCCACGCCAGAAATCTACTGCTGGAGACATGATAGACCTGCTCTACACTCTTCTTCTTCCCCATAGGAGTGCATGGAATAGCGGGCCAATATTCAGAACAGATGGGAAGAACAGGAGAGGAAATGCCAGGCAGATGTTGACACTGGCATACAAAAAAGCACAGCAGTGGAGTTAACTACTTAGTGGTACTATGCATGGTGTGGAAAAAGTGGACAGGGAGACATTTTGCCCCCTCTCTCATAATACTAGAAGCCAATGGGGTCATCCCATGAAGCTGATTGGTGGGAGATTCAGGAAAGATAAAAGGACTTCTTCACAGAGCACATAGTCAAACTATGGAATTCACTTCCACAAGATGGCTGCCAATTTGGACGGCTTTAAAAGAGGATTGCACAAATTCATGGAGGAGAAGGCTCTCAATGGCTACTAGTCCTGATTGGCTATGTGCTTCCTCCAGTATCAGAGGCAGTGTACCTACGTACACCAGATGCTGGGGAACATGGGCAGGAGGGTGCTGTTGCACTCATGTCCTGCTTGTGGGCTTCCCGTGGGCAGCTGGTTGGCCACTGTGTAAACAGAATGCTGGACTAGGTGGACCCTTGGTCTGATCCAGCAGGGCTCTTCTGATGTTCTTACTTTATCCACGGAGGTGGAATTCCCAGATGTGAATGGAGAATCCGTTGGTACTGTTAAAATCAGGGGTGTTGAACCCCAGGCCCATAGGCCAAATCTGGCCTTCAGGATTCCCCCCCCCATGGCCCTTTCCCCACCCCCTTTCCTCCGACCACTGATGGTTTTCTGACATTTGTGCAGTCCCTCCCCCATTCTAAAACGTTGAAATGCCTCTCCAAAGGCTTAGTTGTTGGCAGTAACAGCTTTCAGCTAAAATATGCTGGTATTTTGTCCCTGCCCCTTTGGCCCCATCCACCAGAGATGCTCTTGGGAGAATATGGCCCACAAGGGCTTCTCTGAAATTGAATTAGCCCCCCCCCCCAACTGAAAGAGCTTCAACATTCCGGAGGTAATCTAAACCTTACTTTCAACAGATTAACAAATACATTCTATAGGGGGGGAACACACACCTCTGCATCAGCCTTCTCCAGCCTGGCACCCTGCAGATGTGCTGGACTACAACTCCCATCAGCCAGCACCTGCTGGCTGGGGTGATGGGAGCTGTAGTCCAGCACATCTGCAGGGTGCCAGGTTGAAGAATCATAGTAGAGTTGGAAGGGGCCTATAAGGTCATCGAGTCCAACCCCCTGCTCAATGCAGGAACCCAAGTCAAAGCATCCCTGACAGATGGCTGTCCAGCTGCCTCTTGAATGAATGCCTCCAGTGTGGGAGAGCCCACCACCTCCCTGGGTAGTTGGTTCCATTGGCGTATTGCTCTAACTGTCTAACAGTCAGGATGTTTTTCCTGATGTCCAGGCGGAATCTGGCTTCCTGTAACTTGAGCCCATTATTCCATGTCCTGCACTCTGGGATGATGGAGAAGAGATCCTGGCCCTCCTCTGTGACAACCTTTCAAGTACTTTGAAGAGTGCTATCATATCTCCCCTCGGTCTTCTCTTCTGAAGGCCAAACATGCCCAGTTCTTTCAATCTCTCATCGGGCTTTGTTTCCAGTCCCCTGATTGTTGCCCTCCTCTGAACCCTTTCCAGTTTGTCTACATCCTTCTTAAAGTGTGGTGCCCACAACTGGATGTAGTACTCAAGAAGGCTGGCAGCCAAAGCAGTAACTAACCATGCCAGGACAAAATATCCATTGCATCTCCCCTTGCTAATCCAAAGTCCCTCAAACTCACAAGCTGACACCCCCATCACCTATTAAATTAGCAAAACATCACATCATACAAATTTGGCACTTGCTGCATCAGTGTCATCATCAAAAGAGCCATTCATACACTGCTAAAGCATTACACACACACACACACACACACACACACACACACACACACACGGGACTATGCCTTGGCAGGTGTGGAGTCACCAATTAACTGCAGGGAAAACAAAGTTGTGTGTGTTGCTTGCTTTTCACAATAGCTTGATGTGCATCGCACCAAGGTGCTCTTAAAGGCACAGCCCCAGTGGCTAGTTCAGCCTTATTCCCGAAGTTGGTGGCCTCCAGATCTGTTGGACTGCAACTCCAGGAATGGCTGGGGGATTCTGGGAGTTGTAGTCCAACACATCTGGAGGCCACCAGCTTGGAGAGGGCTGCGCTAGTTGGAATTTTAGGGGGGGCAGGAGAGGAAGGAGCAACAATGCACTCCGCTGTTCCTTCAGTACCCACTCTATTCATTGGCCCTATCGAGATGCCTAAACACTCCATTTTCAATACGAAATCTCTATTCAGTGTGAATTTGCAAGGAATTACGATGACAGAAAGAAGTTCAGCCTTCCTCCGCGCCGTGCAACCTTACTCCTGCACCCGCCCCTCCACTTGCAAATCCATTGTGTACAACTTAACACCGAGTGTAAAAGGCTGTCAGGTCCAGCGTCTAAGGCTCCTGCCTCTTTAAGGGCTGCATAAAAAGGGGAACATTTTGATCAGGCGCGGCTTCTCCAGCCACTGGATGGGGGAGGGGAACCACCCTTGCTGAAAAGTCTTAAAGGCACAGGAGCTATCTCGAACCTAGAACTGCTAACCTCAATGGAGCGAAACAAAACAAGGGGGGGGGGGATTGCATCCAATGTTAGTCTAACTTTAGTCCCATTCATTCCAATAGGTCTGCTCTACGTAGGACTAACATCGGATACAACCCGAAGTCAACACGACCCTTCCCCGCCGTTGCACGTCAGTAGGCCCTAGTAGCCTAAACGCATTATGATCCGTGTTTAGAAAGTCCGACAACGCCACATTCAACATCTAGCTCATTCCCCTCCTCCACCACCACCACCACCCCTAATAGTGGGCTGATTCGCCTTTCCTAAATCGAATTTCCCCACTGCAATGCAACCCCTTCAACTCGTAAAGTTGGAAGTGGGGTGTTTCACCTTGCAATTAACCAATTCGTAAGCGACTGATTTTGCCCCAACGCGCCCCACACGCCATCGGATCTTGCCTGGATCAACGCACCGGCCGCTTCCCTGCCCCCATCCGCCAGCTGATCTCTCGTCTCTCTTTCTCTTCTTGTTTATTTCCCTTCTCGTGCTACAGAGCGCGCGCGTCAGATCCGGGAATGCTCCCCCCACCATCCTACCCCCGGCAACCGCGCAGGCGTCCCTGGCAACCAAATGTAGCAACGTTCTATTCTCACCTTCAACACCCACCCACTCACCCTCCATTCATCTCTTCACTTAAAGGACGGGACCGCGAATGAGATGCGCCCGGATTCAAGGCGATTTTTCTCTCCCTCCTTCCTGTTTACCAGAACATTCCCGCAAAGCCTCGACATCTGCTTTTAAAATTAACCAACCACTGCCTACCCCCCTACGCACCTCTTCTGCTTTCCAAGGAACTAGAAGTTCTGGGGGTGCTTCCAGACCACCCGCGATCTGTGCTTAATTTCTATAATCGTTCAGTGTGCCGGAGCTCAGACCTTCAGTGGGAGACACACCAAGTGCCCTATGGAATCCGCGCTCCTTTTAATTTTAACACCTGATCCTCAAAATGTTTGTTCATGAATAATACCAATTATTATGAATGGAATTTACTTCCAAATGAGGATTGCAACCTAGGCTAGGAATATAGTCGTATGCGTTTTACAGCCAGAGATTGTCTTTGTTGACTCATAAGTAAGCCCCAATAAGCTTGGGCTGCTATCCAGTTTATACTTATTGAAGTATAATAGGGGCACAATCCTATGCATGTTTGGACAGAAAAAGTACTACATTAATGACATCTAATAGCTTTTAGGTCATGTCAGGGCTTATGTCAGCTGTTTTAACAGATCTAGTTGTACTAACTTGTTTAAATTTGGTTTTTAAATTTTTGCAGTGAAAATTTTATGATGTTTTTACTGTATTTACATTTTTATTGTATTTTATTGTATTCTATGAGTTGTTGTAAACCTCCCAGAGAGCTTCAGCTATTGGGTGGTGTAGAAATGAAATAAATAACTCCCAGTTGTAGGACTTTTCTCAGCCTAAACATGCATAGGATTGTGCCCCACATATGCTGAAGTTATACTTATTTAAGAATAAGTTCCACTGAACTCAGTGGGGTTTACTCCCCACAGTAAATGTGTTATAGACATGGGTTGTAAGTAGGTGAGGATAGGCTGTGGTTACAAGTAGTAGGCAATCTGCACATGCTCAGAGACACATTGTCACACACAAAAACAAAGGCAGCCGTAAATTGACCATAAGAACAATTCTAGAATCCATGTAGTGCCTTGCCTGATGAAGAGACCTGGAGATCTCGAAAGCTTGCACAATTTTTGTGATCTTACACTATATGGATTGTTATTCACATATTCTAAGAGCACACAAAGTACCTGTATACTTTACCCAGTGGGGCAAATAGTAGCTTTGGGGTGCAATTTAGACCAGGAAATAGCACCCAAATGGTTGTTTTTAAATCCCCAAAATTCAAAGGGATCCACTCCAATTCAGGGGACACCCCCCCACACACAATTACTTTTAAGTTAAAACTGAAATGTTAGGAGATCCAGTTATAGTTTTGGGTCTCCCCGCATTCTGTCTATTTTGGACCCCCAGCCTTAGTGTTAGAAACACTAGATTGTATCCAATGTTAGTCCTACTTAGAGTAAACTCGTTGTATTGAATGGAACTCAAGTTAGACTAAGATTAGATACGACCCACATTCTGGGGGTGAATCCTGGCACAAATGGCCAGCAATCCATTGGAGTCTCCTCCAGGCCAGAGTCCAGATGCTCAGCTTTCTCCTAAAAAAATTATTCATCTTACTTTCCAGCAAGCAATGGTTGACTTGGCGGCAGGTGACAGTGTTTGCTAGGAAAACAATCAGAAGCTGGCAAGACTCAAGAGCTTGTCAAGTGGGAAATATCAAAGAGACAGTTGCTCAAGGAGCTGTAAAAGGAGCAGGCAACATTCTGAAGAAGCCGGGGAGGCAGGAAAATGGTGCTTAGCTGGTCTGAAACTGGCATGGCTACAAGCCCTGCCTCCTTGGATGCCAAGAACTGAACTTGGGGCCTTCTGTATGCAAAACATGTGCTCTTGTCACACTGAGCTATGGCCTCTCCTAAAAAGAGAAGAAGCTCTTGGGGGCCCATTTGGCAAAGGAAGCAAGGCTAAAGACAGAAGGGGCAGGGCCAAAAAATACCAGCATATTTGAGCTTAAGGGTGCAAACCTATGCAAATTTAGACAGAAAAAAGACCCACAACTCCCAGCATGCCCCAGCCAGGCTGGGTCATGCTGGGAGTTCTAGGCTCCCCCCCCCACCCCCATCTAAGCTTGATTGGATTGTGTCTTAAAGCTCTTACTATGGGTAACTAAGACTTAGGAGAGGCATGCCAACCTTTTAGAATGGGGGAATAACTTTTTATAACTTTTACCTTCAGCCCCGCCCACCACTGGAATGCCCCCCCCCCAAGATTCTCTGAAATGGAATTTGGCCCTTGAGCTGAAGGAGGTTCTGCACCCCTGAGGGTTGAAGCCTTAGGATGCAATCCTATGCATGTTTTTTTTTTAAAACAGAAAAAAGTCCTACAACTTAAATTTTGTATAATGGTTTTATTGTATATTGTATTATGTGTTTTTTATGGATTGTTGTGAACCGCCTAGGAAGCTTAGGCTATTGGGCGGTATATAAATTAATAATAATAATAATAATAATAATAATAATAATAATAATAATAAATGTGGAGAAAAAGAGCCTTTGCAGGTTCAGGTTCATACACACACACACACACACACACACACACACACACCCTCATGTGTGAACCGGCTAAAGGCTGGGGGTGGGGTGTGCATAGTTAGCGTGTGGAGAAAGGGGCCTTTGGGGGTTCCTGCATGCATGCACACGCACACGCGCGCACGCACGCGCACACACACACACACACACGCCTCCTCATGTGTAAACCAAGTGGGGCCAGTTGAGGGGGCTGGGAGGAAGCGAAAGGTACATAAAACATAAGATGGTGCCTGGTGCCTGGAGGGGCCAGGCTGAAAGCTTTCATATATGTAAATGTAGTTCAAGCCATGAGTCATGAGTTCCCTTCCCCCTGCCTGGCCAGGTGAGGTGCATGGTGATTGGCTAAGAGGCAGCAGAGGAGAGGAGAGGAGAGGAGAGGGGAGGGGTATATTTCCCAAAGCGTGGTTTTTGGTCTTTGTCCTGGATCGCGTGGCTACCGGCTACCCTGGCTATTGGGGATGGCGGCAAGCCAAAGAGAGGCCCCAAGCCTTTGGGGGGGGCATCAGGATCCGACCCCAGTTAGCTCCTGGTGAAATGAGCTGGATGAGGGCTCTAGTGAAGGCAAGCCTTGTGGGAGTTTTACCCATCTCAGACCTGCGGGTAGATGGAGTAGTTCTCCTCGGGCGGCAAGGCTGTGCTGGATTTAACCCTTGAAGAGAATACCCTCAGGTAACATAGGTGTATGCCTGAGAGATATTAAGGAATCAGGTTTTATTGTTTTGCAGCTTTACTGTGTACTAACGTGTCTCTCTCTTATTTTGTGTGCTTCTCTCATTTCCCCTAATCTTGTTGTTTAAATGCTACCAGAATAAACCTTGTCTTGGTTTTACCCCACATGGGTTTTGTAGTCACTCTGCTTGGTTCAGTATCTAAATCCAGGTTACAGAAATTGAAGGCGAGTCCCTGAACAGAGATCCAAGTAGGATTGCAGACAGCTGAGGCTGGCAATCTGGTACCTTGAGATCTCTGGGGGGTCTTGGTTCCTTTGGAGTAGGAAAGGGTGGGGGTGTGGCGGGCCAGCCAGCCCCCCCTTCCTCCACAAATAATAATAATAATAATAATAATAATAATAATAATAATTAACTCCCAGCATTCCCCAGCCAGCTATGCTGGCTGGAAAATGCTGGAAGTTGCAGAACTTTTTTCTGTAGACAATATGCATAGGATTGTACCCTTTGGCACTACATGACATCACCTCTCATAATGGTCTATGGCCTACTTCTCATAAACTGCAAATGAAAGACTTTATCACACACCTCTTCTATTTATTAACACACCTGCTGTTTGTGAAAATGATCTAACATTGTAGCTGCCATAATTAGGGTTTCAACCTTTCTTCTTTTTGCCTCTGTTTTTTGGCCTTTAACAGCAGCCTGGTACAAAGTAATTAAGGAAGCAAAGAAGAATTTCTTCCTGATTTATCTCCAGGCCAGGAAAAGTGATTTTACTGGGCTGCAGTTAAAGACACAGGAGTGGGGCAATTATTTTTTTTTTTTTTAAGCAGCCTTAAATATAATTCCTGCCATCTTCTCTTTTTCCCCTGAATCAGGTCACATACAATCTCTGAAAAATTAAAGAAGTATGGTGATTATAGTTTAGTCACATACCATGTCTGAAAAATTAAGGAAATAAATTCTCATATTGCCAGATACAGGAGCAAAAAGTATTCCTCTGACTCATTTCTCTCAGACACATTGATTTAAGGGCAAGATCAGGGTTGCCAACTTTTAAACCAGCCCCTGTGTGGCTATGCCTTAACAACAGCTTGATCAGGATACATTAGCAGGCAATGGTGCTATCTCCATGCCATTAAAAGCATCATCTCTTAATATCTGCAGTTCAGGCTGCTATCAAAGGCACTGGAACAGACCAGGCTGTTTTTTTCTGGTCATTTGGCAATCCCAGGTGAACTGAAGCATATCATGGATATAGTGATGTTTTTTCTGGATGGAGCTGACAGAAGCTTGAATCGGAAGCTTCATATTCCGGACTCTGGGGGGTGTTTGCAGTGCCTCAGCAGCAGTGGTACAATAAGGCAATTCTAGACTGGGGGTAGCCAATGTGGTGCCCATGGGCACCAGTGCACCCCAGCCGCCTTTCTTAGCATCCACCTAGGGGCCTTACCCCTCCCACCTCTGCCTTGAACTCAGTTTCTTGGGCAGGTTACTCACCTTTTGTGGCTAGACACACCTCCGAAGGCAGCCATTTTGTGGCAGTGCCCTGGACAGTTTCTCAAATTCCCCAGTGTGCCCCTGCTTCCAAAAAGGTTGCCAACTCCTGACTTAAGGTGCAATGCTCTTCAAGTTTAGACAGAAAAAAAAGGCCTACAGCTCCCAGCATGCCCCAGCCACCATAGCTGTGTTGTTTAACACAGGGAATTAGTAATACATGCTGGGAGTTGTAGGCCGTTTTTCTATCTAAACATGAAGAGCATTGTGCCCTTAATGGTTTTATGTGGGGTGGGGAGTCCTCTTTAGATGTGAATGTGTCTTACTTCACTTACTTCAAAATGTGGTAAGCCACATCTGGAAGCCCTCCTGGTAATTCCACTGAGTGGGTGCCTGGAACCCTGCCCCAAAGTCCTGCCCTCACAGCACCACCACTCAAAAGATTAATTACTGGGACTGTTTACAAAAGCAATTTGTGTTGCCAACTTTTTCCCTCTGGACCTGTACTGTATCAGGAAAAGCTATGTATTAAGGGGTGACCATTGGTGAGGGGCCATAGCTCAGTGGGTAGAGCACCTGCTTTGCATCTAGACGGTCCCAGGTTCAATCCCGGGCATCTCCAGGTAGGGCTAGATTAGAAAAATTACTTCCCAAAATCCAGGAGAGCAGCTACCAGTCAATGTTGACAATACTGGGCTCAATTGGCCAAAGAGCTGACTCAGTATAAGACGTAAGAACATAACAACATCTGTATTGGATAGACCAAAGGCCTATCTAGTCCAGCATTCTGTTCCCACAGTGGCCAACCAGATGTACCGATGGGAAGCCCACAAGCAGGACAAGAATGCAATAGCACCCTTCCATTCGTGTTCCCCAGCAACTGGTATTGAGAGCAGGGGTGGTGCTAGGTACCAAAAAGATCCAGGGCTCAGGCCCATAGGACACACACACAAAGCACAAATGTGCATATGCTGATTTACATATGCGTTAAAGTCTCACAGTGTGTCTTTAAAGGACCCTGTCTCCTAAGGACACCCCTATTTGTAAAAAGGGATGTATGGACAGGGGAGAGGAGGGCATTTGATTTCAGAAAAAAACCTCAGGCAGAAAGATTTGAGGGAAGGGGCAGCAGGAGGTGAAGCACATGTGGGCAAAAAGCCAGCTCATCCAGGGGGATCAGATGCAATAGAGATAATCAGGGCCACCGTACCTTTCTTTCAGCAAGTGCCCATGGACAGCAGGGTGGTGGGGCAGATGGCCTCCCAGAGATTCGGGGCTCCAGCCCTGGCTGACTGAGAGGCCTCTGACATATTGCCTCTCTGATACTGGAGGTAATATACAGGCAGTCCCCGTGTGAAGAACGTCTGACTTATAGACAACCCATACTTAAGAACGGGCTTCTGGGTCCCCCAGTGCTATGTTGTTTACGTAGAGTACATAGCGTAGTATATTATGCAATTTGTGTAATTTACGCAAGCTGCGTAAATGCAGATTTTAACATATAGAACGCTATGCTGTTCCGACTTACATACAAATTCGACTTAAAGACATTCTTAAGCACGGAACTTGTTTGTAACCTGGGGACTGCCTGTATAGCCATCTTGACTAGTAGCCATTGATAACCTTATCCTGCATGAATTTGTCTAGTTCTTTAAAGCCATCCAGGTTGGTAGCCGTCACTACATCTTGTGGTAGCAAACTCCATAGTTTAGCTATGCACTTCTTATGTTCTTTCAAATAACCCCTTAATTATTTGTGCCACAATCAGGCAATGGGGGTTAGCAACGTGCCCCACATAAGGATTTTTTTTTTTTTTACTACAGCAATAGTAGTCCATGGTGTGCTTTTAGAGACATGATCAAAAGGAAAATTGTCTTTTCTGAACGAACAGTGTGGTGTACACTGAATTAAAACTCTACTCCAGAGCAACTGTGTCGAATACACACAGGCTGAAGAGAAATAGGAAATGCTGCTAAGTTATAGACGGCTGTTGCTATAGGTTTAAGTGAGTTCCATATCAGCTTGAATCTGAAGCTCAACTAGTAAGATAGCAACAAACAAGTTTGTTTCAAGCTGAGTCTGCTAAAAGGGAAGTTGGTAGGTACAATGTTTTGCTCTAAAAGTCAGATTGCAGCAACCCCCCTATGAGGAAAGGTTATGTCTGGGATTGTTTAGCTTAGAAAAAAGGCAAGTGAGGGGAAACACGATGATAAAGATGTACAGAATTATGCATGGTGTGGAGAAAGTGGATAGGGAGACATTGTTCTCCCTCTCATATAATACTAGAACCCAAGGGGGTCATCCCATGAAGCTGATTGGTAGGAGATTCAGGACAGAATGGATAAAAGGAAGGAATTCTTCACAAAGAGCATAGTTAAACTATAGAATTCATTTCCACAAGATGGAGTGATGGCCTCCAATTTGGATGGCTTTAAAAGGGGATTGGACAAATTCCTGGAGGAGAAGGCTATAAATGGCTATGTGCTACCTCCAGTATCAGAGGCAGTATGCCTTTGTGCACCAGTTGCTGGGGAACATGGGCAGGAGGGTGCTGTTGCATTCATGTCCTGCTTGTGGGCTTCCTGTGGGCAGCTGGTTGGCTACTGTGTGAACAGAATGTTGGACTAGATGGGCCCTTGCTCTGATCCAGCACGGTTTTTCTTATGTTCTTAACCCCCTGCTCGATGCAGGAATCTTGCAACTAAAGCATCCCTGACAGATGGCCATCCAGCCTCTGCTTAAATACTTCTAAGGCAGTCTGTTCTATTGTCACACAGCCCTTATGTGGAGAAACGAGCGGGGGGGGGGGGGGAGTGTGTGTGCGTGCCCGCGTGTGTTCCAAGGGAAGCAGAAGAAAGGAGAGAAGACCAGGAAACCTCTCTTAAGAGGCTGGTGAGCAAAACGTTGAGTTTTGGGGCAGCGTTTGATGAATGATTTTTGTTGTGCTGTGTGCCCCAGAGAAATTGGCAAGACTTAGGGGGGGGGAGGGCACAGTCCTGCCCTACATTTCTCCCATGGGAGAAAGACTCAGATTTTGAACTTAAGACTGTCCATTTGCTCTTGGGGGGGGCATGGTGAATGCCCAGGCTGGGCAGCAGCAACCAAAGGGGGGAGGCATGGTTTCGAGCTTTGAAAAGAGGATTGCTCCCCTGCTTAAAAGAGACTTTGTCCCTGTGCTGCCGAAGTGGAGAGCTGAAAGAAGCAGAGACGGGGGGGGGGAAAAAGGATTTCCCCCAAGCATTTTCTGCTGCCACTTGGAAAACAGCGGACTCTGACTTGTTCCTCGGAGGGGGAGGGGAGACAGGTGATTCAAGTTGTCTTTGTGTTGTTGCTGGGCGAGCGATCCCCGTGTGGGCGGTGGAGAGCTGAAGAGAGCGGAGAGAGAAGGGGATTTCCCTCCTAGCTGACAGAGAAGCCCAGACAGAAAGATTTTTTTTTCTTCAGGTATCTCCCGAGAAGAAAAGAAGACAAAAGATTGGTGGTTAATTGTGATTAAAGCAAATGAAAACTGTTGAGTTGTTCCTCGAGGGGAGGGGAGACAGGTGATTCAAGTTGTCATTGTGTTGTCTTGTGTCATGTGCAAAGGTCAATTTGAAATGAAGATGATGAAAAAATTTTGAATGTAAGAGGCCAGGGAACAAAGAACTTAGAGGCGGGAAAGCCCTCTAGTGGCCGAAAGCAAGATTACCAGACTGTGTTCTGGAAAGGGCCTTTGGAAACTGAGTAGAGCCTCCAAAGCTAAGCATTCAATGCTGAGGGAAAGTCATCCCGTACAAGTTTGGGTGGTGGGCAAGAAGAGCCAAGCCCAAGAGGCTGGAAGATTGCCAAGCTGTGTGTTCTAAAAGGTGCCTTTAGGAAAAGAGGGGTGGGGGGAAGCCATCCCATTCAAGTCATTGTGTAGCAAGTGCCAAATGCAAACCTTGGGAAAAGGGAGTAGGCATTCATGTCGTTGGGTGGTGGGAAGCCATCCCGGCGGGTCTTTGGAGGGGGGTGGTGGGAAGTCCATCCCATTCAAGTCATTGTGTAGAAAGTGCCAAATGCAAACCTTTGGGAAAAGGGAGTGGTATATTCATGTCGTTGGGTGGTGGGAAGCCATCCCATGGGTCTTTGGAGGGGGTGATGGTATTCACGTCGTTAGGTACAGGGTGGCAGAAGCAAGCCTGTAAAAGCAAACAAAGGCGAATTGAAGAGTCACATTTCAGTCAGCAGTCTGCCCCTACAGGCTGTGGGAGAAACAGCAACCCTAAAAAGTTTTTTTTTATTATTGAAGAGTCACATTTCAGTCAGCAGTCTGCCCCCTGCAGGCTGTGGGAGAAACAGCAACGCTGGAAGGTTTTTTTTTTTTTTTTTTGAAGTACCTATATATTCTTGTGTATGCAAAACGGATGTAATGCAAACCTGTAAACTTCTGATTGACGGTTATTGATTGTGTTTTGCTGTTTAAGGAGCTTTGGCAAACCTGTAAACTTCTGATTGATAGTTATTAATTGATTGTTTCGCTGTTTTGATGTTTAAAGAGATTTAAGAAATTAAGCTTTGTTTAAGACTATAGTTACGGTAATGTGTTTGATGTTTTGATGCTTTTTGTGTTGTTCTGTTTTTGTGTGTGTGTGTGAAAGAGAAGAGGTGCACGTGCACTAGTGGTAGGAGGCTAGCGCAAGCTCGTTTCTTTTTTGTTGTTTTGTTAGTATAGATGAAAGGAGAGGGTTAACCCCCTCGTTTCATCTTTTCCCAAAAGAAAGGGTTTGGAGAAACGAGCCTTTGGGGGTACACACACACACCTCATGTGTGAACCAGGTGGGGGCTGGGAGCAGGAACGGTGCAGGGCTGTTTGGCGCCCTAGGCCAAATTATATTTAGCACCCCCCTCGTGCCGTGGGGGGGGCCTCCGGAGCAAAGCAGCCCTGCTCTGCAACCCCCCCCGCGCCGCCGCCACCACCACCTACCTTCCCCCCGCCCCCGCTGCTGGCTGCTGCTGCTGCCGCCGCCTCCTCCTCCTCCGCGATGGGACCCCCGCGCTTTACGACGGGAAGGTAGGTAGGTGGTTGGCGGGCGGGCGCGCATGCGGGGGGGGTGCAGTGGCGGCGGCAGCGGCGGCAGCGGCCGGCAAGCGGGCGGGGAGGCGCGGCGGAGGCGGCAGGCAGGGCAGGAGCGCGCCGGAGGCGAGGAAGGGGCGCAGAAACTCTGCGCCCTCTTCCGCCACGCGCCCTAGGCAGCCGCCTGGGTCTGCCTAGCGGTAGCGCCGGCCCTGGCTGGGAGGAGGCGAGGGCCTCGGATGGAATGGGTGGCACCTAGATGCCTAGAGAAGCTGGCCTAGGCTTTTCATATGTAGATGGTTCGAGCCATGACTCACAAGTTCCCTCCCCCCTGCCTGGCCAGTTCCCTCCCCCCTGCCTGGCCAGTTCCCTTCCCCCTGCCTGGCCAGGTGAAGTTCAAATTGATTGGCTGAAGCACGAAGGCTACAGAAAAGGGGAGGGGGAAGAGCTATTTCCCCACGTGTAGCCTTTGTTCTTGGTCTTAGTCCTTTTGGTAGTGTGCCCGGTATGGCAGCGCACCAGCGAGGGGCCCAAGCCTTTAGGGGGGCCCCCCTGAGGAATCCACCCCAGGCAGCCCTGGTAAAAATTGGCTGGTTTGAGGGCTCTAGAAGGCAAGTCTTGTGGAGGGCTATTTATCTTGGACCTGCGGGTAGATAAAATAGTTTTCCCCCCCCCGGGCGGCAAGGCTGTGCTGGATCTAACCCTTGAAGAGAACACCCTCAGGTAACAGGTGTGTCTGAGAGATCTTAAGGAATCAGGTTTTATTGTTTTGTAGCTTTACTGTGTACCAAAGTGTCTCTATTTTGTGTGCTTCTCTTATTTCCCTAATCTTGTTGTAAGATGCTACCAGAATAAACCTTGTCTTGGTTTCACCCCAAATGGGTTTTGTAGTGCTCTGTGAGTTCAGTATCTAAATCCAGGTTACAGAATTGAAGGCGGGTCCCTAAACAGAGATCCAAGTAGGATTGCAGACAGCTGAGGCTGGCAGTCTGGTATCTTGAGATCTCAGAGGGTCTTGGTTCCTTTGCAGTAGGAAAGGGTGGAGGTCTGGTGGGTCAGCCAGCCCCGCCTCTTCCTCCACACCTTAAAATTAAGTTTCTCTTAATGTTTAGCCAAAATCTGCTTCTTTGCAATTTCAACCCGTTGGTTTTTAGTCCTGCCCTGTGAAACAACAGAGAACTATGCACCATCTTCTGTGTGACAACCCTCCAGATATCTGAAGACAGCTATCTTCTCTTCCCTTCATCTTTTCAGCAGGCTAAATATATCTACCTCTTATAGCCTTTAGGACGGGCTGTAGTTCAGTGTTGGAGCACACGCTTTGCATGCAGAAAGTTAAAGGTTCAATTGCCAGCATCTCCAAGAAAGGCTGGAAAAAATCTTGCTGCCAGTCAGTGCCAACAATACTGGGCAAGATTGACCAATGGTCTGACTCAGTATAAGGCAGCCTTCTGTGTTCCTATGCAATTGTTCATTATAGGATTTGGTTTCCAGGCCCTTTACCATCTTGGTCACCCTCCTTATACGTGATAGAGGCAGACCTGAGTTTATACAACTAGGCCTGCTGCCATCATGTGTAGTCTGAGCCTGAGAAACATCACAGTGACATAAAGCATGTCAAAGCCCTGCTTCCCTTTCTCCACACCTTTGGTACAGCTGCGCAGGAGTGCAGAAGAGTCAGTGTGGTAATGTGGAAAGTATTTCATAAGACATCAAAAATAAATCAAGTCCTTAAAAGCAAACTTTGCCAAGTATTAAACTGCCAGATGCAAAGCTTTACTTTGTGGTGAGAGTGTTGGACTGGGACTCCGGAGATCCGGGTTCTAGTCCCCGCTCAGCCATGAGACTCACTGGGTGACTTTGGGCCAGTCACTGACTCTCAACCTGGCCTACCTCACAGGGTTGTTGTGAGGATAAAATGGAGAGGAGGAGGAGGATTATGCAAGCCACCTTGGGTTCCTTGCAGGAAAAAAGGCGGGGTATAAATATAAATAAATAAAATAAATAAATATAATTTCCAATATATAATTTGTATGTAATATGTACATATGAAAGGTAACAAGTATTACTTTGTAATATGAACATAAGTATTATTCTGTATTAAATGTAAACCCAGACCTTTCTTAAGTTAGGATTTCAAGGCCAGAAGCTCTCTCTTAGTTTCACTAAAGGCTGTGAGCAGCCTCTGTAAGAGGCATTGTGAGATTCTTTGAACTACTGGAGTTAATTGCATATGAGATAACATGGTAGAAGTTGGTTCTATAGTTATGTTAATCATGCAAGATTAGCCTAACAAGACTTAAGGTAATTACAACCTCCATGGTGGAACTTCAGTATGCTGATGATAATGTGGTCTCCTCACATTCAGAGGATGATCTCCAAACTATCCTAAATGCTTTTGCAGAAGCATATGAAAAACTTGGTATCTCACTTACCATCAAAAAAAACCAAAGTGCTTCATCAGCAAGTGCAAGTTAACCCTTTGGTGATGCCATCTATCCAGCTTGGGGGGGGGGGGGGGATACTGGAAAATGTTGATCATTTTCTCTATCTTGGCAGCTATCTTTCTGTTACACCTAACATTGACAGTGAAATCCAGCATTGTTTGAGCTCCGCAAGTGCAGCGTTTTCTCGAATGAAACAGAGTGTTCGAGGATCGGGATATTTGTAAGAAGACCAAAACACTGGTTTATGAAGCTATTGTATTACCAACTTTATTGTATGCCTGCGAAACATGGACTATCTATAAACATCATTTCCACCTCCTTGAAAGATTTCATCAACGTTGCCTCCGGAAAATCCTGCGAATTACTTGGGAAGATAGGCAAACAAATGTCAGTGTACTGGAAGAAGCAAAGACTACTAGCGTTGAAAAAACGATCCTTCAATGCCAACTTCAATGGACTGGTCATGTTGTTCGAATGTCTGACTGTCGTCTCCCAAAGCAGTTACTTTATTCCCAACTCAAAGATGGAAAGCGGAATAACGATGGTCAGTGTGGAGAAAGCCCAACACAAGTCTGCACACACACACACACACACACACACAGTCTTCCCCTAAGGGAGGGGGCGAGGGAGGAGGGGTGAAGTCACAGGAGAAGCAGCCAGACAGGTCGTCATCCCCAACAAAGAAGAGTCTCGGTGGAGATCCACAAAAACCCAGGAAAGACCATCAAAGATCATCAAGCTATCAGGGCAGTCTCAAAGAGCTGTAAAGTACCAGTGCGTCACCTTCTTCCCGGGCAGGAATAAGCCCACCTGAAACGAAGGGGGCAGGCATAAGCCCCCACCTGACCTGGAGGGCGGGGAGAGCGGGAACTCCGGGGTAGAAAACCCCTCTCCCTTCCGGTAAAGGGTTGTTGGGAACCAGGATACATCGGGGCCAGCTTCGTCCTTCAAGCGGCAGCCCGAATAAGCCAGTCTCATCCCCGGATCGGCCGACCCGGAGCCAGGCTGAAACTGACTAGGCGTAGAGTCTCTGATCTGAGGTAATTGACCAGATTCAATCCGCTAGTCTAGGAGCCTGTTCATTGAGTAACGCAGGGGGTCAACTAAGGTTGTGTTGACATTGTAGTATTCCTGGAGAGCTGTTAGTTCCGTTCTGTGTTTTGTATAAAGAAATAAAAGCCTTATTTGGTCATTTAAAGGGCTGCGGTTTCCTCTTGTGCGCGAAAGCCTCGCAGGCGGTCGCCAGCGCTCGTACGGGCTGTAACTCAGTGCCAGTTAACCCGTTAAGCGCCGAACTCACGCAAAGGATCCTGCTAGTGATCCTTCACATGGTGGCAGACGACGGGACAATTGGAAACCACAATTAACGGATGGAAGTAACAGGGTCTAGGGCAGGCTAGCGGATTGCTGGAAAGTGCTCAGACCAAAGTCATGAATAGCCTGAGCCAGGAACAGCTGGAGCTAGGGAGCAGCCCAGAGACCCCAACCAGAGTAGGGAGCCAGATCTCCACAATGGAGTGGGTAGTGCAGCCGAGGATTGCAAACCAGGAAGGGGGGGGAGCCCCCTCATCCGTGCTGGCAGGGCGGGAACCCAAGCAATGGGGTAGCCCCAGCCTTACGAGTAGCCTCAGGAGAAGCGAGAGGAGGGACCCCGAGTTAGAGGAAGACCTCGACGGAGGGGTTGCTGGTGGGGCCATAGGAGGAGGAGGCTTAGATGCCCTCTTCCCCCAACTTAATTGGCAGCAGACCAGGGAGGTGATGCGACATCAACAAGAGATGGTCCAGCATCAGCAAGCGGCGCTGCAGATGCAGCTGGAGTTGGCCAGGCTGACCGCGGGTGCCGGACAGGGGGGACCCCCTACACCCCAGAGTGGGAGCACCCCGATCCCTAAATGGGACAGGAAGCAATTCCCCACCTACAAGCCCGGGCAGGACGTGTTGATCTTCTTCACCCTGTTCGAAGCTGCCTGCCTGGAGCAGAAGGTGCCGGACAATTTGCGAATGTCCGCCTTGAGGACTCAGGTCAGCGGGGAACTGGCTGATCTCTTGGGCATTCACACCCAAACTGCCCCTTTGGACTATGTTGCATTTAAGGAGGCTGTGAGGGAGCGGTTTGCCCTCACAGCCGAACACTGTCGCCGTAAATTTCGTTACGGGCAGCCTTCCCCAGGGGACACGTATGCCTCCTGGATGGCGCACCTGGGGCAGGTCTGGGATGCGTGGATTGGGGCCACCGGGAGAACCACCTTGGCGGAGGTGCGGGAGCTCCTGATCCAGGAACAATTTTGTGCCACTATCCCCGAGGATTTGGCTACGGCGGTGAGGGACCGGGACCCCCCAAACTGTTGGGAGATGGGCAAGTTGGCGGACCAAATGGGGCTGTATCGGCAGCCCAAAGGAGTGAAAGGGAGCAACCTCAGTCGTGGCGGGGCCAGAGGGAGCGCAGAGAAGGGCAACCCCAAACCTCGGGAGGGAGCCCCAAGCAAGCCCAAAGAGAGCCCCAGCACCAGTGGCTGTTTTTACTGCAAGGAACCGGGTCACCTCAAGAGGAGTTGCCCCAAGCTCCTTGCGAAGAATCGCAACTCTAAGACATCCCCGGGCAAGGTGGGAAGGATGCTTGCTCCAGAGTCCCGCGAACCGGAGGAACACGAGGAGGATCAGCAATCAAGCTCGTCCCTAGAGGAGGAAGTAGAGGATGCAGTGCGGTCCCTGATGAGCGGAGGACAGCATTCTCTTGGGGCCATCTCGCAGGCATCCCTGATGCGCATTGCCTCGCCGGAGCAACTGCGTTGGAGCCAGAGCAAATTCTGTGAGTCCAGCTCTGTGAACAATGTTTCCCATGTGGGGTATAGGGACACTGGGGCGGACATAACTGCTTTACCTCAGAGTAAGGTAAAGAAGAGACAGCTGTTAAAAGGGCGTACCTGTACCATAAAGCCCTATAACTCCCCCAACATAGCTGTTCCCCTTGCCCGGGTCTGGGTCAAGTACAAGGGGTGGGAAGGGAAGATGGATGTTATAGTACATGGACAACAAGAATGGGGGATCATCATTGGGAACGACATTGCGTTCCGGGCTGCCCAGGTCAAGGTGGGGGTGGTGACGCGAAGTCAGGCCAAACAAGCCCCTGCCCCCCATTCTGGTCGCGGTAAAGTGACCCCGGCAACCAACTGTTCTCCATCGCTCCCCTCTGCTTCGGTGAGGGAGGACGACCAAGGGGGGTTCGCCCCAATGGCCTGGGATTTTGGAGCTCAAGAGGTGTTCCAGGAGGAGCAACAGCGCGACCCGTCCCTCCGAGAATGCCGGGATCGGGCCGGTCAAGTGTTGGGGGCAGGGGACCGGTCAGAACAGTTTTTGTGGGAAGCAGGAGCCCTTTACCGGGAGTTCTGCCCAAAAACCGAACCGGGTCCCCAACCAAAGAAAAGACAATTAGTTGTGCCTGCGAGGTACCGCCAGGCTGTGCTGCAGTTGGCCCACGATGTAGCGTGGGGAGGTCACTTGGGACAGAAACAGACATTAGCCAGGGTGACCGAAGGGTTTTACTGGCCCATGGTGGCGAATGAAGTCCGAGAGTACTGTCGGTCCTGCAATGTCTGCCAGCGGGTGGGGCATAACCGGGACCACCCGAAAGCCCCCCTTCAAACCCTACCCATTGTGGGCATCCCTTTTGAAAGGATAGGGATGGATATTGTGGGACCCTTGAATCCCCCCACCAAGACGGGGAAGAAGTTTATATTGACTGTTGTTGACTTTGCCACTCGCTACGCCGAGGCTTTTGCCCTAGCCTCCATTTCCGCTACCAGCCTGGCTAAGACTCTCCTTTCTCTTTTCGCCCACCTAGGAATGCCCCACACGGTGGTTTCGGACTGCGGCACGGGATTCGTGTCCAAATTGTTTTTAAAAATGTGGGAACTGGGGGGTGTGGAGCATCTGACTTCGGTGCCATATCATCACGAGACAAATGGGCTGGTGGAGCGTTTCAATCAGACTCTTGAGAAAATGATCAGAGCTTATGCGGCTAAGCACCCCGGGACCTGGGATCAAGCTCTCCCCTACCTGTTGTTCGCATACCGGGACTCCCCCCAAGAGAGCCTGGGATTCTCCCCCAACGAACTGATGTTTGGGAGGGAGCTAAGGGGACCTTTGGCTCTGTTACGGGCGGAATGGGAGGGGGTTGCCGCAGAATCTTCCATGCCGGTGCATGCCTTCATGCAGCACCTTCAAACTGTCCTTCGGGAGGTGCGGGAGACGGCACAACAGCACCTCGGAGCAGCAAACAGCGGCAGAGCGCGTGGTACAACCGGACGGCTGTGCCACGGACTTTTGAAGTGGGGGACCAGGTGTTGGTACTGCGCCCCCCAAAAACGGACAAATTGTGTTTGAAATGGGAGGGTCCGGGGACGGTGATTGGAAGGTCGGGGGAGGTGAACTATCAAGTGGCTTTTCCTGGACAGCCGGGGAGGCAAAAGGTATTTCATGTGAATATGTTAAAATTGTATGTAGAACGGGGAACGAAGGTGGGGGGAGTACAAGAATGTGCGGATCAGGGAACCTCTGACGGGGATTTGTTGGCCGAATGGGGGGAAGGGGGAGGAATGGATGAGATCCAACTGTCCCCCTCTCTGTCGGAACAGCAGCGGCGGCAGATTACCCAGGTCTTAGAAGACTTCCAGCCTATGTTCTCTGACTGTCCGGGATGCACCACACTCACACAACATACCATTGACACGGGGAATAGCCCCCCTATACAGTCCCTACCCTACCGGGCGGTGGGGCCCCATGCCCAGGTCATTGCCGATGAAGTCCAAGCCATGCTGGACCTTGGAGTCATTGTCCCCAGCTCTAGCCCCTGGTCCTCCCCTATAGTGTTAGTAGCCAAGAAAGATGGGGGTGTTCGGTTCTGCGTCGATTATCGAAAAATAAACAAAGTGACTGTCCCTGACCCATACCCCATCCCCAACATGGATGTGCTGTTGGAACGGCTAGGGGGGGGCCAAGTACATTACTACCCTGGATCTGACGAAGGGTTATTGGCAGGTCCCGCTTGATTCGGATGCTGCCTTGAAGTCCGCTTTTGTGACCCACCTGGGGTTGTTCCAATTCACCACCCTCCCTTTCGGGGTCCGGAACGGTCTGGCTACCTTCCAGAGGCTGGTGAATGGGATGCTAAATGGGCTGGGGGAGTTCGCCTGTGCCTATCTGGATGATATAGCCATTTTTAGCTCCACCTGGGAGCAGCATTTGCAGCATGTCCGCCAGGTATTTCAGAGGATTCAGGACGCAGGGATGGCTGTGAAGGCAAAAAAGTGCCAGGTCGGGCGGGGGGAGGTGGAGTACCTTGGGCATAGGTGGGGGGAGGTAGTGTCAAGCCCCTAGAAGCCAAGATAGAGTCGGTTCGCACCTGGCCCCAACCCCAGACGAAGAAACAGATTCAGGCTTTTTTAGGGCTGGCTGGCTATTACCGTAAGTTTGTGCCCCATTTTAGCCAGCTAGCCGCCCCCCTGACAGATTTGTGCAAGAAGCGGCAACCCGTTAAGGTTCAGTGGTCCGCCGCTTGCCAAGCAGCGTTCAAGGGATTGAAAGTCTGCCTGATGGCAGCCCCTGTGCTGCAAGCACCTGATTTTGAAGCCCCTTTTGTCCTGCAGACGGATGCCTCGGAAGCAGGGATGGGAGCCGTCTTGCTGCAGGAGCGGCCAGGGCAAGGGCTGTGCCCTGTCGCCTTTCTAAGCAAAAAACTTTTGCCGCGGGAGCGGAACTTGGCCACTGTCGAGAAAGAATGCCTGGCAATAGTGTGGGCAGTGACCAAGCTTCGCCCCTATCTGTGGGGCCGCCGGTTCCTGTTGCAAACCGACCATTCCCCCTTGTGCTAGCTGGATAGGGTGAAGGGGTCCAACCAAAAGTTGTTGCGGTGGAGTTTAGCCCTGCAGGATTTTGATTTTTCAGTAGAGCACATCAAGGGTAAGGACAACATCGTGGCAGATGGGTTGTCCCGGGCTTTCTCAGTAGGAGACAGTTAGATGGGGATTGGGGTGGTGGACCCCAATGCCATCTTTCCCCAAATGGGGGTGTGTGGAGAAAGCCCAACACAAGTCTGCACCCACACACACACACAGTCTTCCCCTAAGGGAGGGGGCGAGGGAGGAGGGGTGAAGTCACAGGAGAAGCTGCCAGACAGGTCGTCATCCCCAACAAAGAAGAGTCTCGGTGGAGATCCACAAAAACCCAGGAAGGACCATCAAAGACCATCAAGCTATCAGGGCAGTCTCAAACAGCTGTAAAGTACCAGTGCGTCACCTTCTTCCCGGGCAGGAATAAGCCCACCTGAAACGAAGGGGGCAGGCATAAGCCCCCACCTGACCTGGAGGGCGGGAACTCTGGGGTAGAAAACCCCTCTCCCTTCCGGTAAAGGGTTGTTGGGAACCAGGGTACATCGGGGCCAGCTTCGTCCTTCAAGCGGCAGCCCGAATAAGCCAGTCTCATCCCCGGATCGGCCGACCCGGAGCCAGGCTGAAACTGACTAAGCGTAGAGTCTCTGATCTGAGGTAATTGACCAGATTCAATCCGCTAGTCTAGGAGCCTGTTCATTGAGTAACGCAGGGGGTCAACTAAGGTTGTGTTGACATTGTAGTATTCCTGGAGAGCTGTTAGTTCCGTTCTGTGTTTTGTATAAACAAATAAAAGCCTTATTTGGTCATTTAAAGGGCTGCGGTTTCCTCTTGTGCGCGAAAGCCTCACAGGCGGTCGCCAGCGCTCGTACGGGCTGTAACTCAGTGCCGGTTAACCCGTTAAGCGCCGAACTCACGCAAAGGATCCTGCTAGTGATCCTTCACAGTCAGCATAAGAGGTTTAAAGATGTTCTTAAGGCTAATCTAAAAAAATGCAATATAAACATCGAAAACTCAGAAGCTCTGGCCCATGAACGATCTAACTGGAGGTTGGCCTTTCACAAAGGTTCCATGGACTTTGAAGAATCCTGAGTTCAAGGTGAAAGGGAGAAATGTGCTAAGCGAAAAGCACGTCAAACGAATTTTTTACAGGACCATCTTCCATCTGGTAACCTGTGTCCTCACTGTGGGAAGCTGTGTGGATCTAGAATTGGCCTCCACAGTCACTTACGGACCCATCGCTAAGTCTACACATTTTTTTTAGAATTTCCTCCTTTAAAAAATTTTCTTTTTGTAATTTTTATCCTGGAAGACAATCTTACTTGGTCACAAGTGATTGCCTACTACTACTACATGTCTGTAACTATCAAAGAGGTGTGAACTGTCCTTCCTTCTCTCTACCCTTTCTCCCTCTCACACCTGGCCAATTAGTGTATTATTTACCTCTAAGAAGATGATGTTGCAGAGAAGCATAAATCTTTTAGATAGATAAGCAAATGCTGACATCAGAGAAATTGCTAGTATGCATATGTAGAAATAAATGCTGAGCAAAAAGGTATAAAGAGGGATGCATTTCTTGTGTTGGGGGTCTCACTCTCCATTTTTGAGTGATACCATACAGCTGTATTTTCAATAAAGGAATTCTTTTTACCAGCTCTGGCTGATTATTGACCACAAGTCAGCTGGGAATGAACTAGGGGAGTGGCTTTAACTTCCTTACAGTATTCTGGATAGAAGTGCACTCAAATTTCTGCCTGTATCAGGCTTGGTCTCCGCATGCAGTAGCAGAACAAGGCAGTGCAGTGGAGCAGGGGTGGTGCCAGGTACCAAAAAAGATCCAGGGCTCAGGCCCACAGGACAAAAAGGAATGCAATAATTCAGATATGCTAATTTTACATATGTTCTAAAGTCTGTGTACTAAAGGACCCTGTCTCCTAAGGACACCCCTATTTGTAAAAAGGGGTGTATGGACAGGGGAGAGGAGGGCATTTGAATTCAGAAAAAAACCTCAGGCAGGAAGATTCAGGGTGGGGGGACAGCAGGAGGGGAAGCACATGTGGGCAAAAAGACCGCTAGTCCAGGGGGATCAGATGCAACAGAGATCATCAGGGCCCCTGTATCTTTATTTCAGCAAGTGCCTATGGGTAGCAGGGTGGTGGGGCAGATGGCCTCCCAGGGATTCAGGGCTCCAGCCCTAGTGGGCCACCCCAACACCACCTCTGGAGTGGTGGGGACCATTTCAGATTGTAGTTGGGGGAATACCTGTGGAGGAAGGGGAGCTGGCTGGCCCGCCACCACCCCACCCTTACCTACCCCAAAGGAACCAAGACCCCCTGAGATCTCAAGGTACCAGATTGCCAGCCTCAGCTGTCTACAATCCTACTTGGATCTCTGTTGAGGGACTCACCTTCAATTCTGTAACCTGGATTTAGATACTGAACTCACAGAGTACTACAAAACCCATGTGGGGTAAACCAAGACAAGGTTTATTCTGGTAGCATTTTACAACAAGATTAGGGAAATGAGAGAAGCACACAAAATAAAGAGAGAGACACGTTGGCACACAGAAATAGAGCTAAAACACAATAAAACCTGATTCCTTAAGATCTCTCAGGCACACACCTGTTACCTGAGGGTCAATCTTCTTCCAGGGTTAGATCCAGCACAGCCCTGCCACCCGAGGAACTACTCCATCTACCCGTAGGTCCGAGATGGGTAAAACTCCCACAAGGCTTGCCTTTACTAGAGCCCTCAAACCAGCTAATTTTACCAGGAGCTGCCTGGGGTTGGTTCCTGAGGGGCCCCCCTAAAGGCTTGGGCCCCTCGCTGGCATGCTGCCATGGCTCCAACCAGGCACGCTACCAAAAAGACTAAGACAAAGACACAAAGGCTACACGTGGGGAAATAGCTCTTCCCCCTCCCCCTTTCTGTAGCTTTTTTGCCTTCAGCCAATCAAATTGAACTTCACCTGGCCAGGCAGGGGGAAGGGAACTCATGACTTATGGCTCGAACTATCTACATATGACAGCCCCAGGCCATCTTCTCTAGGCGCCACCCATTCCATCCGAGGCTTTCGTTTCCTCCCAGCCCCCACTTGGTTTACACATGAGGAGGTGTGTGCGTGTGTGTGTGTTCCTGCATGCATGCAGGAACCCCCAAAAGCTCCACAATACCATTTTTGAACTTTTGCCCACATAAGAAAATCTCCCAGCAATTATATTTTAAAAGAATCTAGAATGTGAAGAAAGATTCTAGCCTAGCTGGGATGGTGAGACACAAATGAAGACAGGGCTCTTGCATCTTTAATAGTTCTCTAGAAGAGAGAATTTCAGCAGGTGTACACTATTAAAGGTGCAGGAGCCCTGTCCTCTTTTGCTAACCCTCCTGCAGTTGTGTTAGGGTTTTTTTGTTTTTTTTTACTTGCAATGTTTTTGTGTATTTCCTTAAATCTAGGGGAGCATTTGCCAATATGGTTCCACACCTGCAGCTGAAATGGTCATCATCAGGCGATCACTCGTGACTGCGTAAGATTGTCTTCCAGGGTAAAAAATTTACCAAAATTTTTTTTAAAGGAGGAAATTCTAAATGGTACCACCTCTTCTGTCACCTCAGGACTTTTCCACCACATTCTTGCCACATGTGTAGGGCTGGGTCTCTCATCAGCATCATGGGAGATGTAATAGCTTTACAGTACTGGGGCTGCAGCTCTGTTTTCTGTTAAGGAGTTCCTGTAGCTTTAACAGCTGTGCAACAGGTAGACATTGAAGTTCCCCTTTGCATATTCATGCTGAGGAGTGTGTGTGGCATGTGGTGGGGAAATACACCTGATTGATTTCTGTAGTCCTGGGGAAGCCCGGCCAGAAGAAAGAGTAGCAGGAAAAGCTGGGAAAATATTCAGAAGTGGCAAAATTGTATATATTTCCCACGCAGATGGGTTGGGAATGTCTTTGAGTTACACACTTACAACAGTGCAGTAACGTTCTTCTGTAGTTACGATGTAGGACCTACTTCCAAACATGTTTTGTTTTTCTACTGGGGGCGAAGGAAAAGAAAACAAAACCTGCTCTATTAATGCTAGAAAATGGATCTGCTAGAAAACCTATAATAATTTGCACAGGGTAAATTGCGGGGGAGGCACCACCCCCATTTCCAGCTTTTTCGCTTCCTCTCAGTTTCAGGAAGTGACAGATATTTGCAGCCGGGTCAATCAGAACTCCCTCCCCCCCCGCCTCCTCCAGTTCTGTAACCCCCTCAGTTTTTAGGGGAACGCATGGGAGTCTTGCAATGGGAAGGTGGAGGTTGACGTGGCAGCCCTGGGGCTGCAGAAAGCCCCCAGTTTTGAAGTCCGCGGTGAGTAGAAGACCCTCTTTGCAAAACAAAACAAAACACCCGAAAAATTGGCGTGTGCAACGGTAGTTTTTAGGCAGGCAGATGGGGCGGTTGTTTTGCAACCATCGCCAACGTGCGGACGTGCAACAAGCGGCGTTTGCAGATGGAGGAAGGGGCGTGTTGGACCCTGCGTGCAGGGGAGCTAGAAAGGCGAGGGAGGCCAGAGGCAGCTTAGCGGCTGGGATTCTGCTGCACGTTAACTTGGAAGTTGATCTCACGCGGCTCGGCTGGACGCGCTTCCGAGTAGACAGACACGCTTGGGAGCGGGCTGCAAGCCTACGCCAGTAAATGAACAATTACGAGGGAGGGGGAGGTGGAAAGGCGTGGGGGGAACCCTCTGGCGTTGTAAGCAAAGGTTGCAGGCTGGCCGCCAGAGGGAATCGCTGCTGCCGCCGCCCGTCTCCGTTCCCTTTGCAAAGCGCGTGTCCCTTGATTTCCATATGGCAGGCGTGATCAGCCTGCAAGCGAAGCTGGCTGTTGTTTCCGTACAGAGGAGGGGAACGGAGTGCCCTTTCGGGGCGGCCCCACATGTATGAAGGCTCCCCCAAACCCTTGTGCGCTTCCGTTGTTATAAGTTTTAAGAACTTGAACACACACACACACACACACACACACACACCACTTAGGGTGCAACCCTATAAAACGTGTTTAGAGAGATAAGCCCTACAACTCTCAGCATTCTCCGGGCAGCATGGCATACAGGGGGATGCTGGGAGTTGTAGGATTTATTTCTGTCCAAATATGGATAGGATTGCGCCTTTAGGACGCTTTTATTTCAATCTGTGTTTTTTTCATTGCCATGCTTTGGATTAATTTATATTGTTCGTTTTAAGTGTATGTGTTTGAAAAACTCATGTTTTCATGCTACTCTGTGTGTAAGTTTCTTTATTGCCTGCCTGAATGGGGACCTAGTGCCACCTCTTTTTCCTTCCCTTCAAAACCCATTGTCTCCCCCTACCCCGATCTCTGGCTTTCTAATCTTCATTCCGAAGTATAACCCAGCTTCCAAGTAGTGTGGTGATATTTGCCCACGTTCCTTCTTTCCTCGTAGTTTACCAGCTGTGGATTTTACCTTAGGACAGCGGGTTCTCCATGGACCACTTCAAAAGTGCTGGAGGTGCTGGTGGTCTCAGCTGACCGCTTAATTATTTTTTTGTTTGCCTGTTTGTTTTGTTCTACAAATCAAAGTACATACAGAGCTCATATTTTAATAATATTTTTCCCCCTTTGGCGCTGGCATCATCATCATCATCATCATCACAACCAGTGGCATATTATGAAAATCATGGGCCTTAGGCCAGGCTTCTGAAAAGGGCCGCTTTAACTGGTAAATGTTTAGGAACAAAATAGTAGACTGCACCAGGGCAGTATTATGAAAACTGTTGGCCTTAGGCCAGGGCCTTGTTGGCCTGTTTGAAAATCCAGCTCTGATCAAAACGGCCTCAAATCTCCATCATCAGGAAAAAGAAACCAAATGCAGGGCCAAGTCCAGATGTCTGCAGCTGTTCTGCAACCATTCCATGGACCACTTGAATGAAACGGACCACCCACCCGTGTGAGAACCCTGTGTGCTAGGAATGTCTTACTTGCCTATCTGACATTGTAATGCACTGTGTGTTTGGGGGGTGGTGTATCTGAATTTGAATAAAAAATAGCTTCTCATAAAAAAGAAATGTGAAGTGCCTCTTGTTCCACCCTAATGAGTTTGCTGTGAATTTACTGGGCTGCCTTAGGCAAGCCAGTATCTCTTGCTCCCACTCCACTCCATGTGAAATAGGAGTGGGGTATGTTTAGTAGTAGTAGGCGATCACTCGTGACCAAGTAAGATTGTCTTCCAGGGTAAAATTACAAAAGAAAATTATAAAAGGAGGAAATTCTAAAAAATTGTGTAGACTCTAGCGATGGGTCCACAAGTGACTGTGGAGGCCAATTCTAGATCCACACAGCTTCCCACAGTGAGGACACAGGTTACCAGATGGAAGATGGTCCTGTAAAGGATTCGTATGACGTGCTTTTCGCTTAGCCCGTTTCTCTGTTTCACCTTGCACTCGGGCTTCTTCAAAGTCCATGGAACCTTTGTGAAAGGCCAACCTCCAGTTAGATCGTTCATGGGCCAGAGCTTCCCAGTTTTCGATGTTTATGTTGCATTTTTTTAGATTAGTCTTAAGAACATAGAATCATAGAATCATAGAAAAGTAGAGTTGGAAGGGGCCTACAAGGCCATCGAGTCCAACCCCCTGCTCAATGCAGGAATCCAGGTCAAAGCATCTCTGACAGATGTCTGTCCAGCCGCACCTTGAATGCCTCCAGACTGGGAGAGCCCACCACCTCCCTAGGTAGTTGATTCCATTGTCTTATTGCTCTGACAGTCAGGAAATTTTTCCTGATGTTTAGGTGAAATCTAGGTTCCTGTAACTTGAGCCCATTATTCCGTGTCCTGCAAACTGGGGTGAAGGAGAAGAGATCTTTGCCCTCCTCTGTGTGACATCCCTTCAAATACTGGAAGAGTGCGATCATATCTCCCCTCAGTCTCCTCTTCTGAAGGCTAAACATGCCCAGTTCTTTCAGTCTCTCCTCATAGGGCCTTGTTTCCAGTCCCTTTATCATCCTTGTTGCCCTCCTCTGAACCCTCTCCAGTTTGTCTATGTCCTTCTTAAAGTGAGGTGCCCAGAACTGGACGCAGTACTCAAGATGAGGCCTAACCAGTGCCGAGTAAAGGGGAATTATCACTTCCCGCGATTTGGAAGCTATACTTCTATTAATACAGCCCAAAATTGCATTTGCCTTCACTCCGCTTTCCATCCTTGAGTTAGGAATAAAGTAACTGCTTTGGGAGACGGCAGTCAGACATTTGAACAACATGACCGGTCCATTGAAGTTGGCGTTGAAGGATCATTTTTTCAACGCTAGTAGTCTTTGCTTCTTCCAGTACACTGACATTTGTTTGCCTATCTTCCCAAATAATTCGCAGGATTTTTCGGAGACAACGTTGACGAAATCTTTCAAGGAGGTGGAGATGACATTTATAGATAGTCCTATGTTTCACAGGCATACAATAAAGTTGGTAATACAATGGCTTCATAAACCAGCGTTTTGGGGTATGTTTATCAGCTTGCTGTCTGAATTGTTGCAAAGCAGGCTGGAGTTTGGACAGAAAAGGTTTAAGGAGGCCAGAGGGACTGCTTAAAGCAGTCTTCTCCAACCCAGCACCCTCCAGGTGAGTTGGACTACAACTCCCATAATCCGTAGCTGGGGGTGATGAGAGTTGTGGTCCAGCACATCTGGAGGCTGAAGGGGAAAGCTGGCTTAGGGCACAATCCTATGGGTGTTTAGACAGAGAAAAAAGTCCTTCAGCTCCCAGCATTCCCCAGCCAGCAAGGCTGGCAGGCACTGGGCTTTTCTGAATGGGCACATACTCTTCTTCTGCCCTCCACATCTCTGCTAAGGATGATGTTGTCTAGGTTTGTGTGTGTGTGGCCAGCAATGAAGGTGCTGTAGACAGAGAAGGGGGCAGAGGGTGAGCTTTGAGCTCTAGTAAGCGCTGTTTGGACAAGGCTGCCTCTCTGGAGATCTGATATGGAGCAGTGGAATTTGCTCTTGGTGGGAGTTAAGCTGCCTGTCTCCACCTATGCTCTACTTCTGTATGTGTAAATAAACTCAAATATTGCAAGGAATGCCTTCAGTCTCTGGTTTAGGATCTGAAGAGAAACCAGCTACAGCACAGCAATCAAATTCTTTCTTACTGAGCAATTTAGAATACAGGCAGTCCCCGGGTTACAAACGAGATCAGTTCGTAAGTCTGTCTTTAAGTCGAATGTGTACGTAAGTTGGAACAGAAGCCGCGCAATGTTTTCAAAGTGTCGCAAAGTATAGCACGTGCGTTCGTAAGTACAAACCATTGAATTTAACTCAGATTTTTACATACTATATGGCGGTCCGCTCTTAAGTATGAGTTGTCCGTAAGTTGGGACGTTTGTAACCCAGGCACTGCCTGCATTGCCTACACTGGGGTGGGCAACTTGTAACCCTCCAGATGTTATGGCCTACAACTCCCATCAGCCCTAGCAAGCATAGCCAATGATGAAGGATCATGGGGGCTGTAGGCCAAAACTTTGGCGGGCCAGAAGTTGCCCACCCCTGGCCTACACCTGTTTGCTAGCTGAACCACTGCAATTCTCTTTCAGGTTGCAAGAGCTTCCCTACCAGTAGTTAGTTCTTCCTCACCAGAGCCACGTGGCTATTCATTCTTAATCATGTTAATTATTTCTTTCCTGCCTCTTTTTCTATCATGAAATCCAAGGCGCTGTCTGTTCCTAGGAATTCTTCCAGCCAAGCCCCAGCAAGGGCTGTGCCTACTTGGCTTCAGCATGGTTGCTGCATCATGTACCTTCAGACCGTGCCCCGGGGGCTGCGTTTGTTTTCCATCTGTCTGCAGAGCAGAGTACATAGCCTGAGCTGTGAAGTAGGTTAGGCCTCCTATCCCCAACCTGATGCCCTTCAGATGACTTGGACTTCAACTCACATCAGCTCCAGCCAGGATGGCTAATGGTCAGGAATGCTGGGAGTTGTAGTCCAAAAAATCTGAAGGGCAACATGTTGGGAAAGGCTGCGTTAGGCTGGGTGAGTATCTGGCCTAAGTCGGCCTCTTGAATGAGTGGGGATTGAAACTCTTGGGCCCCCGGGTCCAAGTCCACCGCTGTCGGCTGCTTTGCCACACTGGAAAAAGTGCAGAAAAGGGCAACTAAAATGATCAAGGGGCCGGAGCAACTCCCCTATAAGGAAAGGTTTCAGCAGCTGGATTGTTTAGCTTAGAAAAAAGGCGAGTGAGGGGAGACGTGATAGAGGTGTACAAAATGATGCATGGTGTGGAGAAAGTGCACACGGAGACACTTTTATCCCTCTCTCATAATACTAGAACCCAAGGGGGTCATCCCGTGAAGCTGATTGGTGGGAGATTCAGGACAGATAACAGGAAGGACTTCTTCACACAGTGCATAGTGAAACTATGGAATTCACTTCCACAAGATGTAGTGATGGCCACCAATTTGGATGGCTTTAAAAGGGGATTGGACAAATTCCTGGAGGAGAAGGCTACCAGTCCTGATGGCTCTATGCTACCTCCAGGATCAGAGGCAGTATGCCTGTGTACACCAGTTACTTGGGAACATGGACAGGAGGGTACTGTTGCACTCATGTTCTGTTTGTGGGATCCTGTGAGCGGTTGGTTGGCCACTGTGAGAAAAGAATGCTGGACTAGATAGTCCCTTGGTCTGATCCAGCAGGGCTCTTCTGATGTTCTTATGTTAAGTATTTTTGTTCAGTGCCTTATCGCTTGATTTTGACTCCTAGCAGGACAAGCAAGCTCCGTTCATCCAAAAGTATTGGATTTGACATGATGTCACCACCACAAATTCCCTGGGATATGTGTTTTAACCTACAATGGTTGTTTCACACAAACTCAAGCCATTGCTGGATGTTGTGGTCGCTGCATTCAGTACCAAATGTATGAAGGGGCTATCAAGATGGTGTGGGCTAGCCCCATCCCCTAGGCCAGGGGTGTCAAACTGAGAGCTGAATTCCATTTCAGAGAAGCTCTTGGGGGCTGCATTCCAGTGGTGGGTGGGGACAAAGGCAAACGGGATGGGGCCAAAATACCAGAAAACACCCTGAACCCCAACATATTTTAGCCTAAAGTTCTTTCTGCCAGTAACTAAGCCTCAGGGGAGGCATTTCAACCTTTTAGAAAGGGGGGGAGAAAAACTGCTCAAAGACTGGGAAACTACAGGATGGCTGGCCAGGGGAAAGGGGGTGGGGCCAAGTGAAAGGAGCCTGGCCCTCTGGGTAATTTGGCCTGTGGGCCTGAGGTTCAATCCCTGCCCCAGACCAGCCTTCCCCAACCTGGTGCCTGGTGTTTTGGACTCCCTGCACTGAGCAGGGGGTTGGACTCGATAGCCTTGTAGGCTCCTTCCAACTCTGTGATCTATGAAATCCATGAAAACACCAGGCACCCGATGGGGGAAGGCTGGGAGCATGGGAGTTGAAATCCAAAATATCTGAAGGGTGCCCAGTCAGGGAAGGCTGCTCTAGCCTTGCATACGCCCCCCTCAGACTGATGCCAAACATGTACGCATCATCTAGGTGGCAGGCTAGCCCACACTCTCTCTCTGGTCTCTTCACACATTCTGTAACTGTGGGTACCAAATGCCCGATTAGGGCTTGAGTAATAAAAACACGCATGTGTGCATCTACTTGTGGGAGAAATCAAGCAACTGTTGAAAGTGGGTAAAGGGTCTGTTAAGCCGAAATGACTGTCCATTCAAAGGTGGTCTCTTGGTCCTTTCTTCCCTTCCAGGTGCTCCACCGCAGGCATGCGTCTTCTTTCCCGCTCCCTTGCCAGCCTCTGCCCTCACTGGCCCAAACCATGGCCCGATACCTGCGCTCCCTGGAGCCCCTGGTGAGCCCCGAGGAGCTGGAGCAGACGCGGCAACTGGTGACGGAGTTCAAGGCGCCGGGCGGAGAGGGCGAGCGGCTCCAGGCACGGCTGCAACGCAGGGTGGCTCGCATGGAGAACTGGGTGAGGACCCAGGAGTCTCTGGGAAAGGGATGAAGTGCACAGAGGCCTAAAGTATTGTGGTCCCAGGGTATAGTCTGAAGGCACATGAGGCAGCCACTGTGCTGAAGCTAAGCAGGTCTAGGTCTGGTCAGTGCTTGGAGGGGAGACCACCTGGGGGACCACCTGCATGTAGCCCCCTTGGGTTCTACGATGGAAGAAAGGTGGGGTATAAATGTAATTAAAAATAAATAAAAATAAAGTTGAAATGGGCAAACCATCGTGGCCTTAGGGAGCACCCCTCACAGTTGTTTTCTCCCATGCAAGCCCAGTTATAGGCAAAGGGCTCTGATTGGCAAGGGGCTCTTAAACCCAAGGGAAGCTTTGGCAGAGCCCTCTTCTTATTACGCACCTTGGTTGTGCTCTCCCGTTTGCTTATAATCGTGTTTATATGCAATGATAAGCCAGAATTCTGGGGAGTCCTAGTTTATCATGAACAAGCTGCATGCTGACATCTATATGCAGCCTCTTTGCTTGCATTTGGTTCCTCCCGGAATGGTTTGTGTAAAGCAGGGTGGGCAACATGTGTTGGAAGATATGGAAAGGAGTCAGTCAATTCAATTCAATTTATTACGGTCATAAGACCAGCAAAGAAAGGAGTCAGTCCTATACTGGTTCGGACAAAGCAGAGTTTCCCCCCTTAGGTACAGCCTGGTTATTAAAACTGGTTATCACCACATGGGTTGTAAACCCTGCTAAAAAGGCTTTTAAAAGGAAATGGATTGTCCAAACAAGGTTTAAAACTAATAAAGACATTTATTAGCTTTATTTACAGTTCGTTTATTCATATGGGTGTGTCCATCATGTTGGAGAGAGAGAGAGAGAGAGAGAGAGAGAGTAGGGAGGAGGGGTTACAAAACATGTACCCTGGGGATTGTTCAATTAACCCTTTCCTCCCACTGTAACTAGTGGTTACGTTACCTCGTTGATTTAAGCAGGCAATATTACAATTTCCATCAACATGTAGCCCTCCAAATTTTTTGGCTTACAACTCACTTCATCCCTCACCTTTGGGTGTGCTGCCTAAGGGCTGGTGGGAACTGTAGGCTAAAACATCTGGAGGGCCACAAGGGGCCCACCTTTGGTGGAAATTGGCAGCAATGGGAGATTTACCTCAAAGCGGAGGGGGGATTTTTGTCAATGTGTGTGTTGGGTGGGTGGGGAGGATTTCCTCCCAATACAAATACTAGCTTCAGAGGAGGGAATTCCTTCTGGACCGTGGCAGGGGTGGAAAGGGTTAAATTCACTCTGTGTACTTGCTCTGTTCTTGCTAATTATTAACCACCCACTCCCCCGAGTTGTTGCAATTTTTATATCTAAAATATGCATGTTAAAATTTGGCCCTGAAATCATCGCACATTCTTCCCCCGCTTACCCCCTGCCTCCTATTCTCTCCCCTTCCTTTGTTTCCCCTGTGCTGAATTTTAGACTGGAAGCTCCTCGGGGCAGGGATCTGGCCTCTTGTACAGTGTAAAGCGCTATTCGCATTGCCAGCACTATATAACTAATAGCAGTGGATGATGGGCCTATCGATGGCTCTTAGGTCTTTGCCAGATATAGGGATGGAGTGGGAGGAGGGCAAACTGTGACAGGGGGAAATGTTGTAGGCTCTCCTTCTCTCCGTTATTCTAACAGTCTCTTAATTCATCCCAGATCACGGATTGGTGGGTTCAGTCGGCCTACTTGGAAAGCCGCCTCCCCCTGGCAGTTCACTCGAGCCCGGCTGTTGTGCTGCCGAAGCAAGATTTTAATGATTGGAAAGGACAGCTGAGGTAAGGGGTGGGTCGGGGACAGAATAGGGCTCAAGACAGGTCTTTGGGGGCCTTTGGCAGGCTCTGGAATGGGAGCTGGGCCCCTGGAAACTATTGAGGGAATGGTGAAGGCAGGATGCTGTTGCACACATGTCCTGTTTGTGGGTTTCCTGTGGGCAGTTTGTTGGCCACTGTGTGAACAGAATACTGGACTAGGTGGACCCTTGGTCTGATCCAGCAGGGCTCTTATGTGTCTGCAGAGCTCCTGTTTTCAAGAGGACTAGCGACTATGCTTTGCCAGCTCACTATTTGTCCAGAGCGTCTCCTGGATAAAGGAGGGTGTCTCTATTCCCCCCCCCCCCTACACCCAAAGGATCCCTCATACAAGTAGCTATAACTGCCCTCTTTTGAGAAGGCTCCTGTCACTTCCTCCAGGAAGTCGTCAATTTCTTACCTCTGCCCCTCTCCCCGCTCCATAGCACTGCCCCGTGGAATGCAATGCACACCTCCTCCCCATCATCCTGCAGAATAAGCGGCTTCTTTTGAGTAGCTGGGACAAGTGCCACATCTGGTTTGGCTTAGAACAAGGGTGCAGAACCTCTTTCAGCCCGAGGGCCAAATCCTATTTCAGAGAAGCTCTCGGGGGCTGCATTCCAGAATTGGACGGGGCAGAAGGCAAAAGGGGCGTGGCCAAGAATGCCAGCATATTTTACTGTAAAGCCAGGAAACCACCAAGCCAGTGATGATCAGGGGAGAGGTGATGGAGCCAGGGGAAGGGGGCACGGCCCTCTGGGCCAGATTGGAACCCCAGGCAGGCCAAATTTGGCCCGCGGCTTTGAGGTTCAACAGCCCTGACTTAGAATCTTCAGAAGAACACTTATTTTGTGGCAGAGGCTCTGTCCATTTCCTCCTTCCCCTCAGGAGTCTGAAAGCGGCTGGGGATGTTATCGCTCCCACGCAGCCAGCTCCGTGCTCGGGTCCCTCTGGGTTTGGCCTGTGGCGCTGGATCCTACCACCCAGTGGGGAAGTTGCATAGGCCAGGGGTGGGCAACCTGCGGCCCTCTGCATGTTGTTGGACTGCAGCTCCCCATCGTCCCTCAGCACTGGCTGTGCTGGGTAACAGAGGCCGTGTTAGGGGGTGGCCCACTAGGGCTGGAGCCCCGAATCTTTCATTTGGAGCCCCGAATCTCTGGGAGGCTATCTGCCCCACCACCCTGTTGCCCATGGGCGCTTGCTGAAATAAAGGTACAGGGACCCTGATGATCTTTTCCATCTGATCCCCCTAGATTAGCTGGCTTTTTGCGCACATGTGCTTCACCTTCTGCTTCCTCCCCCCTTGAATCTTTCTGCCTGATTTCCCCCCCCCCCCCGAAATTAAATGCCCTCCTCTCCCCTGTCCATACATCACTTTTCACAAATCGGGGTGTCCTTAGGAGACGGGGTCCTTTAAAGACATACACAGAGAGACTTTCCAGCATATGTAAATTAGCACATGCAAATGTGTGCAATTTTTTTTTTTTGGTCCTGTGGGCCTGAGCCCTGGATCTTTTTGGTAACAAGCAGCACCCCTCCTTGGCAAGGCTGAAGGGAGTTACAGTGCACAGGTGGCCCACCCCTGGCATAGGCTGTAGCGTGTGCAGGTTACATCTCCCTGCATGTCCTCCTCCTCCTCCTTCCATCGGATGAGTGCCCTGTCCTGCCAAGATTGCGTGTGAATCCTACAGCAGCAAGTTATTACCAGCACTGAACTGCTCATGTGAATACATCTGTGACAACATGCACCCAACCTATCGCCCACATGCTTCAGAATGAGTAACTCTGATTAGAGAGAAATTTATCCAAACAAATAGCTAGTTAAGCATGATGTAAAATGAGGAGTAATTATAATTTGTGTGGGTGGCAAGTAACATAGTGATCGCCGTGCTTAATAAACCTGCTACTGGCAGCAGATCAAAGTGGACTAAGTGAATGAACCAGTATCCCTGACTAGACTTCTTGGGAAGGAATAATTGTGTTGGGGGTATAGCTCAGCGGTAGAGCATTTGACTGCAGATCAAGAGGTCCCTGGTTCAAGTCCGGGTGCCCCCTTTTTTAAGAGGAATTTATTTGTGTGGTTAGCTTTCCCTATCCCCAGAGACACAGAGTGGATAAAATTTAGATATTTCTTTTTGTAGAAGACTTATGAGAAGGGATGATAGGACAGACCCCAAATCCAAAGCGAATGCTCTTAGTGACATGTGCTTGTGTGCTGGAGGTATAGTTCAGTAGATTTGACTGCAGAATCAGATCATCAGGTCCCTGGTTCAAATCTTTTGGGAATAACTTTCCCAATAATAAAACTTTGCCATAATATGAAGTACTATGTTTTCCATGTGTTGGCACAAACAGCATTTTTTTTTAACTTCTTGTGATAAGTCAGGGGTCCATAAATTTTGGTGTACCTTGGTAGCCAGCCAAAATTTGTACTCCCCCAAGGGAGGATGGGAGAGGTTTTAATTATGATGTTTATTTGTTTGTTTTATTTTATTATATTTATATCCCGCCTTTTTTCCTGCAAGGAACCCAAGGTGGCTCACATAATCCTCCTCCTCCTCCTCCTCCTCCTCCATCATCATGTTATCCTCACAACAACCCTGTGAGGTAGGTTAGGCTGAGAAAGCCATTACTCATAAATATATGGCAGAGAACTATGTGGCAAAACCAGTATCCATAACTAGGCTTTAGGTGAGGCATGCCTATGTGCTGGGGGTATAGCTCAGCGGTAGAGCATTTGACTGCAGATCAAGAGGTCCCTGGTTCAAGTCCGGGTGCCCCCTCTTTTTAGAGGAATTTATTTGCGTGTTTAGCCTTCTCTATCCCTGAAGTCACAGAGTGGATAAAATCTATCCTCACAACAACCCTGTGACCTTGGATAGGCTGAGATTCAGTACACTAACTGGCCCAAAGTCACCCAGTGAGCTTCATGGCCAAGTGGGACTAGAACCCAGACCACCCAAGTCCTAGTTCAACCCTCTACCCACTACGCCACACTGGCTCTCCAGTGTGTGACGAGCTTCAGGAAGTGCACTCTGAGGTCTTGTGGGCTTCACATTGGGGCATCTGGTTGGCCACTGTGGGAACATAATGCTGGACTCGATAGGCCTTTGGTCTGATCCAGCACAGCTCTGCATATGAGCTTCAGTGTGACCAGGGGCATGTCCTGGTCTGAGCCAGGAAGGGGAGGGCGGCGGCTCACCCCTGAGCCTTGAAGGGGCTTTCAAAAAGTGCCCGAAGTCAGTGCGAGGGCTGGGAGCTGCTTCGCCCTTCACCAAACAGAGGAGAAGTTTGTGGGAAATTGATGGAATGTTAAAAGGCTCTTGCCAGTGGCACGGTGTCATGCGCATTCATAGACCCCTGCCTGGGATTCCTTGGGAGCTTACCACATTTCCTTATGAAGATCAGTGATGGCAGAGAAGTGTCCATGGAAGGCGGTTTACCACCATTGCTAATCCACCCTGCAGTGTACAGCCACAGAAAGTGGCTGGGTATGCTCTCAGTTTGCAAGGTTGGGATGGTGGAGGTGCATGGCTCTAGCTGCATGTCAACTGACACTGCTCAGGAATATATCCCAGAAGAACCCTTTGCAGTGCACAAATGTGCAAGGAGTTGTTTCTCACCAGTAGAATTGTAGAAAGAGTTCCCCTGTACATATAATGTTTGAAAGCCATTACTCATAAATATATGGCAGAGAACTATGTGGCAAAACCAGTATCCATAACTAGTCTTTAGGTGAGGCATGCCTATGTGCTGGGGGTATAGCTCAGCGGTAGAGCATTTGACTGCAGATCAAGAGGTCCCTGGTTCAAGTCCGGGTGCCCCCTCTTTTCTCTCTTTTTTGGAGGGATTTAGTTGGATTTTTAGCATTTCCTATCCACAAAGTCTCATGGTGTTTAAAATTTAGAAATTACATGTTTTTGAAACACCAGAATGAATGATGAAACAGATCCTGTATCTTTAATTTATTATTTATTCATTCATTTCTCTCCCGCACCTCTCTATTTTTTTTTTTTACAAAAGGAAGCTTATACAGAATCAGTGTAATACAAAGCAAAATCAAAACCTAAAAACAAATGAACAAGCAAGACCACTAGCAGTTTAAAACAGCAGCAGAATATGTCATAAAAATCAAGATTCTAAAAAAGCCTGCTGAGCTAAAATTGTCTTCTCTGCCTGCCTAAAAGTAGGGGGCTGGACATGCTGCTCTTGGGAGGCCCCTCCACATCCTGATTGCCACAGTGGAGAAGCCCCCACCCTCAGGTACCTACCCACCATATCTCATATAGCAGCGGTACCCAAAGAGACAGAACAAAAGTCCTGGGAAACCATTTACAGCAGGAGTGCACAACCTTTTCAGCCTCAAGGGCGGCAATAGGTATCTGCCGGGGTGCCAGGGACCGCGCATGTGCATGTACACACATGCACACAATTCTTTTGTTATTTGTTTATGTATTATTAATGCTTACATACAGCTTAACAAAATAAAATCTCTAAGCAGTTTACATAACAATATTATTTAAAACCACTATTTAAAATACGCTATTAAACACAATTCCATCTAAAATAACAATAAAAACCCATCCAAAGAACAGTAAGATGCAGCAGCCACATGGTTAATTGCAAACCAGAAAAAGCCTGGGTGAACAAGTGTGTTTTCAGGAGGCGTTTAAAACATATCATATTTTCTGCCTCCCGAGCTACACAGTGTTCCAGGGGGTGGGTGCCACCACTGAGGAGGCCCACCTTTGAGATATTACATGGCTACACACACATACTGATACACACTCAGACATGCATATAATCACATACTCTCTGTCTCACACACGCTCACATCCCCTCACATACATACACAGGCACTCTTCTCCCCACCCCACAGATGGACAAGTCCGCCCGCCCGCTCCCCACCAAGACAGGGCTTTCTCTAGCTAACACTAGCATTACCAAGGGAAACAGTTCTCTTATCTCCCATCTCTCTCCTGAAGGGAAGGTTTTCCCTTGCTAGCCCTAACACTAGTTCAGGAGAATCTTGGGGGATCTTGACAGAATTTTTTTTTTAAATCTGTTTGCCACTGGCAAGCTGATAAATAGATTTATAAACTCCTGCTTGTAATTTTATCCAGGGTTCCTTAACAAGATCAGTGACGACGGAGAAGCATCTGTGAAAGACATTTCTTTTGACTCACCTCTAATAAACTTCCCCTACAGTGTGTAGCTACAGGAAGTGTTGGGTGTATTCTCCGGTGTGATCTCAGTTTGCATGAGGAATAAGAAAAAAAAAGCCCCTGCTGCATCAGACCAGAGGCCTAGCTAGTCCAGTGTTCTGTTCTCAGAGTGGCCAACCAGAAACCTGGATGGGAAGCCCACAAGCAGGACAGGAGTGCAGCAGCACCCTCCAGCCCATGTTTCCCTGCAACTGCCATGACTAGCAGCTGATGATATTTATTTATTGGATTTCTTAGATGCCTTTCTCTGAAAATATTCAAGGTGTCTTACAACAAATATTAAAACACTGATCGCCTCATCTTCCATGAATTTGTCTCATCCCCTTTTAAAGCTGCCCAAGTTGATGGTCATCACTGCATCTTGTGGTAGCTCCACATAGCTGTAGCTCTGCATGAGCTGACTCTGTGCTCTAGACCTTTTTGCAATGTACAGATGTGCAAGAGGTTGTTTCTCAGCAGAAACATTTATGTGGGAAGAATTGCCTTGTAGGAACACCATTTGAAAGCATTACTCATTAAGCAGAAGTATGTGGCAAAACCAGTATCCCTAAATAGGCTTCCTGGTCAGACATGTCTATATCCCGGGGGTATAGCTCAGCGGTAGAGCATTTGACTGCAGATCAAGAGGTCCCTGGTTCAAGTCCGGGTGCCCCCTCTTTTTTTGAGAATGTATTTGCATTTTTAACAGAAACATGAGAGCAAATGATAAGATTCCATTTGTGGGATCAGGACAAGTGATCCTAGACACAGCCTGGCCTCAGTTAGCCATGCTTTTGTAACCTCCAGGTTAGACAACCACAACACGCTCTTTGTTGAATTGCCTTTGAAGCTTGTTCAGAAACGGCAGTTACTCCAAAATACAGCTGCTGGACAGCTAACTGGGAATTATCATATTATTCTGGTGATTCATCTGTTTTTATTCATTTATTTATTTATTGTGCTGGTTCTCAGTCTGTTTCTACTCTCAAAGTGCTGCTTTGACCCTTAAAGCACTTCACAGCTTGGGACCAGGGTACCTGACGCCTGTCTCCATATATGCCTACCTGTACATTATGATCTTCAGCAGAGTTCCATATCTGGATTCATTTGCCAGCTGAGGTATGGTGGGTGGGTAGGGCCTCATTAGTGGTGGTGTCCTGGCTTTGGAATATTGTCCCCAGAGAGGCACGTCTCTGTGTGCCTGCGTGGAAGCTAATTGGAGTTGTATTCCAACAGCTCTAGAGGGCATTAGTTTGTGGGAACACTTTACTCAGTATGCAAGTTTGTTTGTTTGATTTTATTTAATACTTTAAATAAGTAAACAAAGAGTTTCAAAGCAAGCACACACTAAAACAGTAGCATAGATGAATAATGATTCTGCATTTCTAACTTTCCTATCTAGCACTTAACAGACAGACAATACTATGTCTGTTTCACCAAGTTTCCAGCCTTTACTGGGAGATTGATGAAGTCGCCACTGCAAGTTGATGGTCTGATCAGGGATGGATGGACAGGGTCTCTGCTCACATCTGGCTCAGTCGTCTTCTGTCTCTCCTTATGTCCAGAACCAGGGTCTTTTACATACTTTTAGTCCAGTTGTTGACCAGTCCATTCTAGCTCTTAACCAAACATGTGATGTTTCTGAGTACAATGAGGCTGTGGCTGCAAGATAACATTGCAACGGTGCAAGATAACATTGCAACAGTCCCAAGGACATCTCCACCCATCTGGAAGTTCCTTCACCCGTGAGAGGGTGTCAGACTTAGTCCAAGTCCTGACATATCTCCAGCTGTCCAATGCAACTGTTTACCTAATTTACGGTGTAATCCTATGCATGTTTAGACAGAAAAAAAGTCCTACAACTCCCAGTGTTCCCCAGCCAGCATGACTGACTGGGGAACACTGGGAATTGTAGGACTTTTTTTTCTGTCTAAATATGCATAGGATTGCACCTTTAATCTCTATCTATGCTTCCATAGGTATCTGTAATGCACAGAGTTACATATGTTCACACTGAAATAAGCAAGCTTCATTGTGGAGCAGCACTCCTAGGGAAAATCCCCCCCCCAAATAATCAGTTGAAACTTCCCCTTGTTTCTCTAATGGCCGATCATTGCACACAAAGCGCCAATCTATTCAATTGAGCATGGCATACATGACAAACAAGTCCAGGAATTCCCCATTTCAGGCATCTCTCTGTACACCACAGACTATGAAGGGCTTCATATTAAAGAGGGCATCTCCAAATACTGCAACCCCACACAGAGGTCCAGAACCTTATCCTGGGTTTCTGAAGCAGAAGATAAGTGATGGAGGAGAAACATCCATGAAATATGATTTTTTTGGTCCCAACTACTAATCTTCCCCTGCAGCGTGTTGGTTGTGTTCCTGGGCGTAATTTCAGTTTACGAGGGAGTGATAGGCCCCACAGCTGTAGCCAGTGCCCTGTGTGATCTAGCTTTGTGCTCTAGTTATCTTTTTTCTTTGTTTTTAAAGAGACGGGGTGGGGTGGGAATCAGTGCATAGAAGTGCAGAATCTTGTTCCTTAGAAACATTTAGTTCCCTGTAGGTAGAACATTAGAAAGCAGTCCTCCTTCAACATGTGGTAGAGAACTATGTGGCAAAACCAGTCTCCATAAGTAGGCTTCCTGGTCCAACATGTCTATGTGCTGGGGGTATAGCTCAGCGGTAGAGCATTTGACTGCAGATCAAGAGGTCCCTGGTTCAAGTCCGGGTGCCCCCTCTTTTCCCCCCCTTTTACTTTTTGAAGAATTTAATTGGATTACCCCCCCCTTCCTGAAGGCTCATGGTGGGTAACATGTGGATATACATCATGAAAAATGATGTAAAATGAACCTGTTATCTAGAAATATATGAATCATCCGATATGTAGGTAATGCAATACAGGTGCAGCCAGTCGTTCATTATTTTTATTTATTGAAATATTTTGATAAATAAAATCAGCTGACAGAACAGAATGATAATAAAGCCTACAGCACCACTACCCCAGCAGAAGTGTGGTGTTTGTATGGCCATCTCCCTGCTTTTGATAAGATTTTTTTTTCCTTGACAGGTATAAATAAAAGCTGGCATCCCCTGCTTTCTCCCGGCTGCCAATTGTTGGGTGGTTTCCCAGCTTTTGTGCAATTTTTCCCCATTCTAAAAGGTTTCAGTGTCTTTCCTAAGGCTTAGTTACTGGCAGGGAGAACTTTAAGTTAAAATATGCTGGTATTTTGGGTATTTTTGCCCCACCTAGTTTGCCTTTGACCCACCACTGGAAAGCAGCCCCCAAGAGTTCCTCTAAAATTGAATTCAGCCCTCAGGCTGAAAGAGGTTTCCCACCCTTGCTCTTGTCCATGAAAGCTTATGCCATAATAAATTTGTTAATCTTTAAGGTGCCACAAGAATCTCAATAATAATAATAATAATAATAATAATAATAGTAGTAGTAGTAGTAGTAGTAGTAGTAGTGGTAGTAATACTGATGGACAATGCTTTTGAGCATGCAGAGTGCTTTTACCCCTGACCGGCAGCTTAGGTTTAAGAAGAGCAGAGTGCCTCTGAACATGTGCAGAGCAGCCCTTTCTGAATGACAGAGTTCCTAATAAAGGTATTGTCTGACTTTGGAGTTGGTTGCCGGATGTAAAGGGATAGCTGATGTAGGGCACTGCATGCCAAGACTGGTATAGCACATCAGAATGGCTATTGGAGCTCAGGGGATATCTCTGGAGCTTTTAACCTGGGATTTCTTCTCTCTCCCTCATATAGGTTTGCAGCAAAACTCATTGCTGGCGTGCTGGATTTCAAGGCAAAGATTGACTAGTGAGTAGTCTGGATTGGGGAAGTTGGGGAGTGTAGAGATGTTCATGCAGGGTGCAGCCTGCAGCTGGTCAAAATTGGGGGACGTAAGCAAAGCCCTGTCTACGAAAAATGGTCCATGAAAGGCTTGTTCTGCCAAGTGGCAAGGAGGATATTGCCACCCTTCTGCACCTGGTTGGGAAACTAGGGGAGCAGATGTGGCAAGATTCTGCCACGTGGCAAGAGAGCATAGAGAGCCAGCTTACCAAGGGGTTACATGCACCCTGGGGTAAGGTGACGGTAATTAGACATCAATGTCCACCTATTATGGGGTGACAATAATAGGTTTGTGGTAGAGGGAGACGTCATTCAAAGATTAAAATTCAGTATGTTTTTATTTCATTTTATTCTAAGATACATAACTATTTTAACATGGAACCAAAACATCGACAGTATACAATGCATGCAGTTTGTCTTGCATTGTTCATTAGATATGCTAGTCGACAGGGGAGACTTTGAAACTAGGAATCTGACTGTAAAATAAGTTGCATCCTTCTATTGCTACCAATAACATCCCTGTTTCTGTTTCCAGTCTTGATTAAGGAGGTTTGGAAAAGGATGTACTAGTAGCTGTCCATAACCCTTCTCTCTCTCTCTCTCTCTCTTTCTGAGTGTGTGTGTGTGTGTGAGAGAGAGAGAGAGAGAGAGAGAGAGAGAGAGAGAGAGAGAGAGAGAGAGAGAGCACTAATAAGAAGGTATTATACAGGGCAAAACAGGGTACAGATTTAAGTGAGCATGTGTTTAGCATCTGACTTGGGCCTTGAAGTGAAATTTGTACCTCCAGTAGAGGGCAGCCTGTGAGTTAGTGGTTGGAGAATTCCTACCTATATGCCAGTGCTGAGATAATGGGGGCAGTTGTAGGTCAGAATTGTGGGGATTAGCTGAGCTAAGGTGATCTTAGTACCCAGAGTCAACAGCTGCCTTATGGATCGAGATTTGAAGGGCACTGACGTGCTGATCTGGTTTTCCCCTCATGCCAGCCAGACCCTGTTGGTTGAATATTCCCGGGGCTACCCTCTCTGTATGGATCAGTATTCCCGCCTCTTCGCCTCGTGCCGACTTCCAGGGCCAAAACACGATTCTGTCTTGCTGCCTCCTCCAGGCCGGAGACCCCCCACCTACATCACTGTAGTACGCAACTTCCAGGTAATTATCCCCATCCTAGTATAACTGCTAATGGCCCGGGGCTACTGAAAGGGTTTGTGTGCCTCCATCTGCTGTGCAGCGATGAAGAGAGGCAGACAAAATGCATTATACTTATTCAGAGAGGGAGAAGCAAAGGATCCTGGGAGTTGTGTCAAGTATCTTAACTTAGTTTTCCTCTATGGTGACACATAGAAGGAATGATCCAATGGCTCCTAGACATTGTCTGTGGGGCCATAGGATAGTTCAGATTCCCAGCTCCGAGGTCGGAGATGGCGCTCCAGCCTTGGAGCTGGGAATCAGAACTCCCAACACACACACACACACACCCTCGCAGCCAATGCGGAAAGAACGACACCAGCTGCTCTCCGAGGTTGGGAAAGTGACTCAGAGAGGGGCTAAAGGGGGCATTTTGGTGGACAGGGAGGGGAGGAGACTGGAATGGCCAGGATGCGAGGTATCCTGAAGCCGCTCCAGCCTCCTTCCCTCTCTCTCTGAAACACCAAAAATGGCTGTCTGGCGGAAATGCAGAGCGGGAGGAGTGGGGAGGCAAAGATCGTCTCCGCTGCTCCTCCCACCCGCTCTCCATTGGATGCCCGTAAGCCTCCAAGTTTGATCTCTGAAGTATTTGGGGGCTTTATAGCAGAGGTAAGCAATCCATGGCTCTCCACCTAATTTCATGTATGCAATTAGTTCTGACCTCGGGCAGGGGCAATCTATCCCTTCCCTGGCAGCCTGCTGGGTGGGAAGGAAGAGGGGGAGAGAGAAAACAGGGATGGCAGAAAGAGAGAGGAAAAACAGATGAGAGAAAGACAAAAGGGGTGACCTACCCACTTTAGGCTCCAGTCCACCCCACCGCTGCATTCAGCCCTGCTAGGCCCCGCTGTGTGACCTCCATCAAATTACCCACGAAGGAATGTGGCCCTCTACAAAAAAAGGTTGCCCACCCCTGCTTCATAGGTTAAAACTAGCATCTTGAATTGTGTCCAGAACAGAACTGCTCCTTGTCATGAATGGATACACCTCACTTCTGTGCTGCTTTCATTCCTCGCTCAGTTCTTCCAGCTCGAAGTGTACAACAGCGATGGGACACCTCTCACCGTGGATCAGCTCCACTGGCAGCTCCAGCGAATCCGTGCCCAGTCTTGGAAGACTGATAAGGAACCCCTGGGGGTGCTTACCAGCGACCACCGACACACGTGGGGACAGGCCTACACCACTCTCATGAGAGGTAGGGTTATGTGAGGGGGAAGGAGACTGGATTAACTATAACGTTAAGCACGCTGTGGCGGTGTGCTTTTAATTCAGTTTTCTGAGAGCTCCCCAGGGGGCTGTATGCAGGCAAAACACTTAATTGTGGTTTGCTTTAAATATGGTTAAGTGTTGCGTCTGAATACCTAAACCAGGGGTGGGGAACCTTTTTTTTTTTGACCCGGGGGCTGGATTCCAATTTGGAAGGGTCTTGGGGGGCTGCATTCCAGCAGTGAGAAGGACACCTGTAACTGTAGTTCTTCGAGTGGTCATCTGTGCATTCACACACATATGGGTTCTCTGCGCCTGCGCTGAGATCGATCGAAAACTTCTTTAGCTGAGATGAGCCGGGCGGGAGCCCCTCCCCCTCGCGCGTGCTCCTTAGCGGGGCTCCCGCCCGTCTCCTCAGTTCCCTGAGACCACCTATTGCGACCCTCGGGACCGAGGATGATTCAGAACCTCAATATATTTCTGCAATACCAAATACCTTCCTTCGAGCCCGATGGGAATCGAGATCGAAAAACAATAGTAAAATGGGCCCATCCCATTTCCACCTGGGTATCCATCGAACTCGATGCAGACACTGAGAGGGGAAGGAGGGCGGGTTGTGTGAATGCACAGATGACTACTCGAAGAACTACAGTTACAGGTAAGCAACCTGTCCTTCTTCTTCGTGGTCTCTGTGCTTCACACACACATGGGTAGATTAGCAAGCTGACTTACCGGAGGTGGGTCGGTGTTGGTAGTCAGATGGTGATCGAGGACAGAACCGCTCTCCCGAATGCGTTCTGCGCTCTGGCTCGAACGTCGAGGCGGTAGTGCCGGATGAAGGTGGAGGGTGAAGACATGTCGCCGCCCTGCACAAGTCCGTCAAAGAGACTCCTCTGCCGAATGCCGTCGAAGTCGACATGGCCCTAGTAGAATGCGCTTTTACTGAGTCCGGTAAAGCATGATCGGCAAGTTGATACGCCAGTTTGATAGTGTCCACTAGCCAGGAGGACAGCCTTTGCTTTGACACCGGACAGCCCCTCTTCGGTGGGCTGTAGCAAACAAAAAGTTGTTGAGTATGCCTTATGGACTCTGTCCACGCTTTGTAGAAAGCTAGGGCTCTACGGACATCGAGGCTGTGCAAAAGCCTCTCGACATCCGATGACGGTGATGGAAAGAAAGCCGGGAGTATAATGTCCTGTCCCAGATGGAATTCAGAAATGACTTTAGGAAGGAAAGATATGCCTGGCCGCAAAACGACTTTATCCTTATGAAAGGTTATATATGGAGGATCAATTCGGAGCGCGGTTATTTCGCCGACGCGCCTCGCAGATGTAATCGCCACGAGAAAAAGGGTTTTCAACGATAGAAGGCGCAAGTCTGATTTCGCCATGGGCTCGAATGGCGCTTTTGTTAATGCCTTCAAGACCAGTTGGAGGTCCCATCCCGGTATAATATTTCTCGTCGGAGGACATAAGTTTTTTAGACCCTTCAAAAATTGTTTTACTAAGGGATGAATAAATAAAGACGTTCCGGTTGTAGTCGTTCGATAAGCCGTAATTGCAGCCAAATACACTTTGATTGATGAAAACTTTAGCCCACGGGCCATCAGCGAGTGCAAAAAGTTGAGGACAGTCGATACCAAGCATGTTACAGGGTCTTTATCCGAAGCCGACACAAAGCCGGAGAAAGCCTGCCACTTCCTTGCATAAGAAAGTCTCGTGCTGCTAACAAAACGTCCTTAACTGCCTCAGAGAGGTCTGTACCCATCGTTATCTGATTCTCCAGGCTGTGAGGCTTAAGGAATGCAGATTTGGATGAAGTACCTTGCCTCGATGCTGTGTCAATAGATTGTCTTGAAACGGTAATTGCAGATAATCTCCCTGGGACAGATTGAGTAGGTGGGAAAACCAAGGCTGTCTCGGCCACCACGGGGAAATCAATATGCAATTTGTCTTGTCTAAAGATACCTTGGCTAGTACTCGTGTTAGGAGTGGAATTGGAGGAAATAGGTAGTAAAAACCGTCGTTCCAGTCCAGCAGAAATGCGTCGGTCATCGATTTCGGGTCCGACGCTGCTCTGCTGCAGAATAGGGGACAGGCCTTGTTCTCGCTGGTTGCGAACAAGTCTATGTCCGGCCGACCCCAACGTTGGAACAGCGAAATTAACACCTGCCGGTCCATCTCCCACTCGTGGGACCGTAGAGACACCCTGCTCAGCGTGTCCGCTAGCACGTTGGTTTTCCCCGCGATATGAATTGATACGAATGACATCCGTCGAGGCAGAGCCCACTCGTAAAGTTGTAGTGTCAGTCGTGTCGTGTGGGACGCATAGACCTTGTGCCTCCTTGCTTGTTTAAATACGCCACCACTGTGGTATTGTCTGTCACGATCTGAATGTGACGTCCGGCTAGATGATGCTCCAGCGCCTGCAGCGCTCTCCAAACAGCCATCAGTTCCAGCCAATTGATATGCTTGGAGGCCTCTGTCGAAGTCCATGTGCCTTGCACTGACCTGATCGTCGGAGTGGGCTCCCCATCCTAGCAATGACGCGTCCGTTGTCAGCATTCGGCTCGGTATCGGTGGTTGAAATGGTACACCGTCTAGGTTTGATTCCTGTTGCCACCACCTCAAAGACTCTCTTACGGCTCGTGGAACTGGTAGACGAACGGAAGGTCTGTCCTTCTCTGGTCTGAAGGCTCGGACAAACCAGGTCTGTAGCGGTCGCATGCGAAGCCTTGCATAGCGTACAACTGCGATGGTCGAGGCCATGTGCCCCAAAAGTCGCTGTATCGTATGAGCTGACGATATTGGTTGTTTGCATACTTTGTTTGCAAGGGTAATTAACTTGCTCACCCTTTCGTTTGGAAGATACGCCCGACCATCGAACGTGCTTAGCCTTGCTCCTATGTATTGGATCTCCCTCACGGGCAGGAGAACCGACTTCTCTGCGTTCAGGCAAAGCCCCAACTCGTGCATGAGATCGAGAGTCTCTTCGAGTGCGCTTTGAAGCTCGAGCCTCGACGACGCCACTATCAACCAGTCGTCGAGGTAAGGGAAGATGGTGATGCCTCTTGCCCTTAGACTCGCGCAAACCACCGCTACACACTTCGTGAATACCCTCGGCGCGGTGGAAAGTCCGAATGGAAGAACGATGAACTGGTAGGAGTCGTCTCCCACTCGAAACCGAAGGTATTTCTGGCTGCTCTCGTGGATGGCGATGTGAAAGTACGCATCCTTGAGGTCGATGGATGCAAACCAATCGCTCCTTCGGAGTAAGGGAAGGATCGATTGAAGTGTGACCATGCGGAATCTTTTTGGTGGAATAAAAAGATTCACCGTTCGAAGATCCAGGATCGGCCTGAGTCCTCCCCCCTTCTTCTTCACGATGAAGTATCTGGAGTACAGGCCGTCCTCCAAGTTTCCTGCGGGAACCGGCTGTATCGCCCCTTTTTGAAGGAGGGTTGAAACTTCCTCCAGTAGAACCCGAGTTGGGCGGGTGGTCTTGATCCCGAGGAATGGGGGGAGGACTCTGAACTCGATCCTGTACCCGTGCTCTATGATGCTCAGCACCCATCGATCCGTCTTGATGGTCCTCCAGGATTGGAGGTGGTGGTAAAGTCGAGAGCCGAAGAGAGTAGTCTGAGGTGGTGCAGAGATGTCGTTTGCGGACGCGAGAAGTCGTGGGAGCATTGGCCGTCCTTTGGTCGGGCTGACAAGGGAGTCAAAGACGACGTCGGCCGAAGTCGCCTCCCCTCCTGCTGCCTCTGGACCGCTGTTGCTGGAACGGTCACTGCGGAACCTGAGGCTGTGGTGCTCCGGGTCTTCGGTTCCCGCCCCTGTACTGACCCGATGACTGATATTGCCTGGTCGGGTACGGGAACCGGGACCAACGCCGTGGTCTGAAGGATTGCGACGGTTGCTGCCGCACGAGCCCCATTTTCTTGGCCGTCGTCAAAGCCTTCTGCGCCGAGTCGAGGGAGTCATCTGTGGAGGCGTTGAATAACCCCTCGCCATCGAAAGGGAGGTCCTCGATTTTCACCCTATCGTCGGGAGTCAGGGCGGTAGAGCGAAGCCAGGCATGCCTCTTCAAGGCCACGGACCCGATCATCGACCTGGCATGACTGTCGACTTGGTGCCGCGCCGTATTCATTTGCAGGGCACCGATGCTAGTCGCCTCCTTAATGTATTGCTCCGCCAGGTCTCTCTTGTCGTCCAGCAGATAATCACAGAGGTCTCCCAGCTTCTCTGTGATATACATTTGATATCTAGCTAACAACTGCCTCGTAGTTAGATATCTTAAGTCCGAGGGAAGACGATGAATAGACCCTACAGCCGTAGGAATCTAATGTCTTACCCTCCTTATCTGCTGGCGTGGTGTGCTGCTTTCCCCCACAAGACTGCGCTGACTTGACTATGAGCGAGTTCGGGGTCGGATGGGAAAACAGAAACTTTGCTCCCTCCTCCTGGATCTTGTACATCGACTCCAGGCGTTTGGCCGTCGGTTTAGTAGAGGCCGGAGTCTTCCGGGTTTCTTGCACCGTCTCCAGCAGTGTCGGCAAGAATGGAAGGAGCAACTGGTTCGACTGCGTCGTCTTAAGGACAGCATAAATATCATCCTTGGCCTTTCCTTTCGACAATTTCGCCTCAACTCCCAGCCGGCTGACATGCTCCGCAAAACTCCCCATGTCCTCCGATGGGAAGACCGCGTCCTTGGACTCCACTTGCGCGTCAGGCGAAGTGGAGTGGGAGGAGGAAACCGCCGAGTCCGAATCAGACAGGTACGCCGATCCCGACGAGGAGTGGCCTGCAACAGCAGTCGCAACCGGTACACGCACGAGAGTCTGTGGTTGAGCCGTCGATGTCGAAGCAATTGGCTCTCCAACAACTTCAGTCGGGGCATGAGACGCAGCCGCATCTCGACGTGGTGATGGAGAGTGCCCTCGGCCACGGTGCCTGTCCGGGGAAACGGAACGTCGGTGGTAATAAAGACGTTCCGATCTCTTGCGCCTTGGCGAGCGTCTCGACCTCGAGTAGTAGCTCCTAGAACTCAATCCCGAGTAGTAGGAGCGCGACCTCGACCTCTCATCTCGGTAGCGGGAGAGTCGAGATCGAGGGCTCGAAGCCGTGGAGACTGAATCACGAGCCCGATAGCGCGGGGATCGTGACCGGCGGCAGTATTCTCTTCGACGCTCTTCTGCGTGTCCAACTGACGGAGACAGATGTGGTGGAGGACCCCTCGAGCCCGAACGGGGTCAATCCAGTGCCTTCTGTTCCTCTAGTTGGATCGGTGAAGCCACAAGCTCTCCCTCCGACAGGGAAGCTGCCGCAGTCATCAGCTCTTTTTCGGTCTCTCGGCCTCAAGGAGACGTCGTCGAAGCCGGAGTGGACTGGTGGGCAATCGGTCCCGAAGCTCGATCCCGAGCACCAGTCAGAGCCTCAAACATTTCTACCGTTCCCTTAGAAACCACCACAGTGGTCGAAGTCGACGGGCCCGCCATCTCGCCAGCCGTATCCGCTATTTTTTCCTTAAGGCGCTTCGCCTTGTCCTTACGGGCCTTCTTGGCGAGTTTTTTAGCCGTTACATCCGTTAACGGCTTCTTGGCCGACTGGGATCCCCCAGGTCGTTCCTCTGGAGCGGGGCCCTTCGCGGAGTGAGACTGCTCCCAAAGGAGGGCTCTCAATTTCATTTGGCGGGCCTTTCTGGCCTGTTTCGTGAAGGCCTGACAATTTTTACAGGCCTCCACAACATGCTCCTGCCCAAGGCACAGCAGGCAGAGCGTGTGCTTGTCAGCGGGGGGGATTTTCGTCCCACACCGCTGGCATTTTCTAAACGGTGCCTTAAGAGGCATAGTCAGAAAAATAGTTAGAAAGATAGATAGATTATACTAACAAGGATAAGAATGGGGGAGAGATGTGGTTTTAGGTATAATTTTTTTGGATATATATATATATATATATATATATATAGAAAAAAATAGCAAAGACCGAAAGAGAATCAAGAATAAAAGGTTTTATGAGAGAAATTTAAGTTATCAAAGAGATAGGAATAAGAACAAACTCAGCTTTTCGATAGTGGATAGAAGAAAGAAGAACCTAACAACTCGTTGCAAAGGCGGTCGAAGAGGAACTGAGAGACGGGCGGGAGCCATGCTAAGGAGCACGCGCGAGGGGGAGGGGCTCCCGCCCGGCTCATCTCAGCTAAAGAAGTTTCCGATCGATAGCGCAGGCGCAGAGAACCCATATGTGTGTGAAGCACAGAGACCACGAAGAAGAACCAAGAGCATGGGGCAGGGCCAAAGACAAGGAAAGCAAACTGGACAGGGGCAAGATGTATTTCTTACCCATTTGGACGTTTTCCCACCAAGCGCCCAGAACACATCTCAAATTCTATGCATGTCTATTCAGGAGTAAGGCCCCAGTGCAGCAGCATTCAGGCATGCAAAGTACCGCTCAAGTCTATGCAGGATATTTAAGTTTAAATGCCTTGAAACACCCTCTTAGCTCCAGTCACTGATTGGAGATAACAGCAGAAGAAGCTTGCAGGCTGGAGGTTCCCCATCCCTGACTAAAGCATGGCTGCATTCCAGAATAGGAAACCATGGTTTGTGTTAACCACAGTTAAGTATTGCTGAGGAAACCATGGGTGAAGCACTTCGTCCACCTCTCCATCAACCTTTCTTTCAAAGTGATAGGCAGGTCTTTGCGGTGTCTTTTTAGACATACTCTCTCTGAAGAAGACTTGGGCCTGCTTTACACATACAGGAAAATGAGGTGGCAGAATAGGCTGAACCACTTCAAACTGCAAGTGAGTGTGTGTGTCACATTTCAGAATGCTCCCCTACGTTAAAACCTCCCTGAAACAGAAAATCAACATAGAAGACTAAAGGTTCAGCTAGAAACTTTGTCCCCGATGTGCTTGTTTACTATTTGCTGACAGGGCAGTTGATGGCTTTTAACATGGGGAAGTGTTTAAAAGCAGCACGTCCCATCTTTAGTATGAAGTGGTAGTCCATTCTTCCACCTGATTCCACTGCCTGCATAGGCAAAGCCTTAGTTTGGCGAACTAACCCATGGTTTCGCTGTCCATTTTGCATCTCAGCCGGGGCTATTTATTTATTTATTTTCTTATATTTATATCCCACCTTTTTCCTGCCAGGAAACCAAGGCGATTTACATAATCTTCCTCCTCTCCATTTTATCTTCACAACAACCCTGTGAGGTAGGTTAGGCTGAGAGTCAATGACTGGCCCCAAGTCACCCAGTGAGCTTCATGGCTGAGTGGGGACTAGAACCCAGGTCTCCCGAGTCCCAGTCCAACACTCCAACCGCTACCCCACTCTGGTTCTCATAAGGAAGCTACTCAGGGTCAAGCATTAAGGCCTGCCTCAGGCCAGCGTGGAGAGCTGCTCTCCACAGCAGGGGTGCAGACTCTCTTTCAGCCTGAGGGCCAAATTCCATTTTGGAGAATCTCTCGGGGGGGGGGGGAGGCATTCCAGTGGTGGACATGGGGGGAGGCTAAAAATATGAAAACTAGCATATTTTAGTAACACTCTGACTGCCAGTAACTAAGCCTTAGAAAGAGGCATTTAAACGCTTTAGAATAAGGAAAAACTGCACAAAAACAAGGAAACTACCAGAAAATCAGCTGGGAGAAATGGGGTTAGGGCCAGGGGAAGGAGGCATGAGCATCTTGGGGAGCCCTGTGGGGCCAGATTGGGATGTGGGCCCCGGGCCTGAGGTTCTGTACCCTTGGTTTGCAACAGCCTCTGTTGGGCTTCTTCAAATGTCTTCTCCACTTAGTAGATAGAGTGAACCCTCTTTCCGCTACACCAAAGTGGTTTGTTGGGGTAACCTTGTGTGTCTCTCCCCCCCCCCTTCCTGCTCCACCTCCAGACAAGCTGAACCGGGAATCGGCACGCGCCATACAGCGTGGCCTCTTTACTGTCTGCCTGGACGCGCCTGTCCTGAAAGTGTCAGACGCACGCGCGGCAAGCCGCCTCGCGGCACAAATGTTGCACGGCGGAGGCAGCCACTCCAACAGCGGGAATCGCTGGTTCGACAAGACTCTGCAGGTGAGAATAAGATCAGGGCGAGAGCAAGGCTTATTCCGTTCGGAAGCATGGGGGGGAGGGGCATGACCGCCAGGTTCGGACATCGAGCAGTTCTGTCTGTCTATCTGTCTCTATCTGTCTGTCTGTCTGTCTATCTATCTATCTATCTATCTATCTATCTATCACACACACGCATACGTACACACAGAGATATACAAATACATCAATCTCAGTACTCCAAGTGCCGGTCCTTATGTAGCCAAAACGGCACCATCCATGCACAAGAGGGAGAAATCTGCAAGTGTGTGGGATACCAGAGGTATGCAGAAGTACAAAAAAACTTTAGGAAAAAATCCTGGCAGTGGGAGGAAACCCAAAGCAACCCAGTGAGGACTGAGTGTGCTTAGTGGTCACGGAATGCTGACTGAGCATTTGGGGGCGGGGTGGGGGCGTGAAATGGAGCCACTGTGGCTGAAATCCTGAACAGGGTGCACTCCACGCTGCACCATTTTGTTGCAGCTCCAACTTGTCCATCGCAGTTCATTAGAAATATAAAATCCTGCTGTTACTCAGACGCCTTTCCATCCTGGGTGAAGGAGCCAGTTGTATTTGCCGCTTCTTCCACGCCTCTGTCACTTCAGGTTGGCAACTGGAAGGCCAGGCAGCATACTTCACGGGACTGGATTTAGCCTGAGGCCTCCGGTGACGTTTGGCAAAACTCCCTTAGACCTCCTTGTGGGCTGAGCTGATTTGTGGGGGCCTCTGTTTACCTTGAGCAACTAACAGAATCTCTCAGGAACTTCCTCTCTTTTCCCCCCGCCCTCTTTCCTTTTCTCCTCTCCTCTCCTCCCCTCCCCGCCCCGCCCCGCCACTCCACTCCACTCCATTTACTTGTTTATTTTGTTAACAGGATCTTATGGTTTAGGAATCCTGGGGCTGGGATACTGGGAGGGTAGAAGATCATGTAAGTGGGGGGAGTTCTATGAGGAAGGAAGGGTTGGGTGGATTGAGGAAAGGAAGGGAAGGACCAAATACATCATCATCATCATCATCACCATGACAACGATGATAATAATAGCAACATTTATATAGTGCTTTCACCTGTTCAAAGTGCTGCACATGCATTATGGAGTTGTAATCCTTATAACAGCCCTAGGTAAGTCAGTATTTTTGTCTCACCATATTGCAGATGGGGAGACTGAAGCTGAGTGGCTGGTCACCTCGTTTGTTCATGGCAGGGACTTTCTGATTTATAGCTCAGGGTTTTTTTGGCCACTATGTTGAATCCGCTTTCCTTATAGACTGACTGTTTTGGAATATGCGTTATTTTATTGTGCTATTTATAATTTAAAATTTTTAAAAAACTTTAAATAGAGGATATACATATCCATATATTTAAATTGCCATTGTGTAATCTTTAGGTGGAACTATATATTATATTTTTAAGGCAGAAACTCTCATAAAGGCATTCTCTCTCCATCACCATCTCTCTCTCTTTTTCTCCTACATCCAGGCACTGTTTTATTGATCTATTTGCTTTTAACTGTAATTGTTTGTAGTTTGTGCTTTAATGCATTGTATACCACTCTGCGTGCTCTCGCTCTCTCTCCCTCCCTCCCGCTCCCCAGCCCTCTATGTGGAGTAGCTTATAAAATTTATAATAAATAATTAAATAAATACTTGTCCTTATTCCTGACTCACAGTTCATTGTGGGAGAAGATGGCTCCTGTGGGGTGCTTTACGAACAAGCCGTTGCTGAGGGGCCCCCGATTGCCACTATCATAGACCACGTCCTTGACTACTGGTAATGCCCCCTTGGGTGAGGAAAAGGGGGTGGGAGTTACCTGGGTTTGACTCTTGTATGTGTGGGCAGGACTTCCCATTTGGCTCCCGAGGGGATGAGGTTGGAGGTTCTGTACCCCCGCTGCTCTAGAGACTTACGCTGATGTAGCTTTCCCTTAAAATACAGTAATACCTTGGATTGCAAGCATAATTTGTTCCGGAACTGTGCTTGTAATCCAAAATACTCTTATATCAAAGCGAGTCTCTGGCGGGCGTGAGCGGAGCCGATTTCGGCCTGCTACGCCCGCTCGAGGCGAGCGGTTACATCCCTACACTACTTGTATTGCAAGACGTCGCTTGTTTTATCAAGTCAAAATTTATTTTAAAAATTTGCTTGCCTTGCAAAACGCTCTCAGACCAAGTTACTTGCAATCCAAGGTATTACTGTATTTTATTTGTTACATTATATCTGGATAATATGGTTACACTGGAGAGCCAGTGTGGCGTCATGGTGAGAGTGTTGGACTGGGACTCAGGAGACCTGGGTTCTAGTCCCTGCTCAGCCATGAAGCTCACTGGGTGACTTTGGGCCAGTCACTGACTCTCAGCGTAACCTACCTCTCAGGGTTGTTGTTGTGAGGAGAGAATGGAGAGGAGGAGGACCACGTAAACTGCCTTGGGTTCTTTGCAAGAGGAAATAAAAACAGGATATACCGTAAATGTAATAATAAATAATATTAATATCCCACCTTTTTCCTGCAATGAACCTGAGGCGGCGCTTGCATAATCCTCGTTCTCTTCTCCATTTTATCCTCACAACAACCCTGTGAGGTAGGTTAGGCCAAGAATCAGTGACTGGCCCAAAGCCACACAGTGAGCTTCATGGCCGAGGGGGGACTAGAACCCAGATCTCCTGAGTCGCAGCCCAAAACTCACCACTACAGTACACTGGCTCTCACCAGTACTTTAGCTACCTTTTTGAACTCAGATTTGCAGCTTTTATCTGTGATACGGATATGAGTACAAATGAGAAGGGTGGTAGCTCTTCAGGAATCCTTTTTTTTTCTTGTTCAGAAATTTTTAACTTTTAATATTTATTTTTTATTGTGAAATTTCAACAAAAGAAAAAAAAGATTTAAAAAATACTATATACATGCAATAATACCTTGGATTGCAAGTAACTTGGTTTGAGAGCATTTTGCAAGACAAGCAAATTTTTAAATATTTATTTAATTTTTTTTTTACTTGATATACAAGCGATGTCTTGCAATACAAGTACTGTAGTACAGCTTAAATTACAAATCTCTGTACAAATTTTTTTGGGGGGGATTTCGTTTTGATATAAGAGTGTTTTGGATTACAAGCACATTTCCGGAACGAATTATGCTCTCAATTCAAGGCATGACTGTACATAGATTTGTATATATCCATATCAATGCATACATGTGAAATGCATATATATGAAAATACAACTTTCTAGTAATTATATATAAGCTTCAACAAAAGCGGACAAGATATCCAAGTACCTAAGTATTTATTCGAAGGTACACCACCCATTCAAATACACCACCCATTCAAATACACCACCCATTCAAATACACCACCCATTCAAATATTGAAAGCATTGTTAGGTCCTCAATCTGTTGCATTATAGGAGGTGAGCGTTTATCCTTCCAGTGTTGCAATATGTCTTTTTGCTGTCAAAAGGGCATGGAGAATCCATTTACACTGACAGGTGAGAGGGCCATAACAGCCAGGAGCAGCAGCAGCCTATTCGGGGCTCTGGACTGGAGGTTGGTGGTGGGACCCCAGCTGGAGTGTTGCCTGTGTGGCAGATGCTCAGCGAGGCTAGCCCTGGACTTCTTGTGTTTAAATGGTGGAAGGCAGAGGAGAGGAGGGAATCGTATTTTCTGTTTTGAGAAGAGAGTGTAGAAGAGAGAGACTGGGTTCAGACAACAAGAGAACCCACCCACGCTCAAGGGTTGAATGTGGATTGCCATTGAACCGTGGGTTGGTGTTGAAATGTGAGTTATCCAGCTGAGATAACAAACCATGGTGAACAACCCACAGTTCACAACCCAAGAACAAACCATGGGTTCTCTTCAGGGGTTGTTTGTGGTTAACAAGCCATGGCTTGTTAGCGCAGCTGGGTTCAGACAACACAACAACCCACGTTTCAACAACGACCCATGGCTGAACAACAACCCATACTCAACCCTTGAGTGTGGGTTGTCATGTTATCTGAACCCAGCCAGAGGGAGAGAGGTGGGTCTTTCCTATGATTTAACCTGTTATTACCTTTAAGTACATTTTAAAGCATCTCCCCCCCCCCCCCCCCGATTTTCCAGCAAAGAACCTGTCCCGGTACGTGCTCCACTCATCCCTCTACAATTGCCCCAAAAACTCTACTTCTGCTTCACTCCTGAAATCAAACGTGACATCGAGCATGCCAAGCAAAACCTGGACATGTGAGTGCGTGGGGCCTGCGTTCGGGGTGGGTGTTAAAGGAGTGTTGGCCTTGGCCAGATTGAAGGCCTTGCTGTGGTTTCGTTATCTGGCATTTCTCAAGTTTGAAAAGCGGGCCCGTCCTACACCCTGTGCGGGGTTTGTTTGAAAGCTCCCTGCCGCAGCTCAGAGAACACAATGCTGGGTTTTTTTTCCTCCTCAGGAGGCAGGGAAGAATTAGCCGTCCCTCCAGGCCGGAGGGAAACGGCAGAGTGAGGGAGACCTAGATGCCATGAGGAGAAGAGTTCAGAATATTCTCTGTACCAGCCTCCCTACAAGCCGGCGCCCTCCAGGTGTGTTGGACTACAACTCCCATCATCCCCAGCCAGCATGGCCAGTTGGGAGTTGTAGTCCTACACATCTGGAGGGACCAGGTTGCGGAAGGCTGGTCATGCTAATATGTTTTTAGGGACAGATCAAGGTGGCGCTAAGTAGGAGGGAGGGAGGCTATGCCTCTAGGATCTGTTTCTGCTCCTATTTGTATATGAACGGCAGCGGACAGGAAACTGCCATTTACTCAGAGTGTAGTACTCTTAAGACCTCGCAGGAAGTTGCCCTGTGGCACGTCAGACTATTTGCCAATCTATTATTATTTATTATTATTACATTTATATCCCTCCTTTTTTCCTCTTGCAAGGAACCCAAGGCAGCTTACAAGGTTCTCCTCTTCTCCATTTTAACATCACAACAACCCTGTGAGGTAGGTTAGGCTGAGTCAGTGACTAGCCCAAAGTCACCCAGTGAGCTTCATGGCCGAGCGGGGACTAGAACCTGGGTCTCTTCAGTCCCAGTCCGATGCTCTAACCACTACACCACATTGGCTCTCACACTGGCTGATCTAGTGCCAGTATTGTCTACTCCTGGTGCCCCATGGGCACCAACGTGCCTGTGGCCACCTGCCTTGGCATCCACCAGGGTCCCTCCCCTTCCTGATTTTTATTTCTTAAGGTATTTTTTATTTTTATTTTAAACTGGGAGGTTGCCATACTGCAAAGCAAAATGCTGCCCTCCGGCATCACCTTTATTTGGGTTCAATAGGGTGGCTTTGTGCTTTGGAACTTAGATCTCACATCTACCTTAGGTTCTTGGGCAAGTTACATTTCTTTTAGTCTCACCAATTTGCCTTCTGGGAAATGAGTGTTTTGTGTCCGGCCATGCCCACCATGGCAGCCGTTTTATGAATGAGTAACCCCGGCCCAGTGGCAGCCATTTTGTGAGAGTGCCCACAACACGCTCAGCATTTCAGATTTGCTCACTGACCCAGAAAGGTTGGGGACCCCAGCATTACAGTAATTAACATGAGGAATTAAGTTTTGTAAGGGGTGCAGGGAGACCAATGTAACAGCACCATTCTAGAGGGAATGTTTAATTCCACAGGCCCTTTTGGCTATGGACATGTCCCTTTTCTCATGCAGTCCCCAGTAGGTCACCTGACACTCAGTGTGGCCCCCGACCCCAAAAAAGTTTTGTACCCCTGTTTTAGGGCAAGCCCTTACAAGGCAGCTTGCAATAAAAAAGTTTAAGCAATTGACAAATAACATAACAAAAACAGCATTTGATAAAACCATATATAGGGGGCCTGCAAAAAACAAACAAAAACTTGATGGAATAAAAAAAATCATTAAGGTCTGCTTAAAGGCTTCAAGAGTGTAATTCTTGGGACTGGGAATTCCACATGTGTGGAGCCACCACTGAAAAGGACTTGTTCCTGGTATCTGCCAACCTGATCAACCATAGTGGCAGGCCAAGACCAGGGCCTCTGAGGCTGATCTTATGAATCTGTCTGTGCCCTAAGATCAGTAGGCAGTGTACTGATGCCCTGGGGTGCCCTAAGATAGGTGCAGGCAGTCCTTCAAACAACTGTTCATGATTTAAAGGTTAGCACCAGCACTGAAAATTGAGACCAGAAAGGAATGGGTAACCAATGCTACTAATGCAAAATTGGTGTGATATAATCAAACCGCTTAGCTACCCCAAGCATTCTGGCAATTGGATTTTGCGCTACCTGAAGTTTCTGCTGTGTTATACCACAGCTTTTAAGCTAGCCTCGGTAGGAGGTAGGGGGAAAAGGAATGTACTCTTAAGTCTGGCATGGCAAGGATGTGAAGGGGGAGGCCTGTAAGTTGTGACTGAGGTATATTGGCTGACCTGTCTGTCTTTTCTCTCTCAGTCTCATCACCGACCTGGACATCAGCTGTTTCACTTACCGTGGGTTCGGCAAGGCACTGCTCAAACGCCACAAGCTGAGCCCAGACTCTGTCCTGCAGGTGGCGCTGCAGCTAGCCTATTACAGGTGAGGTGACTGTCTAGCCGGAGGGTGCATGGGACTGCTTTCAGGGGAACGGATGCGTTGAGTGCTATCCACTTTCTAAAAGGAGAGGTTCATACTAGCAAACAGGGCTGGGAAGCTTGTGGTCCTCCAAATGTTTTGGCCTACATCTCCCATCATCCCTCACTGCTGGCTGTGTTGGCTAGGGCTGATGGGAGTTGTAGGCCAAAACACCTGGAGGGCCCACCCTTGAGCTAAGACAAAATCAAAGGATAAGCTTTTGTATATGTAGTACTACTCACAGGCATGTGGCTTACGCTGGCTCAGCTTGTCTGAGCGTGGAAAGCTAAGCAAGGTCAGGCCTGGTTGTTACTTGGATGGGAGACCCCTCCTCTAGTTCCTGCATTGAGCAGGGGGTTGTACTCGATAGCCTTGTAGGCTCCTTCCAACTCTATGATCTATGAAATCTATGAAACCTAGGGCATGTTTATATGTGCATGTACTGTGAGGTGCGGGAGGGCTGTGTGTGTACTTTTGTCTGTCTGCTGTACCTTCCTCAGAGCGCATGGGGAACTGTGTCCCACCACGGAGTCAGCCTCTCTCCGTCGCTTCCACCGTGGCCGGACGGAGACCATCCGCTCCACTACCTCTGCCGCACTGGCCTTTGTCCGGGGTATGGCTGACGACAGCTGCCAGGTATTCATCTCTCCCACAATCCCCCGTCTCCGAATGAGAATTGCAGGTAGAGTCCCGGGGTGGGTGGGGGAGGTGAGCTGCACCAACAATGGTTGCGATGAGCATTAACTGGCTGTTAACTCATGAAACCTCTTGCCTTGGCGGGGCCGGCCCTACTGTTAGACAGAGTCAGGGGTCCACCTCAGGCAGTGAACACTGGCGGATGAGGGGAGTAGGGAATTCGGCAAAATGTTGGAGGACAGCGCTGTGTTCCATGTGGCCTGTGCTGCGCCACCTAACCTTATCCTGCTGCCCTCGTCTGCAGTGTAGGATGCCGCCCTGTCTCAATCTTATTCTTTGCTGCCGGGCAGTAAAGCAAGCAGAACCTCGGGCCCAGGGGCAAAATCCAGCCCACCTGGGGCCCCAATACTGCCCCCCAGGGTTCACTATATTGCCACCTCCTTTCTCCCAATCACCAATCCTTTGGTGGTTTCCTAGCTTTTGTGCAGCCCCTGCCCCCCCCCCCCCAGGTCTAAATGCCTCTCCTAAGGCTTAGTTATTGGCAATAAAAGCTTTATGCTACAATATGCTGGTATTTTGGCTTCAGTCCTTTGCCTTCGGCCCTGCCCACCACTGGAATGTAGCCGCCCAGAGCTTCTCCAGACTGGAATTCAGTCCTCAGGCTGAAAGAAGTTCAATAACCCTGCAGTAAAGTCTCTCTGGCTGGCCTTGGCATGAAGCCTGACCCCTTCTTCAGCCTTTTTTCTCTGGGGCTGAACTTGGGAGTGCCCATGTTCAACCGTAAGACACCTCTGAGCATTTCAACCATTGTAGGCCATTATCTCGCTGTTCGGGGTTTCCTTGTTGTGCTCGGGTGACTTGGCACTTCCTGCAAGGCCGCCATGCCTTGTAAGCCTCGCTCATCTGTGATCCCATTTCCTTCCTCTCTCTGCACTAGGCCCCAGAAAGACTGTCTTTGCTAAAAGAAGCAGTTGAGATCCACAGCACCCTCACAGAGCAGGTAAACGTCTCCTCATTGGAGGCCCTTCAGTACTATGAAGAGTGGACTCAGTCAGTCAGTAGGAAGCTCCAACTGTCAAGGAGTTTGGTGGGCCACAGCCCTTCTTGTGGCCTCACCCCCTTTCCCCCCAACCATTTAGTAGTTTCCTTGCTTGCACCGTGGTAGAGCTTGTGTCGTCCTGCGGAAAGCAAATTGGGAATTCTGCCAGAACACGAAATGGGAGCAGGGGTTGGCGCCTTCCTTAAAAACACAGAACACTTCTTCCTTTTTATGGGGAAATGAGTGTTGGCTGGAGAGTTGCGTTCAGTGAAGGGAACACAGGTTTTTTTAAAAAATGCCTACTCCTCCTCTTGTGCCTGAGACCTAAGGAATTAGCAGGGCCAGTGTCAGGGGTAGGCATGGTTGGGCAGCTGCCAAGAACCCACAGCCCAGCAGGGGCCCACTGACAAGAGCTTCCAGGAGTTGCTCCTCCTCTTCACCATGGCAACCCGCTCATTCACCTGCCTCTCACTCTGGCCCAGACAATGGTTGTGGTAAGGAGGAGCAGTAGATGCCACTGCCGACTTGCTCGCTGGCTCTCTGCCTGTAAAGCAAGCAAGTGGGAAAAGAGGATGAGGAGCAATAGCAGCTGGTGATGATGGGGGTGAGAAGACGGACTCACCGGGGAAGGGGGCCCATTGAGGGTGTCTTGCCCAAGGGCCCTCAGAAATGTGGAGCTGGCATTAGCAATTAGGGTGCAAGTAGAAAAAACAGTGGGAGATCTGTGGTTTATTGTAAAAGGGCAAATGAAGCTATTGTGGGGGGAGACTCAGATCGGGGCCACCATGCTACAAGAAATGTGTGTCAAACCTTTTCCCCTGTGCTGTTTGTTTGATCTGAATCCCACCACCCCCACCCCTGCAGCTGCACCATAGAAGATGTAATAACAGATCTCCTGCTATCAGATCTTCTTAGACATATGCAAACCCCATGAAACTGGGAAGGGTTCCTCCCCCCCCCCCCGCCTTCTTTGATGGTGATTGCAAGAGCAAATATGCTTTCCAGCGAGCACTGGAATCTCCTTTTGTTTGATCTGTTGCAGGCTCTGGATGGGCAAGGCATCGACCGCCACTTGCTGGGACTCAAACTGGAGGCCATTGCTGATGGCTTCCGTGTGCCCGAGCTTTTTATGGACACTTCCTACGCTGTGGCCTCTTACTGGAAACTCTCCACAGGACAGGTACAGGCTGCCAGATCCCAAATTTGCCCTACTTGACCTCTTGGCTTTCTTGTAGCAAAAAGTAGGCTTGATCACAAGATAATGTGATCAATAATGTGTTCCATCCACCTCCAAACTTTGCATTGGAATTGGTCTTCCTTAAATGGTCCAGTGTACTTGCCTTCCTGATTGCCAAGGTCTTCTGGAAAGATCCTGCTCCATCTGTAGGTCTGTGGAGCAGGGCCTTATCAGTGCTGGTGCTGTGGTTGTGGAATGTTGTGCATGTGGATGATGATGATAGTAATATTAATATTATTTTCATTTCTATACCGCCCAATAGCCGAAGGTCTCTGGGCGGTTCACAGAAATACACACCACAATAAAAGATAATAAAAACATAATATAAAAATCTTTAACATACAAAATTTAAAACAGTTTAAATGCTAAAACAGAATAAGTTACTAGACCTGATAGAAACAACTGACATAAATGCCCCATCATATGCCATCAAGGGTCTGAGAATAGAGGGCAGTCTTAACCTGGTGACAAAAATATTGCAGTGTTGGTGGCAGGCAGACCTCAGTGAGGAGAGCATTCAAAAATTCAGGGGCCACCACTGAGAAGGCCCTCTCCCTTGTTGTCACCCTCTGAGCCTCCCTCAGAGGAGGCACTTGGAGGAAGGCCTCTGATGTTGGTTGCAGTATCTGGATAGGTTCAGATTGGGAGAGGCGCTCCGTCAAGTATTGCGGTCCCAAGCTCTGTAAGGCTTTATAGGTTAAAACCAACACCTTGAAGCAGGCTTGGAAACATACAGGCAGCCAATGCAAGTGGACCAGAATTGGTGTTATGTGCTCAGACCTTCTGGTCCCTGTTATTAATCTGGCTGTCACATTTTGCACAAGCTGCAGTTTCTGAACAGTCTTCAAGGGCAGCCCCATGTAGAGCACATTGCAGTAATCTAACTTGGGGGTTACCAGAGCATAGACTATTGAAGCCAGGTTATCCCTGTCCAGATAGGAGCATAGTTGGGTCACCAACCAAAGCTGGTAGAAGGCACTCCGTGCTACTGAGACCACCTGAGCCTCAAGTGACAAAGATGGCTCCAGGAGAACCTCCAAGCTCCTTCAAGGGGAGGGCAGCCCCATCCAGAACAGGATGAACACCCTCCATCTGCTCAGAAGAACCAGCCACTAATAGCATCTCAGTCTTGTCTGATTGAGTTTCCGTTTATTAGCCCTCATCTGGTCCATTGTCGCAGACAGGCACCAATCTAGCACAAAAGGTGTTTATCCCACCTTTACTTCAAGGAGCTCCATGGCATATAAGATTCCTCTGTTATACCCACAACAACCCTGTGAGGTAGGTTGGGTTGAGAGAATGTAACTGGCTCAAGGTTGCCCACTGAATTTCGTGGCTGAGTAAGAACTGGAACCTGTATCTCCCCAGTCCTCGTCCAACACTCCAACCGCTGCATCACGCTAGGTGTTGTAATGTCAAGTGAAAACATGTTTATTTCACCCGATCTATGAATCTACTGTGTAACACTGTTGTTGCCACTTAGTGACGCCATGTGATTTTTATATTACTTCACGTTTTGTGGTATATTGTTACTTTTAGTGATGTTATTTTCAGTGACTTAGGGTGGTGGTTCATCATTTTGAGCTTACAGGAAAGCAGCCTATAATTTTTTTTAAAGGATGGTAATGCTCTACTGATCCAGTTTCCTTTCCCCCTCAGGTAGCTGCCCGCACGGATTGTGTCATGTGCTACGGGCCGCTGGTGCCCGATGGCTACGCTGTCTGCTACAACCCTCTGCTTGCCCACGTTAACTTTGCCGTCACTGCCTTCAATTGCTGTGAGGAGACTAATGCGGAGCATCTGGCCGGAAGCCTCCAGAGGGCGCTGGATGATGTGGGGGCCTTGCTGGGGAACTGTGGTGGTGGAAGCTACGACAGAGAACCTTGAGAAACACTCCATACCTCTGTTTCCTTGCTTCAGACCCAGCTGTGGCTTACAGGGAATCCTCTCTGCCTCATCCCAGCACTCATTACCCATAATGCTGTAGGCCTCAGGCCCCAAATTTGCACCCTACCTTCCTTTAAGCCAAAGCTTTGTGACTCACGTATCCTCCATCCTTTCCAGATGATACTCCTTACCCATAATGCCCTTTGTATCCTTCAGAGGGGGCCATTGGGAAGGCAGCTATACATCTTCTTTTTTTTTTTTACAGTCTTAATTCAAAGCCAAATCTAATTTATTTCCAGAATAAAGAAATAAAGATTCTTTTGGACAAAGGCTTGGCTTTTATATTTTGTGGTAAATGAAAAATATCATGACAAGCACACATCCAGTGATGTGATCCAGTGGACTATACCAGACTCTGAGCCTATGGATCAGCTGGTCATAAGCTCACAGGGTAACCCTGGGGAAGCCCTCTCTCTCAGCATCAGTTCCCCTTGTCTGTAAGATGGGGGCATGCATGGTGCTGTACCTCACAGGGTTGTTATGAGGACCAGTGAGATCAGGAAGTATTAGTTCCTGCCCCCCGGATAAGCTTTGCATCTGAATCAGGACTGGGGAACTTGGGACCTTCCAGATGTTGCTGGACTACAACTCCCATCGTCCATCACCAGTCAACATGCTGGCTGGGGCTGGTGGGAGTTGAAGTCCAAGAACATCTGGAGTGCCGTAGGTTCCCCAGCCCTGATCTAAATAAACAGATCCCATGATACAAAATGGTTCCTTTGCCCAACTTGTGAAGGAGAGCAAAACTTTCTGACTTGTGGTATTTGATCAGCGCTGAGTGGAGCTGCTATGTTTATCAGAGAAGAGGTGTGAGCTTTGGAGTTGCACAGAACTCGTGATGAGGCATGTAGCACATTTATGGAAGCTTGGTATGTTGTGCACTACTAGAAGGCCCAATTGAAAGTGTGTCTTTGTAACACTGAGGCCCAGGTCTGGGGCCATGGGTTGGGATGACGGCACATGTTAATGTGGGTTCAAATTTGCACCTCCCTGGGCAAAGCTGAACCAGGGACAAGAACCCAAGACTCAAAAGACATAAAGGAAAATATGTCAAAGCAATACCATGTAGCAGTACAATGTGGCTCAAAGAATAATAAACAAGACAGTGCAATGTGAATAATAGCATTGTGGAATTGACAAAGCAACAGCGATTTGAGTAAGAATAATGGACAAAGCAAGCACTAAAGAACAATCTGATAAATGACCAGGCTCTGTGTTACTCCCTCCTAATACTTCCTCCAGCCCATCTAGTTTTAAAACATTCTGGGTTTCCTAGCTGTTCTAAACTGCATGGTATGAAAAGAAGTTCAAAGTTACCAATCCAGTGTTGTGGGTCTATGGATCCCAGGACCCCTCCATCTCCAGCAGAGCAAAACAAAAACTAATATTTAAGTCCCTTTGGAGTTGAGCCCAGGGGTGGACACTGGGCCTTTTTCACCCTGCATGTGTGTTCAGAAGTTCTTGGGGGGGGGGGTGTAAAATCCTCCGGTGTGCTTATTTTTTATCTGCTGTTATTTATCAATCGTATTTCTGTGCTGCCCAATAGGCAAAGACATGTGGGCCGTTCACAAAATATTGACATAAACACGTGACAAACACATTTCATATCAGCATCTTCTCAAAGCAAAAGCAAATATGTTGAAGCTTCTCCATCTACTGTGCCACCTGATACTGTCAGAGCCTCTTGCCAAGCACAATGTTTTTCTTATCCTTCCAGGTGCCAAAGCCTCTCATCGCTGTCTGTCACTTTTGTTTCAACCAAAGTTATTTATTTGTATTTATATACCGCTAAGTATAATAAAACCCCTAAGCGGTTTACAGATGTTGTCCTCAGTTTCTAATCAGTAGTGCTACAAATCCTTTAAGATGGGGGTGGGACGTGTTACAAGGAGCTTACCCAGAGCTGGGCTTTTCTAGGGCTGTCTTCCATTTTTGTCTATCATGGCTGCTCTGGTGTTTGCTGAATTCCGTGGTTCCTAGCAGGGCTCAGTTAATGGGTGTAAGAGGGACCATAGTGATCAATGATAAATGAAAACAAAAAGATCCCCCTTCATTGAGAGATTGGATGGTGAGGGTATTAAAACAACTATAAAATACAATATCACATTTCGATAAAACAATTTAAAATGGCAGCCCAAAGCAAATGATCAGGTCAGCAACACACAATTAAAAATATGATTAAAACAATGTAAAACACTTTCCAGAGGGGTAGCCATGTTGATCTGTTGCAGCAATAACAACAAGGACTATTGTTGCACCTTAAAGACTAACAAAAATGGTACCAGCTTTCATAGCTTGCTGTCTACTTCATCAGCATAAAATGTCTTGAGTTAGTTTCTAATCAGCAGCACTACAAATCCTTTAGGAGGGGAGTGGGGTGGGCGTGGGTGCTGAGCCTCTTTCAGCCGGAAGGCCCAATTCAATTTCAGATAAGTTCTCAAGGGTGAGTTTGGGCCCAAGAGGTGTTTGGGCCCAAGGCAAAAGGGGGTGGGGGGGTGGGGCAAAAATACCAGCCTATTTCAAAGGCATTTCAACATTTTAGAATGGGGAAAAACTGCACAAAAGCTGGGGAAGCACCAAATGATTGGGGGGGGCACTGGGGGGGCATCTGGGGATCCCCGGAGGCCCAGGTTTCACCTGCGGGCCTAAGGTTTCACCTGCGGGCCTAAGGTTCTGTACCCCTGCTTTAAAAGGAGGCAACCCCGGGAAATAATTGGGTTTACATATATATTTTTTAATTTGGTCATAATTTTAATTTTTTGTAAGCCAGCCTGTCAACCTGTTGAAGAGCAGGGCATACATCCTTTAAATCAGCATGTAAAATAAATATACTTTCCCTTCTATATCTGAGCAGTCCTAACACTCCCTTGATGCAGGGTGAACTCAGGGTGAACAACTCTAATGTGGGAACAGGTCCCTCGATACTTTCTGCACAAGGGTGGGCAATTTGTGGCCCTTCAGATGTTGCTGGACTGCAATTCCCATCAGCCCTAGACAGCATAGCCAATGGTGAGGGATGATGGGAGTTGTGGTCCAACAACACCTGGAGGGCCACAACTTGCTCACCCCTTCTTTCAGCAGCTTCATGGATGATGTCCCCATTCACACATTAAATTTGTCCCTATGAGTGTGTGCCCAAGAGCTGTTGGGGCTGGGGAAGTCTTGTGCATTTTGACTAATCCCCTCATGCATGCGCTAGTCATTTCAAAATTGGTTTTACATTTTTATAATGTTTTATTGTTTATATTTTTAACTGTATTTTATGGTATTTTTTAAACTGATTGTTGTACACCACCCAGAGTTTCAGCTATTAGGCGGTATAGAAAATGAATGAATTCATATATTTATTCATATATTCATATTCATATATCCCGCCTCCCCAACCCCGCAATGTACTCAAGGCAGCTTACATAATCCTCCTCCTCTCCATGTTATCCTCACAACAACCCTGTGAGGTAGGTTAGGCTGAGAGTCAGTGACTGGCCCAAAGTCACCCAGTGAGCTTCATGGCCGAGCCGGGACTAGAACCCGGATCTCCCAAGTCCCAGTCCAACACTCTCACCACACTGGCTCTCTTTCATTTGTCCCCACACATGCATATCTGGGGATGCTCCGGACCGTCTGCATGGAGGAAAAAGGGATCGATCGAGCGGACAGGACTTTGATCCTTCACGTTAATCTGGCAAGCTAAATCGAGAATGGTGCTCTATGGGCATGTTGGGGGAGAGAATGCTATTGAAAGGCGTGTGTGTGTGTGTGTGTGTGTGTGTGTGTGTGTGTGTGTGTGTGTTGGGCACTTGGAGGGTAGCAAGTGAACTGCCTGTCCATTTAATTTCCCCCTCGCGTGCATGTGTATTTCTCGCTCCATCCTTTGGAAGAAGAGCATCTTCTCAGGAAGGCAAGAGAACCGCGTGGCTCGCTCGGGGAGGGCGGGCTTTTTTTTTTTTTTTTTGGTGGGGGGTGACGCAGAGAGCTTTCTCCCTCCGCTGGGTCTCTTCCCCCCACCCCCACATACACACTTGGTGGAAGCCACGTCAGCAGCAGCAGAGATGTCTTCGGAGAAAACAGGTGAAGTAGCTATGAATGATGAAGAGATTGTGGATGACCCTGTTGGGAGTGTGTGTGTGTGTGTGTGTGTTTAGGTGGGCACACGGTTGGTGTTTGCCCGCAGTGGTTTGCCTGTTAGGGAGAAAAGATCCTATCTCTGTGTTAGGGAATGGTACGCAAGGGCTATTATTTTGATTTTGTATTTTAAATATTTCTTCCCAGAGATGCATATTGGGGGGAGATCACGCGCGTGTGTGTGTGTGTGTGTGTGTGTGTGTGAGAGAGAGAGAGAGAGAGAGAGAGAGAAGATATGTGTGGCTGTGGAAAAAAATGTGTATTTGAGATGTCAGGGGGAGGCTGTGCTATATGCACATAACGAAAATGTGTGCGTTGTTTTCTCTGAGGTTTTGTCCTCGATGAGGCTTCACGTTGGAGGCAGGAAATAAATACGTCGGGGCTGGTGTGCATGGATCTGTATGAGGAGCGAAGATTGTGTGTATATGCATGCCTACAGAGGGATATCTGCCACATCTAGCATGCGTCTGTGTTGCTGTTAAATGGCTGGGCTCGTGTTTCGGAATGGTGAGGAGAATGCAGGGGGATGATGGATGAGCTTAAAAGAACCCAGGAGGCATCTGGTCAGGTGTATGAGAAGTGGTTTTAAAAGGCCAGGTTTTGTGGTTGGCAGGGGGACCTGCGACGTGCATGCATGTGCCTGTATTCATTTGCAGGTTTGTATCAAACATGGACGGAAAGGAGGATATTTGGTCTGGTTAAGGCTGGGAGATGGGTTGTGGACGGTATTACTGGATGTTTCCATGAAGGTCGCTGGAACAGGTCTGTGCATGAGTGACAGAGAGATAGAGATACTATAGATGCAACATTCCATGTGTGAGGTGCGAGACTCTGTGTGGTAGAGTCAACGTGTGCACATCGGTTTGTGATGCCACCCATGATGTGGCTGTGTGTTTGGTGTGTGTCATGCAGCGAGTGAAACTGTATATGGGATTGGGCAGCTATTGGATCAAGGGATGATGTCGAAGATACAATGTGATTTGACACAGGGAGCTGTTCTTATTTATGCTGCTTCATAAGTAGCATCTAGAAGAGAGAAAGTGTGTTTGTGCAATGGGGAGACTATATATATATATATATATATATATATGTCTGCATGAGTCTGGGAGGGAGGGGCAGACACTTTGGTTTGAGGTGTGAAACAGATGGCATCTGTGTGAGGATTTTGTTTTTGAGCAGGAGGTGTTGAGGCATCCATGTGGCCTGCGATTTGTGCATTGTGAGCAGCATCAGGATGTAGAAGGATTGGGAAGGGGTTGTTAAGTAACAACGGCTGCTGTGAAAAAGGCAAACTCCATGTTAGGCATAATTAGGAAAGGAACTGAAAATAAAGCAGCCAAGATCATACTACCCGTGTACAAATCTATGGTGCGACCGCACTTAGAATACTGTGTACAGTTCTGGTCACCACGCACTTAAAAAAGGACATTGCAGAGTTGGAAAAAGTGCAGAAAAGGGCAACTAAAATGATCAAGGAGCTGGAGCAACTCCCCTGCGAGGAAAATTGACAAAGTCTGGGGCTGTTTAGCTTAGAAAAAATGGTGAGTAAGGGGAGATATGATAGAGGTGTACAAAATTACCGGTAGGCATGGTGTGGAGAAAGTGGACAGGGAGACATTTTTCTCCCTCTCTCATAATACTAGAACCCAAAGGGGTCATCCCATGACGCTGATTGGTGGGAGATTCAGGACAGATAACAGGAAGGACTTCTTCACACAGTGCATAGTTAAACTGGAATTCACTTCCACAAGATGTAGTGATGGCCACCAATTTGGATGGCTTTAAAAGGGAATTGGACAAATTTATGGAGGAGAAGGCTATCAACAGCTACCAGTCCTGATGGCTATATACGGTACTACTTCCAGTCTCAGAGGCAGTATGCCTATGTGCACCAGTTGCTGGGGAACATGGGAATAGGCCTGTGACTTATGCTGGCTCAGCTTGTCTGAGCGAGGAAAGCTAAACAGGGTCAGGCCTGGTTATTACTTGAATGGGAGACCCCTCCTCTAGTTTCCTGCATTGAGCAGGGGGTTGGACTCGATGGCCTTGTCATCATCATCATCAGGCGATCACTTGTGACCGAGTAAGATTGTCTTCCAGGATTAATGTGAAGAAAAGAGCCTCTGAGGGTTCCTACACACACACTCACACGCCTGCACACACACACACACACACACACACACACACACACACACCTCATGTGTAAACCAGGTAATCCCGGCTGGGGGCTGGGAGGAGGTGAAATGTGCATAGTTCCTCTTGATGGCCCCTGCCTGGCTTCTCAGTGTCTGCTAGGCCCTTTGGCATGCAAATGGGGTTCAAGCCCTGTAGTCATGAGTCACCCCTCCTCTGCGTGTGGTCAGGTGAAGTTCATCCTGATTGGCTAGAGGCAGCGGAGCTACAGAAAGGAGGAGGGGAGGGGGGGAAGGTATATTGCCAAGGTGTGGCTTTTGTCTGTCGTCGTCGTGTCGTTGTTGTGGATCATGGCAGCAAGCTGCGCGGAGGTCCAAGCCTTCGGGCTGGCCTCAGGATCCGGCCCCAGGTGGCTCCTGGTGAAATTAGCTGAATGAGGGCTGTGGCAAAGGCAAGCCCTGAGGAGGGCTACCCATCTCGGACCTTAGGGTAGTTGTGGTATTCTCCTTGGTGGCAGGGCTGTGCTGAAACCAACCCTGAAGAGAACCAGCCCCCAGGTAACTAGTGTGTGCCTGGGAGATATAAGGAATCAGCTTTTGTTATTTTGTAGCTCTACTGTGTCTGTACCAAAGTGTCTCTCTATTTTGTGTCCTTCCCTCATTTCCCACCTTTTGTTGTAATATGCTACCTGAATAAACCTCCTTGGTTTTTACCCCACATGGCGTTTGTGGTTGCTCTGTTGGTTCAGCTAAATCCAGGTTATAGTCAAGGGCAAGTCCCTGAACAGAGATTCAAGTAAGATTGCAGAGCTGAGACTGGCAGTCTGGCACCTTGAGATCTCTGGGGGTCTTTTGGGTAGGAAAGGGTGGGTTGGCGGGCCAGCCAGCCCCCCTTCCTTCACAATTAAAAAAAAAATTTTAAAAAGGAAATTTTAAAAGGAGGAAATTCTAAAGAAAATTGTGTAGACTCTAGCAATGGATCCGTAAGTGACTGTGGAGGCCAATTCTAGATCCACACAGCTTCCCACAGTGAGGACACAGGTTACCAGATGGAAGATGGTCCTGTAAAGGATTCGTTTGACGTGCTTTTCACCTAGCACGTTTCTCCCTTTCACCTTGCACTCGGGCTTCTTCAAAGTCCATAGAACCTTTGTGAAAGGCCAACCTCCAGTTAGATTGTTCATGGGCCAGAGCTTCCCAGTTTTCGATGTTTATATTGCATTTTTTTAGATTAGCTTTAAGAACATCTTTAAACCTCTTATATTGACCACCGATATTCCGCTTTCCATCCTTGAGTTGGGAGTAAAGTAGCTGCTTTGGGAGACGGCAGTCAGACATTCGAACAACATGACCGGTCCACTGAAGTTGGCGTTGAAGGATCATTTTTTCAACGCTAGTAGTCTTTGCTTCTTCCAGTACACTGACATTTGTTCGCCTATCTTCCCAAGTAATTTGCAGGATTTTCCGAAGGCAACATTGATGAAATCTTTCAAGGAGGTGGAAATGACGTTTATAGATAGTCCATGTTTCGCAGGCATACAATAAGGTTGGCAATACAATGGCTTCATAAACCAGTGTTTTGGTCTTCTTACAAATATCCCGATCCTCGAACACTCTTATGTTTCATTCGAGAAAACGCGGCACTTGCGGAGCTCAAACGATGCTGGATTTCACTGTCGATGTTAGCTGTAACAGAAAGATAGCTGCCAAGATAGGGAAAATGATCGACATTTTCCAGTATTGTCCCACCAAGCTGGATAGATGGCATCACCGAAGGGTTAGCTTGCACTTGCTGATGAAGCACTTCTGTTTTTTTGATGTTAAGTAGGCTCCTTCCAACTCTATTATGAAATCTATGGGTGGGAGGGTGCTGTTGCATTCATGTACTGTTTGTCGGTTTCCCATGAGCAGCTGGTTGGCTGCTGTGTGAACAGAATGCTGGACTAGATGGATCCTTGGTCTGATCCGGCAGGGCTCTTATGCTCTTAAGTACACCTGAATGTTGGAGGCAGTACCGTATTTAAAGAGTAGTTGTGAAGGTCTCTCTCAGTGCCCATCTGTGATATGTACAAGTGTGTGACAGAAGGAAGTGAGTGAGGATGTAGGATCTTTGGTCAGTTACATGTCAGCACGAGGAACTGTGGATATACAGATCAAGTGGCTTGTGATGAGATTTCATCACAGTCCATTCATACATTTGCGAAGTATTGAACAATACCTCAGAACTCAATTCACTCAAGCGCCTTCCTCACTCATAAATGTCACACACACAAACCATGTGTTAAAAAGCATTTACTGTGCAGTTCCTGTAGAACATGGAAGTCCATCATGCATTTCTAGTATTCCCCACCAAATGGTTAAGCCCAGTGTTACCTCCTCTTCCCCTGAAAAAGGGGTGGCAAGACTGAGCTTAGCCCCGTCAGGATTGGAAGCTACTGAGCCTCTCCCCACATGCTGCAAATGACATGCAATGGCTACCACGTGGCCTTTAACTCACTGGAATCCCACACCTTCAAAGAGCATAATCTGAAATTAAAAGGATCAAGTCAATATTGTAAGGATTATTGAGAGAAACTTATGGGAAGCACTTATGAGCATTTACAAAAAGTGCTGTATATATATAGTGTGTGGAGATATACACATATAGTGCGTGCAGACACATACAATATAAAGGGCTATATATACACAATGCAAAGGGCATAATAAGCACTTCTACTCTATTGATTTGAATGTGAGATATTTAAGCACATGGTAAACACTCTAACTGAAGTCAAGGAGACTTAAAAGAGCCTAGCTTTTCCTGGATCGTGCTGTTATTGCCCTTTTTGGCTTGACGCTGACAAATGAGATTTTAGGAAATGGGAGGGGTGGTATTTGTGAATTACTGAGTTTGGTCTGAATAGGATGTGAGGTAATATGGACCTCATACTTGCTGTCTCACACAATCCTTGAACAATCCTTCAGCTGTTATGCCCCATTTACCCAACACATCATCCTTTTTAGAACTTTACAAGCCAAGTCTCCTCCTTCTTCACAAGGATCCTGTGAGGGACGGTCCCAGTTTTACAGACTGGTGACCTTTACAGACTGGAGACCCAAGGCTGAGGGGAAATGACCTGTGCAGGGCCCCGCAGGCCTAGCCATGAGCTGGGATCTGTATCACCCCCCCCTCCTCCAGCCACCCCTATCATTATACCTACCTTTTTAAAAAATCCACATAGGCATCCACCAACCCACACACCCTTTCCCCCCTGCTCCTCCCCCCTCCCCCAGGGCACTTCTTTCTTCTCCCTCTATAAATAGAGAGCAGGCAGACACAAACAAGGTGACCTAAAAAACAGTAATGGGATTTCATTCACCCTCTGGAGGGGTAGCCTACTTTGGAGGGAGGGGGGAGATATTGGGCCACATTTTGGGGTGGGGGAGGGTGGGAGAAGAGGGAGAGGGAGAGAGAGAATAAATATTTATGTTTCATATACATGTCCCAGAGGCTTCATTTCACTTGTGTGTTTGGTGTGCGTTGACTGCAGTGCTGTATGACGCCAAAGTGGTCCATATATATCTATATCTACAGTAATACCTTGGATGGCAAGTAACTTGATCTGAGAGCGTTTTGCAAGACAAGCAATTTTTTAAAATAAATTTTGACTTGATAAACAAGCGACGTCTTGGTAGGGATGTAACCGCTCACCTCGAGTGGGTATAGCAGGCCGAAATCGGCCCCGCTCACGCCCGCCAGAGACTCGCTTTGATATAAGAGTGTTTTGGATTACAAGCACGGTTCCGGAATGAATTATGCTTGCAATCCAAGGTATTACTGGATATCTATACCTATATAGTAACTGGGAAACTGTTAGTGTACAGTAGGGGTTGGGAACTTCAGGTCTAGGGTCCCATTCCAGTTTTCCAGGGTTCCCCAGAGGGTCACACCCCCTTCCCCCCAACCACCAATCATTTGGTGGCATCCTGGCTTTTGCGCAGTTCATTCCCCATTTTTTAAAAAATGAAATGCCTCTCCTAAGGCTCAGTTACTGGCATTAAGAGCTTTAAGCAAACATATGAGCCAGTTTGGCGTAGTGGTGAGAGTGTTGGACTGGGACTTGGGAGATCCAGGTTCTAGTCCCCGCTCGGCCATGTTGTGAGGATAAAATGGAGAGGAGGAGGAGGAGGAGGAGGACTATGTAAGCCACTGTCTGTGCCTTGCAGGAAAAAAAGGTGGGGTATAAATGTCATAAATAAATAAAATAAATAAATATGAAGGTATTGGGGGTATTTTGGCCCCACCCCTTTTGCCCCGCCCACCACCGGAATGCAGCCCCTGAGAGCTTCTCCAAAATTGAATTCGGGCCTCGGATGGTAAGAGGTTCGCCAGCCCTGGATGTCGTACATCAGTTGGATTGAAGTGGTGGCAAAGTTATGACAAGAGAGAAACTGAATATTGATCCGGGCTCTAGCCCCCCACTCGGCCACAAAGCTCCCTTGTGGGTGACTTTGAGCCAGGCGCTGACTCTCAGTCTAACCTACCTCACAGGGTTATTGTGAGGATAAAATGGAGAGGAAGAGGAGGAGGATGTAAGCCGCCATGGGTTCCTTGGAGGAAAAACGGTGGGATATAAATATAATAAATACATAAATAAATATTGATCAAAATGGGAGCGTGTGGGATAAAAGGATAGGGTTAAAAAGAGCTTTCAAAGTGGGGCATACTTCACAGGCAGTTCCCAAGAGAAAATCACCCATAATCTACATAAAGCTACACCAAACGAAGAACCACTATTTGCAGAAAAAAGACAACTGGACAAAAATAAGCAGAGCATAATTAACAGTTAGGGATGCTTCAGGGCCAGCCCTATCATGGTCATTTCCCCTCAGCCTTGGGTCTCCAGTCTGTAAAGGTCACCAGTCTGTAAAACTGGGACCGTCCCTCAATTTACACTGCCCAATTTGGGGCCACTGTTCAAGGGTAGCGAACTGTGAGTTATCTAGTTTATGAGTCTGTTTGTATTACGCAGGGGATGGGAATGGGTTCATAGATCATAGAGTTGGAAGGGGCCTACAAGGCCATCGAGTCCAACCCCCTGCTCAATGCAGGAAACTAGAGGAGGGGTCTCCCATCCAAGTAATAACCAGGCCTGACCCTGCTTAGCTTTCCACGCTCAGACAAGCTGAGCCAGCATGAGCCACCGAGCATCTTGCCCTTTTGATTTCTTCTCTCAGGTGTCAAAGTGCCCTGGAGTTGCCCCTCCATGGCTTTGAGTAACTGCTCAAATCAGGTTTGCAATTCAAATACCTGTATATGTATACCAGACATATATAAAGGGCCAGCCCTACTATTATGTAAAGTGATGCAGCTGCCTCAGGCAGCTGATTTTGGGCGTGATGCAAAAGGGAAGGGAAATGGTTAGTTATTTCATGTATTACAGTTGTATTTTTATTGGTGAGTTTTCTTTCCTTTTTTCTTTTGCTTTGCTTCAGGGAACAAAATAATTTGGCTACTATGTATCTTGACTTGGAGAGGGGGCTTTTGCTGCGGCATCTCAGGCAGCAAAACACATTACATTGTTTCTGTGTTGGGTGGGTATCCCTTCCCTTTTAAGTGGGATCTCCACACATCTAGAATTAGATGTTCTCTAGGCTAAAGTCAAGCCTCAAAATCTTTCATTTTAAAGCATTTATTGACTGGGTTCAGACAACACGATAACCACATTAACCCACACTTAAGGGTTGAGTATGGGTTGAGTGTCGGTTGTTGTTGAAATGTGGGTTATCGTGTTGTCTGCACCCAGCTGCGCCAACAAGCCATGGCTTGATAACCACGAACTGTTGGTGCGTGTGTGCGTGAGCAGCAGAGTGCGTGTGCGCATGGGAGATTTAAAATCCTGTTTGTGTGCTAGCAGAGGCCTGTTATTCCACACACAGATCTTCCAGATCTCAGCTCCCCCCTTTACGCAGCATGCAGCGTGTTGTGAAGATGCCAGCCCAGCCTGCCTGTAATCCAACTTGCTTCCAGCTTCCCCGTTTGCAGATTAATCCATGGAGTCAGGAAACACTCTGTAACACCACAGGTCTAATTCTACCTGTTTATTCACTTAGCAAGTAAAGTTCTACAGAGTATACATTTCCTAGTTACAGTCCATGTGCAGAGTATAAATGCATAGAAAGCATTACATCCAGTGGAGTAAGTTGAGCTTCACTCCACCTCAGCAAAGGCGTTACATTGTTGCAGTGACAAAGTCCAGCAAGAAGAACAAAGAAGAAGAGAGAAAGCAGTCCTGCCTCTCTCTAAGATGGCTTCAGACAGAAAACAAGTTAGCACGTCATCAGAACATACAAACCATGCGACTAGCTCATAATGCTCCCATGGTCTAGGCTTCCCATGCGAAAAACACGAGAACCCAGAAAGACATAATAAACTTGTTTACAGCCATTCTGTTCCTTCCATGTGTAAACAGTGTGCTGCAGCTGGTGAAGTGATACATATCACAACACGAACAACCCATGAAGAGAGAACCCATGGTTTGTTGTTGGGTTGGGTTCGCCATGGTTTGTTATCTTGCCTGGGTTCAGACAACACAATAAGCCGTGTTCCAACAACAACCCAGGGTTCCGTGACAACCCACACTCAAGCCATACTCAGTGAGTGTGGGTTATCATGTTGTCTGAACCCAGTCGTTGATTCTCTAATGCCTCCCACTAAAGGAGTGCAGGGAACATGAGGTGGGCAGGAAGGAAAGGGATATCCAGCATTCTGCCTTTGACTGAAGATATTGGGACCTACCATCATTTAAGACAGGGGTGGGGAACCTCAGGCCCAGGCACCAAACCCGGCCCTTCTGGGGTCCCAATCTAGCCCCAGAGAGTCACACCCCCTTCTCCTGGCCCCACCCTCTTTCCCCTGACTGCCAATCGTTTAGTGGTTTCCCAGCTTTTGTAGATTCCCCCCCAGGGCCGGCGCTACCGCTAGGCCAACTAGGCGGTTGCCTAGGGCGCGCGGCTGAAGAGGGCGTGCGGCTGAAGAGGGCGCGGAAACGCTGCGCTCCTCTTCGCTGCCGCTGCGCCGCCCCCGCCAGGCCTCCGCCGCCGCTGCACCGTCCCCGCCTCCCCACCCTCCTGCCTGCCGCCGCCGCCGCGCCTCCCCCCGCCCACCCGCTCGCTCGCTCGCCCGCCGCTGTGCCTCCCCCCGCCCTCCGCCCTCCGCCCTCCCGCTCGCTGCCACTGTGCCTCCACCCGCCATCGCCACCCCCCCCACCCCCCCGTCACCTACCTTCGTCGCGTCGCTTCCGGAGCCCCGCCTGCGTTGTTTTGGCGGGAGGAACCAGGGCAACAGGGCTTAAACAGCCCTGTTGCCATGGTTTCCCCGGGCAAAAAACAGCGCGGGGGTCCCGTCGCGTCGCGTCACTTCAGGAGCAGCAGCAGCAGCAGCAGCAGCAGCCGCATGCCGCTGCCGCCGCCGCCGCCGCCGCCAGGGCGGGGGGGGAAGGTAGGTTGGTGGTGGCTGCGCAGGGTTTTTTTTTTTTTGCTTTGGAGAGGGGGAGGCGCGAAATATTTTTTCGCCTGGGGCGCCAAACTGCCCTGCACCGGTCCTGTTCCCCCCCCCCTTCTAAAAGGCTGCCATGCCTCACCTAAGGTTTAGTTACTGACGGGAAGAGCTTAAGGGCACAATCCTATGCATGTTTAACCAGAAAAAAAGTCCTACAACTTCCAGCATGCCCCAGCCATGGCTGGGGCATGCTGGGACTTGTAGGCCTTTTCTCTCTCTAAACTTGCATAAGATTGTGCGCTCGAACTACAATATGCAGTATGCTGGTATTTTGGCCCCTCCCCCTTTGCCTTCAGCCCCACCCACCACTAGAATGCAGGGGGGCCCTCCCCCAGAAAGTATCCCTGAAATCAAATTCAGCCCTCAGGTTGCAAGAGGTTGCCTAAAAGTTGTCCTAAATGCTGGGAGTTGTAGGCCTGTTCTCTCTCTAAACTTGCATAGGATTGTGCGCCCAAACTACAATATATCAGGGCCGGCGCTACCGCTAGGCCAACTAGGCGGTTGCCTAGGGCGCGCGGCTGAAGAGGGCGCGGAAACGCTGCGCTCCTCTTCGCTGCCGCTGCACCGCCCCCGCCAGGCCTCCGCCGCCGCTGCGCCGCCCTCGCCAGGCCTCCGCCTCCCCACCCTCCTGCCTGCTGCTGCCGCCGCCTGCGCCTCCCCCCGCCTGCCCGCTCGCTCGCCGCTGCGCTTCCCCCCGCCCACCCACTCGCTCGCTCGCTCGCCGCTGCGCCTCCCCCCGCCCACCCGCTCGCTGCCGCTGCGCCTCCCGCCGCCATCGCCACCCCCCATCACCCCCCCCGTCACCTACCTTCGTCGCGTCGCTTCCGGAGCCCCGCCCGCGTTGTTTTGGCGGGAGGAACCAGGGCAGAAGGGCTTAAACAGCCCTGTTGCCATGGTTTCCCCCGGCAAAAAACAGCGCGGGGGTCCCGTCGCGTCGCTTCAGGAGGAGGAGGAGGAGGCAGCAGCAGCTGCCGCCGCCGCCGCCGCCGCAGCCAGGGCGGGGGGGAAGGTAGGTTGGTGGTGGCGGCGCAGGTTTTTTTTTTTTTTTCTGCTTTGGAGAGGGGGGGGCGCTAAATATTTTTTCGCCTGGGGCGCCAAACTGCCCTGCACCGGTCCTGCAATATATGCTGGTATTTTGGCCCCTCCCTCTTTGCCTTCAGCCCCACCCACCAGTAGAATGCAGCCCCCCCTCCCCCAGAAAGTTTCCCTGAAATCAAATTCAGCCCTCAGGTTGCAAGAGGTTGCCTAAAAGAGGCAGCAGCAAGCTATGGGGTAGTTGCTTTGGCTGTGGAAATCAAGACTGGCCCCATCATTAGGCAGAATGTGGCAGTGAGTCACCTCAGTGGCAGATGGTGGAGGCAGGGAGTATTGGCAAGGTGTTGGAGGACCCTGCACTTCCTAAGCTAGCCGGAAGCCCTCTGATACGGCGGCAGGATGTGGTCCTGTTGCCAGTGGAGGCCAGTGACTCCTATTTCAGTGGGGCTCCTAATCCATTGCAGCTTTTATTTGGAGCTTTATAGGAGCTATCCATGGTGCTCCATGGTAGTGAACCTATTTTGGCGATGGAGTTCAGCACCATGGATAGCTCCTAAAAAGCTCCAAATAAAGCCTGCAATGGATTAGAAGCCCCACCAAAATAGGAGTCAACAGCCTCCCGCCTGTTGCCAACGCTTCCTGTGTTGGAGTAAGATTAACTGCCAGTCCGGGCCAGCTCGTCGTATAACAAGGATACAAGGAGTAGTGGTTGAGGGAGGGAAAAGTGGAATGCCAACAGAATGCAAGAAGAGCCTCGCTGCATCAGGCTAAAGGTCCATCTACTCTGGGATCTTGTTTCCCCAAACCAGACACCTATAGAAAGGTCACCACCAGGGCACAGAGGCAAAAGCCCTCAGTCACTGTTGCCTCTCAGTGATTGGTATTCAGTGGCACGTTGCCGCTCAACTTGGAGGTTCATATGGCCATTTTCTATTATTTATTTAAAGTCTTTTTATCCCATTCCTCAGCCAAAAAAAAAGCCTCCCTGAGCAGCTTACAATCAATCAGTAAATAAGACCGTTCCTGCCTGCAGGCTGACAATTAAAAAAAGAAGACATGACACAGAAGGAAAAAGGCAGGGGGAGGGGAGAGGAAAAAATTAAGCAGGCTTTCAGCAGGGCTGGTGGAATGACCCTGCTTACCCGCTCATCTCTCTGGGAGGCAGGGGGACAGTCCGACTGGAGCAGGCCCTGATGTTCCCTTTGCTTGCTCCTGTCTCCCTTGCTCTATTGTCTTTCCTGCATAGCTGTTGATGTCAGTTGGGGGGGGGGGGCTAATAGCTGTTAACAAGTGGCACCTGCAACAAAATGTTGCAGTGTGGGGTGCTCTTGTTCAGTGTCCCAGTCACTCAGCCATGCCCTCCTCCATGATACTCCATTCCATTCCCCCCTCCCGTTTTCAGTCCCCTGCAATAGACACTCAGCATTCCGTGGCCACTGAGCATGCTTAGTTGTCATTGGGTGCTTTTGTTTTCCCTCGCCCTTAGGGTGTCCCCCCCATTGTGTTGTACTTCCTTTACAAACTTCAGGGTTCCCCCAAGCCTGCTGATACCTCCCTCTTACCCCTGTTATCAGTAGTGCCATTTTGGTGACATAATCAATGGCACTCACTTCTGAATACAGTCATGCCTTGGATTGAGAGCATAATTGGTTCCGGAAAGGTGCTTGTAATCCAAAACACTCTTATATCAAAACAAAATCCCCCCAAAAAATTTCTACAGAGATTTTTAATTTAAGCCGTACTATAATACTTGTATTGCAAGACGATGCTTGTATATCAAGTAAAAGAAAATTAAATAAATATTAAAAATTTTGCTTGTCTTGCAAAACGCTCTCAAACCAAGTTACTTGTAATCCAAGGTATTACTGTACTGGAAACAGAGCTACTGATAGTCTTATCTTCTATGCAATTATCTAATCCCACTTTAAAACCACCTAAGCTGATGGGCATCAGCACATCTTGTGGCATCAAATTCCATAGACTGGCTACACATCAGAAGCAGTGTTAGGGGCAGCACCCTAGGGCTGGAGCCCCGAATCTTTCATCTGGAGCACCAAATCTCTGGGAGGCCATCTGCCCCACCACCCTGCTGTCCATGGGCACTTGCTAAAATAAAGGTCCAGGGGCCCTGATGATCTCTGTTGCTTCTGAGCCCCCTGGATTAGCTGGCTTTTTGCCCACATGTGCTTCCCCTCCTGCTGCCCCCCCCAAATCTTTCTGACTGAGCCTTTTTTTCTGGAATCAAATGCCCTCCTCTCCCCTGTCCATTTACCCCTTTTTACAAATTGGGGTGTCCTTAGGAGACAGGGTATTTTAAAGACACACACAGAGAGACTTTAGAGCAGGGCTCTCCAACCTTGGGTCCCCAGATGTTGCTGGCCTACAGCTCCCAGCATACCCAGCCAGCATGGCTAATGGCAAGGGATTCTGGGAACTGTAGTCCAGCAACATCTGGGGACCCAAGGTTGGAGAGCCCTGCTTTAGAGCCTATGTAAATTAACATATGCAAATTTGTGTTTCTTTTTTTTAGTCCTGTGGGCCTGAGCCCTGGGACCTTTTCGGTACCTAGCACCGCCCCTGCTATGAATGCTTGGCTTGAACTGAGACCATGACAGTGGTACGGGCTTGTGTGGATAGGAATGTGGCCAAATTCCTTTTCTGTTCCCACTTTTGCAGGTGAGTCATTGTTGGAAGATGAGAAAATGTGGCTAGCAATTATAACACTCCCTATGTATGTTTCCGGCATAGAGGAAATTAGAGTTCGAGATTGTGGAGGAAGGGGGGGCTGGCTGGCCCGCCACAGCCCCACCCTTTCCTACCCCAAAGGAACCAAGACCCCCTGAGATCTCAAGATACCAGATTGCCAGCCTTAGCTGTCTGCAATCCTACTTGAATCTCTGTTCAGGGACTTGCCTTTGTCTATAACCTGGATTTAGTTACTGAACCAAACAGAGTGACTACAAAACCCATGTGGGGTAAAACCAAAACAAGGTTTATTCTGGTAGCATTTTACAACAAGATTAGGGAAATGAGGGAAGGACACAAAATTAGAGAGAGACACTTTGGTACACAGTAAAGCTGCAAAATAACAGAACCTGATTCTTAATATCTCTCAGGCACACACTCTATTACCTGAGGGTCAGTCCTCTTCCAGGGTTAGATCCAGCACAGCCCTGCCGCTCAGGAGGAACTATTCCATCTACCCGAAGGTCCGAGATGGGTAGCCCTCCACAGGGCTTGCCTTTACCAGAGCCCTCATTCAGCTAATTTCACCAGGAGCTACCTGGGGTCCTTGGCTTACCGCCATTGCTCCAACAGCCAGGCAGCCACGCGATCCAAAGACAGACAAAAACAAAAACCCACGCTTTGGGGAATATACCCTTTCCCCCCCTCCCCTCCTCCCTGTAGCTCTGCTGCTTCTTAGCCAATCATGATGCACTTCACCTGGCCAGGCAGGGGGAAGGGAGACTCATGACATTTGCACTTGAAAGCTTTTAGCCTGGACTTCCAGGCGTCAGGGCCGGCGCTACCGCTAGGCAGACCCAGGCGGCTGCCTAGGGCGCGTGGCGGAAGAGGGCGCAGAAACTGCGCCCCTTCCTCGCCTCCGGCGCACTCCTGCCCTGCCTGCCGCCTCTGCCGCGCCTCCCCGCCCGCTTGCCGGCTGCTGCCGCCGCTGCACCTCTCCCCCCGCGCCCGCGCGCCCGCCCGCCAACCGCCTACCTACCTCCCCGTTGTAAAGCGCGGGGGTCCCATCGCGTCGGAGGAGGAGGAGGCGGCGGCAGCAGCAGCAGCAGCAGCCAGCAGCCAGCAGCGGGGGCGGGGGGAAGGTAGGTGGTGGTGGCGGCGGCGGCGGCGCGGGGGGGCGCTAAATATAATTTGGCCTAGGGCGCCAAACAGCCCTGCACCGTTCCTGCCAGGCGCCATCCATTCTAGAGGAACTATGCACACCCCACCCCACCCCCACCCGGTTCACACATGAGGTGTGTGTGTGTGTGTGTGTGAGTGTGCGTGTGGGAACCCCCAAAGGCTCCTTCCTTCACAGAGATGAAGAGTTCGAAGTGCCCAGCCTGTTCACTGATATGCTGCTTTTGTAGGCGCAAATTTATTTATTTATTTGGTCACTCGAAAGCACCCTAGTCCCCCATCTAACATTTGAATGGTACAGTCAATCCTCTGTGTGAAGTAGCTGAGAAATTGTTATGTGCACTTTTTTTTTTTTTTTTTTAAAGGGCACTACTTGCTCCTCCATGGCAGAAATTCTCTTGCTTTTGTTTAAAACAGGAGGGCTTGACATTTTTCGGCCTGAGGGTTGAATTCCATTTCTTAAATTTATTTATTTCTTTTATTTATATCCCGCATTTTCCTGCAAGGAACCCAAGGTGGATTACATAATCTTCCTCCTCCTCTTCATTTTATCCTCAGAACAACCCTGTGAGGTAGGTTAGGCTGAGAGTTGGTGAGTGGCCCAAAGTCACCCAGTGAGTTTCATGGCCGAGCGGGACTAGAACGCAGATCTCCCGAGTCCCAGTCCAGCACTCTCACCACTACGCCACACTGGCTCACCGAAGAAGCTCTTGGGGGCAACCTTCCAGTGGTTGGCAAACAGGGCAGGGCATTAATACCAGCACGTTGTAGCTTAAGGACGCAATCCTATGCATGTTCACTGGGGAATGCTGGGAATTGTAGGACTTTTTTCTCTGTCTGAACATGCATAGAATTGCGCCTTAAAGCTCCTACTGCCTGCCAGTACTAAGCATTGGGAGAGGCATTTCAACATTTTAGAATGGGGAAAACCTGCACAAAAGCCGGAAACGACCAAACAATTGGTGGTTGGGGGAAAAGGGGTGTGGCCATCTGGGGAACACCTTAAGACCAGATAGGCAGTGTTCTCCAACCTTGGGTCCCCAGATGTTTTTGGCTTACAACTCCCAGCATGCCCTGGCTGGGTCATGCTGGGAGTTGTAGGCCAAAAACATCTGGGGACCCAAGGTTGGAGAACACTGAAATAGGGACTTCAGGTAGGCCGGATTTGGCCCCAGCGGCCTGAGGTTCTGCATCCCTGGTCTGTATATAACTAAATATGCAATCCGATACATATTTACTTGGGAATAAATCTCATTGAATTTTGTGGCGCTTATTTTTGAGTATATGTACTGTGCTTAGGACTCAGTGGTACAAATAAGATTTAAGGGCAATATCCTGGGACAAGTAATGGCAAACATTACCGGATACCTGATTACCTCGTAATTGCTAAGATTACCTGAAGCATACTGTCACACTGATTTTTTCTTTCTTTCTTTCTTTCTTTCTTTCTTTCTTTCTTTCTTTGTGAAACAAAGCGCCTCTCTACAGGAGGCATTTATTGTGTGCTCCTGATTCCTCACTCATGGTAGTTTGCAGGTGCTTTACACGATGTCCTCTTCTTCCGGGGCCTCTCCTGTGCTTTTCAAGCATTTCTGCGGCCATTTTTGTGTGAGGAAGGTGTAATATTATCTGAAAATAGCTGAGTGAACCACACTGAGAAGCTCTTGTATTTGCTCAGTTCCACTATACCGCAGCCCACCTTGTGCTTATGTAATGGAACATATAGAAAGAAAACATAGAGAAAGAAAAAAAACAAACTTGACCAAATGTAAAGGAGTTGATCTTAATCCTGCAAAGGATCTGGAAGCAGAAGCCTAGGTAAAGTGGCGAGTTAAAAGCCTCATGTAGAGAAGCCCATAGAGGTAAAACCATCAGTACAGTATTACCATTCATGTACTGTAAGTCATTCGGTGCTTCTAGATGAAGCTTTTATTGTGCAATCGCACTACCTCCTTTAAGGAATTTTACATGTGTGTGTCCCCAGACATTGTTGCCTTCCATTTGTAGCTCTCCTGTGTTTTCCTATCATTTCCTCCATCTTTTTTTCTTGCCAGAGGGAAAAAAAACAGCTAAGGGGGAAAAGATGGAATAACTGCACAATATCTTTTGATTGTTAGTGCTCGGAGCCCTCTGTCTGGTAGCACCCATCTCTCCTTTAAAAAAAAAAGATGCCTAAAATTCATTGCGATTTTTCTTTGTAAGCCCATGGGGATGTGTTGTTGTTGTTTGAAAGCCCTGAGTCAAGGTTGTCAGTGCCAAATATTGGAATGAAAAACACGCTTGAATCTAACATTTCTACAGAGTTGCTGGCAGGCCCATAAAATAGCAGGCAACAAGCCATATCAATTGTGGCGTCGAGAGCACATAATGCAGGCCACATGCTAAAGCTAAGCAGGTATGAGCTGGATCAGTGCTTGGATGGGTGACTGCCCACATCTGTTCTCCTGAATTGAGCAGGGGGCTGGACTAGATGACCTTATGGTACACCTTCCAACTCTACGATTCTATGATTCTATCTCCAAAGGCACTGAAAACAGAATTATTACGCTGGAGTACAAGTTGCCATTGTGATCAACGGAAACGCAAACACATGCTGAAGGCACAATTGAGGCCTCCTGTTTGCTATATTAAACTGAATCAGATTAACCTTCTCATTAAATAAAACTGTGCCATGAAACTCTCAGGTACAGGAGTGAAGCGGAGTAAATGGCATTGTTAGCCAGGAAATAAGCTGAGCTCGACACATAACAGCCTAAAGTACTGGGTTGGGGCGAGGGGAGAGAGAAATGAATTAAATGAATGCAGGCAGTGAAACGCAGCATTCTTCCCAGAAATTAACAACATAGAATGGTGATATCATATAGGAGGCAATGTTAATACAGGCAGTGACTTGAAAGAGCCACAAAGCTATTTCACCTTGCCCTCGAAGCAACAAAGGGCCCATTCCAGGTCTCTGCCACCTCCACCTCCACACGCTGCCAACCTCCTCACATTTACCAAATGCTTAAGGACACCTTCTTACTCCTTTTCAGTCATTAACATCTCTCTTGCTTTAAGCAGATGTGTGTCAATTGAAACGGACACTTAGGAAAAATCATCAAGTTAGATTCACTGAGTTAGATGTGTTTGTAGATGTGAAAGCTGGGAGCCCCTTGAAAATATTCAGAATTGCTGGAGCACAGTTAAGCCGGGTGGTGCTAGGTACCGAAAAGATCCAGGGCTCAGATCCGTAGCACAATAAATAAATAAAAATTTGGAAATTGTGGAGAAAGCCAACCTAAAACCCCTTTCTGACACACACACACTCACCAAGGAGGGGGGAAGGAGACCCAGGGGGGGGGGGAGACAGCCAGTCTCCACAGAGACCAAAGGGGACAAACAACATCTGCATAGAATCACCCCAGGGGGGAAGGCAGGAAGCATCCCCAGGTTCGTCAATGCTCTCGTATATCAGCCCCATCTACATAAGACTTGAATGCCTTGCCAGAGCAGACACTTCGGCACCCATAAGAAAGGACCATTCAACACCACAAGATGGGACCATTAAGCAAGTGGCTTCAAAGGGACCCCACCCCACAGGGGGAAGGTGGCAACCCACCTGATTGGCCACCCACCTGATTGGCCGCCCACCTGAGGAGGGTGGCAACCCACCTGACTGGCCACCCACCTGAGGAGGGTGGCAACCCACCTGATTGGCCACCCACCTGATTGCAGAGGGAGGGGCTACCTGAAACCCAAGGTATAAAACACCCTGCGCAAGGGAACTGAGTTGTTGGACCTGATCAGCAATCTTGCCCCATGCTTGGGGTAAGGGAACGAAGGGATCGGCAACCCCGGGTAGCAGCACCCGGCGTGCTCCAGCTAGCTGAAATCACTGGCCGCTTGGGTTGACCGGACCTCCGGGAAACCAAGCTGAAATCACTGGCCGCTTGGGTTGACCGGACCCCCGGGAAACCAAGCTGAAATCACTCACAAGCCGCTTGGGTAGACCGGACCTCCGCTGGGAACCCAGCTAGCAGCATGCTGTTGACCGGGCCTCTGCTGGAGCCCGAGCTGAACTAACTAGCTGAGAGTCCTGAAATCACGGTGTCCTTGAGACCTCTTGCTTGCTACTTTGTACCGTACTGATAAGCTGTATTGCTGGCGTGTGTCTGGGTTGGTGAAGGTAATTTTGTAAATAAACTTGTTTTATAAAAGATACTTTTGTGGCTATAAGTTATCCCTTTGTTCTGGGCTAAGGGTGATAGTCGCTGGGGGACCTCGGAGAAGGCCCGCCCCCAGGACTCGCTACCCCCTTAGCATTGAACCCGCGCAGAAGACCAGGTTGTCGGTCTTCCACTGAAATGCTAATTTACATATGCTCTAAAGTCTCTCTCTCTCTGTGTGTCTTTAAAGAACCCTGTCTCCTAAGGACACCCCGATTTGTAAAAAGGGATGTATGGACAGGGGAGAGGGGGGCATTTGATTTCAGAAAAGAAATCCTCAAGCAGAAAGATTCAGGGGGGCAGCAGGAGGGGAAGCACATGTGGGCAAAAAGCCAGCTAATCCAGGGGGATCAGATGGAAAAGATCATCAGGGCCCCTGTACCTTTATTTCAGCAAGTGCCCATGGACAGCAGGGTGGCGGGGCAGATGGCCTCCCAGAGATTTGGGGCTCCAAATGAAAGATTTGGGGCTCCAGCCCTAATGGGCTGCCCCCTAACACTGCCTCCGCAGTTAAGTCAGGTAGAGCACGGGCTGTGGAGCACCTTTCTGAATGAGGAACAGAAGAAATGAAACATTGAACGATTGAGCTACGGCCACTGAATTCCAGCTCCACGCAGCTGTTGGTTACTGGTTTATACACAAGGGGTATATACAGCTCCCTGGCAAGGCCCTTAACACAGGCCTGCAGCAGGGTTTCCCCTGGATCAAGAAAGAGAGGGAGGCGAGAGGCTCCGTTATATTTAAGGGGGCAGCGCACAGTTAATTCAGCGCACAGTTAATTCACTGTGCCTGAGTACGACAAACAGAACAGCCCCCTGAGAGCAGGGGCACCATTTAGGCTGAGAACCGGGGGCTGGAGCACACCAGTGTGCCAGAAGAGAATTGCAGAACGTTCCAATGAAATAACTGAAGGTTCCTGTGAGAACAACGTGCCCTGATGCAGAGGGAGCTGCCTCTTGAGCGTCTGCGTCATTCGCCGCTCCAGTCTTGCTTCTTTCCAATCAGCCTATGCTGGGGTCAGTAATTCTAGGAACGAAGGAAAACTGCCTTATACCGCGGTGAGACCATTGGTCCAGCTAGCCCAGTACTGAGTGTCATTTTTTTGTAGAATAGTGAGGTACAAATCAAATCAAATCGAAAAATAATATTGTCATCGACACCGACTGGCAATGACTCTCCAGGATTTCAGGCAAGATTTTTAACCATTCCTGCCTGGAGATGCCGGGGATTGAACCTGCAACCTTCTGCATGCAAACAGGACCAGTGCAAGGCAGTTTGGCGCCCTAGGCAAAATTATATTTAGCGCCCCCCTCTCGTGCCGGGGGGGCTCCGGAGCAAAGCAGCCGGGAAACGCCTGCTCGCCCAACGCCCCACCCTGCCCTGGCCCCGCCACTGGGACCAGCAGCCCTCCACGGGCCTGGAGGCCCCACCCCATGCAGAGTCTGCAACATCTCTGCATAAGAGATGCAGTGTGGCGTAGTGCTTAGAGTGCTGGACTGGGACTTGGGAGATCCAGGTTCTAGTCCCCACTTGGTTGGCAATGAAGCTCACTGGGTGACTTTGGGCCAGTCACCAACTCTCAGTCTAACCTACCTCACAGGGTTGTTATGAGGATAAAATGGAGAGGAGGAGGAGGAGGATTATATAAGCCTCCTTGGGTTCCTTGGAAGAGGAAAAAAGGCGGGTTATAAATGTAGTAGTAGTAGTAGTAGTAGTAGTAGTAGTAGTAATAATAATAATAATATCAAATTATCCAATTATTTCTGAAGCAGAGACACTGATTCTGAGAGGTGGGATCTCACTGCATATCTGCATGTGGCACCACCCTGCTAGGCCTTCCTTGCCTCCCTCCAATCAAAAAGCACACCCAGAACTCAAGTGCAAACTCAGGGGGTTGGGTTCCTCTGAGCGTCAAGCCATTCTTACTCTTCACTTTATCCTCATAGCAATCCTGTGAGGTAGGTAAGATAGTGACTAGCACAAAGTCACCCGGTGAGCTTCACGGTTGAGTATGGATTTGAATGTGGGTCTCCCCAATCCTAGTCTGGCACTCTAATGACTTACACCATTCTAGGTTGATAACATTAAAGAAGAAAACTGTGGAGGACCAGAACCGGTCCTTGGCGCGAGTTCGGCACTTAACGGGTTAACCGGCACTGAGAAAATGCCCTTTACGCGGCTTCTGTGCGCTTTAAACACAGCCGCTACCAGCCATTGACAAGGAATCATATTGAGGTCAGAAATAGGTTTATTTACATCACCTTTAATGGGGTGGAACTAATATACTACAAGGAATTTTACACTACAAACAGAACAGTTCATAAAAATCACTGAAGCGGAAAGCTTCAATTCACATTCACTAGAGGCTTGGCATATTACAGAGAAGTAACCTGACATCAGAGAATCTGACTTACGGACTTAGCGTAGCGATCTGTGTAACTGGTCTCCGGGCACCCTGTCCGGGGTTGGAAGCTGCGTAGTTCTGACCGGAGCCAGAGACTGGATCCATGCAAGCCTGCACCGTGTTCTCAACAACCCTTTGTCCCTCGGGACGTAGCTTTTCTCCCCTCCCTCGCCCCCTCCCTGCCCTCAATGACCAGGTGGGTTGGTTCCGCCCTGCAGGGTGGTAGCCCCTCTTGGGTGCTGGCATCTCCTGAATACTTTGGGGTACTTTGCAGCTCTTTGAGACTGCGCTCCCCACCTCCAGAATGTTATGTGCTTCTTGAGGGTAGAGGTAAACATGCCCCATCGTGAATATGTAGATGTGGCTTATGTGTAACCGGTCTGCCCAGAACTGTGTCTCCTGTTATAATCCCCTGGGGATTATGCAGATAGATGGGGGAAGAGGGGTGACACCGAGCAGGGGAAAATATGTCAGGGTTCAGCCGTGTGTGTGCTCAGGCTTTCTCTCCACAAAAACAGTCCTCAGTTGCAATTAAAGGACAGATGCATCCAGAATTAGCTGGAGTGAGTGCTCCATTCTGGCCCCACCACAGAGAAGGGGTGTCTCTCTTCCTTTCCCTTGGCCCGCTTGACTAGGGGGGGGGGGATGGGAGGACGCAGCAATGCAACAGGCAAGGCTGTGCAAACAATGCATCTTTGTAAGGCTTGGACAATTGTCCTCCGGAGACAGGGTAAGGGGGCGGCGGCGGCGGCGGCCATTACATAGTGCTGACACCAGCCGGCTGTTGAAAAAGCTCGCACGTTTTGAGGTCAAGGCTGTGGGCAGATGTACTGGATTCTAGTCCTGAAGGGCATGTTCTCTGGCCCGGGCTCGCTGAATTCAGTAGCTGGAGCAGAAGGCTTGAGCTGAAAGCCTTGGGAGAACTGCCTGGAGCCTGGAGGTAGAGAGGGCCACCCTACTATTTATACCAGGCCTGGCCAATCCAGAGGCCTCATGCTGCCTGACTGAAGAGACTTCTTCTGAGGCCTCAGTGCACACATTTTATTTATTTATTTATTTGAAACATTTTTATGCCGCTCCTCAGCCAAACAGGCTCCCAGAGCGGCTTACATATAATCAATTAACAAGACAGTCCCTGCCCGCAGGCTTACAATCTAAAAAGGCACCGACGACACACAAGGAAAAGGTAATGGGGAGGGAAGAGGGGGGGGATTAATTAATTCTTCTGGCAGGGTTGGTGGAATGGCCCTGCACTCCCTCTCTTCCATTCATTCATACACACATTCCCTTCATTCATATAAGAGGCGGTGTTAGGGGGTGGCCCCGAATCCCTGGGTGGCCATCTGCCCCACCACCCTGCTGCCCATGGGCACTTGCTGAAATAAAGGTACAGGAGCCCTGATTTCATAGATCATAGAGTTGGAAGGAGCCTACAAGGCCATCGAGTCCAACCCCCTGCTCAATGCAGGAAACTAGAGGAGGGGTCTCCCATCCAAGTAATAACCAGTCATCGTGACCCTGCTTAGCTTTCCACACTCAGACAAGCTGAGCCATCGTGAGCCACAGGCCTGTACATGATCTTTTCCATCTGATCCCCCTCGATTAGCTGGCTTTTTGCCCACACGTGCTTCCCCTCCTGCTGCCCCACTCCCTTGAATCTTTCTGCCTGAGGTTTTTTTCTGGAATCAAATGCCCTCCTCTCCCCTGTCCATACATCCCTTTTTACAAATAGGGGTGTCCTTAGGAGAGAGGGTCCTTTAAGAGAGAGAGAGAGAGAGAGAGAGAGAGAGAGAGAGAGAGAGAGAGAGAGAGACTTTAGAGCATATGCAAACAAATCTGTGCATTATTTTGTCCTGTGGGCCTGAGCCCTGGGTCTTTTTGGTACCTAGCAATGCCCCTGCATCAGCGGCCGCCCGTCTTTTTCCGGATATATTGAGAACAGAGTCCTTCCAGTATCTCTTCTGCATTAAAATGCAGAGCCTGGAAAGATTCTTTTCTCAATATATCCATAAAAAGACAGGCGACACCCCCTGACGAAGGAAAAAGATAGTTTCCGAAACATGATGGGCAAAATAAATATTCTTTCTGGGCACCTGAGAATTTTCTCTTTTGTTTTCTTAAGACACAAGTGCCTTCCACTTTTGTTGTTTTTCTGTCCCCACAGAAACAGGTGATCTCAGGCAGGGCAGGACCAGAAGGGGGGAGGGTTGGATGGAGGGTTACTGTCCTAAAAATAGGGCCGTGAGCGTGGGCAGTTGAGCGCTCTGGGGCTGCAGTGTGACAGAGAAATAAGATTCTATGCACAAATCTTGTGTGAGTGGCTAGACGTTTATGCCACTCAGCAGTTTTTGAGCATTCCTGGTGTGGTGGATTTGGACACAGTATAGAAATGGGGTTCCCTGCCTCTCTGATTAAAAGAAAAACAAAACAAGAAAGAAAGTCAATGTCCATTTCTGTTCTTTGTTCCGTACGACAGTGTGATATGCCTTTCTTCCTTCCTTGCACATTGGCCCGTCAAGAAGCAGTGTGGAGGAGCTTGTGTCACATTGCATCTCTCTGATCAGTGGTTTGATGTTTAGCTGGGCATGCATCAAAAGCACACTCTGCGAGGGTTAGAGCTTCTTTTAGTATGTACGAGCCTGAACTGAGAGGAAAGCATACATTGATCTACTACCGGTGTGTCTGCCTTGGATGTTGTTTTCATCAGTAGTCTGAGTGCTGGAATGAAGAGTTTATGCATCAGATTTGTAGGAGACACAAAGCACAGAGGGATTACAGACACTTTGGAGGACATGATTTGTACTTAAAACAATCCTGCTGGGTACATTAATTTCCGTTCAGCTGTGTCTTAGACATGGAAAAACCCAGTCAGTGAAATTGATGTAAGTAGTCATGTTTTTGGGTGGCCGTGATGGTAGTTTATGGTATGGCAGGCTTCGCCAACCTGGTGCCCTCCCAACTTCAACTCCCATCAGCCCTAGCCAGCATGGTTAATGGTCAGGAATCCTGGGAGTTGTAGTCCAAAACATCAGGAGGCCACCAGCTTGGGGAAGGCTGGTTTATGGGGATTTGGGGGAACTCTTACTAGCTATAATCTAATTTTCCAAATTGTACTGTGCCGTGTGTATGTTGATTCTTCCACATAACCTTCTTTATGTTTTCCTCTTTGTCTTTTCCTTCTCCCTTAGGGCTCCCAGATTCTGGCCCACACACCTCTCCTCCGCCCTACAACACCCCTTTGCAGCCTCCGCCTCCACCCCCACAGGATGCCCCCATCCCTGGATACAATGACCCCCACCCCCCTGCCACAACTGTGCACTCGGGCACCGCCACGTTGCCCCGGCTTGGAGGGGCTGCTACCCTGCCTCGCCCCCCTCCTACATCGGCCACTCTCCCACGCCCGCCACGCCACCACTCAGCCACCCTGCCCCGCCTTCCTCCTGACCCCTACATGCAGGAAACTCAGTTCAATGGGGCCCCCCAAGGCTACGTAGTGCAGACTCACCCACCGGTTGGCACCCTGCCCATTGGAGGCTACATGCACCCGGGATACCCAGTCCAGCTGCAGCCCTGCACAGCATATGTACCCGTCTATCCCGTAGGGGCGGTGAGTATTTATGAGGGGAAGGTTTCCCCAGATGGGCCTCTGAGTGATCGTGCGGGTTCGAGGCTCTCTGAACAGCCTAGAAACTATCACCCAATTTGGATGTAACGAGAAACCATGGTCTTCCACTATGTGGATGATGATGATGATGATGATGATGATGATGATGATGATGATGATGATGAAAATTTATATACCGCTTTATCTGCTAAAAAACCATCAAGGCAATGCACAACAATTTAAAACAATAAAAACCTGCAGCAGTAAAAGCAAGAACATTAAAAACAGTAAAAACTACGCATTTTAAAAGGCTACATTGAAAAGATGCATCTTTCCACCCTTTCTAAAGGCTGACAGAGTGGGGGGCAATTGTAGTTCTCAAGGGAGTGCATTCCATAGTTTGGGGGCAACACAGGAGAAAGCCCTTTCATGCGTGCCCGACAAACAGGCCTCTGTGGGTGACGGCAGTTGCAAAAGGGCCTCTCCTACAGATCTTAATACTTGGGCAGGTTCATAGTGAGACAGGCGGTCCCTTAGATAGCCAGATCCTAAGCCATTTAGAGCTTTAAAGGTTAAGACCAACACCTAGAATTGTGCCTGGAAGCAATTGGCAACCAGTGTAGGTCTTTCAGGGCAGGCGATCCTGATACCATGCACTGGTTAGCAGCCTAGCTGCTGCATCTTGCACCAATCAAACTGCCATGAGCCTTGGGCTCCCATGCTTCTCCCTTCCCTTCTTCACATTCTACAGAAGGAGATCAGAAGCGTCCAATTTTACTTTTAAACAAACCACAGTTCCCTGTGACATCTGAATCCTGGGAACTGTGGTTTGTTTAAACTATGGTTTGAGAACGAGCCAGGATCTGAAACCATAGTTTGATCCTGGCCTGTACTCATAAGAAGAGCTGTGCTGGATCAGATCAAAGGCCTATCTAGTCCGGCATTCTGTTCCCACGGTGGCCAACTTGATGCCCCAATGGGAAGCCCAGAGGCAGGACATGAGTGCAATAGCATCCTCCCACTTGCATTCCCTAGCAACTGGTCTTGAGACCTGTACTGCCTCTGATACTAGAGGTAATAAATAGCCATCATGAGTAGTAGCCCTTGATAGCCTTATCTTCCCACTAACCATAGCTTAAGCAAACCACGGTTCCCAGAATGTGGACATCACAGGGAACTGTGGTTTGTTTAAAAGCAGAACTGATGCTTCAGATCTCACCCCACTACTTCCGTACCTTAAATTCAGATCTCCTGCTCCTGCTGGGAAAGGGGAGGGGAGGGAGAGCACATGAAGTTTCATGTAGTGGGAAACTATGGTTTCCTGTTATGTCTGAACCATGCCTGTGTGTTTTTTGTGATGGAGATTAATTCCTTTCACTTTGTAGGTGGTGCTTTGAACTTCTCTTCTCTTTGTGTGCAGGGCATTCAGTACTCCAGGCCAGTGATGATTCCTCCATGAGAATATCAGTAATGACAGACAAGCTTCCTTAAAAAACAAAAATGAAAACAACAAACCCAGCTTGTCCACAAACTTCCCCAGCAATCAGGCCCATAGCCAGACATTTTATGGCAGGCTTCTCCAACCTGGCAGCCTCCAGATGTGCTGGACTGCAACTCTCATCATTATGGAATTATGGGAGTTGTGATCCAACCCATCTGGAGGCTGCCAGGTTGGAGAAGCCTGTTTTATGGTGGTGGTGGGCTCTCTCAGGGGGTGGAGAATCATTGCCCAACAGCCAGAACAGAAATTAAAGCAAACTAACTATTTTCTATTTTCAGATGAATTTTAATGTTATAACATTTCAAAATAAAGACCAGTGCTTGTCACTTATTCTGGTGCCTTTCACTCATTGACCAGAACATTAGAAGACAATGTAATTCCTAGTGAGAAGAAGCCCACATGTCTTCTCCTTGCTGTCACCTCGGGCAGGAAGTATATCCCAGGCAGTCTCCCATCCAGATACTGGCCAGGCCTTCCTCCAAATTTACAACTCAAAGCAGACAAAGGGCAGTCATGCCCCTGACTGGCGGAAGCGAGGGGGCATGTGTCTCTCCAGGGAGATAGTGGGGGGAGTTCTGGGGGGCAAATGGTACCAACGTTGAGCGGCAGGCGCTGGCAGAGTGCTAGGGGCAGGCCACGCCGAGTAAGGGGAACAAGGGATCGATGCTTAATATCTATCCCTTGTTCCGGGCCTGCCCAGAGCCAAGGGATAACTGGGGGATGTGTTGCTCCTCCCCCCACCCTGCGTTTGCTGTTGTGCAATGCCAGGTCCGTTACCCAAAAAACATCTCTCATCCATGACTTGATCATGGATGAGGGTGCGGACCTGGCATGTGTTACGGAAACCTGGCTGGACGAGGCCGCTGCTCCAACTCTGGCGGCCTTGTGTCCGGCCGGTTTCTCGTATGCCCAGCAGCCAAGGGTTGGGGGACGGGGAGGGGGAGTGGCTGTTATCTACCGGGAGTCCTTGGTCCTCACCAGACTCCCTCTCCGGGAGACCAAGTTTATTGAGTGCATGTACTGGAGGTTGGGTCCAAAGGGCAGCCTGGGGATTCTGCTCGTGTACCGTCCACCCCGCTGCACGACAGACTCCCTGGCCGAGGTGCTGGAGGTGGTCTCCGATGTGCGTGTGTTGTCCCCCAGGCTAGTGGTGCTGGGGGACTTCAACGTGCATTCGGGGGCTTCCCTCACTGGGGCACCTCGGGACTTTATGGAGACCATGGCTTCCTGGGAGCTGCACCCTGTATTAACTGGACCTACCCATGTAGCCGGTCATGCACTGGACTTGGTTTTTGTTTCCGGAGAGGGGGGAAATGATCTGGAGATCGGGGGTATATCCACCACCCCCTTGTCATGGTCAGATCACTATCTGGTGGGGTTGGATTTCTCGGTGCCACAACCCCTCTGCAGGGGTGAGGGACCTATTAGAATGGTCCGCCCCAGGCGTCTTATGGATCCGGATGGATTCCTGAACGCGTTGGGGAATTGGAGCACACAAACGGTAGCTCGGTCGAGACCCTGGTGGATGACTGGAATGCTGCAATCACCAGGGCATTAGACCGAGTTGCCCCGAAGCGCCCTCTTCGCCTAAACAGAGCTCGCGCGGCGCCATGGTTCACTCCGTCGCTGCGAGCTCTGAAACAAGAGGTGAGAAGGCTAGAGCGCCGATGGCGAAATTCCCGCTCCGAAGACGATCGAACACGGGTTAGAGCTGCATCTTCAGCCTACCGGGTGGCGGTGAAGGCAGCAAAAAAGAATTTCTATGCTGCCTCCATTGCGTCTGCAGAGTGCTGCCCCAGGAGGCTGTTCCAAGTGGTCCGGAGTCTGGTCGGTCCAGTCGCTCCGGACCCACTGGAACAGTCAAAAGCCTCCTGTGAGGCTTTAGCGAAGCACTTCGCAGATAAAATCGATCGGATTAGGAGTGGGATATCGTACGTCGTGGACACAGGGAGTGAGCGGGAGGAGGCCAATGGCAGACCGGTTTTGTGGGATCGGTTTCGGCTTCTTCCTTCTGATGAAGTGGACAAGGTGCTTTCATCTGTGAGGCCGACCACCTGCTTGCTTGACCCTTGCCCATCCTGGCTCATCATGAGCTGCAGGGAGAGACTGGGTGAGGGGATCAAGGCGGTGGTGAATGCCTCCCTCGAGGAGGGAGTGATGCCATCAGCCCTCAAGGAGGCAGTAATAAGACCGCTTCTAAAGAAGCCCTCCTTGGATCCCCAGGATTTAAACAACTTTCGCCCAGTCTCCAATTTACCATTTCTGGGCAAGGTGATCGAGCGGGTGGTGGGTGCTCAGTTGAAGGCACACTTGGATGAAGCCGATTATTTGGATCCGTGCCAGTCGGGCTTCAGGTCTGGACATGGGACGGAGACGGCCTTGGTCGCCTTGGTGGATGATATGAGGAGGGCTTTGGATAGGGGCGAATGCTCCTTTCTAGTCCTCCTCGATCTCTCAGCGGCTTTTGATACCGTTGACCACGGTATCCTCCTGGACCGTCTGGAGGGGTTGGGCTTAGGAGGCACTGTATTGCAGTGGTTCCGGTCCTTCCTCTCTGGAAGGTATCAGAGGGTAGTTCTCGGGGAGGAGGCTTCGGACCCTCGGCTGCTCACTTGTGGAGTGCCGCAGGGTTCCATCCTCTCCCCGATGTTATTCAACATCTACCTCAAGCCGCTGGGAGCTATCATCAGGAGGTTTGGGGTGCGGTGTCATCAGTATGCGGATGACACGCAGCTCTACCTCTGTTTTAAGTCCTCACCGAGGTTGGCCGTTGAAACCCTGTCCAAGTGCCTGGAGTCAGTGGCTGGCTGGATGGGAAGGAATATGCTGAAACTGAACCCCGACAAGACCGAGGTACTTCTGGTGGGGGACAAGGGAAGGTTAGGGGATGTTGACCTGGTGCTGAATGGGGTACATCTACCCCTGAAGGACCAGGTCCGCAGCTTGGGGGTCATTCTAGACTCCCAGCTGTCCATGGAGGCTCAGGTGGCAGCTGTGAGCCGGGCGGCGCTGTATCAACTCCATCTGATACGGCAGCTGCGCCCCTACCTTCCTAATCACCTGCTCCCATCAGTGGTTCATGCCTTGGTCTCCTCTCGCCTAGACTACTGTAATGCGCTCTACGTGGGGTTACCCTTGAAGACGGTCCGGAAGCTTCAGCTGGTACAGAACGCGGCGGCTCGCCTGATTAAGGGCAGCCGCCGGCGTGATCACATCACGCCAGTGCTTAAAGAGTTGCACTGGCTACCAGTTGCTTGCCGAGCCGAATTCAAGGTGTTGGTTTTGACCTTTAAAACCCTACACGGCTCCGGCCCAGCTTATCTCAAGGAGCGCCTCCAGCAACATCAAGTAGGCCGCTCAACAAGGTCTGCCACGGACGGCCTTCTCCTTATCCCATCAGCCAGAGCAGCCAGGCTGGTGGGGACTAGGAAGAGGGCCTTCTCTGTGGCGGCCCCCACATTATGGAACTCCCTCCCTAGTGACCTTCGCCATGCCCCCTCCATGATGAGCTTCCGCCGTGCATTAAAAACATGGCTGTTCAGGCGGGAATATGGGGTGGGTTAGGTTTTTAATGAGAATTTTTTATATTGTTTTAATTATTATATTTTATTGTGTTTTATTGTATTTTAATTGTACATCGCCCAGGGTGGCCGGGTGACCGGCCAGATGGGCGATTGATAAATGTAATAAATAAATAAATAAATAAATATAGTTGGGGAAACTTTTGCAACAAGTATTTTAAATAAGTTTGTAATCACCTTGAGTGATTTAGGACAGGGTCTTCTTAACACATTCCAAAGACATTTCAAGTAAGAGATAACAACAAGGCAGAGGTTGGAGGAAAGTTCACAAAGGGAATAGTTAGTAAATTCAATAGAAGGGTAACGCAAAGGATTCTGGGGTGGACCAAACTAACTCTAAGCAACTACTTGACCTAGTACAGCTAAAATACAATTGTCATACTACAGTCCTAAAGCTATGAAGGAAAGCAACAGAAATGAGCAGCAGAAATGCTTAAAGGCGGGGTATAAATATAATAAATAAATAAATATAAAGTAAAGCAAAATTCGGTCTGAGACAAGAGAATGTCCTTTCCTAGCCCACCTGCCCCCAGGAGACGCCAGGGATTGAACCTGGGATATTTTGCATGAAAAACGTCTGCCCTACCACTGGCCTATGGCCCTTTCCTTGATTTGGGGGAACCCCCAAGATTGCCATATCTACATGCAGTATGATCTAGGAAGCGGTCTCCCACTCGATCCTGCTGAATGTTTAGCTGGTCTCTGGAATTTCTAAAAGGATGTAAACTGGAGATGCCTCCCCCTGTTGACACCAGGTTTTTGCTTCTTGCTTCCAGCCGTACCCTCAGGCCAACCCTCCTCCTCCACCAGCTCTGTCCCCAACACAGATGACCCCCGGCATTGCCATCCTGGAACCGCGGCGCCCTCCACATGATTACCTTCCCATCGCCGTCCTTACCACTATCTGCTGCTTCTGGCCCACAGGCATCATTGCCATAATCAAGGCTGTGCAGGTGAGCAGAGCAGAGAAGAGGGGAGGGAGCATTGATGGGCGTATTCATGATGGAAGTCCAGAGATTGTTGCCCTTCTGTCTTGCACTGCATTGTGTGGGTACATCAAGGAAGTGGAGGGATAATGGCTGGGTTCAGACAACATGATAACATGGGTTGTTGTTGAAATGTGGGTTATGATGTTGTCTGAACCCAGCTGCGCTAACAAGCCATGGCTTGTTAACTACAAACAACCCATGAAGACAACCCATGGTTTGTTGTTGGGTTGTGAACTGTGGGTTGTTCACCATGGTTTGTTATCTCGGCTGGGTTCAGACAACACGATAACCCACGTTTCAACAACAACCCAGGGTTCAACAAAAACCTCCACTCAACCCATACTCGGCCCTTGAGTGTGGGCTATTGTGTTGTCTGAATCCAGTCATTGTGTATCTTCGGGATGTGCTGCATGATCCTGGTCAACAACTAATTTTCCTGCATGGCCATTTTGAGGAGAGTGGAGTGTGGTGAGCCAAGGCCCCTTCCCTAGAATGGACTTCTAGCAACCCCCAGGGGCATAGCCATTGGCCTTTAAAGCAAGGGTGGGGAAACTCAGGCCCAGGGGCCAAATCTGACCCTCCTGACGTCCCAATCCAGCTCTCCAGGGTTCCTCAGGTGGCTGCATCCCTGTCCCCTTTCCCCCAACCACTGACCTTTTGGTGGTTTCCTGGCTTTTGTACAGTTTTTCACCCATTCTAAAAGGTTGAAATGCCTCTCCTAAGGCTTAGGGACTGGCAGTAAGAATGTGAATCTAAAATACGCTGGTATTTTTTGTATTTTTGGCACCACCCTTTTACCGTCAACCCCACCCACCACTGGAATGCAGCCCTGAGAGCTTCTCCAGAATTGAATTCGGCCCTTGAGCTAAAAGAGGTTCTCCACCCCTGCTTTAAAGACTCCCCTCATCTCCAAATTGGCAACTGGGATAGCAGATTTGGCCTGGGGGCAGGGCTGACTCCAGGTTTGAGGGGGCCCTGGGTACAATGCCCTCTGGTGGGTCCCCTTCTATATTAGTGGGCTGCAGCTGTAGGCTTACCCAGGGGCGGTGCTAGATACCGAAAAGATCCTGGGCTCAGGCCCACAGGACAACAAAAATGCACGGATTTGCATATGCTGATTTACATATGCTCTACATATTATAAAACTATACAGGCCTGTGGCTTACGCTGGCTCAGCTTGTCTGAGTGTGGAAAGCTAAGCAGGGTCAGGCCTGGTTATTACTTGGATGGGAGACCCCTCCTCTAGTTTCCTGCATTGAGCAGGGGGTTGGACTCGATGGCCTTGTAGGCCCCTTCCAACTCTATGATCTATGAAATCTATAAAGTCTCTCTGTGTGTGTGTCTTTAAAGGACCCTGTCTCCCAAGGACACCCCTATTTGTAAAAAGGGATGTATGGACAGGGGAGAGGAGGGCATTTGATTTCAGAAAAAAACCTCAGGCAGAAAGATTTGAGGGAAGGGGCAGCAGGAGGTGAAGCACATGTGGGCAAAAAGCCAGCTAATCCAGGGGGCTCAGATGCAACAGAGATCATCAGGGCCCGTGTATCTTTATTTCAGCAAGTGCCCATGGACAGCAGGGTGGTGGGGCAGACGTCTCTCAGAGATGCTGGGCTCCAAATGAAAGATTTGGGGGCCCAGCCCTTGTGGCCCGCTCCCTTATACCGCCTCTGGGTTTACCTGGTGCTGAGAACAGGGGGTGGCCATTTTAATTTCCCATAATGCCATCAGAGCGTTGCTATGTCAGGAGCATTGTGGGAAATAAAAATGGTAGTGTGCCACTACTGCTGCCAGGTAGACCTGCAGCTGGGGGGCAAGGGCCCAAGGATGTTGGGTGCTGATGCTGGGCCTGCCAATAATTGAGCCTTTCTGTATGTCCTCCAAAAAATGTATCTGGATTGAAGGGGCCGTTTGTGCCCTTGGCTGCCTGTACTGGTGGCATAGTGAGTATGAACGCCTGGTAACGCTGCCGACTGTGGTTTGAACGTGGTAGCATCTGGCACCTTTATTGCCAAGTGTCCTTAATTTGCTGGGATGGTCCTGAAAATCCTTGCCACGTTCTGAATAATAAGCCTCCCTTTTTCACACATAGAAATGTCAAAGATTTAAAGACTTATGTGGCCAGGGAGGGTGGGGAGAAGGAAACGGCTTGAACTCCTCAGCAACAAATGCCAAGTGCATGCCTTGTTCACGTCTGGCTGGCACCCCTCACCTCCCACGCATGTACACATTCTGTGCTCCTGAGTCAATGGCTTCATTCTGTGTTCTGAAAATAATCCAGGGCTTTGAGGAGGCTGTCAGCCATTTTGTCAAGCCAGAAGTGCATAATGTCTCTGCCTCCAGCTGAGGTGCTGAGTCCATCTCTGTCTCTCTGCACAAAGGGTAAATAACATGCAATACTGGTGCTTGGCAGCCGCTGAGACAAATGCCTACTCAGAGGGAGGGTGGGGGTGTGCGGCAGCATTCTGAAAACATGGCATAAATATGGCAATGTTAAGAGGTTTCTCCCAGATCATCTCGGGTAGCAAAGGAAAGCGATCTCAAAGGAAATATCCGTACAACAAACTGTTTCAGGCGGCAATCCTAAAAACACATACTAAGGAGTAAGCCACTGAGCACAAGGGGACTTATTTCGGAGTATAAATGCATGGAATCTTGAGGTTAATAATCACTCCCTCTTCCCAAGAAATCCTGGAAGCTGTAGTTCTGCCCCTTTGTTTCTTCCTTCTTGTCCTGTCCTCAACAGATATCCTCTGGTCCCTCTTCTGCTTAATGTCATTTTAAATATTTGAAGACAATTACCACATCAGCATAGATGTGTTTTTTTTTTCTAGGTTAAGTTATCTAAAGCTGAGCAACATATACATGTAGCAGACTCACGGACACTTCTGGTTGGACTATAACACTTCAGGAAAGTTCCTATTTAAAAACTCCCTGCATATAGAACACACACTCTCCATAGATAGATAGGTGAGTTTCCAGCAAGAAGCTTTCCCCCTGAGATGCTAGATGCAGGGGCAGCAGGAGGTGAAGGGGAGGATTTCTATATGCAGGGAGGATTGTTTTAGTAGGAGACATTCAAAAATGCAACCCCCTGCCTAGAGAGCCAGTGTGGCATAGTGGTTAGTGTTGGACTAGGACTCAGGGGATCCGGGTTCTAGTCCCCACTCGGCCATGAAGCTGGTTAGGCTGGCCAGTCACTGACTCCCAGCCTGACCTACCTCACAGGGTTGTTGTGAGGATAAAATGGAGAGGAACAGGAGGATTATGTAAGCCACCATGGGTTCCTTGCAGGAAAAACAGGCGAAATAATTAAATAAATACAGTCTGAAGTGGTGGTGCAGTAAGTAAGTGTGGCTCTGCTGATCATGTACCTTGGCTCCCAGTTCTTTATTATATCTATTTAAGGTGTGCTATGACTGTATTCATTACGAGGTGTACTGTGCTTTGGGCACACAAAGCAGTTCAGGGCAGCTTGCACTTTCTTTGGCACACTCTCCTTTCTCTTTGTCAGGTGCGGACTGCCGTCGCCCGCGGCGACATCGTCTCGGCAGAAATCGCCTCGCGAGAGGCCCGCAACTTCTCCTTCATCAGCCTGGCTGTGGGCATCGCTGCCATGGTCCTGTGCACCATCCTTACTGTGGTGATCATCATTGCTGCCCAGCACCACGACAATGACTGGGACCCCTAGCGACCGATCCCTGCCTTCTTCTGCCTACTCCTGTACCCTGACAACTGGTGACAACAGCAACTCTGAAAACCCTGGCAACCGTCGCGCCCAAGGACAGTCCTTGGTGACCGTCTCCCCTGCGGTCCTTGGCAACCGTTGTCTCCCCTGCCAACAACACTTGGAATGCTTGGCAACAGTTTCCCCCCAGTCCTTGGCTACTGTTGGCCTTGTTCATGGTACCTATTCAGCGGATGACTTCCAGACGATGATATTCAGGCGGAATGCTGACACACCCTAGGGTCCATAAACTATAGGGCTCCTAGCGACAAGTTCTCCCTCCCGCCAGTTCTCGACCAGAATACTTTGCTTGCTTCCTTCCTTCCCGAGGAGTAGGCTCCACCTCCTGTGTCCATGGCAACAGCCATCTTCCTCCTCCTCCTCCTCCTGCTGCATTTGCATGCATAGTGCTGCCCATTTACAGAATGACACACAGACACCTATGTCTTCGTTAAGCCCCACCCCTCTGCATCCATGACTGCTTTTCTGCAGTTCTGTAGGCGTAAGAAGGTACAGGCTCATGCGCTGCGATGCACCCCACAGTGCTCTGCAAATGTTGTTGCTGTTCTCCAGCTGTTTCTCCCTTCTTGTGTTAGACCTCCACCCCCTACAGTGGGGTGGAGCTGCCCAATATTTGGGGGCTCCAAGTCTCTACCTCCTCTCCTTTTGTTTTCCATTCAATTCCCACCCCCCTTGCACTATATAAAATATGGCCTTGCCCTGTCCTTTTGGCTTTCTGCTTCAGATGTGAAAGGCACAATTGCTTCCAAAATTAGGTTGAATCCTAACCCTTCCTTGAAGTTTCAAGATAGCAGTTTGAAATAAACATGTGAAATTAGAAACACATTTACTTCCCCCACTTGTTCTGAGATGCTCAGTTTAGTATTAGCTCCTTTCTGCTCATCATGGTCTCTCTGGAAAAGAACACTCCGTTCTGTATTGTTTAAACCATCTCCCTTTTTATACCCTCCATTTCACAATGCTCTTTCTTTAAATTCCCCCCCCCCCCTTTCTTCCTTGAGGCAAAAAGGTGATGGTTATTTAAAGCCTTCTATTTATTTATTTTATTCTGATTTGGACAGCTTTAAAAGGGGATTGGGCAAATTCATGGAGGGGGCGGCTATCAATGGCTACTGGTCCTGAGTGGCAATTTGCTTCTTCCAGTATCAGAGGCAGTATGCCCATGTACACCAGTTGCTGGAGAACATGGGTGGGAGGGTGCTGTTGCACTCATGTCCTGCTTGTGGGATCCCATGGGCAGCTGACTGGCAACTGTATGAACAGAATGCTGGACTAGATGGACCCTTGGTCTGATCCAGCACGGCTCTTCTTATAGAGTTCATAGATCTTAGAGTTGGAAGGGGCCTACAAGGCCATCGAGTCCAACCCCCTGCTCAATGCAGGAAACTGGAAGAGGGGTCTCCCATCCAAGGAATAACCAGGCCTGACCCTGTTTAGCTTTCCACGCTCAGACAAGCTGAGCCAGCGTGAGCCACAGGCCTGTAGCTATCAAGCTTATGTTCTTATGATTCCTTTCCACCCTGTTCTAAATGCTTGAGGTAGATTACCATATACACTTGCCTCATGCTTTTGGCAATCTTAGGAAGTGGATTTATAGAGGTTATAATAATGATCAATAGTTTAAAACTTTTATTTAGACAGCAATCCTCTTCCCTTGCTGCCAATTGATGCTTGGGTTGCTTTGTATAAAGCCATGTTAAAACTGTACTTCAAACACTTTTTTTTTAAAGGAGAAAAATGGGTGGGAAGGTAAAATTAAGGGGAATCAACAACAGATCCTCTGAAAGCAGCCAGAAAAATAAGAAACAGCTGTCATTTTTAAAGGGGGCAGAATGAGAAACGATGAATCTGGAAGGAGATAGCCTGAGGAGTACTCACTGCAAGGAAAGATCTGATTGCCTACTGGGTGAGGGTGCAACAGTGGTATTTCCAGTCAGCAGGTGGTAACTGACCAAAGACAGAATCCAGGGTAAGGTTACAGGGAAGATGTTCTCACAGTGACTTGTGTGCTAAGTGAAGTCTCGTGCAGACATGATGCAGAATGAAGTGGCAGGATGGACTGCACCACTACAGACTACAGCGGACTACAGCGGTGGAAATCATCTTCCCCACCCCACTACTTCCGTACCTTAAATAACCCTGTAGATAGAGCCAGGATGGTGCAGTGGTTAGAGTATTGGACTTAGATCAGGGTTCAAAACCCTGCTTGGCCACAAAGCTTACTAAGAGACCATCTCTCAGCCTGACTTACCTCACTGGGTTGTTCTAAGGAATAAACAGAGGGACTCTTTGGAGGAAGGGTGTGTGTGTAAAAATGTAATAAATGGAAAGCCAGTACCGCAAGTAAAGAGGTAGATGAGAATCTTTCTTCCTGAAGAGGTAGCTTTCTACTTACAGGGAGTTATTTAATAGGAGGGGAGGCAGAAAAGAACATTAAAAAGCAGCAATCCCCACTTGTGGTTTGAAATGGTACATTCCATTTCACCACCTCTTTTCTGTTGCATGCGCAGTGCAGACCCAACCTTAGATACATTCTACATATTACGCTAAATAAGGTGGCAGAATTCTGGACTATGCCACTTTAGACTGCAGGGGGGGTAGTTTTGAATACTCTCCCACATAAAAAGCTCCCTGCATGCAGTCAACTAGCACAGCAGGGGAGAACTATGTCAAACCTTTCCTCCAGATGTGCTAGTTGACTACATGCAGGGAATTATTTTTCGGTGCTTTCGTCAACTTGGGAAAGCATTCAAAAGCATGCCTTTTCCCCAGCTGTAGTGGCCCAGAGCAGAATTATACCACCTTGTCCTGATAACATGTAGATCACCTCCAAGTAGCATTGACCAAAAGAGAATATGTCCAAGGTTAGTCATGGGGCATACGTGTGTGTGCGTGTGTTGTATGGATCAGGCACTAAGGGGAGTAATTAAATCTGGGTTGATGCAGAATCATTTCTGGCTGTTCTACTTATCATTTCCAGTGCCTCCCCATACCCCCCAAACTGTGCCAAACCTCATATTGTCATATGAAATCCCATTACCCCCCTTTTTTTCTTGGATGTTGGACTCTGTGATTATATTATATCTCTGTTTGCAAGTGACATAGTTACAGAATCTCTCTCTTATCTGTATATTACTTAATAAAGATACTTGATTCTCAAGAGCCTTTTTGACTGCATTGTTAACTGTGTTTGCTCAGAATGGCTTTGTGTGGAATCCCTCCTAAAAGGTGGGGGTTCCTGCTCATAGGAGATACACCCACTCCCATCATAACATCCTGGCCTATTCCATCTTCCGTTTCTGGCCAACCCAGCTCCTCCTCCATTGGTTTCCAGATGGTATGTGAGGCACGCCAGAAGGTTTCGCATTCCCTCCCCCCTCTCCCAAACCAGTCTTTCCTCATCTCCCCCCCCCCCTCCTTCTTTCCCCTTGGTTTACCATTCGCAATCAGAGCTTCCCTAGCTCTGTAGTCTCTCTGGAGACGGTTGCTTAGAGACAGCAAAAGGGGTATGTTATGTATGGATTTCAGTGATAGCTGGGCATGTGACAGCCTTAGGGGAAGGGGGGGGGGGGCGGCAGCAGGAAGAGAAACTGGAAAAATCCACAGCAGCAGCAGCAGCAAGGGAGAACTGCAGGTTTCATCTTCCTTTGCCTCAGCAGAACCTCCAGCTGAATGCCAGCAATGCACCAAATCAGGGTCACTCCAAGGTTTTTGTTTTTTTTAAATGGGGTTATATGCACTCCAATTCCTCCTCATCCAGAAAGGACGAACACCTGAAATTCCTCCCCTAGAATACAAGCATGATGGGCTTGCATAGAGTTGCTATTTCATTTCCAACGTTTTGGCTTTCCAAAGAATGAATCCCTCCCACACTCCTCGCAACATAGAAGGGCTTGAAGATTGGGGAACGGATGCTCTGTAGGGGCAGGGAACTAGCTTTAAGCAGGGCTGTGAATATGCTGCCCCCCTCCCCAAAATGGGAATCATTTATTCTACTTCTTCTAACTGGGGGAGGACCCAAAAGCTACGCCAAACATTAAAGCCCCCTCCACGTGGTGGCTCTGCACCCCCTCTTCTGCAGCTTCAGAGATTTTGCCAGTGCCAGGTTTTCCAGCTAACCTTTGCAGCCAAAAGAACTAAACGTATCTTCGAAAACAAAAGATACATACAAGCTCTGTACTAAAATAATAAGATGAAGGCAGATATTTTGAGGATGTTTACCTCTAGACAATTTCAAATAAAATTATTCACTTGTATGGTGTAGTGGTTTGTGTGTTGGACTGGGACTCAGGTTCTAGTCCCCACTTGGCCATGAAGCTCACCAGGTCTTTGGGCCAGTCTCTGACTCTCAGCCTAACCTACCTCACAGGGCTGTTCTGAAGATAAAATGGAGAGGAGGAGGGTCATGTAAGCTACTTTGGGTAACTTGCAAGAAGAAAAAGGTGGGATATAAATGTAATAAAAATAAAATAGATCCCAGAAGCAATAATACATAAAACCCAGTGTACATGGCATGGAGAAGGAATGGTGTGAGGCACTTGTCTCCACTCCCTGACCACTGGATATTCTACACGGACCCTGTTTAACAGCTGAGATTCCATCAAGCACAACCCACACATTTCTAAGTCCTTTTTATTCACCTGTAAGGGTTATAAACATGCTTTTTTGGTTGAAACAATGGGAAGAAAACACGAGTCTTTTGGGATGCCAAATTCCACACTAGGTACCAACCTTTAAATATATAGAGTTCTAGTTTTAATTCTTATAGACACAACAAAGCCATTATGGTGAATGGGCTTGGATTCAGACCAGGGAGACCCAAGTTCAAATTCCGACCCAGTCATGACATTCACTGGGTGACCTTGCACTAGTCCCTATCCTTTCAGCCAGCCCATCTCATAGAGTTGTTGTGGAGATAAAAATGGGGGGGGGGGAACCCCATGGCAACCATTCTGTGAGAGCACCCATAACACTCTCAAAATTGCAAATATGCCAACTGACCCAAAACTGTTGGGGACCCCTGATGTAAATCTATAAAAGCAACACGGCTGCTTAATTCTTTTATTCAGGTAAACATTTTCTGCATGGCTCGGGCCAGTTTGGCATCTCGGGCCCTTATCCGCTCGGTCACCCTTTCCAGTTCCCGCCGGGCGGCTCGGTTCCCTGGCTCCACCTGCAAGACACCCTTCAGATCTTGGGCTGCCCCCTCCAGGTCATTCATGGCATCGCAAGCTAAGCCCCGTCGGAACAGTGCCTTGGTGTTGGCCGGCTGGAGCGCCAGCGTCTTGGTACAGTTGCAAGCGGCATTTGCTGGCTGGCGCAACCTCAGCTGACAAGCGGCCAGATTGGCATGGAGCTCGGCTTTAATTTGGTCATAGTCTGGCGGAGGGGCAGCCACCACAAGCAGACGCAAGGCCCTGGCATAGCGCCTTGCTGCTGCGCCAACGTCCCCCGCCCGATACAGCTCGCTGCCACGCTCTTTGTTGCCAATAACCAGGTCCCATTTCTCACTGGCATTCATCTCCCAGGAGTCTTTGGCTTCTGTGAAGCTTGCCAGCTGGACAGTAATCTTACCTCCTCTGGTCAACCTTAATTCAGCCCGCTCCCCGGCCAGCATAGTCTCCAGGCAACGGTCCACGACCCCATCCCACTCAGCATCACCCCCACCCAGCTCCACCTCAGCCCACCTATGGGATGGATAACTCAAGGGTCCTCCAGGATTGGCCTCAATGAAGACCTGACAGAGGGAGCCTTCCTTCGGCTTATCCAAACCTGTGCCAGTCTGAAGAACCAGCTTGATAAATGTGCCATCTGGGCAGGCCCAAGGGACACCCCTATTGGCTGGTCTTGGTTGGTTGGTTGGAGGCAAGTTCTCTTTCAGGTCCTCTCCTTTCACCTTGGTCTCACATTCCTTTTCTCCACTTCTAAAGGATGCATCTTGACCATTTCGTTCGGCACCAGCAGATCCCTGGTTCAGCTTCTGGCTCTCTTCCCATTCCCCTAGAGCTGGTGTCTTCTCACTGGCCAATTCTGCAGTTGCCATTACTTTCTCAGCCAGTTAGCAGCTAGCGATGGGATATTCTTGTACACCAGCAGGGGTGGGTGGTTCACGGAAGTTGTTTGTTTGTGATGAGGAAATCCAGCCCAATAACTGCTAAGAAGAAGATGGAAAGGCATTGAAAGAATAAATGGCTGTACCCCATTTTCCCAAATGCTCCAGCCTAGACACCTGAGATGCCGTGTACCTCAGTGGACAGAATGGTGGATGCAAACCTGAAAGAGCTTTTTCCTTTTTTCAGATCCCACTTCAGCCAAGGATTCACTGTGTGGCCTTAGGAGAGTCAGCAGTCTTTCAGCTTCAGTTCCTCATCTGTAAAATAGGAACAATAGCAGCTTAAATTATACTTGTTGCAAGGACAGACAAGTGTTTTGCACATTAAAAAGTGCTCTAGAAAAAAAAAAAGCTAACAAGGCTATTTATTTATTTATTATATTTATTATATGTATTTATACCCCGCCTTTTTTCCTTCAAGGAACCCAAGGCGGCTTACATAATCCCCCCCTCCATTTTATCCTCACAACAACCCTGTGAGGTAGGTTAGGCTGAGAGTCAGTGACTGGCCCAAAGTCACCCAGCGAGTTTCATGGCTGAGCTGGGACTAGAACCCGGATCTCCCAAGTCCCAGTCCAACATTCTCACCACTACACCACACTTGCTAGACATCTTCAGCCAGGCTTTCATTCTGTTAAGTGCACACTGACATGGCTTATGGCTTATAGGACTTCAAAGATCCCTCGCTTGTCCACTCATTTTTGCTAAGGGGGCCAAAAAGGTCCTGTGGCATTTGTCAACTTTCTATTGCATCCCAAGCAATTAGAATGCTCATGACCATTTAATGACATCACAGCAAGTTGGCCAATGGCAAGACAGGGCTTGTATTTGACAGCCAATTTTTATCTTATTCTCTCTCATTATGTAATACACACACCCAGCTGCCATCCTACATCTTGACTTCACCCATCCACCAAACACAATAGACTCCACTTGTCTTACAGACTGGAAACAGAACTCAGAATGGAACATATAGGGGCTTCCAGTGGAGGCTGGTGACTCCTATTTTGGTAGAGCTCCTAATCCATAGCAGCTTTTATTTGGAGCTTCATAGGAGCTATCCGTGGTGCTCCATGGTAGTGAACCTATTTTGGGGGTGGAGTTCAGCACCATGGATAGCTCTTCTAAAGCTCTAAATAAAACCTGCAATGGATTAGGAGCCCCACCGAGATAGGAGGCACCAGCTTCCCTGCAAAACACCCTACCATCTATTTCCCATCTTTTCTTCCCTCATGTACACATAATGTAATTACCTTTCCAACAGAGCAGCAACAAAGTGCTGAACTCTCTTTTTAGCGTGTTCAAGTTTCCAGGAATTTCCCCTTCATCCTAAATCTCACACACCCTTACTTTCATTTATTTTAACCACTACCACTCATGTTTTCCCTCCTCTTACCCTTCTTTCTTGGTATAGGTTCTCAGTGCTCGATGGATGAGCTGTGGTGGGGGCAGAGAATGCGTTTCAGCTTCAGTCTCAGTCACACTGGTTTATCTTGTCCCCTTCCACATTCCCCCTTCTTTCTTCTTCTAACGTCATTTCCTCAGCAACCACCTGTCTTAGCAACAACTGTAAGCGGAAACCACCCCTTAGGAGATGCCAGGATAGAGGCAGACACAAAAAGACTAAAATCAAGGAAATCCTCCATGATCCCCAAATTATGAGAAAGGATATTTCCTTTCCATTTATAGTATTTTCTCCTTCATCTTGAAACCTCACAAGGTATATCTACAAATCTTAATCAGCTCCTAGAGCAGCTGAGGTTTAGCAATAAACATTTGAAAGAATACAGAAAGCAGCTTTCAAAGATCAGTTCAATCGCAGTGGTGTCCCTCACCATTTTGTTATGTTAGGCTGTAATCCCTATGCATCATCATCATCATCATCATCATCAGGCGATCACTCGTGACCGAGTAAGATTGTCTTCCGGGATAAAAGGAGGAGATTCTAAAGAAGATTGTGTAGACTCTAGCGATGGGTCCGTAAGTGACTGTGGAGGCCAATTCTAGATCCACACAGCTTCCCACAGTGAGGACACAGGTTACCAGATAGAAGATGGTCCTGTAAAGGATTCATTTGACGTGCTTTTCGCTTAGCACGTTTCTCCCTTTCACCTTGCACTCGGGCTTCTTCAAAGTCCATGGAACCTTTGTGAAAGGCCAACCTCCAGTTAGATCGTTCATGGGCCAGAGCTTCCCAGTTTTCGATGTTTATATTGCATTTTTTTAGATTAGCCTTATGAACATCTTTAAACCTCTTATATTGACCACCGATATTCCGCTTTCCATCCTTGAGTTGGGAGTAAAGTAACTGCTTTGGGAGACGGCAGTCAGGCATTCGAACAACATGACCGGTCCACTGAAGTTGGCGTTGAAGGATCATTTTTTCAATGCTAGTAGTCTTTGCTTCTTCCAGTACACTGACATTTGTTCGCCTATCTTCCCAAGTAATTTGCAGGATTTTCCGGAGGCAACGTTGATGAAACCTTTCAAGGAGGTGGAAGTGACGTTTATAGATAGTCCATGTTTCGCAGGCATACAATAAAGTTGGTAATACAATGGCTTCATAAACCAGTGTTTTGGTCTTCTTACAAATATCCCGAAATGCGGCACTTGCGGAGCTCAGACGATGCTGGATTTCACTGTCGATGTTAGCTGTAACAGAAAGATAGCTGCCAAGATAGAGAAAATGATCGACATTTTCCAGTATTGTCCCGCCAAGCTGGATAGATGGCATCACCAAAGGATTGGCTTGCACTTGCTGATGAAGCACTTTGGTTTTTTTGATGTTAAGTGAGAGACCAAGTTTTTCGTATGCTTCTGCAAAAGCATTTAGGATAGTTTGGAGATCATCCTCTGAATGTGCGGAGACCACATTATCATCAGCATACTGAAGTTCCACAACGGAGGTTGTAATTACCTTACTTTTTGCTTTCAGCCTGCTGAGATTAAAAAGCTTTCCATCTGTTCGATATATAATTCCCACACCGGTGGGAAGTTTCCCCTCGACAAGATGTAAAACCATGGCGATGAAAATGGCAAATAATGTTGGGGCGATAACACATCCCTGTTTAACACCTGATCCCACTTTAAATGGAGCACCATGAGAGCCGTTGTTGTCCAAAACCGTTGCCGTCATGTTGTCATGGAGAAGTCGCAAGATATTCACAAATTTATTGGGGCATCCAATTTTCATAAGGATAGTCCAGAGAGCTGTACGGTCTACAGTATCAAAGGCCTTAGCCAAATCGATAAATGCCATATAAAGGGGTTGATTTTGCTCCCGGCATTTTTCTTGGAGCTGACGTGCAGTAAAAATCATGTCTACTGTCCCTCTAGAGGGGCGGAAACCATATTGAGTTTCGGGAGATCTTTTGATGAAGGTCGAATCCTAGCAATATTTACCTGCGGTTGCAAGAGAGAAATGCCCGATAGTCCAGTCTGTCTACAGTTGTCATCACCTTCTAAAAGGGTGATAATTATGCATCTGAAGTCTTCTGGGATCCTTCTCGTATCCAGATTTTTTCGATGAGTTTATGAAGATGTTGTACAAGTTCGGGGCCCCCTTCTTTAAAGATTTCAGCACAATGGGTCCTACTTCTGAGTAAATATGCACCAGCTTGAATATGAATATCAACTAATTGAGAAGAGTTAGCAAGAAGATATAACACTCGGTATTTCTGTGTGGTGCTTTGGAGGAAATTGTAGGGCTGGCAAAGTTCCCTGGGGTGGGGAACAGTTTTGGGGTGGGGGGGCTGAATGACCCCCCTCACCTGTCCCTCCACAGACCGGATGATGCCAGGGGCCATGGCTATGCCCCTGAGTAGGCTCAGGCGGTGGCTGGAGGGACACTGCAGCTGCCACCTGGTTCCTTCCCAATGGGGGAAGGTGCAGTGTGGGTGAGTCCCCAGCTTTGGGTGGCTTGCGAATGGACTCAGTTGGCAAGCTGAGTTGAAGCTGGCAACCCTGCTATTATCTTCATTCTTCAACCCATGATAGGAGATAACAACTGGGATTCCCTTGCACATGTTTGCCCAAGTGGCGCATAGGGGAATCCGCACTGTTTGTGGGAGAGGAACAGTGGGGATTCCTCAAGGGGGACGGGGCTCCTGGAGGAATCCAAGAGGGCTCCACAGGCTAGATGGGGAGCCCCCCACGGGCCAGATTAGGCTCACAGGCTGGAGGTTCCCTAACCCTGGTCTACACAGTCCATGTTCCTATGATGCAACAAAATGGCATAATGGCATACAAAAAAAGAGAGAAGGTATCCCCCCCCCCGGGGGGGGACGACTTCTCCAAGCTTTAACTTGCCAACTGCTAAACTAGGGAATTGGATGAACTCTAGTATAGATTTGTCCTTTGAGAAGTGGCAACATTGATCAGGGATTTCTAGAGTGTGTGTGCGTCTCCCCACCGCCCCCCCAAAAAACACCCAATCCATGCCTAGGATGAATTCTGACCAGGTAGCCTTCTGTACACAGGGGAATTTGGATATTTTTTTTAAAGACTTGACTAGTTTTAATCATAAACAGCCTTGGGAGTCCTTATGCCTGAAAGGAGGCCTATAAATATATCGAAAAACTAAATAAGAATTTGGAACCCAGAATGGTTATGGCGAATAAAGGAAAATATCTGGAAGAGCCCCAGATTCAGGGGAACAACTTTTCAACGTCCCTCACAAGGGGCCATAACAGACTCTGCTACACTGAGGCAACAACACTTAGTGGAAGCTTAGTGTGTGGAAAAGGAGGAGATTTAACACAACTTATTGAACATGTGCTGAATCTCCCTCCCCCCGCCCGCCCTTATTAATACAACATCTTCAACCTACATGTGGCTTTCTAAACAGGGTTGCCACTAAAATTTCATTTTCAGCTATGAGGGAGCTGCTTGGCAAGAGCGGCAAAAACCCCTTGCTGCTCTTGCCAAGCAGCTGGCGGGTGACCGCCATTGCCAGCCACCCCAAGTGCCCGAGTGGCATGTTGGGGCAACTGGCAAAGGCTTCCCCCCCCCCCACTGCTACCGCAACACATTTTGGGGTCGCTGCAGCTTTACCGTTTTTGGGGGGAGATTGTGAAAGCCAGCTGTCAAACAGGCTTTTGCAATCCCCATAGGGGCATCCACGAGGTGCCCCTCTCCTGTGGTACCTTGGAGGGGCTGCCCATGGCTGCCCCCTCCTTAAATTTTTTTTGTACTGATAAGGTGTACAAATAATTGCACTCATTTTTCATTTTTTTAAAACCCCGATCTGCCTGATTTGTGCAAACAGCAGGGCAGGTTAGCACGAGGGGGTCCCTGGGCTAGGTACTGGGCAGGGTGGGTGCCTGCAGGCCAAATCCAGCAAGCACCCGCCCTCTACAGTGCCTATCCCAGGCTTCAGGTAAGTATTTCCCCCCTTCTCAAGGAGCTGACAGGTTTGACAGGCTCGGACCTGTCAGCTCCTTGAAAAGCCCTGGGAGATCGCAGTTTGCAGAAAGAGTTTGCAATCTCCTGGTTTCTTTGGGGGAGATCAGGTGTTCCTAGTGGCCACCCAGTTTTGCAAGTGTCCCCCCCCCCCACTGCCAGCATCGGGGGAACCTTCAAAACTGGAGGGGATTCCCACTGACAGGAGGGAGGGCTCTGTCTGACATGTGTCAAAGTAACATCAAACCCCGGCACTGAGAATCCCCCCAAGTTTTGCTGCTCCCCGAGATGCTAGCAACTCGGGGTCGATGGCAAAATCGAGAGGATACTTGGGACTTGTGATCACCCAACACACATGGGGGATCCTGCTGGAAAGGGAGGGCAATTGAGGCCCCCAAAACACCCTTTTCCTCATGATCTCTGGGTTTTTTGGGGGACCCCGAGTTATTCACACTTGGAAAAGTGAGGGCAGCCCATGGGCACATCAGCACCTTGGGCACATCAAACCCGAAGATTCTGCTGCTAAGGGTCCTTCCTATACCCCCCTTTTTTTCCAGCACTTGCAAAGTACGTAGGTTTTACAAGGTACTTCAATGTTCCTTTTTGGCAGGTACACTTGCTGGGAGACAAACTGTGGCAGGACTGAACTTTACAGCTGACTAGAAGAAATAATAGCTGGCTACGAAGTCCAGCCAGCCACAATTTGCTGATCCCTGTCAAAATATTCACATCTTCAAATCAACTGATTCCAGTTTGTTTGAATGCACAAATTACCCAGTTGCAAGAAGCCAGTCAGCTTCTCCATAATAAAATAATGCTATGACATGCAGGTTCCTTTTATTCTGTTTTACTGTTAACAACCATCAGCCAATAAACATTTTCATAATCATGTAATCATATTATGAAATATGTGTGTATCATTACATTACACTTGTATTCTGCTGCTTCCTCTTGCAGTGGCATCTCAACAATTCCATTCCATTAATATACTGTATCTTAATCACAGTTGCCCTGACTTTCGAGCAATTTTCCTGACTTTCCCTGACCAATTTCCATGTCCTTGACTTTCCAGAAAGTGGCAACCCTGCTAAAGTAACATAAAGAAAAGGACTGAGCCTAGCTTAAACTGGCTCTCCCCCCCCCCCGCCCGCAGAAAACTGGCTCCCCCCCCCAAACTATGACAGTAGAGGAGAAGAGAGACAAAGCAAGAAGGCAACAAGCGATGAATACAAGCTAATGCAGATATCTATATTTAATTTATAGCCCAAACCTCTGCTTCTCTGCTCAGAAGAAAGTTGCACCATTCAATTGGATTTATGTACTGGTAAGCATTCTTAGGAGGATTCCAGGATGAAATGCTACTTGGATAAAATGGTCACTGTATTAAAGGGGGAAACTATTTTTACCAAAGAGCTGAGCTTGAAATTACTCCTACTGGTTATCCTTCACAAAGCTCCTATATTTATTTATTTTATGAATTTACATACCACCCTTCAAGCAAGCAACAACAGAAATAGTACAAAACCAGAATAAAAATAGACTATTTAAATACAAGACCAGCAATTAAAAGCAGCAGATTAAATTAAAACAATTAAAACTCAGAGCTTCAAAGGTTAAAAGACCTGGGAGAATAAAAAGGCCCTCACCTGGTGCCAAAAGGATGATGAAGCAGGCACCAGGCGTTCCTCTTTGGGGAGCTAATGCCATAAATGGGGCACCACCACTGAAAAGGCCCTCTCTCCAGTTGCCACTTGCCTCGCTTAAGGCGGGGGCACTTGGAGGAGAGCCTGACTTGTTAAGCTCAGCGCTGGGGCAGGTAGATGCCTTTTATTCTGCAAAGTGCGGGTGTTTCTCAAGAACAGAGCCTGGGAAGTAGCAGTTTGCTCAAGGCCACAACAAAACAAATCTGCAGCAGATCCGTGCTCCAGACTCCCACATCCAGCTCTACGCTGGAACAGTCTGTCAGAAATGCAGGGGGTCTACAAATAAACAGCCTTCAACAAACCCACTGGCCAGGGCCCAGACATGCTTTTATCTTGGCAAGCAAGAATGCTCAAGAAGGGAGGTTGCATTACAGCACTTAAATTAGGCTGCCAGAAAAACCTGGAGTAGATTTTTGGGAGGGACCCTGTGTTCTCTGCTTCTGAATTGCACCTGCAGCAAGTGTTTCTTCCCTTTCCCCACCCTTCACTTTCTGGGAACACTGGAGATTGTGGTCAGGGTGTGGGACGCGAGAACACCCTTGTGGTGGTGTGGAACGAGAGCACACCCTGTTCATTTTCTTTCTAGGAGCTGCTCAGCTTGTTTCTCTTCTCCATGTGCAAAACTGCTTGCTCTGGGTCAGCCGTCTCCAACATGGTGTTCTCCAGATGTTTTTGATGTATAGCTCCCAGCATCCCTGACCATTGGACACAGTGGATGGGGCCGATGGGCACTGCAATCCTAAACATCTGGAAGGCACCACATTGAGGAAGGCTGCTGCATGCAGTCTCCCTTGCTCCCCACCCCCAGCACTATCTGGAAGAGATGCTTCGAAACCCCGGCCCGACATCCCATCCTGAGAATATATTCCTTCTCAGTCAACCATTTCTTGTGCCACTTCATTGTACAGGCCACTTGTCCTTTGCTACGCCTCCCATGGCAGCCGTTTTGTGTTGGTGCCCAGGACAGTTTCTCAAATTGCCAAATGTGCCCATGGCTCAAAAAGGCAGCCTACCCCTGTCCCCTGCACTAGACTCTTTGTTGTTGTTTTGCTGCATCAGACTAACACAGCCACCGCCCTGGACCTTGTAGGTAGAGATAATAAAACTACATCTCCCACAATGCTTCTCTCTCCTGTTCAAATCCACGTCCTTCCTCCTTCCCTTCCTGTAATCTTGTTTATGCAAGGGGCAACACAGAGCGTCCAGGCTGACCAGCACTCTCCCTCGTAAAGCATGGTGTGACTCATAATTGGTGGTAGGTAAAAAGGGTCTGCAAATGTAAAACAGGTAACTCCTGGACTAACTGGGGGAGAGGGAGGAGAGAGCCTAGGAGGTGAAAGGAGAATGCTGGGAAGCCAAGACTCCTGGATTAGGAGGGCACGGGAGAAGTTTAGCACAGAACAAAACCTAGGAGCCAAGGGCTATAGAACACTCATACAGGGGCTTCTAGCTCCTCCAGGTAAACACATCCCTAAATATTTTCTCTCTCCAATTCAGCTTGCCGCTATGTGGCTAGGAAAATAGCAGCATCGCTGTGTAATGAGGATTTGGGGGAGCCTGTGTTGGCATGCAAGAATCGGGTGTGCCAAGCTGGTAAGAGATGCTTCTTCTCTTGGTGAACTTTAAGCAGGGGAGACTCTTCCATCAGATTAAAGACCTCCCCTCAAAACTCACCTCTTCTGTGAAACCTTTACCACCAACCCCATAATCCTCATCTCAGCTGGGACCCCAGCTCCAATCCAAACCAAAAACGTCCAGCTTCATCATCTGCTACCCTTCTCTCTCCCCTCTTCCTTGCCGGGTTGTTTTTCTCACTGTCAAAATTTACACTGCAAGCTGCTTGGAGCAGAGAACCATCTTCTGCTGGGCGGGGACGTTTATGAAATTCTGTAAAGCACTATGTACACTGATGGTGCCCTGGCAATAACTCATAATAATTTAAGCTGCAAAAATCACTGTGCCTCATAGTCATCCAGATCAGCCTTCCCCAACCTGGTGCCCTCCAGATATGTTGCACTATAACTCCCACCCACCCCAGCCAGCCAGGTTGGCGATGATAGGAGTTGTAGTCCAACACATCTGGAGGACACCAGCTTGGGGACAGCTGATCTGGAGTATTGTTGCCCAGCCCTCTGTCCCCAGTCCGTTTGGCCCTACTCTTCCAAGAGAATCCACGAGTCCTTGCTCACACCATCTTTCCTCTTCAGGTATAGGGTTACCAACATTTTTACTGGCTCTTAATGCTATTCCTTGTGCTCCCAAAAGCTTCGACTGCCAATCACTGCAGTTCAAGCTGTTATTAAAGGCACAGATGCAGGCTGGACATCTCCCCCCCCCCCCCCTGCAATCAGGTGTCAATCCTACGTCCTTCTGCTTCAAGGGTAAGCCTGTAGCCCAGTGGCACAAACACCATGCTTTGCTTGAATGTGGATCCTTGGCTTGAACCCCTGCATCTCCAGTTAAGGGAATATGAATAGCAGGCCAAAAAAATTGAAGCAGTGTTGCTACATTTTTCTCCCCGGGTAGTTGCTCAGTGTCTGAGTTGTTGGTCCAGGCACGATTCTCATTTAAAGGGCAAACGGTCCTAAGTTTGAATCCCAAACAAGCTCTTCTTGCACACATCCCTCTGGGGAACGAACCACAGGTTAGCAGTAGCGCACATGCTCTGTACTGAGAAGGCCCTATGGTTCATTCCCTTAGCACAGTGATGGCGAACCTATGGCACGGGTGCCACAGCTGGCACGCAGGGCCCTCTCTGTGGGCACTTGAGCCATTGGTCACCAGATCGTGAAAAGACTGTCCCCTTCTGCAAAACACTAATGATCTTGTTCTTTCTCACAGTGTGGAACAGAATTATTTTATTCTAGAATTCCTGTTGCAGAATTCTTTTCTACATTGTTATCACATTTAAAAGATTTTGAAGAATGATGCACAGAGCATGGCTTGGATGTAAAGCCCTAACAGTTGACTTGAGTGCTGCATGTGTTGTGCACAGGCTATGTGTACAATGTAGTACTATAATAATTTTTTTAGTTGATTTTTTTTCCAACAAAAAACTGTTTGTATCATTGAAAGCTCTGTTATTGTGTTTTTCTTTTAAGACAAAAGATGTTAATTAGTTCGGACAACTATATGAGTTGCTTTTCTAAAACTAAAACCTCGGTATTCAGGTTTAATTGCAGTGTTGGCACTTTGAAATAAATAAGTTGGTTTTGTGTTGCAGTTTGGGCACTTGGGCTCAAAAAGGTTCGCCATCACTGCCTTAGCATCTCCAAAGGATCAGGTGGTGGCCCGAGAGCCACTGCCAGTCTAGGGTAGACAATGCTAGGGTAGATAGACAATGCTAGGGTAGACAGACAAGGTGCATGGCTGGTGCAAATTCAACAGGTACAACTTCCCCATTTCTCTTTCTGCCACCCTCATTTCTCTCTCCCCCACAGCGGGTTGCCAGGGAAGGGACAGATTGCTCTTGCCTGATTACAGGCAGCGGGTCCCTAGTTTGCCCACCCCTGGTCAAGATGCATGACTCTTGCTTAAGGGGCAACCAGTCCTAGGTTCGAATCCCAGACAAGCTCTTTTTGAAATTAGGCTGAGGGCAGCAGGTTGCTCACCCCTGCAGACTCTACAAGGATCATTGGTTTGTCACCAGATAAGAATGTCCTTTATATTCCTTAAGCCACTTCTGCTCTCAAAACCACTTCCCACCACTCTAACTTCTGCCTCCTCTAATGTACGAGACTCTCCCAGTTCTCCCAGAGAACTTGACTGTTGTATCTCCATTCTCCAATCCATTTTCCTAATCCTAACCCATTTTTCTTTGTCCCTGAAACCCACATTATCATACAGCCTGGACAGCACCCACATATCTTACTGTTGTTCTTCCTTAACAGGCACCACCCCAAAAAATGCAACGATGACACGATCTACCAGTTGCCCTATTAGTTCAGGATGCGCCCCTGCTGCTGCTTCTTCAGAAGTTGGGATCCAGAAGCCTCATTCTTGATGGAATAAAATAGGAGATGGCAAAAGGGAAATGATGGTTTGTTTGACAACTCCTGTACATGCAGGAATTGAACAGACCTGAGAATCCTTTCGCTTCCCCCCCCATCACTATGAAAATTGTTTAAATAAAGAAGCATTTGTGTACCCAAAGAACACCACTGTGTTATTAGAAGGATAACTTTGGGGTTGATTAGGAAAAATGGCATGGGGAAGGGGTTGTGAAATATTTTTTTATTTACTTTACTTATCGGTCACTCAACAACTGTTGTTCTCTGGGTGACTTACAAGATAGCAGAACGATTTAAAAAGTGTTAGAACCAGGACAAATACAGTTTGATAAGACAGCATTAACACAAAAACAGAAGGAATTTTTTAAAAAAAAATTGTAACAAGCAGCAGATAATACAGACATTAAAAACATTTTTCCAGAGAGTAAAACAGCCACATTTAAAAGCAGAGCATAATACTGTACAGCGTTCAACGTATCAGATTTTAAATGCTTGTGAGAATAAAAGGGTTTTTGACTGGTGCTGAAAAGACATTAAAGTAGGCTCCAGGTGAGCCTCTCGGGTAGGTGTTCTGAAAACGAGAGGCCGCTGCTGAGAAGGCTCTTTCTTTTGACATTTTAAGGCGCAATCCTATGCATATTTAGACAAAAAAAGTCCTACAACTCCCAGCATGCCCCAACCAGCCATGGGAGTTGTAGGACTTTTCCCTCTGGAAACATGCATAGGATCGCACATTTTAAGTATTTGAGAATGATCACTCTAACTACCCCACCTCATCAGTTTGAAAAACTGAACAGGTGTTCAATCAATCAATTTATTATGGTCATGGACCAGCAGATTAGAAAAAGGTAGTTTCAATTATAACAACTAAATAAACTACCCAGTTTAAAAAACAAGAAGGCAAGTATCACTGAACAACAAATGAAAATAGCTACAATTAAAATATTTATATAAACGTGTCAGGGATGGGGACTCGGACTCGAGGACTCGACTCGTGAGTCGGACTGAGTCCCCCCTCTGACTCGACCTCGAGTCCCAATATTTTTAATGGGACTCGAGACTCGAGACCAAGGACTCTTCAACATCCCTGGGCTGTGCCAGAAGGAGTGGAGAGGAGCGTGATTGCCGGCAAAGAGCACATGGAAGCGAGGTGTGCCGCTGCTCGGCCACTATGGACGGCTACCAGGAGTGCAGCCCCAACAGTGTGTCAAGATTTATTTTGATTGATGTGTTGCGTACTTGGGAGAGGCAGAAGGAGGACCTGAGATTACTCTGTGTGGCTGCTCTGAGTGTGTTTCTGGTTCCAGCAAGTTTATCACCAGTGGAGCGGGTATTCAGTGAGGGTGGAATTGTGATGAGATCTCACCGTTCCAGAATGGGGGCCAAACATTTAGAAAAAATCATGTTCCTCAAATGCAACATGGATAAGTTTTAGGAAGTACAGCAACTTTATTTTTTTAAATCATTTTTCTAAAATGCAACCTTTCAGACATTTTGGGTTTGGCTGCCTCTGCCTGTCTGTCTGGGGTTCCCAGCCTCCTCTGCCTGCCTGGTCTCTTCTTGACCAGTTCAACAGTTGAATTGTCCAAGACAAAGGCCTCTGCATGCCTGCTTTGGGGTTCCCTGCCTCCTCTGCCTGCCTGGTTATTTTGGGTTTGTCTGCCTGGTCTGTTCTTGCCAAAATCAGTTGCAGAGTTTTGAAATAAAAAGGCACACTTGTGCCTAGAATTTATTTAAGCCACACATCTGAAGTAGCCTTATTTTGTTGGGAAAACCCCCCATTGATTTTAATAGGGACTCGTGGAGTCAGCTTTGGGAGTGACTTGTGACTCGTGAGTCACCATTTTGGACCAAGGACTCGTGACTCGGGTCCAAAGACTCGTGACTCGAGACCAAGGACTCTTCAACATCCCTGACGTGTATATTATCTGAAAATTGTACTGTTTGGAAACCAGATTTACACAATACACTGAAAAGAACGTAGATGGATACCTAGATGAAAAAATAAATGCCTTAAGTGGAAGAGAAACACATACTTTGAAGATAGTTATTCCCAACGTTCTTTAAAGGGATATACCGGATATCAACCCGCCCCATCCTGAGAAACCCGCTCACCATCCTTCTGTGATGAACTATTTGTCCATTCATGTAGAAACAGACATTTTAATCAGTAACCTTGAATAATATCCTCAAGCTATGCTGCAAAGAATATCAGAAATATTGGCAAATGTTGACATCTACATGTTAATATTGAGAGTGTCAGATTTTGTCAACATACAAAGACTCAGAAATACACTTGGGAATGTTGATGTTTTTCCCTGTGGAATGTTGAAAAAAAGGCTCCCTTTCTCAGCACTCAGCAGGGGAAATCTCCAAGCTGATAAGAAATAGAAAGCTTTTCCGTGCTGGGGAGAAGGTAAAGGGAGGAAGCTGCTGAGTGATGCAGTCCTGCTTACTTCTGAGTAGACATGAAGAGGCTTGCCTTCTTATTTGTGAGTAGACATTCAGTGCCTGGGTATTTGGGATGCTATTTGAAAGTACTGCTGGGAAATTCATTCCTGCTTACTTCTGAGTAGACATGCACAGGCTTGTCCTGTTTACTTCTGAGTAGGCTTAAAATTGGTAAGAATCACATTTTGGTTCTGACCACTGTTACAGACTCCTGAGCTTTGCCAAATTGGAATTTGGCCCTCAGGACTGAAAAAGATTCCCACTCCTGATTTATATACGTATTTTGAATGAGCTATCACATTTCCCCCCTTTTATTGACGCTGTGCTTGTATATTCATTCAATTTTTTTGTATTGTATTTTTAAACAAACTTTTTTTAAACAAAAGTTCCTTGTGTCTTTTAACATCAACTAGAGGCACAGAAATATAGCATTCTCTCATTTGGCTAGGTATCTCCAAGCACTGAAAGGCATAATCATAACTACTAATTCCAGTCTTCAGGGGAAGAGTGGTGTTTATGTAGCCCAAACGGCACTACTCAGGCCCAAAAGGGGGCTATCGGAAGACCCCAAGGTTTGTAGAAGTACAAAAAATGTTGGGGGGCAGCATTAAGGGAGGGGAGAAGCTCAAAAACAGCCCAATGAGGACTGAGCATGCTCGGTGTCTGCGGAATTCTGATCGATTGTTGGAGAGGGGGAATGGAGTAGCTGGAATGCTGAGCGGCAGTAGTCCACAATGCAACATTTTATGGTTGGGCCTACAAGGCCATCGAGTCCAGCCCCCTGCTCAATGCAGAAACTAGAGGAGGGGTCTCCCATCCAAGGAATAACCAGGCCTGACCCTGCTTAGCTTTCCACGTTCAGACACGCTGAACCAGAATTCCTGTATGCCAGGCTGCAAAAAAAAAAAAAAAAAAAAAAAGGCAAAGGCGCAGTGCCAGTCAAAAACAGTGGCAACACTGAAGTGCAACTCGTTTTATAATATTTACTTTCTTCTTCACAGAATGCTCCTATGAGGCAAGTCACTTTCCCCGCATTTTACAGATGGGAAACTGAGACCAAGGGATAAGTTACTTACCCAATGCTACTGGCACCATGGGAGAAGTAGGAATTGAACACGTCAGGCCAAAGTCAAATTCGCTTTTTGAAGGGCCAGAGATACTCAATAATAATTATTTAAAAGACAGAAAGGAAAACCTCACGATTATTGGGAAAAGCTTGGAAACCAAACTACAACTCCCAGTAGAACTTGCGTGAACTAGCAAGCTTTACACGCATGCGTCGTTCTTCCCACGCGCACAGCATGGCCCATCGTCGGTGCAGCTAAAATGTTTACTCAGTATCGCGCGTGCGCCGAGCTATTACTTACCCGCCCTCACCTCGTAGAATATGCTGACCCGTCACGCGAAGCGGGCTCTGTCCCATTGCACTGGAATTCAATGCAGCAACGCAAAGCTCCTACAGCACATGCGCACGATGGTTCTACCCCTCTCCTCGAGGATTTCATGAAAAGCGTTCCCTGCAAGGCGCTTGCTTGCGCACTGGTTATAGCAGCCACTACCCATGCGTATTTGTTTCTGCCGATTTTGGCGCATGCGTTCCCTCTCGTTATGCTTCCCTATCATCATTCTTTTCTGTTGGTGAATATTCCGGCCGTGTCCCGCCACCTCTCGGTTCTGGTTGGTCGGAGGAGAACAGGAACGGGCTTCCCATTGGTCCGAGGTGTTGCTATGGCAGCAGTGGGCTGGGTGGGAGCCGCTGCTGGTGTAGCTTAGGGAAAGGCGGAAGGAAGATGGCGGCGCTGGCTTCTGAGTTGTTGCTCCTTAGCGACTCAAGCCGTTTCCGCGCGGATAACCTCCTCAGCAGCGAGGATTGGGGTGAATAGCAGCGGGATCGGGGGGAGAGGAAGGAGAGGCAGCTATTGGCTGGGGGAAGCGGGCGGGGCTTATTGAGGTGGGCGGGGCGTGGGTGTTGAGGCAGGAGGCTGCGTGGGAGGGGGGACTAAAAATGTGGAAAGGTCAGGTGTGGGGAGGGAGGTCCCTTTTCCCCTTGGTAGGACTCTTAAGCCCTTGACGTGTGTGACAAGCGGTATGAAACAGGTGTAGTAGCTCTCCCAATCTGCGCCTCCACGGTGGGGAAAAGTCCCACCAGTTGATTGTCTACCTGTCATGTATCTGATCCAGTGCACGACCGTTTATGCCATAAGTTAGTTGTATATTATTTTATTTACTTAGGTGGATTGTAACCCACCTTTCAGGGGCACATCACCTGTAGTCGTTAAGGGGCTACAAGTCGGTTATTTTTACCTGTCATGTGGCAGTTGCAGCTAACAAGGCTTGTTGGGGGAGAAAGGAGCAGCAGCCTTTTTTCTTTGGTCTACAAAGTGAGCAGAAAATCTAAAAACGTCATGGTAGATCAGTGGTAGGCAACCTGGTGCCCTCCAGATGTCTTGGACTGCAACCCCCACAATCCCTGACCATTAGCTATGTTGGATGGTGTTTATAGGAGCTGCAGTCTAAAACATCTGGAGGGCTCCAGGTTGCCTACCCCATTAGTAGATGAAATAAAACTGGGGGGAAAGAAGTCATCTGTATTAACCAAGAGTGAGTGGATTATATAGTTAGCCGTCGGACTCCACACTTCCAATTTTCTATTATACTTGAGTGGGGTGAAGCAAGGTGGGGTAAGACTTTGCTTAACAAACACAAACCTATGCAGGTTGTAGTCTGGACTGCAGGTGGAAAGCATGTTTGAGTCTTTGAGTTGCCCCACTGATCGCAGCTTGCTCTTCTCCCCACAGACTCAGGTCTGTACAGCTGCCTGGATGATGACAGAGATGTGGCAGCTGAGCTCTTTCCCTGCCTTGAACGCAGCATTGTGGATGCTGGCTGTGTCCATTCTATGGTGAGAGTGAGCTCTTTTCCCATGTCTTCCCAAAAAAGGGATGCTCTTCTAATATCATCAAAGCCCCTCCTGTTTTCCTCTCACTCCCCAAAATTTCACATACACCCTAAATCCAGTCTATCTTGACTGCCTGCTCATCCTGCCACTTCATCTTTATATTCTGTTCCGAGGTTGCATGCGCATACACACAGTTGTATGTGGTGTATGAATTGTGTGAGCTGGGTTTGCATCTGGCAACTCTGGGTTCAAGTTCTTATTGTCCCGGTTACATGGCCACACTTACATTTTTAGGTTGCTTTCACTGGACATCTCTTGTGTACATCAGGTGTGCGAAGGCAAGGCCCTAGGCCTGAATAGTCTGCACCAACTCTATGCTACCAGTGTGGCACCAGGCTGCACAATAACATATTCCACTATGTGCTCTTCCTTCTTTTGCCCTGCAAACTGAAAATGCCGCCCTTGTCCATAAGTCACACTGCCAGCAACACTCTCCTTCTGTTGACAGCTTTGCTGGCTTTTATCCTTCAAAGTAAAGCAGTCATTTGACTGTCCCCTGTGTGTGTGTGTGTGTGAGTGTGATGCACCTACACATACATATGTGACCAATTGTTTTCTGTGCCGCCTTTTCTCTCTGGACAGCAGTTCAGTGATGGTTTCGACCTGGACATGGAAACGACACCCCCAGACCCACCTTGGGATCCACTGCAAGATTCTCTCTTCCCGGGTAAGTATTTTTCTGAAGCTGTGGGAGGACGATTGAGAGCTTGAGAGATGCAGAGTTGTGTGGATGTGTGTGATACTCATGGAGAGGAGGTGCATGTTAGAGTAGCCTATTTTCTCAGGTTAATGCAAAATAAAAATAAAAATTAGCAGCCTAGTCATTGGCTTATATTTAACATGCAGCAGCCATAGCTGTTTATATGCAGCTGTTTATATGCAGCTGTTCCTGGGCTTGATCTCCTGTTAAAAATTTTTTTTAAAGGTCTCAGTGAGACTTTGGAGAGCCACCGTTAGAGTAGAAAACATTGGGCTTGATCGAACTGATGGACCACTCAAAATTGAGCGGCTCTGTGCTCAATATGAAGGTTCCTTTCATCTGGTTGGGAAGAGAGGGCTGTTGCCTTCATACTCACCTTGTGGGCTTTCTAGAGGCATCCAGCAGGCCACTGTTGGAAACAGAATGCCTTTCTAGCTGGAATGTAGGTCTGATCCAACAGGGGAGCTTTTATTTCTGATCCCCAGAATGATTTGAGTGGAGAAATTATTTGCCTAGAAGTAATTGTTATGCACTAAGAGTAATATGGAGCAAGGTTGTTCCCCTCCTGTGTTGGTGAATTGGAAGTAACGGGCCACCTAATCCAGCCTTCCCCAACTTGGTGCCATCCAGATGTGTTGGGCTACAACTCCCATATTCCCACAGCCGGTATAGCTGGCTGTGGGATTATGGGAGTTGTAGTCTGCATGTCTGGAGGGCACCAGGTTGAGGAAGGCTGAGTCCTAGTCTGACCTTAGTCACAATATCTTATATGACAGTGGGTGTCAGCTAAACTGACTGGTGGGCAGAGCAAAAGGGGTGAGAAGCCAAGTTGCTTGCCTCTCTTCCCCCTTCCCCACTCCAACTTCCTCGACTCTCTTCCTCTGACTTCCTCTGGCTGAGGCTGAAACCTCAAAATAATTTGTAGTTTGTATCTGACAGTTTGTCCCTTCTTCCTGAAGTTATGTTGGCTGGGATCCAATGGCTCCTTTTTGCCACTTTTTGCCAACTAGCTACCATATGAGGGCCGGATTTTGGCTTAAGAGCTGCAAGTCATCTACCACTGAGTTGGAGCCTCTCTGACCAATATATGTCCAACTTCTATTTTTAATACAAACCACCAGATGAGAGTTCACATCCTTCCTTTAAGCAGTACTCTCACGGTTAGGAAGCTATTTTTAGCATTTAACATAAGTTTTAAACAAAACTGCTTAAAGTGAATAATGCTAATGAATGAAATTTGCATGTACGTTTGCTTTTCTTTTTTAACAGTCTTAAGTTTGCATGTTTTATTACAAACCAGACTTTTTAAGGTGCTGCAACCATTGCTGGGCAGGGAGGTATTTCTAAGGGAGTGCTTGTAGGTGTGTAAGGGCACGTTACTGGAGCCATCCCCAATATGGAAACAGTAACTTTATAGAGTGGACAAGCTTTGGTCCCAGAATTAATTTTCAGTTGCTGTCAGCAACTCTTCAAACTTGTCTTCCTGGTATCTCCCAACAGCAAGAGAGAGACAAATATTTCGGTTTTCACAGGAAAATAAGTTTGAAGTTCCTCATTTTAATTCCTATACCAAATAACCAGTTTCCTGTGTGCAGTTAGCAGAAATCAGTTGCAGCTGTAGAGAACGAGCATATATCTGCTTGATAACCATGTAGCTGAAGGCAGAGTCCTTAAAAGCATAGGGAAAGCCTGACAGATTCCCAAGGTCTGCTTCTCCTAGCTACACTGCTGGAGACTTTGCCTTCCTGTTGAGGTAGGCCATCACAGACATGAGTTGTAGCTGCCAGATCATGCCCTCAGGGAGTACTGAGAGATTGGGGCTGTTTGCACAACAGGACAGCCCATCATGGGTTGTGCGAACAGCCTCATTACTCCCTGAGGAGTAATTTAACCCACAGTTATTTAAGCTACGCTGAGGTTGCTGTCCTTGTGGGCCGCCATTTTAAATATGCAACCACCACTCGGGGGTTGTCACATGAACCCGGCGAACGTGGGTTATGTGAGGGTTAAACAGACCTTGCATAACCCCTGATCTGTTTTAGGGTGTTTAAACAACCCGGGCGAGTCGCAGTGTGTCATCTGAAACCTGGTCATTCCTGCAGAGCCAGGTGGGTGGCTACCAAAGCTGACTGGGTGCAAGAATTTAAGGAGTTTGAGGCCGATGATGATCGCTGCTTCCTTGAAGTTCAGCGTCGGCAGGGGCTGGCTATAGGGGGAAAGTGTTATATGTATGAGGGCGGTTGGTGGGGAGAGGAGATAATTATGAGTGGTAGCTTTTTTTTTCTTGGTTGTGCTGGTTGGCAGTGAAAGCATGCTAGTAGTATGTTCTCCATTTTCCTTTAGAGCTACAGGTGAAGTCTGAGCCGGTCTCTCCTGCCTCGTCTCATTGCTCTGATTCATCTGCAGCATCCTCTGATTCGTCTGTGGTATCCTCTTCCTCCTCCTCCTCTTCCACTGATCTCCCAGGGCAGGTATGTTTGTCAGAGAACCCTTTATAGAGAGACTCTTGTCCCTTCACTTTAAACTCCTGTGTTGAGACCTGTGCTTTTCTCACAGGCCCCCAGCCCAGCTGATGTAATTGGGGTGAAGACGGAGCACCCCCCAACCCCTCCGTGCATGTTTGGAGATGTTCTTTCACCCCCTTTTGGCACTGTGCACATCAGTGTAGTCCCAGCTCCTGAGACAGGTACACGGGGGAGGAGAGTGAGGGGAGGAGCGTCTTGCTACCTTACAGAGTCTGCTCGGGGTGGGTGCAAATGGAACCTTGAGTTTCTTCAGGGAATTCTGTAAGGAGTGGATTGACTCTAAAATTCTGCCTGGCCTCTAAAGCCAAAGATTACTCTGTGTGGGAGAATCTAACATATAGGGCTGTGGGTATTGTATGCTTTGGGGGGGAAATCAGTACCTAGAAAAAAAGTAGTGCAAATTAAGAAAATATGAGAGACGTGTGGCAAAAATATTGGCTGGTTAGTTTGAGTCAATACATAACATTCTATCTCACTAGCTTGCTAGCTTACCGTCTTGCCTCATCGTCCAGAGCTGACAACAATATGGTGCCCTTCCTGTTCTTGGCTATATGCGATTTTTTTTTTAATGAATCAAATTGATATTTCACTTTTCTCATGGAAACACTGTTCATTAAAATCCTAATGGTTGACAAATTCATTCCTACTAGTTAAATGGTTTATTTGCGAACATTCATGGCATGCCAGCAGCTCACTATTTGAATGATTGATGTCTTGAAGTTTTTATTTGCTCTTGATAATATGTAACTGCTCTGGATATATGTTATATAGAAAGTGGTGTAAAAATGGATCAAACTTTAAATGTTGTGGGAGTTACTTGGTACAAGAATTAAGGACACTTGATGGGAGTTCTGATGGTTCTGATAACAATAAGGAATGCTCCGGAAGAGGGTTTTGCGGCTAGCAGCCTGCTCAAATCCTGCTTCCAAGGAAGCTTAACACACATGCACCGCTTGAATGTCAGGTCTCTCGGGGACAAAATAAATTAAAACACCATTCATGCAGTTGCTAATTGCGTGAATGGCATCTTGTCTAGTTTGGCCCTCACTTTTTCTCCGCTTGGTTCTCCTTCAACTGGCATGAAGAAACGGAGCAATGGGAAAGTCTACCGATTCTCACTTCATTGCTTTTGTCCCGTTCCCACCCCTGCCCCGCGTTCACTTCAGGTAGCTGATGGTGGGGAGGGAAGCCACTTTTGGGAATTAGAGCTTGTCACCTGTCTCTCATTCAACGTGGCTCATGGATAAAAATAATTTCTGACAAAGACTTTTAGAGCCCTAAGAAAAGGGAGTGTTTGCTTCTCATTGATGGCCACATTCTGTTGCAGGGAAACCAGCGGCTTCCAACAAAGCAGAGAGCATTCTCAGCCGGAAGCCCCCTATTCAACCAAAGCCAGTTGTGGTAACCACTGTCCCAGTACAGCCAACAACCACGTCCAGTAAGACCATCCTACTGCAGCCGGTACCTGTAACCCAGTCACAGACTATCAACCCAGGAATTTCAGGTAACCAGGGAAGGAGGCCTCTATTCTGATACCAAAATAAATACTCTAGAGAAGGGCTTTGCTCATAGCAGCATACTTGAATCCAGGTTCTAAGTGCAGTTGAATGCACGCAGCCCCCCGGTGTTCTGTGGCCACGCAAATCTTCCTTCACTTGAAGTGAAGTGGGGAAGGGACCACTTCTTGTGGGACAAAGACTACAGTGTACGTGTGGCAGACATGGAGTATAGAACTGATGTAGCCTTGTCTCCTCTTTCCTCGATTCCAGCACAGGGTGTTGTGATTTCTCAGTCTGAACTCCTGCATCTCCCAGTGTCTGGGTTGATCAAGGTTCAGTCCCCTGTGAAAGAAAGTCTCCCAGCAAAACCGTCTCCCTCTGCTCCCAAACCAGAAGCCAAAACCATTGTCCCTGCACCAACGCAAATAGGACCCTGCAACCAAGAGATAGATGTAAGTCATGACTTTTAGTTTTAACTCATGGTCCCCTTCTCTCTGCTGCTCCTGCCCTGGGATGCCTCAGTCCTGTCCCAGGACCCCTCCACTTCCCCAGTAGCGTGCAACTTCAATAGATATGGTTGAGCACTCTGCCTTCTGACAGAGTCTAGCCACAGAGAGCTTCACAAGTAGGTCACGCCAGTAATGGCTGCCTGTTAATCTCTAGTATTTTATGGGTGATCTCTGAACATAAGAGGGATAGCTGCCAATAGCTACTGATCAATCAATCTGCCATGCATTTATCTAAACTTTTAGATGCATCTTATGGTAATGTCTAGCCACATTCTCTGGCAATGAATTCCATAGATTAACTTAGTGGGAAATATCTCCTTTGGTTAGTCATACCAGATGCCTGCAAGTTTCAATTACAGGACCTCACTCGTTCCTTTATATTATTAGGGTATGTGTGTATGAATACCATTTTTTTCCTTACTAATTCCCTCGAGATCAAGGTGCTGAAAAGGCAACAGCGGATGATTAAGAACCGTGAGTCAGCCTGCCAGTCCCGGCGAAAAAAGAAAGAATATTTGCAAGGGTTGGAGTCCCGCCTGAGGGAGGCCCTGACAGACAATGAGCGGCTGCGGCGGGAGAACGCTCTCCTCCGCCGCCGTCTGGACTGTGTCCTGAACGAGGTGAGTGCCTGCTGGCCAACAAGATACTGTTTCTAAGTGGAGCCTGCAATAATGTTGCAGTGCATCTTCACCTCGTAAAAGGATTGCTCCTGTTCAGGGTGCCAGCCAGCCAGGCTCTCCTCCAGAATAGTCCATTCCATTCTCCCCCATCCCCATTTTCCATTTTTCTTCTCCAGCTGTGTACCAAGCATTGGAATGATGACCGTTCCAACTCAGCATTCCATGGCCACCAGGCATGCTACTGTGCATCCAGTTGTCATTGAACTGGTTTTGGCGGGAGATGCCCCCTTAGATTTTCTTTTTAAAGACTTGTAGCTCTGCAAACGTGATGATTCCCTTGAGCTTGCTGATACCTCCCTCTTGTTTCCCCATGGTCCTGTTTTGACTCCAGTCCTCTCAGCACTCACCACCTGAGTTTGCTATTAGATGAAGTGATTGTGGTATAGCCCTCTGCTTAGTTGTTCATGCCTGACAACAGACATGAGTATAGGCAGGAGTACAACAGGATGGGGAAGATCCTCCCAGGCAGTCTGGCACTGTAGTACTTTCCCTCTGCCTGTCCCGTGTCTCCTTGCAGGAGAAAACAGGGTGGTAGTGATTATGAGTTTTCCTCTCCTTGTGGAGACAATGACAGGCTAATACTTCCTGCTTTCTAGTCTCTGCCTTGTCTCTAGTGGCGGGCAGGGGTGGACGGATGGGTGTTGATGCATATCAGTGAGTAAGAACAACTAATTTCTGCATCTGTTAATAGTTATCCCACCAGCACTGAAAGGCTTACATCCCCTCTGTTATTTCTTTATTCTAGATTTTATTTATAATATTTATATACTACCCTTCACCATAGACTCTAAGGAAATTTACAGTATGAAAAAAGCAATCTAAGAAAACAAATAATATTAAGACACAATAAAACTAAAGCAACAGTTACAAAAGTTATGGCATTTACCACTGGTAAAATGAGGTCCTTCATACGTTTTAACCCTGTGTTGCAGCAGTTAATTTATCCATCATTTAATGAAGAGCAACATGTTCTCTTTGAAAATTAACATTTGGTTCCCCTTACAGCTCGGATGTAGGCAGTTGCGGAAACACCTTTTTGCCCCTTTGAATAACAGCCATGTTCAGCCAGATGTTTCAAATTGGCCCCTCTATGTGAGCTGTCAGTTGGAATGTCTGTTAGTGTCAAGCAGTGCAGTAGCATACCAGCATGAGGCCAAATATGGAATCACTGGGGTCTACAGTTCCATTACAAGGAAGGTGGGAATTCTAAACAGGCAGTAAGCTATTTTAGCTGACAACATGCCTCTGTCTCCCCATTTAGAACAGCGAGCTGAAGTTTGGCTCTGGGAACCGGAAAGTCATCTGCGTCATGGTCGTGCTGCTTTTCATAGCCTTCAATTTTGGACCTGTCAGGTGAGGTTCCAAGGCACTGTGGGTAATCCATTCTCAGTCTTAATTAATAAGTAACTTTGCTAAACATTCCCTGTCCTGAAGTCATTTGAAGTTGCCAAAGCCCCAGGAAATTTGTGTGTGCATGAGAGAGCGAGATTGACAGATGTTTTTCTGTGGGTATGTGTGTGCTTGCTGGATACCAAGCTAAACTCACCAGACTAGTTAGGGAAGCATTTTACCTGGGATAAACTGTTTCTTGGAAGATCATCGCCTGCCTACTCTTTTTGCTGACTCAGCTTTTGTGGGAGGAACTCATAAGGAAGAGTCACGTATCATGAGTCACTGTTCTTATCTTGTGTCCATTTGGTCTCCATAGACCTACTGCTGCCACTTAAACTTCATGGGCTTTTGGCCCCACTTTTCAGAACTCACCTTCTCCCTGAAAGGTACTTGAAAAGTTGTCACACAGAGGAGGGCCAGGATCTCTTCTCGATCATCCCAGATTGCAGGACACTAAATAATGGGCTCAAGTTACAGGAAGCCAGATTCCATCTGGACATCAGGAAAAATGTCCTGTTAAAGCAATACGACAATGGAACGAACTACCTAGGGAGGTGGTGGGCTCTCCCACTCTGGAGGCATTCAAGGTGCAGCTGGACAGCCATCTGTCAGGGATGCTTTGACTTGGGATTCCTGCATTGAGCAGGGGGTTGGACGCGATGGCCTTATAGGCCCCTTCCAGCTCTACTATGATTCTATGATTCTTATCTGTACATGTGTATTTTCCAGCTATGGTGTTGCTTCATGCATCTGACAAAGTGGACTCTAGTCCACTATAGTTTCTGCTACAATAAATCTCTCAGCCTTTAAAATGCTGCACATTTCCCTCATTTTTACACATGCTTTGACCATATATTTCAGAGGTGGGGAACCTCAAGGCCTGGGATTCCAATCTGGCCTTCGGGGTTCCCCAGATGGCCATGCCCCTTCCCTTGGCTGCACCCCCTTCCCCCCAACCAATCGTTTGGTAGTTTCCTGGCTTTCTTGCAGTTTTTTAAATCCACTGTAGGAACTGTCTGTAAGAGCTTTAAGCTATAATATGCTGGTATTTTTGCCCCACCCCCTTTTGTCTTCGGTCCTGCCCACCTCTGGAATGTGGCCCCCAAGAGCTGCTCCAGATTGAATTTGGCCCTTGGGCTGAAAGAGGTTCTGCACCCCTGATATACTTGTTTTGTCCTCTGTAGCCTTTCACAGCTGTGTGACATCTAACTGGCTTTGCCTTCTTCCTCTGGTACATCCCTGGAAGATGACAGAGAGGGCTGATAATCCAGAAATTCCTTCCTTGTCATTGATAGTTGTGGGGAGTTTGGATCACCTTTCTTACCCCTTGGCCATCCCTTTTCTCCAACAGTTGGGACAGATTCAGGAAGAGCCATGGCGGGTTGGCCTGTGAACTTCGTGGTGTGAAAGGCCCCATTTTACTTCTGCAGTGGGGGCGGGGTGCGGGTGCAGTTGGTGTCAGGACATTTCACTTTGCTGCATAGATCAAAATTAATTCTCTGATGTGATCTCTGAATCTCCAAAAGTGAACTCCACTTTTCCTTCTCTTCAGCATCAGTGAGCACAAGGCAGCAGATGTGGACCTGTCGAAACAGGACGTGGACTCCGGCCCAGGCCAAAGGCACCTTCTAAGCATTCCAGAGGAATCTCATGAAATTCCAGAGGAGGAGCAGGAGGAGCGGCAAGAGGAGGCCCTGGCCGGGCCAGGAAAGGCACAGTTCCGGTAACTGGGATGCAGGGAGTAGGGAGGAGAAATAACAAGATGGTGACGAGAAGGAGCTGCCTGCACATCCCTCTGTTGAATCATTTGGGGTGTCCTGGCAGCCAGAAAGGTCCCTTCGTCTTTCAAGTTACAAAATCTTCCCTGCCCAGTCACATGGAGGGGGAAATATTAGTAAACAGTAATTTATTTATTGGTGTCCAGCTACTTGCAGCTTTGATATTGATGTTGTCATGCTTCGGGGCGAGTGGCTATTTATGAACCTGACGTAAGTTCCTCGCTACTCAGCTGTGTGGGTTTCCCCCCCAGCCCATGCTTGTTTCCCTTTGCTGTTAGCCCCCTGTTTAAAAAAATATTTATATCGTGCCCTTCCTCACAAAGAGCCCAGGGCAGCTAACAGCCTACATAAACCATAATACTTCACATAGTCAACATTAAAATCATGACCCTAAAATCACAAATATATAATAAAATACAATAAAACCATCAATGGAATCAATCAAAAAATGAGTAAATCGCTTGCCTATATCGCATCTTTAATAATCATGCTTTGTCTCCTCTGCATACCTCCTCCCCACCCCCACCCCCCAGGAACCTGTCAGCTCCCTTCTCTGAAATGAAGGACCTCATGCTGAGGGACTTGGACAAGCTGTTCCTCGCTTCAGATTGCCGCCAGTTCAATCGCACTGAATCTCTCCGGTAAGTCCCAGGGCAGGAGAGAGTGTGTGTGTGGCTAAGCAGTTCTGGTGGTTTTGCTTGCACATATGCCTGTTGAGAGCAATGAGGCCTAGGAACATTGTGAGTTACCCTCCTTTTTCTTGTTCTTCCACCTCCAGACTGGCGGATGAGCTCAGCGGCTGGGTCCGACGACACCAGATCAACCGGAAAAAACCCTCTCAATCTCGCAAGGCAGCACAGGCCAGCCAGGTGTGACATGGTGGGCCTGGAAAGGAAGGGAAGTGGGCACATAGTGATAACCACCAGAGGCTGGATGGGGATTTCCAGAATCTTGACATAGTTTTCTGAAAAGGTTGGGGGTGGGTGGGGTGTTAATGCTTGAAAAATTGCTCAGATGTCTCTCTCTTGGTGGCAGCCTCTCATCCCTGCCTTCAACCTGTGTGTTCTGCATTTCAGGCCAAACCAAAAAAGAAGCCTCCAAGCCCCTCTCGCTATGTGCCTGCCAGCCCCCCCAGACATACGGAGAGGTAAGCAGCTCTCATGCCGAATCTTCTTGAGATAGCTTGCCCTTTTGCCTTTCCATTGTGCGTCTCTTCTGTAATCTGCCACCTTAAGGGGAAATCCTTGCATCCAGTTCCTTCAATTCTTCACCTAGCTTGTTATGGGCGACAGCACTGACTGCTTCTCCAGCAGTTTCTCCTCTCTCCGGCAGCCAGGATGCCCAGAGGCTGTGAGCCACGTCTCCTCCAGTATGTGTGTCTCAGATGTGTTACCTTTTATCATATATTAGTATTTCTGATTCAGTACTTTGCACTTTCTCTCTCTTTCCCTTTGTGCCCTCCTGCCTTAGGGCACACAGGGAATAATAGAGCTGGTCAATATATTTCTGAACATTGCTTGATGACTGCAGCAACATTAAGTGATGAGTTAGTTCTGTGACTACCCATTCACACATGCAGCACCACAGATACAGCTTCCATACCGCTCGAGTGCACTCCTTTTACGTGGAGTTGATTCACATATTCAGCTGCTTGTCATAGAGAAGTTGGATGATGCATGTGCGAACTGGTCTTGTTCTTCAGGAACTGACCCTGAAAGTGTGTGACTTGCCCAGGGCCACAGGTGGAGGCCATTGTAAAGGTGGCATTCAGCTCAGGCTCCCTGCATCCAAGTCCATAGCTCTGTCTTTGGCTTACCCAGATCTTATCTCCCTGGCTTAGGGTGCATGCACCCTCCCATGGGCCCAATAGATTCTCCTTCCAGCTGTCCCCAACTCTTGACCCAAGGCCGCACAAGGTAGGAAGGGGATTGGTAATGGTCTGCACTCTTTATTGTCACTGTGTTTGCCCTGAGAGAAGCACCAAAGATCCTTCCTGCCTTCAGCCTCTTAAGGCAAGACCTGTAAGTTCCTGTTCCCATCTACTTGCTTATAAGTAGGCCTTTACCCCCAAGCAGAGTATAGTTTCTGCCCCTGGCTCAGTTGGCCCATGGCACCAGCAGCCTCATGTTCTTCTCTCTGTAGCTCTTCACTCCGTGAGTCAGCTCCTTGTCACCTTTCTCCCGCCCCTCCGCCCCCCAACATTGATCCCATTTCTGTGTCCCATGACTGTGATGTGTGTAGGGGGTGGGGAGGATCTCCCCATTTATAAAAGGCCTCTTTCTCTGCCACCTCCTCCTTTGTGCTTCCAGGGACCCCTTGAGTCAGCTGCAGGTATATCAGCACCCCGACCACAAAGAACATGACTTCATGGACGCCATTGATAGGCGAGAGGACACCTTCTACGTGGTGTCCTTCCGCAGGGTGAGTGAAGAATAACTGCAGTGGCATTGAGCCACAGAGAAGGTTGTGCGGACAGTACGATAATGCCTTGAAATAGTGTGGTGTGCCAGCTTTTGAGATACACAGAATTCTTCTGGCATATGATTCCAATAGAAGAGGAAGAGGATGATGAGGATGGGGGATATATGTTGTGGCATTTTGCCCTGGTTCAGAGGTTCTCTCAAAATATATTGTCAGTACATTGGCACGTCTTGATTACCGGTTTACTGTGTATATATTTAGATTCCCCACAAGACCAAGTGCCATCATAGAGCAAGCTGGGTTATACAAAATTCTTATTTCCAGGAAACAATCTCTCTGACAAGATTTGTCTTTTGTCTTCTTCTTTTTTTAAACTATAAACATCTCAGCATGGCAGTCCTAGCTACAAAGCATGTGCATGCACAGATTCAAACACGTGATACAGTTAACATCATCCTAAGTTAAGGTTTTTAAGCAGAGTCAAATACAATTGTTCGTTTCATTGGTAATCAATATCAAGCTTACCAGGTTGATTCTACAGGCAACACGGTGGGAAAGCTGATCCAAGAGGAGAGCTCCTACTGTTGCGTGTTCAATCTCCTTTATATACCTTTTGGAGGCTATAAAATATGTTTAGACTGTTTTTACTACTTTATTTATATTTCTTATCTAAAAATTCACTTAAATCTTCGTATGTTTAAATAAGATCGTTGAATTTCAAAGCTTCTTACCAAGATAAATATTATTTATTTAAATTAAATTGTTTATTTAAATTACTGTAACAACGTACTTAGAAAAACAGAAAAAGTAATATTTCAAAAAAAGGAATATTACAAAAAAAGTACCAGAAAGCTCACCCCAGTCTTGTGAACTTGTTTTCTCATTACACATCTGTTGTATTTTATGATCTGGGTTGAGCTTTCTGGTTACTTTATCTGATGGCCTACTAGTTTTGTTATGAAGCTAATTGTTCTATAGTACCCTTTTTAACAATGCTGAGTGGAAGACTTAGCTATAAATTAACGCGGGCACCTCTTTGACTGGATTCCTTTCTTATCAGTAAAGGGTGCCAATGATCAATCTCCGATGACCGGGCATTGCTGCTTCTCATCTGGTGAACCTCAGAGATGAGACACATTTTTTACCCTCAGGCCAGGAGGCCATGTTGCATTACATTATTTATTTATTATATTTATATCCCACCTTTTTTCCTGCAAGGAAGGTGGCTTACATAATCTTCCTCCTCCTCTCCATTTTATCCTCACAGCAACAACCCTGTGAGGTAAGGTTAGGCTGAGAGTCTGGCCCAAAGCCACCCAGTGAGCTTCATGGTCGAGTGGGGCCTAGAACCCGGGTCTCCTGAGTCCCAGTCCAACACTCTGCTACACCACACTGGCTCTCTTATTGGTGAGGCTCCTTCCTCTAGCAAAGGGTTGATTTCTGAGCTGGAGGGAGAAAGACATGGGATCCACTTCCAGATGAGAGAGAGATGGGGACTAGAACCGAATGGGGACCAGAACCCGGATCTCCCGAGTTCCAGTCCAACACTCTAGCTGCTATGCCACACTGGCTCTCATCAACCACTGGAATCCCATTTTTAAATCCAGAATTCTCTTGGAGGCATTTGATGATAGAATTTCCTAGCTGGGCAGCAGGTGTTAGATGATGCAAGTATGAAAGAATTGCCTGATCCGCCACAATGTGTATTGATGATGATGATGATGCAGGTGATGATGATGGGTTTTGTCTGTCTGTCTTAGGATCACTTGCTGCTGCCTGCCATCAGCCACAACAAAACCTCTCGCCCTAAAATGTCACTGGTGATGCCAGCCATGGCCCTCAATGGTAAAATTAATAAACGTGGGGGTGGAACAGATGGGTTGGGTGTGTGTTTTGCGTGAGATGTTGACACAGACCTACGTAGATTCCTTTTCCCACACCAGAGGCAGTTGCTGTTCAATTTAATTTTTTTCCTCCCCCAGAAAGCGTGTACAATTCCTCCTTGGGCTACGAGGTGATGATGCAGATAGACTGCGAGGTCATGGACACCCGTGTCATCCACATCAAGAGCTCGACGGTACCCCCCTTCCTGAGACGCCAAGATGCCACCCCCGACAACCGCACCCAGCCTTCCCCTCAGGCCTTTTCTGGAAGAGCGACCCGTGCAGCTCTGCGGTCCCATCGGCCCACTTTGTCCTCGGCCAAGCGGCACCCGCCTCGCACCCTGTACCTCGGGGAGCATGGTGGGGGGTAGCTGGACCCTCTGGGAGGGTAGAGAGAACTCCCACTACACTTGGATAGTATGCGGTCCCAGGAACAGCATTTCTCCCGCCAGAGAGATGGACGCACCCCTTCAGTGGAACCCTGCCTGTGTGAGGAATGGACATACCACTTCTACTTGCTAGCGCCCATCCGGTGGGATGGCTGGGCCTATCTCCTCAGAGACATTTCCCGCCTCCCCCCCATCACCCCTTTCTTGGGAAGTTCCTTATCTAATCTCAATGCTGCCAACAGGTTGGGTGTAGGGATTGTCTCCTGCAGTTTGAGGGGCTGTGTAGCCCCTGCCTTGACTCCGCACTGTCCTAAAGAGATGTTTTGCCTGTCTCTACTGTCCCCTGGTGGCTGACACAAAGCTGTGCATTTGAGTAAATAAGGTAGAGAGATGAAGGGTGTCTTAAACTGCTGTCTGCAATCGTGAGCGTGAGAGAAGATAATTTTCTTTTCTACAAAGGGGAGTGTGTGTGTGTGTGTGTGTGTGAGGGAGAGAGTATGTATGTATGTATGTGTGAGTGAGTGTGCCCCCTTCCAAATTTTGATGGCACTTAAACCTGCTCCTTTGGGTCTTTCTTGTGTGTTCCCCCCTCCCCCCCAAATTGTGTTTTTTTTAAAAAAAATAATAGCTACAAATAAATCTCATGTGTGACCCTGACCTTTTTCTCTTTGTTTTTTGTCCTGATGTGCAACTACCGGCAGACACTCACATGGTCCAACAAGAATGTTGTACTCTAAGTGACACTGTAACTTATTGCTGGCAATTGGTGCTGAGGTAGATTTATTATAAACTAGCAAACGGATCTGGCTTTGTACAGGTTGGATTAGCCATTTGTTTGATACAGTGAAGCCTTCAGGCAATGTTACGCAGCTGTCAGAGTTGGACACATTGTGCCTGCTCTGTCGAGTGAAGCCATGCCAGCTGGCACCCCTAGGCATGGCCCCTGCCATGGTGTACCTCTATAGCTCCCCCCGGGGGTCTGTCCACTCCATTCCCTTGAGGGAGGCTGCCTCACAGCAGGAGGGAGGGGTCAGCTATATAAGTCTGTCCCTCTGGCTGCGCCCCCTCCTTCAAACACTCTGGAGTGGACTGCAAAGCCATAGGCTGCTTGGGGAAACTTGCCACCTGGTGACTGAAGGTAGTACTGCAGTTTTCAAGTACATGGACATAGTTAAATTAACAAATGCATTTCAAAAACCAAATGATCCAGAGGTACACACCTGTAGGGTCCCTTTAGCATGTATGGCAACTTTCAGGTGTCTAGGTTTCACGGACTTGGAGCTATGGTGCAGACAAGATGACACACTTTTATTTTATTATTAGAGCAATAATAAACACAATATGAGCTGGAGAGAACACAGCAATACCTGTTTTGCTTAATACTGTCTTGTCTTTGGTTTCAAAATCCCTCTACCACTGGGTGCTTTTCAAATATCAAATCTACCTCTGCCTTTCATTGCTGATCACATTTCAAATCTCTATTCATAAACATAGAAGCCTGCTTCCTGATTTTAACATTGGTTTGGTAGTGGAAGAAATTAAGATAGTTCAGGAAGCAAGATGCTGGTGGTCAGGTAGAGCCTTGCTCAAGGTAGAGAGGGGCAGGGGAGTGCCTGGCCCTTACAGGGGCTATTGCATGGGCATCCAGGGCATTTCCAGACTCCTCCAGTTACATGGACTGGTGGTGCTGTGGAAAACAGCACTGCGAGAGAATGGAAGGGAGACAGCCAGAGAGGATCAGCTGCAAGTCAAGGTGGCTCAGTTGATTTTGAGCAATTGATTTGAACTGGCTGCTGGTTTTAATGGGGCACTTAAGCAGGAGTTATAATTTAGCATCATAGTCTGAGGGTACCCATTCATGCTACAGGATCAGGCTATCAAAGATTATGTTTAATTAGAGTAGAAGAGACCGATTTATGTAAAACGAAAGGTAGTATTAAGATTAAGAATTCAATTAAATATTTAGGTATAAATGTTCCCAAAAATATTGATAAACTAGAAGAGGAAAAATTAAAAAAATTAAAGCAAGATATTAAAAATGAGTTAGATGAATATAGGAAGATTGGGCTTTCATGGTTTAGTAGAATAGCAGTAATTAAAATGAAGATTTTGCCCAAGATAAATTTTTATTTAGGATGTTACCAATTAAGATTTCAGAAGTTGAATTGAAAGATTGGCAAAATTTTATTAATACATTTTGTAATGGGGATAGGAAAGCTAGGATTACAAAGAAAAGATGGTACACGGCTCAAAAATCAGGAGGACTGGCTCTTCCTAATTTAAAGTTGTATTATATAGCTAATCAGTTAAGACATATAGTGGATATTATTTCTAGACCCAAAGACTTAATTTGGTTGGAGTTAGAAATACAGGAACTAGATCTGGACTGGGAAAATTTTGTTTTATAAAACATAATGTGAATATTGCAAAAAGAACGGAAAATTCCTTTTTTGAAGAATATGTTAGAGATTTGGAACAGAATGAGGAAAACATTTCTACCAGCTATATCTCTGTTAACCTTGGTAGTGGCGCTGGAAGATTTTCCAGGAAATTTAAGAAACGAACTGGAAAGACTATTAAGGAAAGAAAAGGTTATTAGATTAAAAGATTGGTTGGAAAAGATGGAGACTAAAGAACAAATAAGTCAATTGCTTGGGGAGAGGAAAATATCCTGGTTTAATTTTTTGCAATTAGAACAATGGACAAGGAAATGTAAAAGGAAAATCAAGCATGAAAGGGAATTTACAAAATTTGAGGAGATAATTAAGCAAAGGGAAATTATAGAAGGGGATGTATCAAGGGCATAACAAAGGATATTTATATAATGTTACTAGCTTTTGCCTGTGGCTTCGCTCGCGTGATGAAGAGTGACCATGCCAAGTTTGCACGGCTCGTCATTTTCCTATAGGCACTATTTGTTTGAAATTCCTTAAGGTCGCTGACTGCTGTTTTGAATTGCTCCATAGGAAAGGTCCCCTGGGACTGCATAATGGAATCCTAGCCCCCCAAGGACTTCCAGCCCCCCAAGGACTTCCACCCCCCCCCCGGGACTGCACAATGAAATCCCAGCTCCCCCAGGACTACCTGCTCCCCTGGGACTACACAATGAAATTCCTGCTCCCCCTCCCCAGGACTACACAATGAAATCCCTGCTTCCCTCCCTGGATTACACAATGAAATCCCTGCTTCCCTCCCTGGATTACACAATGAAATCCCTGGCCCCACACGGGACTACACAATGAAATCCCTGTTCCTCCCCCGGGACTACACAATTAAATCCCTGTTCCCTTTCCCCAGGGACTGCACAATGAAATCCCAGCTCCGTCCTGGCTGTGGTTCATACGAATATTCTGTTTTGACGCAGGAGAGATTTGCATATCCGCTCCTGATTGGCCCCTGTGGCAGTTCATATGAACATTCTATATGTCGTTGGAGCGATTTGCATAACCACTCCTGAATGGTCCCTGCGAACATTCCAAGTGACGCCATTGGCTTTCATCTAATTTGGGCCGTACAGGCACAGCGAGGGTTTTTCGGAGATTTGAACCCACCAGTCTTTGTCCTTGGGTGATGGAGAGTATGCGTGCCAAGTTTGGGGCAGATCCGTCAAAACATGATGGAGCCTATGCGACGCCCCCCGCACACAGCAGTCATTTAAAAAGTTTCCCTCCCTTTTCACCCCCTCAGAGAACATTCTAAATGGTCGAGGGGAGATTTGCATACCCACCCCCATTGGCCCCTGCAGGAATTCATACGAACATTCTAAGTGTCCTATGGGCTATTTGCATAACTGCTCCTATTGGCTCCTGCAGGAATTCTGAGGTGAGGCCGATTTGCATAACTGCTGCCCTATTGTTTTGCCCACAGGAGATATGAGAGTGGGGCGATTTTGCCCCCTTTTTTCACCCCCCTTAGGGACGGAATTTCCAAAATTCCTTCCTTAGTGGGGCTCTACGTCATAAAAGCAGCGTTCCTTCAAGATTTCACATTCCTAGATTAAACAGTTTGAGCTGGGCGTTTATGAGTCAGTCAGTCAGGACACTTTCTTTTATATATATAGATTAGAAGCAGAAGATCAACAAGATCCTCTTAAGTCAGTATGGGAGGAGGATTTCGGTGAAGAGATAAGTAACCAGAATTGGAAGAATATATGGGATATGCGCATTCTGAAATTTTTTTACAAGTTGATTTGGAGATGGTATCTAATGCCAGTAAAATTAAATAGAATAGATGAGAACTATTCTGCGCTATATTGGAGAAGTTGTCAGGAAACAGGTACTTATTTTCATATGTGGTGGAGTTGTAAGCATGTATTGAAATTTTGGAGAATGGTTTTTAGAGAAATAAATGAAATTACTGGTTTGAATTTAGAAGTGAGTCCCAAAATAGCATTGTTATCATTATTTGATAAGGTGTACTGTTCTAAATTTACTAAGGAGTTAATTTCAAACTTATTAACAGCGGCGAGGTTAATGATAGCTAGGAAATGGAAAATGCAGCAAGATTATCAATTGAATGATTGGTATAAGGAGGTTTGTGATATAGCTATAAATGATAAGTTAACTTGTAATATTAAAGTAAAAAGCGTAATGATTTTAAAAATATATGGGGAGTATTTATAGATTTTGTTTTAGTAAGAGGGAAAGGGGATATACCTTCTCAAGATTTACTACAATCTTGGTATATGAATCAGAATGGGTAAGTTAATGAAAATAAGTATACCAGTTGGTCCCGGGGTGGGGTGGGGGTATACACTGGGGTAATAAATGGTTTGTATTTTTGTATTTTGTAAGATTACTGTATGTAGAGTTGGGAGATATGTAGTTGTTTGTGTTATAAATGTCAAAATCTTAAATAATTTTTTAAAAAAGAATAGGCTTGGATGAAATGGATGCAAAAGCACACAAAACTGGCAGGGTGCAGAGGGGAAAACTTCTTTAGTAATGTTCACAACATAGCACGTGATTCATTCTGACCTGTTTTAAGGCAAGGATGTTCTTCAGCAGTAGAATCCCAGTAAATATATACAACAAAGAGTCTTGTGTGACCTTAAAGTCTAAGAAATTTGTTCTGGCATGTGTGGTTTTGTGGGCACTGTCCACTTCATTGTATCTGAAGTGTCAACCTCAAACTGGCCAATCTAATACATGGCGGGGCGGGGGGGGGATATAAACGGTGATGTCTTACTTTACCGATTGATTGTAATCCACTCTGGGACCCTTTTTGGGTTGAGGAGCAAGATGAAAATACTTTAAGTAATGTCAGAGGGGATTTAAATGCTAAAAATTAGAGACACTGATCATTATGTCACACAGAGGAGGGCAAAGATCTCTTCTCGATCATCCCAGTTTGCAGGACACGGAATAATGGGCTCAAGTTACAGGAACCTAGATTCCACCTAAACATCAGGAAAAATTTCCTGACTGTCAGAGCAATAAGACAATGGAATCAACTACCTAGGGAGGTCGTGGGCTCTCCCACTCTGGAGGCATTCAAGGTGCAGCTGGACAGACATCTGTCAGAGATGCTTTGATCTAGATTCCTGCATTGAGCAGGGGGTTGGACTCGATGGCCTTGTAGGCCCCTTCCAACTCTACTTTTCTATGATTCTATGATTCTATTAGCTTAACAGTTGTCATTCGCAAAGCGTTGTTGGGTGATAACACAGAAGTCACTGCAAAGGTGAGCCGATTAACATAGTGAAATGCAAAACTGAAAAGCAAAAAAGTACAGGCAGTGATTATTACCTTAACGGTTGCTATTTCCTTAGTGGACAGTGCCCACAAGAGTTTATGGCAGAATAAAATAAATTTGTTAGTTTTTAAGGTGCCACAAAACTCTGTTATTTTTGCGGCAACAGGCTAACACGGCTACCCCTCTGTTGGCATTGATTTGACTGGAATAAGATCATTTTAAAAAAAACCCAATACTTTTGTTCTTAAATTGCAAAATACTTTTTTAAAAATGCGCTAGATGGCCCTGCCTTTGCCTTTTCGCATACACGCAAACCGTGGCAGGGCGCTGGTGGATAAAGGGTAAGAGCGGCGGCGGCGGCGGCGGCGGGGGGGGGGGGGGGGGACTACAGCTCCCAGAATCCTTCGTGTTTGACAGGCGAAAGGGGAGGACTACAAATCCCAGCAGCTCGATGGCTCCCCAAATCCCTCTTACCAAGAACGCTGGCTGAGATTAGGTCGGGGGTCGGGGAGCGCGGGGAAGGGATCCGCCGGGTGAGGGGGCCACGTTGAGGAACTGCAGCGGCGGGGAAAACCTCCCGGAGGAGCATCAGCGCAGCCTGCCAATGCGGGTGAGGGGCAGAGGCAAGATTGTCCTGCTCGGGAGGGCGGGAGCTGGAGGCCTTTCCTCCGCCTTGTCCCGATCCTTGCCTCTTTGATGATAAAGCTGGGAGGAGAGGAGGGAGTGGCAATACTTCGGATTTCCCTTTGTTTCCATCTCTCGAGTCTTTCTCTCCCCCCCCCCCCCCTCCTGTGGATAGGTGAGAGAACAAAAATCCAGAAAAAGAAAATCTGGAGCGGGAAAGAAGGAGGGTGTAGCAACTAGCAAGAGATATGCAGAGGCTCAAGGCTAGGACTCTCTCTTTTGGTAATAAGGTGATATGTGGAAAGAGAGGGAGAGAGAGACAGGACGAGATGTAGAGAACGAAGAAAAAGACAAGAAGTTGGAGCGTTGATCATTTCTGTGTCGCTCGGAAGTAGACGGGGGCGTTCGATTCCGGAGTAGTAACGGTGCCAGTCTGCTACAACGAGGAGGCTTGTTGCACCTGAAAGTCTATTATAGCGGCAGAAACTTCCAGGGACCAGTTCATCGAATGAGTCAGGTGTTATCCTCGGTTGGCAGATGGATGGGTATGGAGAAAAATGGTAAATGGTGGCATTTCATAGCATTTTGGCCCCACATTTTCCCCATCAATACTGATGTGTGGGTCTATTAGGGTTGTCACCCGATTAAAGAAATTGTAATTGGGTAATCAAAATAATTGATTGACGGCACAAATCTGCTTAGAAGTAAGCCCCACTGAGTTCAGTGGGACTTACTCTCAGGTAAGTGTGCATAGGATTGCAGCCTTAATTTATTACATCACCATACATCTGCATATGGCTAAATCATAGTTTTGAAAGGGGGGGTGGAGAAGCTTGTATTTAGAAATGGTTAAGTGTTGCAACAAGACTATCTTCCTTTCTGCGTGAGAGTGAAGGGAAAGCTGCTTCTGCCATCTGTTGCTTCTATAAGTCATTACTTTATATATATATATATATATATATATATATATATAAAATTTTTAAAATAAAAGATATGTGCTGACTGGTTGGTTAATCAGGGTGCCTTTTCAGTACAGTTTTAAAAAAATTTTGTTGATTAACTAACTAATTGATTAAATGCTGTTGCCTCAGTATTACTGCCTGCAGAGGATAACACTCCAAGCTTCTGACAATGTGAACTTCGGTCCATGACAGCTTCTGCCACAAACAATCAATCTGTAAGTCTTCAGGATTGCCACAAAACTCATCTTGTGTTTAAAGCATACAGGGCCCTTTCGACAGTGGTGAAAGTGAGTAGGCAAGGTCAGGAGCAAAGTACCTGCGTAAGATTGAGAAGCAGAATGAAAATCCAGAGCTATATTTTAAAAGCAGGTGGCGGTTAGTGCTTAATTTTTGGCAAGAAAGATGCCAGGGTTCCTGTTTTACATGGGTGTCCTGGAGCCAGCCATGCGCCAGCACATGAGTGCATTGAACTCTTTCCACATAATTGCTCTTTGCTTCTCTGCTCTGCGGTTTGCCCCTCATTTATCTTAAAAAGAGCCATTCAGAAAATGAGGTTATATGGGTGAGAGGACATGTTGGGGAACTGGTGTTCAGCAAAGGATTTCTTTTATTTGCATTATTGTGTCCTTTAGCTGTTAATAAGAACCACAGATAACAAAGCTTATTCTAATTTATGAATCAATCATTTAAAAAAAATTAAATTACATTTTCCAAAAGAAAAATACATGTGGAAAAAACCACATAAAACATATCAATACTAATACATACCCCCCCAATCCCTCCACCAACTGAATCCGTATTAAATTATCCTGTTTCATTTCTTTATAAACTTCTTTTTTCAAGAATCCCACAATTTTCTGTACGCTTCCATCAGCGTTGATATATTCGAATCTTTTTTCATACAATCTATGTACTTTCTTCAGCCCTTCTTAAAAGTATCATTTTTCTTTATTCCTCTGTGTGTTCTTAATTTTTGTGTCAACTTGTCAGCATCCGAGCTGTCTTCCAGTTGTTTGCTATTAATTGCCGTGCGGCTGTCAACAAAAAACCAGTTAACGTTTTCTCTCTTATCTCTCATATTCAATATTCACCCCTCGCCGGATCGTCACCTTGAAGTGGTGAGTGGGCTTGCGTGTTCCGATGAATCCTGTGAGCAATGCCGTCGGGAGCTATGTACTCCCAGTAGGGTCACCCATGGCGGTAAGGTCCGGGGAGAGGAACCAGACAAAGAACGATCCAAAACATAAAGTCCTCAATGGCAGAACAGGCGGAAGATAATTAAACCTAAATTACAACGGCTGTGAAGGCGGATGAAGGCTGCAGCAGAGAATGGTTTTCCAATCGTCAGGGTAACCGTGCCATTGGATCTCTGCCGTACTCTGTCAAGTTTGTGTGGTGATTCGTTACCAAAAAGTAAGGTAATTACAACCTCCGTTGTGGAACTTCAGTATGCTGATGATAATGTGGTCTCTGCACATTCAGAGGATGATCTCCAAACTATCCTAAATGCTTTTGCAGAAGCATACGAAAAACTTGGTCTCTCACTTAACATCAAAAAAACCAAAGTGCTTCATCAGCAAGTGCAAGCCAATCCTTTGGTGATGCCATCTATCCAGCTTGGCGGGACAATACTGGAAAATGTCGATCATTTTCTCTATCTTGGCAGCTATCTTTCTGTTACAGCTAACATCGACAGTGAAATCCAGCATCGTCTGAGCTCCGCAAGTGCCGCATTTCGGGATATTTGTAAGAAGACCAAAACACTGGTTTATGAAGCCATTGTATTACCAACTTTATTGTATGCCTGCGAAACATGGACTATCTATAAACGTCACTTCCACCTCCTTGAAAGGTTTCATCAACGTTGCCTCCGGAAAATCCTGCAAATTACTTGGGAAGATAGGCGAACAAATGTCAGTGTACTGGAAGAAGCAAAGACTACTAGCATTGAAAAAATGATCCTTCAACGCCAACTTCAGTGGACCGGTCATGTTGTTCGAATGCCTGACTGCCGTCTCCCAAAGCAGTTACTTTACTCCCAACTCAAGGATGGAAAACGGAATATCGGTGGTCAATATAAGAGGTTTAAAGATGTTCATAAGGCTAATCTAAAAAAATGCAATATAAACATCGAAAACTGGGAAGCTCTGGCCCATGAACGATCTAAATGGAGGTTGGCCTTTCACAAAGGTTCCATGGACTTTGAAGAAGCCCGAGTGCAAGGTGAAAGGGAGAAACGTGCTAAGCGAAAAGCACGTCAAATGAATCCTTTACAGGACCATCTTCTATCTGGTAACCTGTGTCCTCACTGTGGGAAGCTGTGTGGATCTAGAATTGGCCTCCACAGTCACTTACGGACCCATCGCTAGAGTCTACACAATCTTCTTTATCAATATAAAGCTAATTCTGGTGTTTTACATATCTCTTACTCAGTATTTTTTTTTTATTTCTTTAAATATCTTATACCAGAATTTGTTTTCCTTCCTACATTGCACAGTAGGATGCCAAGGGATAATTTTACAGACTAGGATGTAACAACTGCATTTGTGTTCCATTATTTTCATATCCTCTCCAGCACAAAGGTGATAAATTCTTATTTATTTATGCCAATTTCACCAGTGTCAAGTACCACGTTTGAACCAATTTTAATGTACCCTCTTTTATTTTAGTTGATATTGTTTGATAGGGAAATCTGTCAAAAAAAAATCCCCCCATTCTTCTTCCTCTGTCTCCTCTTCAATATCTCTTTCCCATATCTGTTTTATTTTTGCCGTCCCCCTTATCTCTTGTTTTGTTAAAATTTCTATATATTTTGGATATTGTACCCTTGTCTCCTAATTCATATTTGTCCATAAATCTTTCCCATTCTGTTAAATCTCTTGTACTTTGCTTTAATATCTCTCTGGTTCTAATAAATTTATTAATTTGCATCCATGATAACTATGGCACCCCTATATTTTGTGCTCCATTATTCCACATTTCTTCTGTTATAGGGCACTGCTGTTCAAAAAAACCTCTCATCTGAGTCAATCCCATTTCTTTAAACTTATTTTTCCTAACCACTTTCCCATTTATGAATCAATCATGTATAATATTATAATCAGCAGTGAAGCTCTCTAAATGGGCGAAAGGGAAATGGCTTCCAGTGTACAAGTATACTGTTTCATGTGTCCACAATTAATTTACTCCCATAAGATGTGGTGATGGACAGTAGCTTAGATGTTGTTGTTAGAAAGGATTTGACAAGTTTATTGGGGACAGGTCTATTGATGGCTATTACCTTTGTGGAACCTCCATATCCAGGGGCATTATACTTCTGAACACCAGACACTGAAGACTAACAACAGAAGAAGGCCATCTCTTTGATGCCTTGCTTGCGAGCTCTAGCTGGTCAGTGTTTGAAACAAAATGGTGGATGACACAGGCCTTTGGTGTGATCCAGCAAGGCAGTTGTTACATCTTAGTCTGCAAAATTATCCTTTGGCATCCTACTGTACAATTATCTCAGAAGCTTTCTATATTGTGAACAATCCTATATTACTTCTTTCTTACCCCAGCATGCCTTTCGCCTCAGACAATGCAATATAATATTGAAAAAGTAAGTGAGGGATTTTGTTCTTTGTATGAATATGTCCTCCTTTTCCTTGTCTTTCTCACCTCTGCAGAATACAGAATGAGGGCCATGTCTCTGTCTGAGTTGTCTCCTCTTTCCAGAGGATGGCAAAGGGCTGCAGTTGAGCCAGCTCAGGTAGGAACGTACCTGAAATGTTAAGGTCCATTCAAAGTCCTCCTCCCAAGCAGAAGAGATGTGCGGGGAGGGGGGGAGCATATGCTCTTGACTCCAGGAAAGTACTAGTCACGTGAAGGACTATCATTCCCTGTCAGAGGATGAAGGTGAAGACAGACGGAATGCTTTTGCAGCAGTGAAGACAGATGGAATGCTTTCAGAGCAGTGAAGACAAATGTAATACTTTAAAAAAACTTTCTTCAAATCTGCAGCATGCTCAGTTTGAAATGGGGAAAAGACAGCTGTAGAGGCTCACAGAAGAATTATTTTAAGAAGACTTCCGCCCCGCCCCCAATGTATTAGTAAATATCTCCTTATGCCTCTTCTCACTGTCTATGTCCCTCTGGTAACTTTATCCTCTGTAAACTCCCAAATCACCTGTGACTACACTGCCACTCCCTACTGTTCAAACGATTGGTGTGTTTCAAATTCTGTTAAGACAACTCTCCTCTTCACTCTTGGCATTCCCAGCTGACTTCCTCCTCTACCTTTTTCCCCCACCTCTCCCAGGGTGCCTTCCTGTGTTCAGCCTGGCTAGAAGGTGCTGGGGAGAGTTTACCTAGGGGATGTGATCCCACTTCCCTGTCGTGTGTTCACCGAATGCCTGAGGAGTTGTCTGAACACCCCACGTCTGTGCCAATTGTACCCGGGATGTATTTGTTTCCTTTTTCACTTGTACATAAACAAGTTTCAGCAGGGTGAAGTGTTTGCAGGCGTTCATTCTCTGTGGCTGAACCACTGAGCGGGTTTTTGAGGTAGTGGAAGCTGACCAAGGACTCTTTCACTCTTTCAGAGGCTGGTGACTTTTAAAGATGTGGCTGTGTATTTCACAGAGGGACAGGGGGCTCTGCTGGACCCAAACCAGAGGGCCTTATACAAAGAAGTCATGATGGAGAATTATGAGAACGTGGCCTCACTGGGTAAGGAACTTGCTTTCTTGCTTGGTTAAGCTAGAAAAATGCAAAGCGCTGATATTGCTCTGCGCTTTTCCGTAGTCCTTTATATTTTCAGGAGGGTGAGTTTTTATTTTTATTTCCTGTCAAGGATTTCCAATTCCCAAACCACACCTCATCTCTTGGCTGGAGCGCTGTGAAGATCCATGGTTGCCAGATTCTCCGGACTTGGATAGCAACCACTCAGGTGAGGAAATGGGCTACACCCGCTGGCAAGTGATCCATTGGGGACTCTCGAATCTGCCCTTGCCAGCTGTCTGTGGGAAGCGACAGGCCTCAGCCATTTCACGCAGATGTATTGCTGACTGCTTGCCAAGCCAACCATGCCAACATCTGGAAGCATCCTCCCACATACAGGGTGGGCTCGCGTGTGCTGTTCGCGAGCTGCCTAGTTAGCATAATTACCCTCGCTGGGCACGGGTTGTCGTGATGTCCAAGCCCTGTGAGGGTGGGTGGCTGGGTTGGTTTACAAACAACCCTGAAAACCATGGCTTGCAAGAGATATATAAAACACCAGCGTTAGCTTTATTGAATGTTTGTGAATGAGAATAGAGCGATAAGAGAGAAAGCGTTAATTGCTTTTTCGTAGACAGCCACAAGACAATTAATGGCAAACAATTGGAAGACAGCTCGGATGCTGACAATACCGTATTTTTCCGTGTATAAGACGATATTTTTTCCTTAAATTGATAGTTGAAAAACTGAGGGTCGTCTTATACACGGAAGTACGGTAAATCTGAGGAAGCTTTGAGAGAGGAGCGAAACGGGCCCCCAACCTACCGTAACCTCCGCTCTGCCTCCTAAGACTACCTCGCTCACTTCCAATCCCTGCTGGATTGCTCGGCCTCACAGGGTGGCGGCGGTGGGAAGAAAGCGGAGAGAGCAAGAGAGCAGCGGTGGCGGCAGCGGGCGAGCTTGACCCAGACAGGCAGAAGGCTCCCTGTCCGCCCGGCCGCCGCGGGAGAGCAGGCGTGCGTGCGTGAGCGGCGGGGAGCGCTGCTGCAGTGCCCGCCTGCCTGGAGCCCTGCAGGGCGAGCGGCAGTCCTGTGCCAGCATCTCCTGCGGGGGAAGGGGAGGAGGGACGACTGAGCCGCCTGGCGCAAGCCGCCCGACCGCCCGGAGCCCTGCAGGGTGGGCGGCAGTCCCATGCGGTGCGGACTGCCGCGGAGGCTGCGCGTGTGCTCGGGGGCATCGAGGGCTGCTGCGGAGGCCGCCCGCGGGAGCCTAGGCCTCGCACGCACGCCTGCCTGCCCCTGCCCGGCCTCTCACTGCCAGCTCCTGCTTGCGCTTGACCAGCTCAGGGTGCGGGGAGAAGCCAGCGAGGCGGAGCGGAGTCCGCGAGGGGAGCAGCTCGGACGCGCCCTCCGCCCGGCCCAGTCCTGCCGCACGCTGCAGCCCAGACACTGGCAGCCCTCTGGGAAGCCGAACATGGGCTGAATTGCCGATTCACAAACACCCCACCCAAAATATTGATTTCTGTATTTTGGGATAGAAAAGTGGTGGTCGTCTTATACATGGGGTCGTCTTATACACGGAAAAATGCGGTATCTATGTGGGGGGGGGGAAACGAGATATAGCAGTTAATGAAAAGTTGACACAAAAATTAAGAGGGTATAGAGGAATAAAGAAAAAAGATACTTTTAAGAAGGACTGGCGAAAGTACATAGAATATATGAAAAAAGATTCAAGTACCGTAGATTAACGTTGATGGAGGCGTATAGAAAATTGTGGGATTCTTGAAAAAATAAGTTTATAAAGAAATGAAACAGGATAATTTAATACGGATTAAATTGGAGGAGGGATTGGGGTGGGTTCATGTATTAGTATTAATATGTTTTATGTGGTTTTTCTGCATGTATTTTCCTTTGGAAAATGTAATAAAAAATTAAATTTTAAAAAAACTACCCTGAAAACCACCCAGCCACCCACCGTAGAACAAGCCACGGTTTTCAGGGTGGTTTGTAAACCACCTCAGCCAGGCTTTGCGACTGACACGCACAGGGAGGGAAAATGAGCCTCCGTGGCTTATTTATCCTCCGTGATCATGCGAACCCGGTTACACCCTTGTTAAAATGCCACTTCCCCTCCATAGCTCTTCAGTCCCATTTCCAAGGCAAGGCAGTTTGATCTGTTCGAGTTTATCTTTCCACCATTCTGCCCTTTGTGCTGTGAAGAAGCTACTGTCAAGGCTTACAGAGGACTAGTGACACCTTTGGTTAACCAAAAATTGTTCACAGGCTCCAGATGTTGCTTCCCCCTTGACCGAGCAAATAGCTGCTCTAGGTCATTGTCCCTTAACACCTCGTTTTGTCTCCCATTTTAGGGCAGCTATCTGAATTGGTGAACTGGAATTTATTTATTGTATCTAGAGGTTTTTCTCCCACTCTTGAAATATATATTTTCCCCCAGGAGAGCTATGCAACATATAGCAACCTTCCCCAAGCTGGTGCCCTCTGGAGCTGTTGGACTACAGCTCCCATCACGCCCAGGCTGGCTGTGTGTGATGGGAGTTGTAGTCCAACAGCTCCGGAGGGCGCCAGGTCGGGGATGGCTGACATATAGTAAGAACATATAATCAGTAACAATATATGTTGATTAAAAACGGCAGATAAACACAGCGTAGAAAGAGCCATGTAGAAATACCAACCTAATGATTGTTGGAAGGCAAATATAGTGGAGTGACAGAGACAAGATTATTGTGCTGCCTGCCCCTCATTTTCAGGCTATCCCGTAAGAACATAAGAATTGCTGTGCTGGATCAGACCAAACACCTGCCTAGTCCAGCATTCTTTCCTCCATATTCTCACTACAGTCATGCCTTGGATTGAGAGCATAATTCGTTCCGGAAACGTGCTTGTAATCCAAAACACTCTTATATCAAAATGAAATTCCTCCAAAAAAATTTGTACAGAGATTTTTAATTTAAGCCGTACTACAGTACTTGTATTGCAAGACGTCGCTTGTATATCAAGTCAAATATTTTTAAATAAATATTTAAAAATTTGCTTGTCTTGCAAAACGCTCTCAAACCAAGTTACTTGCAATCCAAGGTATTACTGTATAGCCAACCAGAGGCCTCTAAGAAGCCTGCAAAGAGGACATGAGGGCAATAGCATCGCTGGCTTATACCAAGTCAGATCTAGCCCAGTATTGTTGACACTGACTGGCAGCAGCTCTCTAGGGTTTCAGGCAGGAGTTTCTCTGGCCCTACCCGGAGATGCCGGGGATTGAACCTGGGACCTTTCTGCATACAAAGCACGTGCTCTGTCACTGAGCTACGGCCCCTCCCTTCCACTCTTGTTCCTTAGCAGCTGGCACTCAGAGGCACGCTGTCTCTGATCATGGAGGATCCATCTAGCCATCGCACCATTTTGATAGCCTTATCCTCCATGAACAGGGCTGGCCCAAGACATTTTGCTGTCCAAGGTTAAGGACAAGATGGCGCCCTCCCGCATGCTATGTACAAAAGCCCTCCTGACCGGCAGTTGGATCTTAGTTCAGCACTGCCGATGGGACAGTGTTCCTTCACTGCACCTGAAGGCAGCGGGCCAGCTTAGGGGGTGCAGGGCAGGGTGCATTGTACACATAGCTCTGGCTGCCAACCCCCACCGTCTGCCACCTGAAGCAGCTGCCTCACTCTGCCGAATGGTAAGGCCAGCCCTGTCCATCCCTTTGTGAAATCCCCTTTTAAAGCCCTCTAAGTTGGTGGCCTGGCAGTCGCCACATTCCGTGGCAAGAATTTTTCCCAGATTTTTGCAGTTTGTTTCCCACTGCTATGCTACTGCCGTCCCCCTGGTCTGCCTACTGATCTTATTTTCTGAGCTTTTTTCTCTTCTGGGGTCAAGGGTCAACCCTGTCAGTATTTTGTCCTCTTATTCCAGCAGGTGGCTTGAGAAAAAAGAATGCGTGCCGTAAGTGTGGCAGACGTTTTGCTCAGAAATCAGACCTTGTCATGCATCGGATCATTCACATGGGCGAGAAGCCCTTCAAATGTCTGGAATGCGCAAAATATTTTGTTCATCATTCCGAGCTTGTGAAACACCAGCGGGTCCACACAGGAGAGAGACCCTTCAAATGCTTGGAGTGTGGGAAGTGCTTTTCACGTCAGTCGGTTCTTGTGAATCACCACAGAATCCACACAGGAGAGAAACCCTATCAGTGCTTGGAGTGTGTGAAATGCTTTACGCAGCGATCGCAACTTGTCAGGCACCGACGGGTCCACACGGGAGAGAAGCCGTACAAATGCTTGGAGTGTGGAAAGTGTTTCGCTCGTCACTCAGTCCTTATTAATCACCAAAGAGTCCACACAGGAGAAAAACCGTACAAATGCTTGGAGTGTGCCAAATGCTTTGCGCGTCAGTCAGTCCTTGTGAACCATCAGAGGGTCCACACCGGAGAGAAACCCTATAAATGTCAGGAGTGCGGGAAACGTTTTGCTCACCAGTCCAACCTCGTGAATCACCAGAGAGTCCACACAGGGGAGAAACCCTACAAATGCTTGAAGTGTGGGAAGTGTTTTGCTCAACAATCAGATCTCGTGAAACACCGGAGAATCCACACCGGAGAGAGACCCTACAAATGCCTTGAGTGTGGGAAATGTTTTGCAATACATTCGGATGTTGTGAATCACCAAAGAGTCCACACAGGCGAGAAGCCCCATAAATGCCTGGAGTGTGGGAAGTGTTTTGCTCAACGTTCAGCCCTTGTGAGCCATCAGAGAGTTCACACAGGAGAGAAACCCTACAAGTGTTTGGAGTGTGAGAAGTGTTTTTCTCAGCTGTCGAACCTTGTGAAGCACCAGCGAGTCCACACGGGGGAGAAACCCTATAAATGCTTGGAGTGTGGGAAGTGTTTTGCTCGACACTCGCACGTTCGTGTGCACCAGAGAGTCCACTCGGGAGTGAAATCCTATGAACGCTTCAGGTGTAGCAACAGCTTTGTAGAGAAAGGAAACTTTATTCAGTATTGAATAGCCAGCACGGGTGAAATATATTCTGAATAATCCAAGTTTAGTCAAAGATATTCTTGAAAGCAATGCTTTCTTGACATCAGATAGTCCCTCCTGGCTTAGGTACTCCGTAGTACCTTAGGGTGAAGTCAGAGATCGCATTTAAAGGGGAGTACTTTACCAGAGGCATGAGCCTGGCCTCACAATTCTCATAACAGTCATACACTCCAGCAAGTTGAACACTGGTTCAGCTGTCCATCTTGATCCTCCCAGCATGCTTTGGTTGACAGGGAGGCTGGTGACTCCTATGTCCGTGGGACTCCTTATCCAAACTCAGAATAAAAGCTGCCATAGATTAGGAGCCGCACTGACATCGGAGTCACCAGCCTCCCTGACTTTAAGATACCAATGTTCATTTATTTGTTTGTCCTTCACTTTAAAACTCAGGAAACCAAAACATTCTAAAACACTTGCAAAACTGGGAACAAGGAAGTCTGTCTGTGACCTCATGGGCACTATTCCATTAGTGCCCTCCAGAGCTGGTTCAAACTGAACCGTGCTGCAGATTGGCAAAACCAGTTCTGTAGAGATTACCCCAGGGGAAGGGAATCATAAACTTTTTATCGAAAGCGGTGGGGGCCCTTCCAAACCAAACCCAAGTGGTACTGTCTGTCTTCATGACTAGTCTACAGTTGATTGGGTGAAATGAATTGTGTACTCTTTGGATTAGGGGTGGTCAACTTGTGGCTCTCCAGATGTTTTGGCCTACAATTCCTGTCAGCCCTAGCCAGCATCGCCAATGGTGAGGGATCATTGGAGTTGTAGGCCGAAACATCTGGAGGGCCTCAAGTTGCCCACCCCTGCTTTAGATTCTGATTCTCTGGCTCGGAAAAGAAGCAGCAATAGTGCCATCAGGGCAGAACTTTGGGGCAGATGCTCAGGTCTCACTCAGCAAAATGAACAGGAGGGTCCCCCAAATGCAGCAGGGCTGGCTTGCCACATTCTGAAGTGTGAAGTAATTCACATTACCATCCAAAGAGCACCCACTCATCCAATAAGACCATTCAGTCCAGAGTCCATAAAATTACCTAACTACACCACTTGGGGGCAGCCCTCATTATCTCTGAATAACTGTAGTTTTGAAGCATCAGGTCAGAAAAGGAATGCCCAAAGTGTTGCTTTTTTCTACACAGCATCTCTTTAAGCCATGCATGCACACCCATCAGCCACAGAAGCTGCAGGAGAGCTGGATTTGTAATCGGAGTGGGCACCTTCTTTGTTTTTTGTTTTAATGTATTAACCACTTGGAATCATTCAGAAAAAAAACAAAGATAGGAAAGGTTTTATGTAACACTCACTTAAAAACCCTCCATGTTGTGTAACTGGCTTTCTTTAAAGCAGCACTGGAACCTTAACCGGGGGGGGGGGGGATCATTTGTGTTGGGGTGGATAAGTCAACATGTTTATTTTGGGTGGCATGGTAGTGAAAAAGGCACTTCAGCTTAGCCGATTAGCAACATTAAATGAAGTGTAAGCCCTTTTGGCTTTTCTTGTGTGTTTTGTGTTTGTGTCTGTCTCTCTAAGACAAGATAAGGTTTGTGCACATCTAGTTAAAACCCTGTGCAGGTGTTCAGACAATTGGCCAGCATCCAACTTTCCCCCCATTTGAGCTTGTTTTATATGTTTAAAGGAGCAATTGTATACAAGTTTAGACAGAAAAAAAGGCCTGCAATTCCCAGCATGCCCCAGCCAGCTATGCTATGCTGGCTGGGGCATGCTGGGAGTTGTAGGCCTTTTTTCCTGCCTAAACTTGCATAGGATTGTGCCCTAAATTGTTTAAATCTGTGTATCAGCCTAACTAAAGCTAGGTGGGCCTGGCTCTGAACAATGCCTGGAAGAAAGATGGGATAGGAATGTAATACAAAAATAAATGAACTGGGGAGGGGAGGGGCCGAAGGAAGGAGTGCACAGGAGCACAACCCAGTCCCAGTCTCTTAACCACCATGATGAGATCCCCCATTTTCCATCTCTACTTAGCCCCCCCCCCCGTCATCTATACCAATTCTTGCTTGATATTGTTCTTTGATCATTGTGCTCTGTTCTTTGCCTTGAAATTTTATGTTTTTTGTGCCCGTTTTTGTATACATTGCTATTTCTCTGGCATTTGTGCTCTAAGTTATAATTTCATGATTACTGCATACTATGCCACATTATTTGACTTGATATTCTCCTATATATACATATAATGTAATACTTTGTTGTTTCGTGCTCTTTTTCATTTGCTGTGGCTCAGATTACTTACCGGTAGTAAAGCTTTGAATTTTTTTTTAAAAAGACAGAACTTCATAGTATTAATCATTACAAAGTCCCTAAAGTTTTAAGACAATTGCGTTATCTATTTCTGCACTTAATCTGTATTCTTGGCTTATCTATTTCTATTATTATTATCTATCTATTATTATATTTATATCCCACCTGTTTTCCTCTTACAAGGAACCCAAGGTGGCTTACACTGTCCTCCTCCTCTCCATTTTATCCTCACAACAACCTTGCGAGGTAGGTTAGGCTGAGAGTCAGTGATCAGCCCAAAGTCACTCAGTGAGCTTCATGGCCAAGTGGGGACTAGAACCTGGGTCTCCCAAGTCCCAGTCCAACACTCTCACCACTGTACCACACTGGCTTTCTTATTGTTGAGGCTCCTTCTTATTGTTGAGGCTCCTTCTTATTGTTGAGCTGGAGGGAGATAGACATGGGATCCGCTTCCAGATGAGAGAGATATAACAATGTGGCAGCAAGGTCCTTTGGTGAAGAACTGAAGGAAAGAATTGAGCAAGAATAAGGGAAAATATTAAAGAACCACTAGGAGGAGTCTCATTTTATGATTCTTGATTTAGCATTGACAACATTTGATAATTTCCAGAGGGGTATCAATGTTCATCTGTTGCAGCAAAAACAACAAAGAGACTTGTGGCACCTTAAAGACTAACAGATTTATTATGGCAGAAACTTTCACCGGCCACTTCATCAGAGGCATGAAGTATTTTTTCTGAGTTGCAGGTATATATAAACATGGTTTTTGGGGGTGGGGGTTGTAAACAGGTGAGAGGGAAATGAAATGCAGAAAGTATAGACAGTGACCATCACATTATTAACAGTGGCCATCCACAAAACCGTTCTTGTTGATAACACAAACATCCTGACAGGCGTTGACCTGGCTCACACAACACGACAACCATTTTTTTTACCTTCAGTGTTTTAACATTTGAGAAATATACTTGGTTTACAATCAGTGGGCACGATCCAGCCAAATTTAAACAATTCTGATGTTCATATATAAACATATGAAGGTGCCCTATACTGTGTCAAACCATTGATCCATCTAGCTTGGTATAGTCTATAATGGGTTAAATCCAATGTTAATCCTACTTGCTCCATTCATTTCAATGGGTCTACTCTAACTAGAAGTAAGGGATTTAACCCACTGACTGGAAGCAGCTCTCAGACAGGGAGAGGTCTTTCCCAGCCCTACCCGGCTATGCCTGGGATTGAACCGGGGGCCTTCTTCTGCATGTTCTCTATCACTGAGCTGCAGCCTCTCATTGAGTTCAGTGGGAGAGATTCAAACAGATGCTTAACTCGCCTGCTGAAATCCATGGGACTTAAAATTGGTTGGCTTTGGCAGGATCCTGCCCAATGTTAAATGATTTGTTGATGTCATTAAGTAAAGAAGGGCATTTGAATTTCTTAACTGATTATTTCCTCTAATAGATAGTTTGGGGGGATTTATATCAACAACTGGTGTTGCATATGTATATTGTTCTTGTGGATAAATGTTGGATAATGTGACTTCAGTGACTTGTATTCGAATCCATGCATTATCCTGTAAATGTTTTCCATAGTGTGATTACTTTAGTCACACTACGATCAAGTGAGGAAACAGATGGCAAATTAGGGATCTGTGATAATCATTTGTGATTGATGTTAATTAATTGGCTTAATTTATCACTTTGGGTTTTTTTGTTTCATAACAGTTGCTTAATTGAAGTAGGTTTTGAGTATTGTGGTATTTTAAAAATCAGTCTTAAGGGATATAATACTCTGATTCACAGCACAAGCCTATTAACATGTTTACTCGGAACTATGCCCTGCTGAATGCAGTGGGCTTACTATCTACTAAGGGCACAATCCTATGCATATTTAGACAGAAAAAAAGGCCGACAACTCCCAGCATGCCCCAGCCAGTCATCGGCCTTTTTTCTGTATAAACATGCATAGGATTGCACCTTAGGTGTATTTTAGAGTGCAGCCTCAAATAAGAGTCATTGTTTGCAATCAGATTAATGGAATTAATAGCAATTTACAGTTAAATTTTGTATGTAGGAGAGAATTAATGTTTTGGATGACAAAATGAGTTTCACGAATCCTATATCATTAGAACTGCTTTGTAAGAATTCTCCCATATGTTTTCATATTAAATATTGTACTATTTCAGTGGGAACGCTAATCTAGAATGATATATCTGTATAGGGAAGAAAAAGGAAGGCAGAAATATTTCATTACACTTCTCAGATAAAATGGAAAGAGGTATTATTCTAGATGCTAATACCTCTTGCTTTTAAATACTAGAGGAAAATACTGCTTAAACAAGAACACTTTCTTCCAATAAGATTGGATAAAATTCATGAATTGGAAAATAAAGTTAAATATAAACCTTTTTTATTCCAGAAGGTCCATAATAAATTGGATTTTGGCAAGTGGTCACTTTGGATCAGTTCCTAAGAGTCGGTTGAGGAACTTAGGGGTAAATTTAGGTTTGTCGACCCCAATGCCATGATAGAGATATTATAGAGGTGTACAGAATTATGCATGGTGTGGAGAAAGTGGATAGGGAGACATTTTTCTTCTTCTCTCATAATACTAGAACCCAAAGGGGTCATCCCATGAAGCTGATTGGTGGGAGATTCAGGAAAAATAAAAGGAAGGAATTCTTCACACAGCTTATAGTTAAACTAAGGAATTCACTTCCTCAAGATGTAGTGATGGTCACCAATTTGAATGGCTTTAAAAAGGGATTAGACAAATGCATGGAGGAGCAGGCTATCAATGGCTACTAGTCCTGATGGCTATAAGCTAACTCCAGTATCAGAGGCCTATGTACACCAGTTGCTGGGGCACATGGGCGGGAGGGTGCTGTCGCACTCATGTCCTGCTTGGGGGATCCTGTGGGCAGCTAGTTGACCACTGTGTAAACAGAATGCTGGACTAGATGGATCCTTAGTCTGATCCAGCAGGACTGCTCTTATGTTCTTAATGCCCTGAGCTGTCTTCTGCCCTCAACTCTCTGTGCTGCCAGAGAGCTTTGGGGCTGATCCACCTTGGTTAGTACCTGGCTGGCTTACAAATACCTGGCTGCAGGTTTGACAGGAACCTTGCACTCTGACACCCCACCCCCTCAGCACATCCACGCTTCCTTGCAGGAGAGGAAGTGTCTCTATCACTATGGCAATGGAGCTACACCTCTCTGTTGTCCTCCTCTTGCCCAGCCTTGGCTTTTGCTCTGCTGCCAAGGCAAAAAAACATTGTTATGGCAGGCACTGTCAGCATGTTTGCACCGCTGGTCTGGTGGGTCATGAGGGCCATCTTCTCCCTGATTGTTAGCCAGGATCAGGCTGCCATCCTCAAACCTCCAATTCTAGGGTTTACCAGCTGTGTCCATTAAGCTCCTCTTCTGTGCTTTGTGCCCGGTCGTAGCGTGAGTTTGGCTCTCCTGCCTGGCACTGCTCCTGCTCATCCTTGGCCACACTTGGTGTGAAGATCAGGCCTCCCTCCCTCAATGCTTGGGGTCCACATGAGGCAACCTTCTGAATGGGGGTCCTTGGCACTGTAGCCAGAGGTGCAAGACCACCTCTTGATTTTTCTGGGCCGCCTAGAGAGCTTCAGCTATTGGGCGGTATAGAAATCTAATAAACAGGATAGCATTCAATGTTAGTCCTACATAAAGTAGACCCATTGAAATGAATGGGACTTAAGTGAGTTGTGGCTAATTTAAACCTCATTTCAGTTGGTTTATGTAGGACTAACATGGGGTACTTCTCAAACAAACACCAGTTTAGACCCTATCAGCATATGCAAAGTTAGTTTTAGGGCACACTCTTACTGCATGTTTAGACAGAAAAAGCCAGTGTGGTGTAGTGGTAGAGTGTTGGACTGGGACTTGGGAGATCCAGGTTCTAGTCCCCACTCAGCCATGCTGACTTTGGGCTAGTCGTTGACTCTCAGCCTAACCTACCCACAGGGTTGTTGTGAGGATAAAATGGAGAAGAGGAGGATTATGTAAGCCGCCTTAGGTTCCTTGCAGGAAAAAAGGCAGGATATAATTATAATAAATAAATAAGTCCTACAACTGTTTTCTGTCTAAACATGCATAGGATTGCACCGTTAAGAGTGTTTTCGTACAAGGCACTTGTGATGCTTTAGGTAAATAATATTCTGAATGTTTTGAAAATAATTTCACATTAAGAATCAGTATATTGTGTAATTAAATATTGGATCATTTGGGTGGCTGGATAAATGATTTAACCAGATTGCCTCAAGTTTACATTGGAATATTTCTGATCTGGAAAGTTCGTGATTTCTGGATCTATATGTTCGGTCTGGATTAAAGCATTTTTTCAAGTTAATAATTAATAAAATATTTAATGTATATTCCAAGAATCAATAAATAACTTCCAGTTATCAAAAAACAATGACCTGAGTTATCTTCCTTTTTTTTTTCCTTTAAAGAGGTAGCAGTAGTTAATTTAACTATGTCTGTTATATCCCATAACTTCTTTAACCACACAGAAATCTCAGAAATCTTCTTTTTTTAAAAAAAGTTCCCAAAATTAACAAGTATACTGATGCTTCGGGCGCAATCTTATGGCTGTTAGATGCTTTCTGGCTGGCCACAGGATAGGTTGGAGTCCCTGCTCTGAACTCAGAAATGCCTTCTGAGGTTGCAGCACAGGGACTCCACCTTTGGAGCCCCCCCCCCCCCGCCGCCCTTGCAGCCGGTGCAGTTCTTTCTAAGCTCGCTGCAGCTCCGAAGATGGAAGACCGTCTTCAGAGATGGGGCGAGAGGCATGGAGGGGGCCGTGGAGGGGAGGAATGAGGCACCGCTGTCATAGGAAGAATCCAGGTGGTGCCTCAGCCCCTCGGAAAACATTTAGACAGCTGAAACCAGCCGTCTAAATGTTTTGGAGGGCAAGGGGACCACGGAGGCAATCCTAGCCTCCACGCTTCTCCCGCCTTCTATTAGATGGCCATAATCCTCCGAGTTTGGAGGGTTACGGGCAGCCACACTTGATGGCGCCCTTAATAAACTTTCTATCAACTTGTCACTGCATTCTTAGAAAAGCTTCATCTGATTGGATACAGATTACTGTGACGTCATCACGTTCATATAGTTAATACTAGTGATCACTCAGTGATCTCTCTCTGATTGGTTGGGATCACATAGTGAAGAAGCACTTTCAAGAAAGAAAAGGCACCCAAGTAGCAGCTGATGAAGGCAAGGCCGGTGGGACAGTGGCTGTGAACAAGGCGTTTCTTTCTTTTCTTTTCTCAAACATATCCCCTCATCGGAAATGGCAGCCTTTATTGCAGCAAAAATTACCGAGCAAGAGATATGTAAAACACCAGAGTTAGCTTTATTGAATATGTCTGTGAATGAGAATAGAGAGATAAGAGAGAAAACATTAATTGTTTTTTTTGTGACAGCCGCAAGGCAATTAATAGCAAACAATTGGAAGACAGCTCGGATGCAGACAATATCTATGTGGAAAAAGAAAATATATGGGATATAGCAGTTAATGAAAAGTTGACACAAAAATTAAGAATGTACAGAGGAATAAAGAAAAAAGATACTGTACTTTTAAGAAGGACTGGTGAAAGTACATAGAATATATGAAAAAAGATTCGAATAGATTAACGCTGACGGAAGCGTATAGAAAATTGTGGGATTCTTGAAAAAGGAAGTTTATAAAGAAATGAAACAGGATAATTTAATACGGATTAAGTTGCTGGAGGGATTGGGGGAGGTTATATGTTAGTATTGGTATGTTTTATGTGTTTTTTTCCACATGTATTTTTAAAAAAAATGTAATAAAAATAAAAGAAAACAAAACAACTAGTGATCACACAGTGATTTCTAAATCTCTAATTTGGTACAGCATTACCAAGTTCTGGAGCTTGGGCTAGGTGGGGCATTCTGATTTTTTAAAAAACCAATTTCCTGGGACTAGGGAATTGTTATCATATTTTAACCAATACCCTGGGGCTGAGGGCATTAAAAAAATATTTTTTGACCCATTTTCTGAGGCTGGGGGGATTGCTTTTTTCTTTTTAAACTAATACCCTGGGGCTGGGGGCATTTCATCTTTTTCAACATTCAAAAATAAATATTGCTGTAAAACCCGTATTAGGCCAACTAAAAGATCAGAAAAATTTGCAAGCTTTCAAGAACTCCAGAGCTCTTCATCTGGCAAGATGTTATAAAAGGCAGGTGGTGGGGGTGGTGGGATTGGGAAGAAAAACAGAGTAGATGGTGAAGCCGCGTGGTCTACAAATCCAGACTAGTCACAAAGAACAGTGTGTGTGTTCCCCAAAACAGAGGATCAAACATTCCCCCTTCTCAGTGTAACCTGGGTCAGTAGGGGCCTTGTGTAACCAGACCTGCTGAGCACAGCCCACCTCGAATACCTGCAGACTCCTCTTCCCACACTACACTTTGTGACTAGTCTAAACTTGTAGACAATGTGACTTCACCATCTAGTCATTTTTATATTTTTCTCCCTCTCCCATTTAGGAAGGGACCATAGCTCATTGTGATAGAGCACATGCTTTGCATGCAGAAGGTCCCAGGCTCGATTCCTGGCCTCCAGGCAGGGCTTGAAAAGAATTCTGCCTGAAACCCTGGAGAGCCGCTGCCAGTCAGTGTCGACAATATTGGGCTAGATCGACCAGTGGTCCGACTCAGTATAAGGCAGCTTCCTATGTTCCTGTCTCCTGCCTTTTATTTTGCCAGATGAAGAGATCTTGTGATCTCGAAAGCTTGCACAATTTTTTGCGTAATCTTTTGGTTAACTTTTTTTTTTTTTTTTTTAAGATGCTATTGGCTGTGGCTTGTCAAATTTCATGTCTTCCTTCAGTGGCCAAATTTCATGTTTTTAACAGCTCCTGTGCCATTGCTTCTCATTTCCTTTATAGAGACTTGCTATAATAATAATAATAATAATAATAATAATAATAATAATAATAATAATAATAATATTTTATTTATTACCCGCCTCTCCATCTAGATCGAGGCGGGGAACAACAGAAAATATAAAATACCTAAACTAAAACAACACAATATATACTATTAAACATCTTAAAACATCCTAAAAACATCTTAAAACATCTTTAAAACATCTTAAAAACATCTTTAAAACATCCTAAAATTCCGCCGGATAGGCCTGCCGGAAGAGTTCAGTCTTTATGGCTTTTTTAAAGTCCAAAAGACTGACAAGTTGACGTATCTCCTCTGGCAGGCCATTCCATAATCTGGGAGCAGCAGAAGAGAAGGTCCTCTGGGTAATGCTAGTCAGCCTAGTTTTGGCTGACTGAAGCAGATTCTTCCCAGAGGACCTAAGTGTGCGGGGTGGATTGTACGGGAGAAGGCGATCCCGTAGGTAGCCTGGACCCAAACCATGTAGGGCTTTAAAGGTAATAACCAACACTTTATACTTCGCCCGGAAACTGATTGGCAGCCAGTGGAGTGCTTTTAAAACTGGTGTGATATGGGCACCCCTAGGTGTACCAGCAACCAGTCTGGCTGCCATATTTTGCACTAATTGAAGTTTCCGGACTAGGTATAAAGGTAGCCCTATGTACAGCGCATTACAGAAGTCGAGCCTCGAAGTTACCAGTGCGTGCACTACCGTCTTTAGGTCTTCCAACTCTAGGAAGGGGCGCAGCTGGCGTATCAGCCGAAGCTGATAATAGGCACTCCTAGCCGTCGCATCTATCTGGGATGTCATTTGGAGCGACGGATCCAGGAGCACCCCTAAGCTGCGAACACAGTCTTTCAGGGGGAGTGTAACCCCATTCAGAACTGGTTGACATACCTCCAAACCCAGGTTGTGGCCTTTGACAGCAACCACCTCCGTCTTGTCTGGATTCAATTTCAGTTTGTTTTCCCTCATCCATTACTGCCTCCAGGCATTTATTCAGAGGAGACACACTATCCTTAGCTGATGCTGTTGACGAAGGCATAGAGAAATATATTTGGGTGTCATCAGCATACTGATAGCACCCCGCCCCATGCCTCCGGATGATCTCTCCCAGCGGTTTCATGTAGATATTAAATAGCATTGGGGAAAGAATAGCTCCTTGTGGCACGCCACATAGCAGCTCCTTTTTGGAGGAGCAGCTATCCCCAAGCATCACCATCTGGAACCTACCCGGGAGGTAGGACCGGAACCACTGAAGCACAGTGCCCCCGATTCCCAGTCCCCTCAGGCGTTCCAGAAGGATACCATGGTCGATGGTATCGAAAGCCTCTGAGAGGTCCAGAAGCACCAACAGGGACACACTCCCCCTGTAGGTACTCAGGCGCAGATCATCTACTAACTAAGGCGACCATAGCAGTCTCAACTTCGTATCCTGCTCTGAAGCCAGTTTGAAATGGGTCTAGAAAATCGGTGTCATCCAAAACTGCTTGGAGTTGGAAGGCAACCGCCCTCTCGATCACCTTGCCCAAAAATGGAAGATTGGACACTGGTCTATAATTGTTAAGGTCCAAGGGATCCAGGGAGGGCTTTTTCAGAAGCGGCCGCACCACCGCTTCTTTCAAACATGATGGAAAATTCCCTCCCTGGAGAGATGCATTAACAATACGCTGTACTTGTAGTCCAACTGCATCTCCTCCTTGGACAACCAACCAGGAAGGACAGGGATCGAGAGGGCAGGTAGTCCTCTTCACTCGGCCAAGCAGCTTGTCCACGTCCTCGGTACTCACCAACTGAAACTGATCCAGTGTAATCCTGCTTGCGGAGTTGCTGGACACTCCATTGTCTGCTTCTGCTACAATGAGGGCGTCTAAGTCGGCTCTTATCCGAGAGATTTTATCTGTGAAATGATTGTTAAAGGCATCACAGCGAGCAACCGTAGGCTCTAAAATCGGGTTCAGGGGGGAAGGTGTCTGCGTTAGACCCCTCACCACCCTGAACAGTTCTGCTGGACGCGAATTCGCAGACGCAATGCGTGCAGAGAAGAAAACTTTCTTCGCTGCACGTATTGCCACCCCATAGGAGCGAAGATGCTCTCTATGACGTGTCTTATCGGATATGAGTCGAGTTTTTCGCCATCGGCGCTCCAGTCGTCCTTTCCGCTTCAGTTCCCTGAGATCTTCTGTAAACCAGGGTGCCCGATTAGAAGCGGGCCGGAGAGGACGTTTGGGGGCGATCATGTCGATAGCCCTGGTTAGATCTTGATTCCATCTGTCAACCAGGGCTTCAACAGGTTCGTCGACGGTACCAGCCATAGACCCCTCCAAGGCTCTCTGGAATCCAAGAGGATCCATTAGCCTTCGAGGGCGGACCATCTTAATAGGTCCGCCACCCCTGCAGGGGCGGATAGTAGCTGCGATACTAACCCTAACCAGAAAATGATCTGTCCATGACAATGCAGAGGTATTGATGACCTCTGCCCACAGATCTGTCTGTTCAGAACTGAAAACAGCATCGAGGGTGTGACCTGCTAAATGGGTGGGTCCAGAGACCAATTGGGATAGGCCCATGTTTGTCATGGATGCCATGAACTCCCGAGCTGCACCTGACAAACTGGTCCCAAATGGGATGTTGAAGTCGCCCAGGACCAAGAGCCTGGGCGAGTCCAACACCAGCTCCATGGGTGGCCAAATTTCATGTTTCTAACAGCTCCTATGCCATTGTTTCCCTGTTGCTTGATACCTGAAAGAACTGCTATGCTTCTTGGGTGGCCAAATTTCATGTCAGTAAAAATCAACCCATCATTTTGCAACCAATCAGAATTCATTACTGCAACCACTACAGAAAACAAAAAACAAAACTGCTATGCTAGACAGGCTTGCCAACTTTCCTTCCTTTCATAAGTCTTCCATGCTCACACTGTGTTTTACCATGTCACTAGGGTTGGCTATAAGGGGAGGAGGCAGTGGCGGTGGTGGCAGCCACACACCTTTTCTCCTAGTGCAGAGCTAAGTGTGATAGCACTCAGAATTTCTGAATCAAGGTAAGATCTTGCAAGGTAGGAGACTTGTGCAGCAAAATAGGTGTTGTTGGCTCCACTTCTGGTGATCCCTTGGCTTCACCTCAGCTGATCCGCTTTCCACCCACCAGTCAGATTGGACATCAGCCACCACTGCTGTGTGTGTCTCATGTACTGCCATGTGCCCCACTAAGCTAGCCTGCTGCCCTCAGGTGTGGTGGAGGACACTGCCCCATTGCCAGTGTTGAATAATACCTTTGTCTGGTTGGCTTCTGTATGTGGAATGTGGCTGCCATGTTGCCTTTGCGTGGGTGCCATCTTGCCTTTGCCTCAGGCACCAAAATGTCTTGGACCAGCTCTGGGCATACTCTTAAATAAGTGTGCAGCCTTAGATAGCTTTAATCTGTGTAGGTCTTTGAACCAGAGCAACTCAACAGAGCCTCCATGTTCAGAGGTAGTATAACTCTGAACACCTGATTCTGTGGGGAGACATAAGAAAGTAGGGTTCCATCGTCACCTTTTATGCCTTGCTCGTTCATCACTTTCCAAAGGTGGCTGAGTGACTCCACAGAGTGTGAAGAAAGTGGATAGGGAGACATTTTTCTCCCTCTCATAATAGTAGAACCCAAAGGGGTCATCCCATGAAGCTGATTGGTGGAAGATTCAGGACAAATGAATCCTGCACAGCTCATAAGTTAAACTATGGAATTCACTTCCACAAGATGTAGTGATGGCCACCAACTTGAACGGCTTTAAAAGGGGGTTAGTCAAATTCCTGAGGGATAAAGCTATCAAGGGCTACTAGTCCTGATGGCTATATGCTACCTCCAGTATCACAGGCAGTATGCCTATGTACACCAGTTGCCAAGGAACATGGGCGGGAGGGTGCTGCTGTACTCTATTCCTGCTTGTGGGTTTCCCGTGGGCAGCTGGTTGGCCACTGTACGAACAGAATGCCAGACTAAAGGACCCTTGGTCTGATCCAGCACAGCTCTTCTTATACTGCTGTTGGACTATATCAGCCTTCTCCAAACTGGTGCCCTCCAGAACTGTTCAACTACAAGTCCCATCATGTCCTGCCAACTGGCTGGGCATGATGGGAGCTATAGTACAATACTTCCGGAGGGTGCCAAGTTGGAGAAGGCTGCACGAAATAGATTCTTTGTCTGATCCAGCAAGACTCTCCTTATGTTTTTATGACCAACGCTAGCCTACCCCAGGCTAGGCAGGCCCTGGCATAGTTGATGGCAAAGTTACACTCATTTTAGCTTCCAAAGTGTCTCAGTGAGGTGAATTATTCTTATCGAAAGGAAGAGAGGACTACAATTCCCAGAACCCGCGTCCGTCCTTGCTTTACGGGAATGAGGGAGGGAAAGAGCAGGACTGCAAGTCCCAGCAGCCACCGGGCTTCCTGATTCCTGTGTTTAGGAGGTTGGATTGGTGCAGAGGTAAGAGGCGAGAGGGAATTGCCAGGAGAGGCGGCTGCGAAGAATGTGAAGGCGGCAGCTGCGCAGGCAAGAACTCTGTGGAAGTCGATAGAGGGCCGGGGGAAGGGATAAAATGGTGGTGGTGGTGGTGGTGAGGAGGAGGAGGAGGAGGAGGAGGAGGAGGAGGGATGTTGGACTTTCTTGGTACTTGAAGGGTGAAATACTTTTGCAGTATGGAACCGGGGGCGGGGGGCGGGGAGAAAGGGTTGCCTTCTGGGTCTCCCTCCCCCCTCCGCCTTTCTTGGAGAGGAGTGCGGGGGGGGGGAGCAAACAAGAGGAAGGGAAATGATGCTTTTAAAGTTAGTGAGACGGGGAGGGGGATCGGGTGCTGGAAGGGGAGAGGGAAGGAGGTTGGGGGATTGTTTCCCTTTGGCTAGTTTGTGGGAAGGGGAAAGCTGGTGTTCGTGGAGCATTGAAAGCGTACACGGTCTTTTAGGATCCTACAGGGAGGGAGAAACCATAACGCTCAAGACCAAATGTTATCCAGTCTGGGCCTTCTTCTAAATACGGGGCTGTCCACCACTTCCCAGGGCAACACACACAGTTTTTAAAATTATTATTATATTTATTTTCTTTCTTTTTTTCCTGCAAGGCACAGATGGTGGCTTACATAGTCCTCCTCCTCTCCATTTTATCCTCACAACAGCCCTGTGAGGTAGGTTAGGCTGAGAGTCAGTGACTGGCCCAAAGTCACCCAGTGAGCTTCATGGCCCAGGGGGGGACCGGAACCCGGATCTCCCGAGTCCCAGTCCAACACTCTCACCATGACGCCACACTGGGAAAGGCCAGTGGACAGGATTGCAGCCTGAGAGCAGATGGAGACATTACTTCACCCCAAGCACTGCCTTTGATGAGAGGAGGGAAGAGAACACCGCTCAGTGGCAGAGTATCTGCTTTGAGTGCAGGAAGTCCCTGGCATCTCCAATTAACTGGGGCAAATGGACCAGTGGCCTGACTCGTTGGAAGTGGATGATGAACGCGGCGGCTCGCCTGATTAAGGGCAGCCACCGGCGTGATCACATCACGCCAGTGCTTAATGAGTTGCACTGGCTACCAGTTGCTTGCTGAGCCGAATTCAAGGTGTTGGTTTTGACCTTTAAAACCCTACACTGCTCTGGCCCAGTTTATCTCAAGGAGCGCCTCCAGCAACATCAAGTAGGCCGCTCAACAAGATCTGCCACGGACAGCCTTATCCCATCAGCCAGAGCAGCCAGGCTGGTGGGGACTAGGAAGAAGGGCCTTCTCTGTGGCGGCCCCCACATTATGGAACTCCCTCCCTAGTGACCTTCGCCATGCCCCCTCCGTGATGAGCTTCCGCCGTGCATTAAACACATGGCTGTTCAGGCAGGAATATGGGGTGGGTTAGGATTTTAAAAGAATTTTTAATACTGTTTTAATTATCGTATTGTTTTACTGTATTTTAATTGTACATCACCCAGGGTGGCCGGGTGGCCAGCCAGATGGGCGATTAATAAATATAATAAATAAATAAATAAAATAAATGAAGCTGGAAGGAGGATTTTTGTGTGAGGGACAGTGGTAGGATTCAGCAGTGGGAAGAGGACTGCTGTTGAGGGGAAAGGATTTTGGCTAGTGAAGGATGTATGGCAGGATTTCTGACCTGGAAGCATGGACTGCAGTTATTCGCTTGTTAGTGTAGCACACTCTGTGCATGGTCAGGGACATGCTTCCTATTATTTTGCATGTTCCAAGATTGAGAAATGTGGGTTTATGGAGGAGCCAACTCAATAGTAGAGTATATGCTTTACATGCAAAAATTTCCCAGGTTCAATAACAGGCATCTCTGGTTCAGAGAATCAGGTAACAGCAGGTAATGGGGAAGACCTTGGAGAGCCACAGCCAGTCAGAAGACGGGCAAATATTTTGACCTGGTATAAAGCAGCATCCTGCCTTACAGGTTCCAGTGGCGGTGGGTGTCTGTGTGCCTTGAAAACATTCATGTTCATTGAACTGTGTACAGTTCTGGTCAGCGAACCTAAAAAAGCATATTGTAGAGTTGGGAAAAGTGCAGAAAAGGGCAACTAAAATGATCAAGGGGCTGGAGCAACTCCCCCATGAAGCTGATTGGTGGGAAATTCAGGACAGATAAAAAGAAGTATTTTACACAGTGCATAGTTAAATTAGAACTCACTTCTACAAGATGGCCACCAATTTGGAGGGCTTTATTTTCTGTTTGTTTATTTACAGCATTTTTACCCCGCTCTTCAGCCAAAAATAAGGCTCTCAGAGTGCCTTACAAAGATTAATAATTAGACAGTCCCTGCCCTCAGGCTTACAATCTAAAAGACATGACACAAAATGAAAAAGGATTAGGAGGGAGGGCTGGGGAAGCAAAACTCAGGTACCAGTTCTTAGTTACAAAATTCTTATAGATGTGCTTTTTTGTTTGTTTTTCCTGGCAGGGAAGGACAAAACAAGCTCCCTGCAGCTGTTCCTTCTTTGGCCAATGTATGGGGTCAGGCTGATCTCCCCGCTGCTGTGATGTTTATCTTGGGAGGCAGGGGGTGCAGCCTCCCAGTGGCCCTTGATTCCCTGGCCAATGGATGAGGCCAGAGTCTGCAGTCCCAGGGAAAAGGGGATTGGACAAATTCATGGAGGATAAGGCTATCCATGGCTACTGGTCCTGATGGCTACATGCTACCTCCAGTATCAGAGGCAGTATGCCTATGTATACCAGTTGCTGGGGATCATGGATGGGAAGGTGCTGTTGCACTCCTGTCCTGCTTGTGGGTTTCCCGTGGGCAGCTGGTTGGCCACTGTGTGAACAGAATGCTGGACTAGATGGACCCTTGGTCTGATCCAGCAGGGCTCTTCTTATGTTCCTATGAATTGAGGTGGATAAGGCCATTTTTCTTGTGTAAAAAAATTAGGTGTGCAGTCTCAGCTGAGCAGGGAATATGGCCCTCCGATTTGTCACCCTGAGTATAAGTGATATGGAAAAGGGGTGTTTTCCTGTGCCCAATCTTGATTAGCCGTTATTGCCCCTGCAGAGTTCAGAATGATGTCGGTGCTTGAATCTGGATTGTCCCCTCTTTTCAGAGAAATGGAGAGAGCCTCAGCAGAGCCAGCTCAGGTAGGAAGAAAGTTTGATGGATTTGTTATGGGGAAGAAAAAGACAGTATGTCCATAATTGGGCTGTAGGTGCAGTCCTGTGCACTTACTTGGGAGAAAGTGTCACTGAGTTCAGCAGTACTACATACTCTCTAGGGTAGCCTCCCCCAACCTGGTGCTCTCCAGATGTTTTGGAATTCAACTCTCATCAGCTCCAGCCAGCGTGGCCAGTGGTCAGGAATGCTGGGAGTTGTAGTCCAAAATATCTGGAGGGCATCAGGTTGGTGAAGGCTGCTGCAATAGGATTGGGCTGTTTAGCTAGAGTGGGAGGCAAAGCATCTGATCTTATTTTCTGCTGGGGCTCAGAAATGCAGGTTCTTCTGGTCTGATTGACAGATCTATAAGGACAGGGAAGATCTCTTTCAAAGTGACTCTTTCCAAGTGGAAGGGGTCAGGTGTGGGATGGGGAGAATATACCCCCTAACGCCAAAAAAGGCTCTAGCTGAATAGGTCAACTTTAGTTCCCTGTCTGTGATGGAGCCAGGGAGGTTTAGTTATCCTTCCTATATAAACTTGTTCATTTGCTCGTCATTCCTTCTATTGCTGATGTTCTGGCCTTGAGCACCGTTGCATATGTAACCAAAACGGCACCACCCATCTACATAAAGGAGGTATCAGCATGTTTGGGAGCACCCCGAGATTTGCAGAGGCACAACAGAATCTTGAGGCAAAAATCCCTAAGGGGGCCACCCTCCCCATTACCAAAAAAACACAGCCCAATGAGGACTGAGCATGCTCAGTGGGCACTGAATGCTGATTGACTATTGTGGGGGGTGGGATGGTGGTGGGAAGAAATGGAAAACCCCTGTGGGGATGGGGAATGGCATGGAGTGGCTGGAACCCTGAACAGCAGCACTCTCCATATGGCAACATTTGGTGCAGGTCTCACTTGTGACGTTTCTGTGTCTTCTTTCTCCCATGGCGGAACTCAAGGCAGTGTATGTAGGGTTCCCACATGGTCTACCATCCAGGTATGAGTTTTCTGGAATGTGTGCCTTCAGTATGTAACCTCATGTTTAGACTATTGTAATACGCATTATTATTATTATTATTATTATTATTATTATTATTATTATTATTACAACATTTCATTTCTATACTACCCAATAGCCAAAGCGCTCTGAGCAGTTCACAGTTCATAAAACACAGTGTGCAAATACAATAAAAACAGCATAAAAGCAACATAAAAATTTTGCAATACAGTAATACCTTGGATTGCAAGCATAATTCATTCCGGAATCGTGCTTGTAATCCAAAACACTTTTATATCAAAGCGAGTCTCTGGCGGGCGTGAGCGGGGCCGATTTCGGCCTGCTACGCCCGCTCGAGGCGAGCAGTTACATCCCTACACTGTTGCTTGTTTATCAAGTCAAAAATTATATTAAAAAAATTGCTTGTCTTGCAAAACGCTCTCAGACCAAGTTACTTGCAATCTAAAGTATTACTGTATACAAAATTAAGAAAAACAATTTAACAGCTAGAATTTTTTTGAGAACAGGTGGACCTGTTAAAAGCAGCCGACATAAATGTCTCATTATACCATTAAATGCCATTAAATGTGGGGCTACCCTTTATCTGGAGTTACCCTTGTGCTGGGTCCAGAAGCTGTAACTGTTGCAGATTGGGGTGGCTGGGATGCGGAGTGGGGTGCCTGGCCAAGCACATATCACACACCCGGTGTTGAAGCAATTGCCCTGGCTGCCTATTAGTTACCAAGCCAAATTCAAGGTCTTGCTGTTGGCATATTAAACCCTAAAAAACATGGGACCAGATTACCTGGCGGATTGCTTTCCCAAATCCAGACCTGCGCGATTACTAGTATCAGCAGAAGGAGGCCTTGCTGGTTGTACCGTGACTTGCAGATTGTCATCTTATGGCAACCTGGAAGTGGGCCTTCTCTGTGGTGGTGCCCACTTTATGGAATGCCCTCCCCCCTCATATTCGAGAGGTGCCAACTATGGCTGTTTTAGGTGCCTATTAAAGACCCAGCTCTTTACCCAGGCCTTCCCTGACCAATTGGGGTGCCAAGTTAGTTTGTTTATTAATTACTCTGCTTTTAGCATTGGTGTTAAATATTTTAAACAGCTTAACTGCTGAGTTTTAGTATATATTGTGATATATTTCAATCTGTGATTTAGATATGGTATGGGGTATATAAATTGATTGAATAAATAAATAAAATAACTTGGGAAACACAATTTAGTACGTAATTACTCCTAGGCTGTGATTAACTTAGAGTAAAATTCTGTGCATGTTTAGACATGCTGGCTGGGGAATGCTGGGCATGGTAGGAAAGCATAAACTCAGTCAACACTGAAAGCAGTGTTGGGGGAGTGGGGAGGGTTCACCCTTGAAATCTAGCCCTCTTAAAGAGTAAATTGCTTATAATTAGGAATGTTGCCCATAAAATAAAATGAAAATGTTGGTAAATCATCTGCTTAGTACTTGAGCCATTGGTGAATTGGTTTAATTTAACATTTGCGTATTACCCCAAAAAAATGGTTTCTGAAGCAGCAGTTTGAGAGCTCTCTCTTCTTGCAGGGGCCGGTGACCTTTGAAGATGTGGCCGTGTACTTCACGGAGCGCCAGGGGGCTCTGCTGGATCCGGATCAAAGGGCCTTGTACAAGAATGTCATGATGGAGAATTATGGGAATGTGGCCTCCTTGGGTAAGGAACTTGCTGTATCGCTTTGCAGGAGATGAAATACTATGTATGGGGCAGCCTGGAGGCAGGCTAGGTTGAGAGAGAAAGAGAGAGGCCTAGTCCTTGCTGAGGCTGTACAGGAACCTTCCCCAACCTGGTGCCCTCCAGGTGTTTTGTACCACAACTCCCAGCATTCCTGGCCAACCAACAGGAATATTGGGAGTTGTCATCCAAAACATCTGGAGGGCACCAGGTTGGAATAGGCTGAGCTACCCATCATCCTAAGATCTCTTTCCTGGTCAGTCACCACCAGCTCAGATCTCATCAGTGTATATGTGAAGTTAGGATTTTGGGGGGGGGCATCGCTTCACACTTAACTTAAATCTTCTCATTTAGGAACCCCTAATAAGCTTCTGAGGAAATTCAGAGCCATTCTCCCTGTCCCGTCCCCCGAACCCAGTTTGAAATAACATGGGTTTTATGGAATTCTTCCAAATTACATCTCATCCTTTCAAGTTTTTTGGGTTTTTTAAATTTAATTTTTATTACATTTTAAAAAAAATACATGTGGAAAAACCACATAAAACATATCAATACTAATACATAAAGCCCCCCATCCCTCCACCAACTTAATCCGTATTAAATTATCCTGTTTCATTTCTTTATAAACATCTTTTTTCAAGAATCCCACAATTTTCTATATGCTTGCTTCAGTGTGTTTATTCAAATCTTTTTTCATATAATCTATGTACCAGTCCTTCTTAAAAGTATCTTTTTTCTTTATTCCTCTATACATTCTTAATTTTTGTGTCAACTTTTCATTACCTGCTGTATCGCATATGAGTACAGGCTCTGCCATCCAGCCATTCACACATGCTGAAGCTAAGCAGGTATGAGCCGGGTCAGTGCTTGGATGGGTGACTGCCTGGGATGCCCACATCTGTTCTGCATGGAGCAGGGGGTTGGACTCGATGGCCTTATAGGCCCCTTCCAACTCTACTATTCTATGATTTTCTTTTTCCACATAGATATTGTCAGCATCCGAGCTGTCTTCCAGTTGTTTGCTATTAATTGCCTTGCGGCTGTCAACAAAAAAACAATTAACGTTTTCTCTCTTATCTCTCTATTCTCATTCACAAACCCATTCAATAAAGCTAACTCTGGCGTTTTACATATCTCTTGCTCGGTATTTTTTTCTGTTTCTTCTTATACCAGAACTTGTTTACCTTCCTACCTCATCCTTTCATGTTGGCTTGCCTACAGGATTTTCGGGCCCTAAACCTGACCTCATCTCCGAGATGGAACGAGGAGAAGAACCATGGGTGCCAGAATCACAAAACCAAGGTGAAATGGGGATCCCTGATGCCTGCTCAGGTGAGACACCTCAGCCCCCTGAGTCTCCCCACACAACCCCCCCATTGGTGACTGGAACACTGCTTGCCTCTTGTGAACTGGTGAGATCCCCTCTCGTGCCTCAGTTGTCACATTCAGAAGGACACCAAATGTTAATCTGCAGGTATTGTGTTCTGATGGCAGAATTTCTCATCTCGTCGCCCCAAGTCAGTTGTACCAAGATGGACCTGAGCCAGGCTACCCCACCCTCTCCTCCAGCAATGCTTGCCATTGCAGAGCCTTCCCACCCCCCTCGCCCTTTATATATTTGCATGAAGGGGATGTGCCCCCTGGCACTACAGCACACATCTCTCCCACCTCACCTTTCAAAAGGGGCGAGCAGGCTTTTCACCTACAGCCAGGTGCTTCTCCCCACCCCAAGGCCATCCCAAGACATCTTGCTACCTGAGGCAAAGGACAAGACGGCAGCCCCTCCCATTCATTCCATGGGCAAAAGCCACCTGGACTGACAGTTGAATCTTGAAGTTGACAATGGGATAGCATCCTCCGCCACATCTGAAGGTAGCAGGCTAGCTTAGGGGGCACAGGGCAGGCTGCGGGATACTCAGTGGAGGCTGGTGGCCAATTCGACTGGTGGGGCGGTGCTGAGGGGGTTGCAAGAGGTGGAGCTGTCTTTGAATCTCCAACAGCCAGCAACCCATAGGACATAAAAAGAAAACTAAGCGACATGAACATGCAAAGGAGTGGGTGGGAAAATCACACAAAAGTACTCCTTCGGACCCACATTCTCATGTCCCAGCAATAAATCCCATTCTGCAGAGAATCAGGTGACTTTAAGTGCACGGGGGGGGGGGACAAGTGGGGGGAGAGAAGTCACACAACCACACAAAACCATGATGCCACTGCTAATGATGATACCCTCAGAGCCACATAGCCAGGGCCAGATCAAGGCCGTGAGAGGCCCCGAGGCTGGCCATCCGTCGCGACCCCCTGCTCTGTCCCTAATAGTGAACTCACACATGACATTTGTGCACGCACACACGCACAGTCAAAAACATACAATAATAATGCAAAAACATTTTGCACTATATATTTTAGTGGAAATCCTCTTCCGTACTTTCCTGGAAGCAAAAGACTAATATCTCTTTCACAGCAGAGAACTCAACACAAGCTTCCCCTTTTACAGCATACAGTACAGAGACACAGAAAACTTAAAACACACTTTAAAGTGCACTCTCCCATACCCGCACGCGCGCGCGCACACACACACACACACACACTTTCTCTCAAGAAAGAGACAGAGACTGACTCACGGCCTCATTCAGATGCAACAGCCAAACAAGACACAGGCATACACGGCCAGTGCTGCCCCAGGACATTTAGCTGCTTGAGGAGGACCAGCAAATGCCTCCCATTTCTCACTGGATGATCTGGGCCAGTCACTACCACTCAGCCTAACTTACCTCACAGGATTATTGTGAGGGTAAAAATGGGGAGATCATTAGTTCCTGGAGAAAAGGCAAAACGCAAATATAATAAAGTAAATAATTCTATACTAGAAAAACATAATTGTCTTATAATATGTTAATAATAGACCTCCCTGGCATGTAAAATGACCATCTGTGCATTGCATTACTGTGTTCACGACTGTGCACACATTGCATTAATGTGTGCATGCATGTGCAGAAGAGACGAGATGCATCAAGTACCCCACTTGGAAATGTATCTTATGGAGACCCTGGGGAAGGGAGCCTGAAGACTGACACCAACTCTCATAACTCATATTAAACATTCAAAATATGAAAAACACCCTCATGCTTATCATATGCCCAACCCATATGCCTCCTTCTTCTGCCTGAAAATCAACTCAAAGAAACTTTATTAACAGCAAAAACAAGAAAAAGTCTTGTGGCACTTAAAGACTAACAAATTTATTCTGGCATAACCTTTGGTGGACTACAGCCCACTTCATCAGATGTATGGAGTATCATGGGGATTTTCAGGTTTATATACAGTACCTATAGTTGGGGGGGGCAGTGGGGCTGGGATTGTAAACTGTGAGGTCAGAAAGAAATTAAATGCAGAAAGTATTTAATGACAGAAAGTGACCTTTTTATTAAATACTTCACACACACTCACACACACACACAGCATTTCTCTAAACAAAAAACAAACAACCCGCCCCTTCAACCCACTAGTGGACCAGTTAACTCCTCTGGACTACACTGCAGTGATGTCATCCATTTATCTTCTTCCCAACCATATACCGGTAGGTACAGTATAACAACCAGGGACCACTTTGCAGTGCTGGTGTAACCATAGTCCTACAGCAGCAAGTTCCCAGAACAACCAAAATCCACCCATGCATGTGTTGTAACAACCACATTAGTAATAATAATCCACACAAAAGCACTCCTTTGGAGCCACACTTTTTTGTTCTAGTAACAACCCACTTTGCACAGAGAAGGAAACTGAATGAAGTGTATTTGAAATCGTGAGGGTCAAGTGTAAGTGTGTGTGTGTGTGTGGGGGGGGAATCACACAACACAGCCCACACAAAAGCACTTCTTCAGACCCACATGCTTCTGCTCCAGCTGCAACTCCCATTGCACACATCATCAACTGACTTTAAGAATGTGAGGGGGGAATCTACACAGCCACACATCGTGATAAATTGTGTGTGTGTGTATTAATGATAATGATAATAATAATTCTATCTATCTATATCTCATCAGCCACACAGAACACAGCAGCAAGTTTTAAAAAAACAAAAACCCACTGCTTTGCACCACAAAGCATCCCCCAAACCTGCATGCCTACCCAGAAGTAACAGTGGTGAGGAGCAGCACAATACAACAATCCAGCTTATGCATACATGGGCACAATCCTATGCATGTTTCCTACAATTCCCAGCATGCCCCAACCAGCATGACTGCCCAACACACAGACATACAGATGTGCTTTTTAAAAAAAAAGTATGCACAAATGCTTTAAAAAAAAAAAAGGAATTGATGTGGCCACTATGATAAAAAAAAAAATATCCTTTAAAAATCAGTTTGGCAACAAATAGATCCTTAAAAAAATGAGTAGAACATTGTGCAACCAAGAGACAAAACCAATCTTTTACCCACACACTCACAAATCAATTTTAATACACCAAATCTATTCCATACATACTCAAGTTACAAATCAATGTTAAAACTATTAAATTTTAAGAAGCACTCACAAATCATCCATACACTGTGTAACCAAGAAACAGATAGGTAATGACTTTGGAGAAGCCAGTGAGGAATGATTTTGGAAGCAATAAAGCAGCACACACATTTTCTGCTAAGCCAGAGGAAAACACACCATGCCAGGAAAACCAGAGAGTGGGGAATGTTGAACTGGGAGTGCACACATGTAGTTTTTGCCACACCTGAGAAAAGCTTTTTTTAATGTGGCCACTTGTGGGAGACATACATTTTGGGTCTGTTTTTTTCTTAAATCAAATATTTTGCCCTCAGACATCCTATATATATATATATATATATATATATTTGGCTTGCTACAGAAAAAGAGGGTTAGAAATAATTACCCTACAAGTTGCCACCACACTTGGATTGTTGGGCTGGTTGCTGTTGCTGTTGCTGCCCCCCCACCTCTCCCTCTCTCTCCTCCTCCTCAACCTCCTCTCTTAAGACCAAACTAAAATTTAACTTCAGTGTAAGTGACCTGGTTCAGATGACATGACAACCCATCATGAAGAAGTAGCCAGACCACTTCACCCATGGTGGGTTGTGTGTGTTTTTTTCAAACAAGCCACCCTGAGAACCCACGGGCTGTTTTTGGGGTTGTTTGACCCATGATGGGTTGTCGTGTCATCCGAACCTGGGAGAGCAATTTCATCATGGGTTGTGGAAAAGTGCTACAGAATTGCTGGGCAAGAGTGGCAAAAAAAAAATTGCCGCTTCTGAAGAGCAAACTCGATTCCCAAATTCTGCCTAGCAACAGACTGCGTTGCTGTAGCCTCCGTGCTCCCTGGCTTTCTCTGCCTCCCCCCACCCCCACAATGTTGCTGCTTCACTTTCCAGCCTTTTCGTTCTTTCTTGTGAGCCAGCTGTGCGTAATCTACGCAGCAGCCTTGAAGGAGCCTGAACTTCTGCCAAGTTTCGTTATTTCTCTCCCCGCTGTGGTCTGCCTCCACACAACTTCATGAAGTTTATTGTCAGGCTCCTAGGGGGGGGGGAAGCCTCTGAATTTCTTAACTGAAGTGACTTTAGGTGTAGCTTGACCCTTGATATTGTGCAACCCATTGAAATGATTAGTTGTGTAAAAAAAATATTTCATCTGTGAAACCGATCTGTCCTTCCCTCCATTGCTTGGCTATTTCATCTAGTAAATACAGCCCGGCTCAAACCTCCCTGCTAACGGCCTTGTCTATGCATGGGAACCCGTGGCCCGACAACTGCCCCAAAGGCTGGGAGATAGATAAACCCAGAGCCGGTGTGGTAGTTGCTCCACTCCAGGTACTGTAACAGGCTCCAAACCTTTGCCTGGTATAGTGCATCTTTCACCATACCTCCTGACGGATCTGGCAGAGGAGGCCGGACATCGAATCTTCCCCCACTCTCTCTTTTCACCAACTCCAGATCCCTCGACAGAAGCATCGCAAGAATGGGTTCGTGAGGCATCTGGTGCCCTGACTGAGGCGGAGGGAGCGCCGCACCATCAGAAAGTTGTGACGCGGTACTGGTCTGAGGCTGAACTTGGCACATTCATAGATCTCTGGATGAGCCCAGAGGCCCAGGCATTTCTGCGGAGCCCCAGGCATGATAATCTTTTCCCTTGGTTTTCGGAGCAGATGTTAATACGAGGCTACGTGCGCTCCCGCTCGCAGTGCAAGGACAAACTTCACAGCCTGAAGAAAAAGTTTAAGCAGGTCATAACTCACAACAAGTGCTCCGGGGCCACGCCGTGCACCATGCCTTTCTTTGACAAGCTGGCGACTATCCTGATGAATCGGCGGGATATGACGACCGGGCACACCGCTGGCAGCGGGAATGCCTTGCCCCAACCTCGGAGAGTCAGATATCGTCCCATGAAGAGCTGCCACTCTCCAACAAGGAATTCTTCCTCCCCGACCCCGGGCACGTCAAGACAGGTAGAACCCTATCCTGAACGGCCACCCGCATCCAGCACGGCACAGCCACGTAGCGTCCCACCTGCAACTATTTCCAGACCCCCAGACGCTGCCCCGCCCAGGCACCTGTCTCCGGAGAAGGAGCAGCAGCAGGCATGTCACAGTATTACTGACCTAGACCAGATGGTGATGCAGACCCTCGCTCGCACTGGTGAACCCCCTGAAGATTTCAGTGGCAAGCTTGAGAGGAGCCTTCTCCCCTATCTGTCTCAGGCAACGGGTGGAGGAGAGTCTCCCCCACTAGACATAGACTTAAGACGTTTCTTCTCAGATCCTACTGACCCATCCTTCACTGGCTTTCCTGAAGAAGAGGGTGGTGGGGAAGTCCCTGAAGGAGAAGAGGAAGCTGAAAAAGAGGAGCCGGAACGGCCAACAGAGCAACCTATTCCAGCAGCTGCACGGCCCACACAGCCGAGGGAAGGTGCCCCAGAGGAAGAGCCGCCACTAACCAACGCTCAGCGATTGGCGCGTCTCAGGAACAAGCGCAAAACTGACCGTGTGCAGCTCGCAAGGGACTTGGTCACTGCTACTGAAAAAGCTGGGGAGCGCATGTATGAGCTTTTCAAGAAAATGGACGAGCAGGAGAATAGAAGAAGGGCCAGTGACCTTCTAGTTGCTCTGTGGTCATCTTGGAACATAGCAAACAGCGCCCGTTCGTCGGCCGAGTCGGTGCGCCAAGGCATGGCAGCCTCGGACATCGTCTATGAGAGGGTGATGACGGCCCAGACAGCAGCAATTGACAGGCAGACGGACGCCATTCGCATGCTGGCAGCAGCTTTGCAAACATCTAGGCCAGGCCAACAAGTGCAACCTGCCCTTCCAGCCAAATCCCTGTGGTGCACGGCAGCCGTTTCTTCCCCCCTCCCCCTCTTCCACCACTATCTCTTCCTCTTCTGCAACTGCACCGTGCTTTGATCCCTCGACCAGCTAAACTCGACGGCCCACCTCCACCAGTATTCCCCGTGCAGCCCATACTGGCTCTTTTGGTTGTACCTCAGCGTGTCCTAGAGCCAGCTGAGCAACCACTTGTAGCGCTGCTTGAGCGGGAGGAAGCAGAGCGGCCTGTTCAAAGACAGACCCACGGCTCTCAACACCAACCACGTTCTTCCATGCAGGCAGGCATGGGAGAGGAGCAGCAGCAGGAGAAAGGTGCAGGTGCCCCGTAGTTTCTTTTCCTCCTCCACACCAACCAACCACTCTTCTAATCCACCCTCTGTCTACATGCTTTGCCCTTCTGTTCCTACCCCATCCCAGTTCCTATCCCATCCCTAGCAAAATAAAAATGCATAATGGGAAGATTGTCCTGCGTGCTTTCAAGGACACTTTCACCCCACAGTCAGGCTAGGCTTTTAAGTAAGGGGAAGGGAGTGCTGGGGATGCCTCTGTTCCTTTTCTGGAACAGTGGAGGCCAATCATGCCAGGGGAAGTGTAGTTTCTCTTTTAAAGCTTAGAATCACTGGTATGCGATGGAAAGTTCTGTGGCCGAGGAGAAAAGGTATGGGTATTGGTGGGATATTGTTTAATATTTTGGACAGCCATCTGTCGGGGATGCTTTGACCTGGATTCCTGCATTGAGCAGGGGGTTGGGCCTTGTAGGCCCCTTCCAACTCTACTTTTCTATGATTCTGTGACTTTGATTGTGGCTCAGTGCACACTCTAAACCATTTCTTGCCATTTCTTCTGTCTTTATTTCTCTTCTACTCCCTTATACAATTCATTAACACACCATTAACTCACCTATTTGAGAGGGTTATCTACTGTTCTGCAGGGATCTGCAGCAAAACAAAGAAAGTTCTGGGTCTATGAACTAAGAACTGCTTGCCATGCTAATTCATTTGCATTTCAGTATCCCCCATCCCACCCAAGTTCCCTGTTGCTTAATGTAGTTTTACATCATAAAGGCTGGCTCTTCTCTGCTAAGGTGTTTGCTGTAGCTGCTTCTCCCCCACACCCACCACTAACTGGGCTAGGCATTCCTGAACTCAACAGCCCAACCGCATCCTTCCCACAATTCTGCCTCCAGTCCGGACCCTCTTCTCCTTCCAGTCCTCTTGACTGCTGCTACTCCAGAACCCATTTTGGGAAGGGCAGGGAATACAAGTGTGGTGGAAGAACCTGTTAAATCTGCCGCGAAGAGAATTGCTTTGACAGATCTCATGGATCACCACGATGACCAGGATGAACCCTTCAAGCACCATCGCATGATACCAGATCCGGAATCACTGGTTGCTCTTCTGTGCTTCCACACTGCAGGTTGAGGGCAAGGGTAGAAACAGACCTGTGGAGGATCCCTCTGCCAGCTGAGCCATAGATGCTTCAGCGGCCTGCTGCGGATGCAGATATGTCTGCGTTGCCGCTCCCTTTACACGCTGCTGGATGTGGAGGAAGACCGCGCAGCGGATGTGACTGTCGCCTGCTGCATCCTGCACATTTGCGAGTCAAGGGGGGGGGCCCCTGCCCCTTCAGGAGAATTTGCAGCTTCCAGGATTCGGGGCTGAAAGCAATGCTGTGGCCATAGATAATTGCCCAAATCAGCCCCCCGCTGTGCCCGCTGAACCCACCATCCAAAACGGCGACGCAGCGTGAGGCGCACGATATCTGCACAGCTATTGCTCCGTGGATCTGGGACTGCACAGTACTTGTTGAAGAGTATGCCCAGCAGAATTCTCAAATCTGCCTGCCAGTGTTTGAATAGGTAGACTGCACTAGGTCAGGCTCCCCAGCCCCACTGATGCAGTGGTAGTCAAACCCCACGTAAGCATCCTTTCCCCATAAGTATTCCTCTGGGAAGCCCAAGACGTGTAAGCTTTCCCCCTCTCCCTAGAATAGCATTCTGCTTTGAAGCAAACCCCCCCCCCCATTATTCTAGTAATACCTCACTTGCCACATGTAATCGTGCCCCATTACCTTTACTTTGTAGGATATCCCAGTTATGCATCCCCCACCACATTATCACTGTAGGTAACATTCCCCACATGAGCCAAGCCTATAGCCATTAAATGTAAGACTCCCCGAAATGCGTCACGTAGCAAAATATTGATTAGTAGCCAGGCCTGTTCTCACGGCGCAAAGAACTGCCTGCATAACTTGTTAGTAATCCTGTTTTCACAATAAAGATTTTTTTTTTATTAAGGAGTGGCACAGCTGTATCTGTTTATAAGGAATATCAGATTAACCAGCTAGGGGACCGCCCCACGGTGGAGATAGATGGGGAAGGCGGTGTGTGGGGGAAGGCGGCTGATGGTGCGGAGGGGGTGGCCTGCCAGGTGAGGCTGGGGGCTGAGGGAAAATGCGTATCGTCCTCTCGGGGACCGGGTGGCGTGGCAGTGGGAAGGGGGACAGGGAGCCAGAACTCAAACCACTTCTTGGATAAACGGAGCGCAGAGGCGGGTGGTGGTGGTGGTGGTGGGGCACACTGGGCAAGAGCGATTCTGCAGCTGTAAAAGAGCAGAGGGGGCTGCGAGGGAGGTAAGCAAAAGCCGCATCTCGTGCAGACTAAGGGAGCGTCGTGCTTTCCTCGGACCAAGTGTGAGACAGGCGTTCAGTTTTTATTGGGACATAGTAGTGTAGGCAGGTTTCGATCTGCCAGGGGGTGGGGGAGGGATAGGGAAACGTTCCATTGGGAGCCAGCAAAGGCAGGGCCTGCCCACCGCATGCAACGGACCAATGGTGAAAAGGCTGCTGACGGAGCAAAGGATCAGGGCTGGGGACGCCCAGTGTCAGCGAGGCTGCATATCTGCTCCAGATTTTGCTCCAAACTTTTAAGGAGCTAACCTATAGGGTTCAGCACCGCAGATAGCTCCTTTAAAGTTCAGAATAAAATCTGGAGTGGATATGCAGCCCCGCTGACAGTGGAGTCACCGACCTTGCAGTGGAGGCTGGTGGGTCCAATGTCAGTGGGGTGGTGGATTCATTCCAGCCCGCATGCCGAACTTTTGAGGAGCTATCCGTGGTCCTGAACCCCAGCCCCAAACTAGGTCCAGCACCATACATAGCTCCTTTAAAGTTCAGACTGAAACCTGGAGTGGATCTGCATCCCCACTGACATTGGAGCCAGCAGCAGGATGGGATTTCTCCAACAAAGACCCCCTGGGTTACATACCTGGAGCAGGCAGGAGGAGTGCATCTGAAACAAACCATGACAAGCCTTGGGAGAGGCTGATTGTTGGTGCCATTGTGGGTTAATCAGCAAACAACTAACCCATCATGGCTTAATGGCAGGGTGGATTAGCATGACATGCAGACCTGTCCAGTGTGGTAAAGGTCTGTCACTGGCTCTGGGGTGAGTGGGAGAGGTGGAGAAGGGAGGCAGGAATCAGTAGGTGCTTCAGTGCCGCTGCCCCAGCCGCTGCCACTGGTGACACAGCTCCAACACCTTGCTGCTGCCTCCCAACATTTGCTGCCTGAGGCTGCCAAATGGTAGGGCCAGCACTCCCCCCACATCCCATTTCATTTGTACAGGCCCCTTCCTACTCATCCAGGACTGAGGCTAGCGCAACCCTTGGAAAGCCTTGAATGCTCCAAACCAGTGTGAGATGAATTGTGGGAGAATAATGGGATGCATATATAGGGCCAAGAAATGACAAGAGTGCTTGCTTCCTGTTCCCATTCAAAAGATACCATTTGGTGGCAACATGGGGGAGCTACTCTAACCCCTCCTCTCTCTGGCACAAGCCCTATTTGCCTGGCATTGGTCAATGGCCATGATCAGTTCAACACAGAAGATGCCAGTTCAACGATTGGGGATGGGATCCTTGGGAATTGCCTGAGCAGAGCTGTCTCTACCAGGACAATGGCTATGGACATGGGCAGTGTTAGCAAAGGGATCACCTGGGCATGGGCCCTGGATCTCTCTGAACTGCGCCCCAGATTTTTAGAGCTGCCCCAATTGCCATAATCTGCCTTAATACAAGCCTTCTTCCCTCTGAACTCAGTGGCCTTGCAGTTACTAAGAGACCTTAGGGCTCCCTCGCTCAGCAGACTAATGGGGAGTGTAGCATGAAGGCACCAGCCTTTAAAATGAGGCTGCCACCTTTCCTTCCACAGTCTGCTCATTATTTTCATTAAGTTCAGAGTCCAAAATAGCTTAACAGCACCACCGTCACCTGGCTTTCTTGGCGTGTGCCTGACTCTGCAGAGACCTGCCCAGCCAATTGCTACTGGGCAATTGCACTTGTGCCCTGGGCCATTGTAGGCAGCGAGGCCCTGACAAGAGGAAGAGCAGGCGCATTGGCTGCTCACATATCAAATGGAGTACCAGAGGCCTTCCTCATCTATTGCTTCGTCCAAGCTGGCCCAGGCCCCTTACCTTGAGGGAAAACAGAAGTGGGTTTGAATGAGCAGCAGTGTCTGAATTTGGGACAAGGTAATGTATGAGTGTACAGCTTGGCTCAGCAATCTTTCTAGAGTGCACCTGCTTTTTGCATGATCCATGTGGCCAGATTCTGGTGGGTGCGTGGTCCTCTTTGGCAGCAGGGGTGTGCACTAGGCTAGAAAAAGGTGAATAGATGTGGGAGGAGGATAGAAGCTTCTTGTTCTTTTGTGTTCAAAAGCCACAAGGCCTTGTGGCACCTTAAAGACCCACAAATTTACTGGGGCATAATAGTAATAGAATAATAGAATAGTAGAGTTGGAAGGGGCCTATAAGGCCATCGAGTCCAACCCCCTGCTCAATGCATGAACCCAAGTCAAAGCATCCCCGACAGATGGCTGTCCAGCTGCACCTTGAATGCCTCCAGTGTTGGAGAGGTCACTACCTCCCTAGGTAGTTGGTTCCATTTGCATATTGCTCTAACAGTCAGGAAATTTTTCCTGATGTCCAGAAAATTAATCTGAAAGATGTTGCTTTTCTTGTAGCTGGAGAAAATGGCACTTGCTGAAATAAAGGTACAGGAGCCCTGATGATCTCTGTTGCATCAGATCCCCCAGGACTAGCTGTTTGTGGGGTTTTTTGCCCACATGTGCTTCCCCTCCTGCTGCCTCCTTTGAATTTTTCTGCCTGACGTTTTTTTTCTGAAATCAAATGCCCTCCTCTCCCCTGTCCATACATCCCTTTTTTTTTTTTTTTACAAATAGGGGTGTCCTTAGGAGACAGGGCCCTTTAAAGACGCACACGTGCACACACACACACACACACACACACACACACACACACACACACACTTTAGAGCCTTGAGGCAGCTGCCTTGGACAGCTGATTTAGGACCTCATGAAAAACAATTAATTATTGTTTTTTCACTGCCAGGGAAGGGAGAGGTGTTTGTAAGATTTTCTGCCTCAGGGACCAAACAACTTGACTGAGAATGCTACCTCTACTGGGGTTGGGGGGTGGGGAAGGAAGTGCCATTTGCTGCTCTGCCTCAAGTAGCAAAATGTCTTGGGGCCAGCCCTGGACATGGCTATAGAGACTGGTGGGATGGGGAAAGGTAGCTGAGATGGTACAGGAAATTATGTGGGGTAGGGAAACAACTGGGGGCACAGAGAGATCTGTGGATGGGCAGACATGTTCATGATTACTGTACATCAAAGTTACCGTATAATCCTAAACATATTTACTCAGAGGTAAGTCGTACTGAGTTCAATGGGATTTACTCCCAGCTAAATATATGTAGGACTGGAGTCTTACTCCTTAGTAAATGTGCTCAGAGCTGCAACCTGCCTCATCCACCCTGAAGATAGTTCCAATATTTGGATCTAGAGAGAAATTTGGGGATTGATAATTTTGGTAATTTAAAAAATAACCAACCAAAAACTAAGGTAGCCATGCTGGTCCATGAGAAATAAAAACCCCAATCCACAGATGGGCTATACTTTTATTAGGAATTTTGGTTGGACCTAATAAAGGTATCCAACTATGCATTTTGGGACTTTAAGAGTTGTATGATGATGGGGTTGCTAGAAACTTAATATTACAACATTTGGTGTAGATTTTAGGATTTCAAGAAGTTAGAACCCAAGAACTAAAAAAAAAAAAAAATGTTTTAGAATCCCAGAAACTACCAAAATAAAGTATTTGAAATAAAACGAGGAGCCACTTTTGGCAACAGCTCTCTCTGCCTCCTCACCTGGTCCAAGGACCAGGAGCAGCAAAGCAAATTCCTCCAGTCCTGAGGTCTCTGTTTGGTGCCTTTGTGCTTGTTGGTGATGGGTGGGGAGAGCGAGTGAGGATTTACTCAGAAGTAAATCCCACTATTTTTAATGGGGATTACTCTCTAGTAATCGTGTACGTTTGCAGCCTAAGAGCATGAGTTATTATAGTCTACAATACATTGCCATGCTCCTCCCTTGCCAGTGTGCCATGTTCAGTTTGCAATTATGTGGCAAATGTTTAAGGTGCCATACAGCCCTTTGCTGGTCCCCTCAGGCACTCCATCCTCCCCATCTGGATTTGGGCCTGAAAGGTCAAGGAAAAGTGTGGGTGCATGGAGGGTACGTTTTAAGCAAGCACAATTTGGACAATGCACAGTTCTGTTCTGGAAGCAAGCAAGAGGTTAATTAGTGTGCCTTCTATAAAATTTAAATTATATTATTTCTAATTATGCACATATATTTGTACATGTAAATTAGCATATGCATGATTTTTATTTTTATTTTTGGTCCTATGGTTCTGAGCCTTGGATCTTCTAGGTACCTAGCACCACCCCTGGATATGGAGGATTTAAAAAAAAATTCAAATCTGGGTTCATGTTACAGGTTCCCTGGGTCTGAAATGATTGAAGACTACTACTCTAATAGATTAGATAATAGAAAAGTCCAAGCATGCATATGATCTGTAGTTTGCCATAAGCCACCTTGAGTACACTTCTTTTTAGAAGGTGGCATAGAAATTATTGAAATACATAAGGTGTCTGCCTGACCTGGAAAACTGGGCATCAAATTGCCAGCTATTTTATTTTTATTTTTATTTTTTTGTATTTTCACTGCAGTGGGTGAGTCCCATTTCGACTTCACATTCAGGCAGCAAAATATCTTTTAAATCAGCCTTAGATGTAATAGAAAAGGGGGCAGAGTGATTCAGACAGACCCAAATAACAGCAAGCTGTTGCATTTTCAAAAGGGAGAACCCCTGTTGTTTCTCCCAGTAGCCCCTGGTAGAACTTGAGATCTTTCTCCTTTTCTTTTTTGCACCTAGCTTGGGCTAACCCAGGGGTGCGCAGCTTGTGGCCCTCCAGAAGTTTTGGTCTACAACTCCCACCATTCCTTCAAATCAACTCCTCTTTCCACAGCCCAAGGACGAACTGAATCCAGCACCAAACCTAGCTTAATTCATCTCCCCTGCAGTCACCACTCCCTTAGAAACTTAAGTTCCACTTAAAGAAACAGTCATTTGCAGTAGGAAACAGACATTATCTATGTAACTTTTTGACAGATGCATAGATAAATCAGATGTATCATTAAGCCCATGAGGTGCTACTCTTTGTAAAGTAAAAATCCCAAATGTCTCTCACTGACAAAATCAAAGGTGGATCCTGCCCTCCATAAATGGAAGTACATACCTGCTGAATGGCCAAAAACCTCAGGTGACTGATTGTATTCCCAAAAGTGTGCTGTTAATGGGGCATCAAGAGGCTTTATCCTAATCTTACTTTTGTGTTCACTGATGCACAATTTCAAAGCCTTAGGGTACAATCCAACCCATGTTTAGACAGAAAAACGCCTACAACTCCCAGGCTGGCTGAGGCATGCTGGGAATTGTACATCTTTTTTCTGCCTTAAACAGGCATAGGATTGCGCCTTTCCTCATTTTTCTAAGGGAGTGGTGACTGCAGCTGGCCTAAATTAAGCTAAGTTCGGAGCAGTGTTCAGCCCGCCCTTGGGCTGCGGAAAGAGGAGTGGATTTTGCGACAACCTGTTTGGGATAAATAAGCGGTCAATTTTCTGTTGGTCATAGTTTTGCCTTTGGTGAATGATGTTGCTTGTAATCAATGGTAACAAAAATGGGTATACTCTTTTAGAAGGGTGTGAATGACTGGAGGAATTTTTTTGTTCTCACCAAAAGAACAGGAGGACCTGACAACCTCAGTCAGAACAACAGAAATAAAATATTTTCTCCCGAGGACACTAAACTTCTTTTTCCTATTACTGGTACTCCATAGTTCTGACCGGAGTCTGAAATATAGCTTTCTATTGTGCATTCTCATGTACATGCTGATAAAATTGTGTGTCTATCTCATTTGTTTATTGTTATATGCTGAGTTAAATAAACATATTGTGTAGGTACAGTGAGTCTTTGTTTTGGTTGGATTTGCTTTTTCATTCTCTTCAGGAACATTTTTCTCTCTTCCCCCACCCTTTTTTCCCTTAATGTCCAGCCAGATTAAGAGTTTTTTTTAAAAAAATTATATTACATTTTCCAAAAGAAAAATACATGTGGAGAAATCCACATAAAACATATCAATACTAATACATAACACCCCCAATCCCTCCACCAACTTAATCCGTATTAAATTATCCTGTTTCATTTCTTTATAAACTTATTTTTTCAAGAATCCCACAATTTTCTATACCCTTCCGTCAGTGTTAATCTATGCGAATCTTTTTTCATATATTCTATGTACTTTCACCAGTCCTTCTTAAAATTATCTTTTTTTCTTTATTCCTCTGTACATTCTTAATTTTTGTGTCAACTTTTCATTAACTGCTATATCTCATATTTTCTTTTTCCACATAGATATTGTCAGCATCTGAGCTGTCTTCCAATTGTTTGCCATTAATTGCCTTGGGGCTGTCAACAAAAAATATATACCGTATTAACATTTTCTCTCTTATCTCTATTCTCATTCACAAACATATTCAATCAAGCTAACTCTGGTGTTTTACATATCTCTTGCTTGGTAATTAAGAGGCCTTCAAAAAGAATTAACTGCTGCTTGTTTTATTTTTATAATGAGATGTCTAATGCTCTGTTTTTAAAATGGTCTTTTCCACATTTATCTGCTGGGATATTTACCTCTTCTCTGAAAATTATGTTAAATTATTGTTGCTGCTTTTAACACTTTAAGGGTGCAGTCCTATGGCCACTAGACGCTGTCTAGACGGCCATAGGATAATTCGGAGTCCCAGCTCCGGCCTCAGAAACCCACTCCGAGGTCGGAGCCGGGACTCCAAATTTGGAGCACCCTCCCTCTGCCCTCGCAGCCAGCGTGGAAAGAACTGCGCCAGCTACAGCTCCGAGGTCGCAGTACCAACCTCAGAGCTGGCTCTGGGTGGGTGGGGAGGGGAATGTAGGAGTGAGACTATGCCGGGATACAATGTATCCCAGCGATGCCTCAGCCTGTCTTCCTCATGAGCAGGCGCAAAGGCCTTAGATGGCCAAAATTGGCCATCTAAATCTTTTGCAGGGCAGGAGATGTGCAGAGGCGACCTTTGCCTCTGCGCTCCTTCCATCTTCAATAGGATGCCCGCAATCCTCCGAGTTCGCAGGGTTACAGGCAGCCACATTGAATAACACTGTAAAAGAATTTACGGTAATGTGATTTATCATTTGGTTTTGTTGTATTTGTGATTTTATCATGGATGTCACCCTGAGAGGTTTGCCTGTAGGGCGATTCATAGATTGAATGAAAAAATATGTAACATAGATTTCATTTCTGAGCTTCCTTCTCCGTGCCCAGCAGTGAGCTTTGTCTGTATTTTGTCCTTTATCCTACCAGGTGACCCTGTGGAAAAGGACCGCTGCTCCCAGTGTGGGAAAAGTTTTGGTGTCACGTCTCAGAGAGTCCTCATGGGAAAGAAATCCTTCAGATGTTTGGTATGTGGGGCAAGTTTTGTTACCCAGCCAGACCTCGCGACGCAACAGGGAGCCCAGACAGCAGGGAGAACCTACAAATGCCTGGAGTGCGGAGAGCATTTTGAGCGGCACTCTGCCTTTGTGAGCCACTGGAGGGCCCACACAGGAGAGGAGCCGTACGAATGCCTGGAGTGCGGGAGGTGTTTTCCTCGTCCCTTGTCCCTCGTGAAGCACTGCCGAGTGCACGCGGTGGACGGGCCCCACATGTGCCTGGAGTGCGGGAAGTGCTTTGCCCACAGGACGTCCCTTCTGACGCACCGAGAAATTCACATGCGCAAGAGGGCCCACCAGTGCTTGCAGTGTGGGGACCGCTTTGCTGACCACCCAGCCTTCGTGAGGCACCAGAAGGCCCACACAGGAAAGAAACCCTACAGATGCTCGGAGTGTGGTGAATGTTTTGCCGACAGGTCCCACGTCGTGGCTCACCAGAGGGACCACATAGAGGTGAATCCCTACAAATGCGTGCAGTGTGGGGAAGGTTTTGACCAGCACTCTGCCCTGGTGAGCCACTGGATGGTCCACACAGGGGAACAGCCCTACGAATGCCTGGAGTGCGGCAAATGTTTCCCCCGTCCCTCGTCCCTCATGAAACACTGCCGGGTTCACACATCCGAGAAGCCCTACGCGTGCCTGGAGTGTGGGAAGTTTTTTGCCCAGCAGTCGGGCCTCGTCAAACACCAGCGCGTTCACACGGGAGAGAAGCCCTATGTGTGCTTGGGGTGCGGGAAGTGTTTCGCCGACAGCTCCTCCCTTGCCAGGCACAAACGGGTCCACACGGGAGAAAAGCCCTTTGCATGTTCGGAGTGCGGGAAGTGCTTTTCGGACAGGTCGAATGTTTTGGCCCACAGGAGGGTCCACACGGGAGAGAAGCCCTACAAATGCTTGGAGTGTGGGAAATGCTTTTCTCATCGGTCGCACATTGTGAAACACCAGAAGTTCCACATGAAACAGAGAGACTCTAAATGCCCAGGGGTTAGCCACAGATAAGTTGCCCCATCCTAGGACAGTCAAAACAAGAAGTGCTCTGAACCTTTTGAGAGGCATCTTTTCCTTATCGGGATAAATGACCAAAGACCCATGTGCAGTGCCAAGCATGACAACAGAACCCATGTTGGACTTCCATGGTAAAAAAAAAATTGTGCTTAGTCTGTAATCTTTACTGTAAATAACCAAAGACCTACCATGAAATAAGATTTGATAAAATACAACTTATATAACTAATATACAAATATTAAATAGAAAAATGAAAGATTGTGGGGCTGTTTGCACCCCACAACAACCCACTGTGGGTTATTTATTTAACTCAGGGTGAAGCTGCAGCACATGCAGGGCACATGTGTCCACCATTTTGAATACACAACCCCCACTCGGGTTGTCATGTTCTGTGAACCAGGAGAGTGGGTTATGCGAGGGTTAAACAACCCTCGCATAACTCAGAGAATGGTGTAGGATTTGGGAGATCCGGATTCTAGTCCCCACTCGACCACAAAGCTCACTGGGTGACTTTGGGCCAGTCACTGATTCTTAGCCTATCCTACTTTACAGAGTTGTGAGGATAAAATGGAGAAGAAGAGGAGGATTATGTAAGCCACCTTGAGTTCCTTGCAAGAGGGAAAAATGGTGGGATATAAATGTAATAATAAATAAATGGTGTGATAAGAGCCTCATCTGGAAGCGCTCTAGATATGAATGGATGCATTTCTGGCTACCGAAAACCTACATCTCATCCATCCCCCTGTTTCTGCACCAGCCATCCCGCTAGATGTGTCACCCTACATCTCCCACCATCCCCAACCAGCATGGCCATGTCAGTTGGGGTGATGAGAGCTGTAGTCTGACACATCTGGACGGCGCTAGGTTGGGGAAGGCCAATCTAGTGAAACATGCTCAGCTACAAGTGGCGCCCAGTGAAGGGGAGGGGGCAGGCAGGAGAACCGCCCAAAGGGATGACACGTTATGCATATCCTTAACTAAATGTTGCTGGAGAAATGCGGGAAGGATTCATTTAACGAATGTATTTTTACCCTGACTTATAATTCCAAGGCAGCTGTCACAGTGTTGAATCAAAATACATTGTATCACAGCAGTATATAAAGCAATAAAAATGTCAAAAGTAGAATTATAAGAAACAGGGAAGGTGAAAGCACCACATGAAGGGCAGCAGGAGGATAATCAGCTCAATAACCTGAGCAATGAAATGGTTTCCCACCCTGAGTCTAAAACTTATGAGAGTAGGTGCCAGGTGCACAGTCTTGGGGCGGGTGTTCCAGGGCTAAGATGCCACAACTGAGAAGGCCCAGTCATAGCAAGGTACCTGATGCCAGGTCAGGCTATCTGTCTGTCTAGCTCAGTGTTGTCTACTCCATGGGTGGGCAGATGGTAGAGTAGGATCTACTGGTAGATCTCTGCCAGTTTTTTTACATGAGACAGTTAATCTGCTGTATCTACTGTTGGTTTCGTCACAGAATTGAAATCCGAGCACTACACGAGTGTTTCCTGCTACATAACGTCTAGGTGGCACTGTGGTACAGCAGAATTACACAAGTGGGAAAAGCATTTTCTTTCACTCATAAAAAATACCGCATTTCCCCTTTTTTGGGGAAAAAAACACTCCCCGAAAGTGCTGTTTAAAAACAGAAGCAAAACTGGAGGGTCATAACCTCATCTAAAGAACCTGTAAACAACCGTGAGTAGGAAATGACGAGTGCACAATAAATGCCTCGTGTAGAAAAGCTCTTGTTGACTTGGAGTAGGGTTTTTGACTCCAAGTGCTTTAATGATAGCAACAGCAAAAAATTCTTTCCCCACCTAAATTAGGATGCTGAAATGCAGAAAGCCTGGGAGTAACCAAGAGTGGACTTTTGTATTAGGTCTGTTCCATTCTAATCCTGAAAATAAATCCCTAGCCTCAGAATGTGCTCTGAGGCACCCCATTCTTTCTTCTAAAAGTGGATGGGTTGGATACGACTCTCGTGGGAACGGACTTCCCCTCCACTCCTTCACCCCTACAGACCTCTGCCCGAAATCCACTCTGGAGGGTCCCCTAACCCTCCAGAGCAGATTTGGGCAGGAGGGATGACTGCAGGAGGGGGGGGGGTATGGTTAAATCTGTTCTGCCAGTGGTTTCCTCCTGCTGGTGGAACAACACCGCTGGATACAACCTTTTGCACCTAGCTTTAGTTGGTGGATTGTGGGATTCCAGAAAAAACCCCAAAGTAGATCTGACAAGCCCAGAAGTCTGCCTAGATCAGAAGCAGTCCAGGGTGTCAGGCAGAGGTTTTTCACATGAGGGGTGGGCGGAAAGTAGATCTCCAGACGTTTCGGACTTCAAACTCCCAGCATTCCTGAACAATGGCCTTGCTGGCAGGGGCTTGTGAGAGTTGAAATCCAAAACATTTGGAGATCTGCCCTTCGCTGTTTTACATCGCTTGCTACCGGATCCTATTTTTGAATGGAGATGCCAGGGATTACATCTGGAACCCAGACTCCTCTGCCTTTGTTTCTGCATTGCACCATGTCTTAAGCAATTCCTAAGCTGCATGGATGGCCAACTTTGATTCTTTCAAAAGCTCCTCTGCCTTTGTTTCTGCATTGCACCATGCCTTAAGAAACTGCTATACTAGCATGGATGGCAAACTGATATGCTCCCCCGCCTTTGTTTTTCCGGCACGATGGTGACCCCTTGGCTCTGGGAACCCTAGATTCCCAGGATCGGAGCCAGAGCCAAGAGAGAAATCCTTCATTTGCAACCTCAGTGCCGGGGTGTTTTTGTGTGTGCGCTCACGTGCCTCCGCGCAGCAGCTGTCCTCCCGGTGCTGCCGGGTGTGCGTGTGCTCTGGCGAGTACCACCACCAGCCTCGCAGGGGTGGGTGGGGCAGAAATTGCAGACAAGCGTCCCCCATATAAGGGGTCGGGGAGGCGGGACTGCAGGCAGCGAGTTTCCTTGCCAGGCATGCAAGACAGGACAGCAACCGTGGGCTCTCCACTCCGGCTTTCGCCCCCGAAGGTGCACCTGCCCCGCAAATCGCGACCAGGCAGCAGGAAGGGGCGATCGCGTGGAGCTTGGCCGCAACACGTGGGCGCCGAGTCCCGGCTTGCCCAGCAACCGCTGACGGAGGCAGGGACGCATTTTCCCCATTGGTCAAAGATTTCTGCTCTGCGTACCTGGGCTGCTTCCCACCGTTCTATAGGTGAGTGGATGGTGACAGAGGGAGGAGAGCGCAGATTGGTGGTGGGAGCTCCTGTTCCATCATGGGGGCAGCCTTCTATTGGGGGGCAATTTTTTCCTCCTGGGGGGACTGCTCTGAGTTGAGTACTGGAGGCATTCAAGGTGAAGCTGGACGGCCATCTGTCAGGGATGCTTTGACCTGGATTCCTGCACTGAGCAGGGGGTTGGACTCTATGGCCTTGTAGGCCTCTTCCAACTCTACCTATGATTCTATGACCTCTAGGAGCTACCCCCTCCCCCATTTGTGAGGGAGGGCAGAATTTTTTTATTTATTATTTATTTATTTATTTATTTACAACATTTATATAGTCCGCTCCATGTCTAACAGATTCCGGAGTGGTGAGCAATAAAAAGATAAAACAGATAAAACTTTTAGCTCTAGCAACTCGAGCCTTAAATCCTTCTGCCCTTCTTTCAGCGACTTTATGTCTTTTGCAAATCCTCTTGCCCCTCTTTTAGAGTTTTTAAGTCTTTGGCAACCTCCCCCAACCATCACAGGGCTTACAGAGCCTAATTGGAATATCTGCAGACTCCCTCCCCCCCTTCCCTCAACTATCAAGTCTGATCCCCCCCCCCCATTCCATCCCTCACTAAAGGCCCCTGCATTTTGTAACATCTTGCCTGATGAAGAGATCTGGATTGCTCAAAAGCTTGCACATGTTTTGGAGATCCCCCCCTTTTTCTGGTTGGTCCAATAAAGGTATTGTACTAACAAGGATTTTGGAATCTCCCTCAATAGTTTTTGCATGCTTGCATTCTCGTGGGGCTGGGGCTGCTTCTTTCAGTGTCTTGGGTGTGTGTGAAGTTTATTGCTGGTTTAGCTGGGGCCCTGGGGAGGTTATTGTCCCCCACACACACACCTTGTGTTCTTCCAGTCATTCTCGTTTGATAAGCAGGGAGGCCTCCGATGGAGGCCCAGCATTCTGCAGGAAGTCGGGTAAGTTCCTTTGAATTTTCCTATCTGATCCTTGTGGCCCCCAGGACGACCTGGTGAATGGAAAGTACATTTGGGTAAAGGGGAGTATGAGGGCTGTGGTGGTGTGTGTGTGTGTGTGTGTGGTGCTGGGCGGGGGAAAAGAAGCAGGAAGCTGGCTTTGGAAGTGCCCAGGCAGAGACACAGGCAGAGAATGGAAGCCAAAAAGGGCAGGAAGGCAGCCGCTGATGGAAGAGGGGCAGTGGAACGTGAGGTCCCTCCCTGCACCTTCCATGCAGACTTCTTGCACGACATCCACGTGGCAGAACCACTTTCCTCTTGTCTGCTAACCCAGGAGGTGCCCAGCGTGGAGCCCCCACGATGGCTGGTGGTGGGGTGTAGTGGTAAGATTGTTGGACTGGGACTCGGGAGACCCTGGTTCTAGTCCACACTCGGCCATGAAGCTCACTGGGTGACTTTGGGCCAGGCACTGACTCTCAGTCCATCTTACCTCACAGGGTTGGTGTGAGGTTAAAATGGCAGGGAGGGTGGGGAGAAGAGACATGTTAATTGTGTGCTCCACAGCTGAAGTAGTAATATACATTACTATCTAAAGGGGGCTCCTCATCAGACCATTAAAGGTATAATCCTGGGCAATTAAAGATAAAAAAGGGAAAGGACATAATTTAATGCAGGATAAATTAAAAATATTTCATGAATTTTATTCAGAATTGTACAAGGCTGGAGACTGTACGGATTAATGAGTACGGTATATAGGAAAGCATTTTAAAATTAGACTAGTGGATGAAGATAGAGAAATTATGGAACAACCTTTTTCAGAATTGGAAATAGAATATGCAATAAATAAACTGAAAGAGGGTAAGACCCCTGGACTAGATGGCTTAGGGCAGTGATGGCGAACCTTTTTGAGCCCGAGTGCCCAAACTGCAACACAAAACCAACTTATTTATTTCAAAGTGCCAACACTGCAATTAAACCTGAATACCCAGGTTTTAGTTTTACAAAAACAACTCATACAGTTGTCCGAACTAATTAACATCTTTTGTCTTAAAAGAAAAACACAATAACAGAGCTTTCAATGATACAGTTTTTTGTTGGGGAAAAAATCAACTCAAAAAATTATTATAGTACTACATCGTACACATAGCCTGAAGGGAATTTATACAAACTTTTTAAATAATTAGGCACATGTATTTTTGGATAAGGGATTCTCAACTTGTAATATGATTATATGCCAGACTGAAATTGTATGGGACAAGCTTTACTCCGGGTCCTTTCCCTGCTTCTACAGGTGTCAGATTAGTAAAAGTAAAAGTCAACCTGTACTAGGATGAGCAAGATAAACAAGAAAACTAAACGTGCTTAACACATTTTAAACACTTTATGTCTTGGACTGCAAACACTGCATTAGGTAAAAGTTTGCGTTGGGCATGCTTTTGCACAATTAATGCGATTTTTGCTATTGCATGCACGCTGATAATTTGTCAAACCTTGGCTCATACTCTGTTAGTTTGAGAGCAACACATGCAGCACTCAGGTCAACTGTTAGGACTTTACATCCAAGCCATGCTCTGTGCATCATTCTTCAAAATCTTTTAAATGTGATAACAATGTAGAAAAGAATTCTGTAACAGGAATTCTAGAATGAAATCATTCTGTTCCACACTGTGAGAAAGAACAAGATCATTAGTGTTTTGCAGAAGGGGACATTCTTTTCGTGATCTGGTGACCAATGGCTCGAGTGCCCACAGAGAGGTCCCTGCGTGCCAGCTGTGGCACCCGTGCCATAGGTTCGCCACCACTGGCTTAGGGGCTGAATACTACAAGGTTTTTAAGAAAATGTTGGTTCCAAGACTAAAAAGGTTATTTAATGATATTTTTTTGGAGGGGGGAGAGATCCCCTCTTCATGGAAGCAATCTAAGATTATTCTAATCCCAAAGCCAGAGAAGGACTTAACGGAGCCAGGTTCCTATAGACCCATTTAAATCAAGATGCAAAATTGATGACAGCAATATTAGCGAGAAGGATGAACAAGTTTATTACTAAATATGTTGGGATAGACCAATGTGGTTTTATGCAAGGAAGACAAATGGCAGATTTAACAAGAAGAGTTTTAAATATAATATATTTAATAAAGAAAAATAAATTGGGAGCAGGGGTAATAGCGTTAGATATTTTCAAAGCCTTTGATTGCGTGGAATGGCCAGCATTAAAAAGTTTAATTAAAATTATGGGGTTTGGAGAAAGATTTAGAGGAGTAGTTAATCAATTGTATTCAAAAAATGTTTCATCAGTTGTAGTAAATGATGGTTTAACAGAGCAAATTTACCTAGGTCGAGGAACTAGACAAGGATGTCCCCTGTCGCCTATTTTGTTTGCATTGGTAATGGAGATTTTAGCAAATGTATTTAGAAAAGATAGAAATATAGGTGGGATAGGAATTAGGGAGAAGATGAAAATAAATATTTTTGCAGATGATACTCTTTTGACAATCGAAAACCCTATGGAAAATATGGATAGAGTGGAGAATCATTTAAAGGAGTTCGGGGAAGTAACGGGGCTACAGATTAATTGGGATAAATCTAAATTTTTGTTGTTTAACTATAGTAAAAGAGAAGAGATTGAAATGTGTAAAAAAAAAGTAATTATAAGATTAATAATGTAATTAAATATTTAGGAATTGTAATTCCAAAAGATATAGATAAATTGGGAGACCAGAATTATAGGAAATTAAAGAATGAGGTAAAGAATGAAATAGAGGAGTATAAAAAAATTTGGACTTTCCTGGTTTGGTAGAATTGCTTTGATTAAAATGAAGATTTTGCCAAAGATAAATTTTTTATTTCGGATGATACCAAGTGCGATATCAGATAAGGAACTTAAAGATTGGCAATCAATTATTAATACATATTGTAATGGAGGGGAAAAATCTAGGATTACTAAAACAAGATGGTATAAAGCACAAAAAGAAGGGGGTTTGGGTTTGCCGAATTTAAAATGGTATTATATAGCGAATCAATTAAGACATATAGTGGATATTATAGCACGCCCTAAAGAAATAATGTGGTTGGAGTTAGAAACATGTGAATTACGTAGTACTTTGGGGAATATTCCCCCCCCCAAAAAATAATAATAAATTGATAAAAAATATAGACAACCCTTTTCTAAGAAATTTGTTAATGATTTGGGGTACTATGAAGAGCATATTTATACCAGGGATATCTCCATTAGCTCCGGTGGTGGCTCTAAACGATTTCCCCGAAAATTTAAGATCAGAGCTGGAGGGTAAACTAAGAGAAGTAAGGGTTATTAGATTGTCCGATTGGGTGGAAAAGATGGGGACTAGAGACCAAATAATGGAAATTGTTGGGAGAAGAAGATTGTCATGGTTAAATTTATTACAGTTAGAACAGTGGTCGAAGAAATGGAAAAGGAAAACTGAGTATGAGAGAGATTTAACTAAATCTGAAAATATGGTTATGTCTAGAGATGGCCTACCAGGTAATGCATCAACAAGAGGTATTACAAGGGATTTATATAGATTGATTCAAAAAGCAGAAGAACAAGAGGATCAGCTAAAGACAGTATGGGATAATGAATTTGAAGAGGTGACCTCGAAGGTGGGGTGGAACAATATATGGGATTGACGGATTGTGAAAATGATGTCAATTAGGATAAAGGAAAATTTTTATAAACTAATTTGGAGATGGTATTTAACTCCAGTAAGATTAAATAGAATAGATAATAATTGTTCTGCATTATGTTGGAGAGGATGTCAGGAAAAAGGGACATATGCTCATATGTGGTGGAGTTGTAAAAATGTATTGGTGTTTTGGCGAGAGGTTTTTACAGAAATATCAAAAATTATTGGTACTAATTTAGAGGTCTGTCCAAAATTAGCATTGTTATCAATAACTGAGAAGCTTATTTGTGATCAAAATACGAAGGAGTTAATTGTAAACTTGTTAACTGCGGCCAGGCTAATGATAGCGAGAAAGTGGAAAGTACAACATGTTTTCCTAATAACAGACTGGTATAAGGAAGTTTGGGACATAGCCCTAAATGATAAACTAACTAGTAGTATCAAATGCAAAAAAGGATTGCTAAAGAATAATAATTTTATGGAGATATGGAATCAATTACTAGATTATGTATTAATAAAGGGGAAGGGTAACATGCCTTGTCAGGATAAGTTATATTTTTGGAATTTAGAATTTATTTGATTAAGAGGATAGAAGTAGTATATTAATTGGTCCCTTGGAGGGTGGGGGGAGCACTTCATTATTTAATGTATGTTGATTATGTTATATTTGTGTGATAATCTTGTATTTTGTTATATATATTTTTTGTTATAATTTGTTTTGAAAAATAAATAAAATAATTAATAAAGGTATAATCCTATGCATGTTTAGATGGAAAAAAGTCCTACAAATCCCAGCATTCCCCAGCCAGCAGTCCAGGGTCTAAAATTACCTAGCTGCACCACTGAAAAAATGAGATGGAATGGCTGGACCCTGAAGATCAGCATTCCATACTGCTGCTGCTGCTATTATTATTATTATTATTATTATTATTATTATTATTATTATTGTGGAGGAAGAGGGGGGGCTGGCTGGCCCGCCAGACCTCCACCCTTTCCTCCTTCAAAGGAAACCCAGCACTTGCCACCATGTGGCCTGGAAGGGGGGGCTGGCTGACCCGCCACCACCCCACCCTTGCCTACTGGCAAAGGAACCAAGACCCTCTGAGATCTCAAGATACCAGACTGCCAGCCTCAGCTGTCTGCAATCCTACTTGGATCTCTGTTTAGGGACTCGCCTTCATATTTCTGTAACCTGGATTTAGATACTGAACTCACAGAGCACTACAAAACCCATTTGGGGTAAAACCAAGACAAGGTTTATTTCTGGTAGCATTTACAACAAGATTAGGAAATAAGAGAAGCACACAATATAGAGAGACACTTTGGTACACAGTAAAGCTATAAAACAATAAAACCTGATTCCTTAAAATCTCTCAGCACACACCTGTTACCTGAGGGTGTCCTTCAAGGGTTAGATCCAGCACAGCCTTGCCGCCCGGGGGGAACTATTTTATCTACCGCCGGTCGAGATAAATAGCTAGTCCTCCACAAGCTTGCCTTTTCCAGAGCCCTCAAACCAGCTAATTTTACCAGGAGCTGCCTGGGGTCGTTCCTGAGGGGGGCCCCTAAAGGCTCGGGCCCCTCGCTGGCCTGCCATGGCTCCAACCGCCAGGCAGGCACCCAAAAGACTGACCAAGAACAAAGGCTACACGTGGGGAAATAGCTCTTCCCCCTCCCCTTTTCTGTAACCTTCTTGCTTCAGCCAATCAATTTGAACTTCACCTGGCCAGGCAGGGGGAGGGAACTGGCCAGGCAGGTGGAAGGGAACTCCTGAGTCATGGCTTGAACTATTTGAATTACATCTGCATATGAACGCTTTCAGCCTGGCTCCTCCAGACCTCTGGGCGCCAGGCCCCATCCTATGTTCCATCACCTTTTGCTTCCTCCCAGCCCCCACCTGGTTCACTCATGAGGAGGCGTGTGTGTGTGTGTGTGTTTGTGTTCCTGCATGCATGCATGCATGAACCCTAAAACTCTTTTCTCTACACGCTAACTATGCACACCCCACCCCAGCCGGTTCACACATGAGGTGTGTGTGTGTACCCCCAAAGGCTCATTTCTCCACACCCTTTCCTTTGGGAAAAGATGAAAAGAGGGGCTAACCCTCTCCTTTCATCTATACTAACAAAAAACACAGAGAAACGAGCTTGCGCTAGCTTCCTACCACTAGGCACCTCTTCTCTTTCACACACAGACAAAAACAGAACAGAACAAAAAAGCAAGCATCAAAACATCAAACACATTAACTATAGTCTTAAACATTTCAAAGCTTAATTCTTAAATCTCTTTAAACATCAAAACAGCAAAACACAATCAATAACTATCAATCAGAAGTTTACAGGTTTGCATACCCAAGAAACATCAATTACAATTCAAATGAGAACCCTCAACCACTTGTTGTCTGTCTGGCACTCTTGTCTAAAAAACAAAACAAAACAAAAACTTTTTTAGGGTTGCTGTTTCTCACGCAGCCTGCAGGGGGCAGACTGCTGACTGAAATGTGACTCTTCAATTCGCCTTTGTTTGCTTTTACAGGCTTGCTTCTGCCACCCTGTACCTAACGACGTGAATACCATCACACACACCCTCCAAAGACCCATGGGATGGCTTCCCACCACCCAACAACATGAATATACCACTCCCTTTTCCCAAAGGTTTGCAGTTGGCACTTTTTACACAATGACTTGAATGGGATGGCTTCCCACCACCCCCCTTTTCCCAAAGGTTTGCATTTTCTAAAACACACAGCTTGACCATCTTCCAGCCTCTTGGGCTTGGCTATTTTTGCCCACCACCCAAACTTGCACGGGATGACTTTCTCTCAGCATTGAATGCTTAGCTTTGGAGGCTCTACTCAGTTTCCTAAGAAACTGAGAACACACAGTCTGGCAATCTTGCTTTCGGCCACTAGAGGGCTTTCCCGCCTCTAAGTTCCCTGGCCTCTTGAGACCTTTTACATTCAAAATTTTTCATCATCTTCATTTTCAAATTGACCTTTGCACATAACACAAGACCACACAATAGTTCAGCTGTTTACACTGGGAGCACTGGTCCCCAGTCCCCCAACAACACTATGGACAGGATAACAGATACACTGGGTCACCCATCTCCTCTTTGCCAGCACAGTTAAACAAATTTCAAATTGACCTGATCTAGTCTGGACCAATCTCTTCATTTGGGGACAAGAAAACATGTTAAACTTCTTACACTGGGATCACCCGTCCCCCGGGCCCCCCAGCAACAATCTAGATAACACCATTACACTCGGATCATCCCCCCTCCCTTCGAGGAACAACCCATCAGTTTTCATTTGCTTTATCACAATTACCACCAATCTTCTTTTCTTCTCGGGAGACACCTGAAAGAAAAAATCTTTCTGTCTGGGCTTCTGTCAGCTAGGAGGGAGATCCCCTTCTCTCTCCGCCCACACTGGGATCGCCCGCCCAGTAACAAGACAACTTGAATCACCTGTCCCCTCTCCTTTTCCGAGGGACAAGTCAGAGTCTACTGTTTTAATCCAACAAACAATCAAACAAACAAACACTTAATCTCAGTCCTTTGTCTTTTCGCTGGAGACGCCTGGAGGGAAATTCCTTTTTCTTTTGCTGATTCTCTGTCCGCTTCTTGCAGCACAGGACAAAGTCTCTTTTAAGCAGGGGAGCAATCCTCTTTTCAAAGCTCGAAACCATGCCTCCCCCCTTTACTTGCTGCTGCCTAGCCTGGGCATTCACCATGCCCCCCCCCCAAGAGCAAATGGACAGTCTTAAGTTCAAAATCTGAGTCCTTCTCCCGTGGGAGAGATGTAGGGCAGGACTGTGCCCTCCCCCCCCCAAAGTCTAGACGACTCTTCTGGGGCACACAGCACAACTAAAATCATTCATCAAACGCTGTCCCAAAACTCAACGTTTTGCTCACCAGCCTCTTAAGAGAGATTTCTTGGTCTTCTCTCCTTCCTCCTGGAACACACGTGCGCACGCACACACTATTTTCTTCTTCTCTTCCCAGGCTCTCCCAGCCCCCAAACTTTGGGATCACACAGCCGCCATCTGCTCACCCGCTTTTTGCACTGGATGGGTAGGATCCTTGCTTCTAGCCAGGGCTCCGCCAGCTCTGGTTCTCTTGGATCACAGCAGCCTTCCCCCAGCCAATGCTCTCTGCTAGGCTCCTAGGCTCCCCAGACTGGGGCACACAGGCTGTTCTGGAACTTTTTGCAGTTTGCTTTCTTTGCTTGTCCCCTTGGCCTCTCCACGCCTGGAAAAGGGAACTAGCTTTGCCTTTCTACAGACATCAAGATTTCTTGCCTTCAACGCTCCCTCTCCTCTGGCAGCTAAGACAGACTGCTAGCAATCTGAACGTTTTTTCTAAGGCTCACTTTCACTTTATTTCTAAAAAATAACAAACTCTGTACTCATGCACCAAAAGTCTCTCAAATTTCTCTCATTTGCCCACGTGCACACTCTATGGTTCAGCTTCGAATCCCAGCGCTTGCCACCATGTGGAGGAAGAGGGGGGGCTGGCTGGCCCGCCAGACCTCCACCCTTTCCTCCTTCAAAGGAAACCCAGCACTTGCCACCATGTGGCCTGGAAGGGGGGGCTGGCTGACCCGCCACCACCCCACCCTTGCCTACTGGCAAAGGAACCAAGACCCTCTGAGATCTCAAGATACCAGACTGCCAGCCTCAGCTGTCTGCAATCCTACTTGGATCTCTGTTCAGGGACTCAGCCTTCATATTTCTGTAACCTGGATTTAGATACTGAACTCACAGAGCACTACAAAACCCATTTGGGGTAAAACCAAGACAAGGTTTATTTCTGGTAGCATCTTACAACAAGATTAGGCAAATAAGAGAAGCACACAATATAGAGAGACACTTTAGTACACAGTAAAGCTATAAAACAATAAAGACCTGATTCCTTAAAATCTCTCAGACACACACCTGTTACCTGAGGGTGTTCGCTTCAAGGGTTAGATCCAGCACAGCCTTGCCGCCCGGGGGGAACTATTTTATCTACCCGCCGGTCCGAGATAAATAGCTAGTCCTCCACAAGACTTGCCTTTTTCCAGAGCCCTCAAACCAGCTAATTTTACCAGGAGCTGCCTGGGGTCGGTTCCTGAGGGGGGGGCCCCTAAAGGCTCGGGCCCCTCGCTGGCCTGCCATGGCTCCAACCGCCAGGCAGGCACCCAAAAGACTGACCAAGAACAAAGGCTACACGTGGGGAAATAGCTCTTCCCCCTCCCCTTTTCTGTAACCTTCTTGCTTCAGCCAATCAATTTGAACTTCACCTGGCCAGGCAGGGGGAGGGAACTGGCCAGGCAGGTGGAAGGGAACTCCTGAGTCATGGCTTGAACTATTTGAATTACATCTGCATATGAACGCTTTCAGCCTGGCTCCTCCAGACCTCTGGGCGCCAGGCCCAATCCTATGTTCCATCACCTTTTGCTTCCTCCCAGCCCCCACCTGGTTCACTCATGAGGAGGCATGTGTGTGTGTGTGTGTTTGTGTTCCTGCATGCATGCATGCATGAACCCTAAAACTCTTTTCTCTACACGCTAACTATGCACACCCCACCCCAGCCGATTCACACATGAGGTGTGTGTGTGTACCCCCAAAGGCTCGTTTCTCCACAATTATTATTATTGATCCATGTACTTGTGGAGACCTCTTCATGCATGAATGCATGAACAGGACTTATTTGACCTTTAAGAGACTTGGTTTGCACAACACATGTGTGCAAATTAGCTTATATGCAGCCTCATCTTGTCAATTTCCTTGTATGTTACCAAACTCCGCAGTGCTTCCATTGACAGCTGCAAAATACAAAGATATTGACAAGACAAGACTACACATATTGGACATATTGCACACTTGCAAAAGAATGGGAAAAATAATTTAAAAATTACGGACACATTTGCATACTCCCAAAGTGTTGAAAGAAAAGAAAGGCAGTGTACGAAAAGGGGTAGCAATCGGAGTGGGAAGGGGACCAGTGCAAGGAGACAAGATGGGCTCTGCTGCAAAGGCACTTGGGATACAGGCTGAAGTGGGAGAACAAGCCATGGCAAGCCTGATCATCTGTTGGGTGTACCATGGGTTGTTCAGTGAACAATCCATGGTAACAATCAGCCACTGTGGCTTATTCACAGGGTGACTTAGCGTGACGTGTGAACCTGCCTAAAGTGTATTTTCCTGATATGTTACTGAGAACCTCTTCATAGTCTCACCATCTTTTAGGTCAGTGGCCACTGCAGATCAGATATCTGAATCATGTTGCTGCTGCAGTCAGCAGGAATGCCAGATATCCCTGCTACACGATTGCAGTGCACCCAAATATGTAATATGAGGATACCATTGCAAGGTTGGCAAAAACCTCTCTCTCCCCAAAACATGGGCATCATATTTCTTGGTGGAATAATATTGGACATTTATTTCTCCCTGCTAGCACAGGAAGCATTTGCAGGGCATTTTTAAAAATTAAAAATTACTAAAAACAAACAAACCACAAAAAGTTCACATGCATTGAAAGAGCGTGTCCTCGCTTTTACTTTTTTGTGTGTGTGTGTGGGGGGGGTAGGAGTGGTGGGACCACAGTGCTGCCAAATTATAGCAGCAATAAAGTCCTCGATTTTTACATGAGCAACTGTCATTGTTACCTCCCTCACAATACAGCGTCAAATGTTTCCAGGAAACCTGGCCTACAGACAGAATACAGTTCAGTCTAATACTATCTTATGTCTATGCTGGCAATTAACTGCGGTCAAGGCTTCAAGAGGGATAGCTAATGTCTGAAGAAAAGCTATTCAAAGGTGGGGTGTTAATGGTGGGCAGGTTACCTGGACCTGGGTTGTGTCCTGTCCTAGCTCAGCATGGGGCTCCCAGGGTGACTGGGTTGCAGTGATGTTACTGCCCGAAAAGGATGGATCATGTCTGGCACAGCAAGGTCACAAGCAAGGAGACAAGGTCACATCAGGTACAGCAGGGGTAGGGAATGTGTGGTCCTCCAGATGTCAATAGGGAGGGATGATGGGAGTTCCAATCCAACAACATCTGGAGGACCACATGTTGCCCATCCCTGCGGTAAAGCAAGGTCAGGTTAGGCCAGCGATGGCAAACCTATGGCACGTGTGCCACAGGTGGCATGCAGGGACCTCCCTGTGGGCACGCAAGCCATAGACTGGAACACAGAACAGGAGGAGCGGCGCGGCAAGTAACCGCGTTGCCACACCAGACCGCTGGGTCCCGTCGCGTCATTTTTGCCACCAGGAAGTTTCCAGGGCTGGGTAAGGCAGGGCAGAGCGGAGCACAGCAGCAGTCTCGCTTCACACCGCTCCTTCCCTCCCGCAGGAAGTCGTGGCAAGGCAGGGAAGGTCTCTCTCTCTCCCCCCCCCTTCAGGACTGGCCTGGCTTGGGGGGAGGGGACGCTGGAGCCAGCCGAGGTGGCAAAAGGAGGCTGAGGTGGGGAAGACTCCCAAGCACTCGTGCTCAGGTCGGCTTCCTTCCTGGCACAGGGGATTTATGGGGCGGGGGGGGGAATCTCCAAAGCAGCAGCATTAGCAGCCCCCCCCCCCCCCCGTGGACGAAGGGGAAGTCCTGAAGAAGAAAAAAGCAATTGTGGGATTGCTTTCCATTCATTGCATGGAGAGAGGCTGACGAGGAGAGAGGCACTGGGAATGCTGGCGGCTTTTCAAAGTTCCCTCCATGTGCTTATCAACTCTGGATGTGATAAAAAGTGTGTTAGGGGGGGATGCTACTCTGTCTCGGGGGGGGGGGTAGGTATCTAGCCTGATCGTCCCAAATTCCAGCCTTCCAGGTATTTGTTTGACTGTGTGGGTGTGGGAGAGAAAACACAGTGAGGATAATTTGCAGCAGCTCTTGGGCTCACTAAGTGCTGGAGCGTCCTGGAAACAGCTGCAGAGAAAAGCTGGGATCCCACAAACAGGTATGGCAGCTGGTGATCAAAGGGAGGGAAACGTGTGTCTTTAAAAACAACACATCAAAAAAACCAAACCAACCCCAAACCAACCTTAGTCCTTCTTTACCCTTTCCCTCTTCAGGCTGGAAAGATCATGCCTAGGGAAGAGAAACCCAAGGCACAAAACTTTGCAGATGCTACATATATGACTTTGGAGTTGAGCTGCAGAGTCTTGTGCAAACCTAGTTCCTGCTCAGGGATTCTCTGGGTTTGCTGCTGCTGGAGCCGTTTCCCTCCCATCTGTCTCTGCACTCTGCAGCAAGACAGAGATAGGCAGAAGTAGGCAGATAAATCTGCCAGTCGTTTTATTGCTCTGCTGCCTGCTGTGGCTTTCCAGTGCGGGAGTGAGGGCATTGTTCGTTTTGGAGACCCCTTAATGGTTGGGTCGCTGGGAAGGAGCCCTTAGCTTTCCCCATATGCACTCCTTTTTGGTAGTGAAGCTCTTTCTGCAGTATTGCTGATAACCTCTCCTCCCCCTTCTCGCGTGCGCGCCCGTGCGCGCGCGTGTGTGTGTGTGTGTGTGAGAGAGAGAGAGAGTGAGTGAGAGAGAGAACTGTAGCATTCGTGCCTCCTGCATAAATTATAATGGGGGGGGATTTACAAGGAGCTTTGCCTCCACATTAGCTACCAGAAAACCTTTCTAAACTGCTTTCCTTGTTCCTGTTGCATTTTTGTGGGAAGTGCTGGGATGACAGGAAGAGGAAAAACCACAGGTCAGATGGTTGTTTTTATTTTTATTATTGTGGAGAAAGCCCAACAAAAGTCTGCACACACACACACACACACACACACACACACAGTTTTCCCCTAAGGGAGGGGGCGAGGGAGGAGGGATGAAGTCACAGGAGAAGCAGCCAGACAGGTCGTCATCCCCAACAAAGAAGAGTCTCGGTGGAGATCCACAAAAACCCAGGAAGGACCATCAAACTATCAGGGCAGTCTCAAAGAAGCTGTAAAGTACCAGTACGTCACCTTCGTCCCGGGCAGGGATAAACCCACCTAAAACGAAGGGGCAGGCATAAACCCCACCTGACCTGGAGGGCGGGGAGAGCGGGAACTCCGGGGTAGAAAACCCCGTCTCCCTTCCGGTAAGGGGTTGTTGGGAACCAGGGTACATCGGGGCCAGCTTTGTCCGTCAAGCGGCAGCTCGAATAAGCCAGTCTCATCCCCGGATCGGCCGACCCGGAGCCAGGCTGACACTGACTAGGCCAGTGATGGCGAACCTTTTTGAGCCTGAGTGCCCAAACTGCAACACAAAACCAACTTATTTATTTCAAAGTGTCAACACTGCAATTAAACCTGAATAAATATGATAAGATAAATAATGAATATAATAAACAATAAATATAATATTAATAATGATAAAAGAGAGGATAATCCCGATGATAAAAATGATTTGATTAAAAAAAAACCATGTAGACCATTTCTTTACATTTGTCCAATTTTTCAGGCTGTAGAAAGTTTATAGTTCTTATTTATGCTAAAAATGATGAGTGGTTTATAATTCATGTATAAATAATGTTCATAAAGCCCATAGATAAAATTTCCTATATACTACAGTCTGTGGAGCTCCTAAGTCCAGGACAGGGCATCAAAGCTTGCAAAAGAGAGGATCTCCCTACAAGTGTGTGCATGCAGGTGGGTGTACACATACTCAAGAATATCAGAACATAGTGTTAAAGACCACTGTGCACACAGAGGGGAGATAAAAGAAGGCATGGAGTAACTTCGCTTACTCCTCCACCTGACCCAATCATAGGAAACACAAAAATTAATTGAAAAGTTCCTGAACAGAACATTTGGCTCTCTGGCAACTTTCTTAAGTATGTACAAGAACTATGACACTACACCCGGATTGCCTTGTTCTGGTCTTATTCTTGAGAGTGTTGGACTGGGACTCGGGAGATCCGGGTTCTAGTCCCCGCTCGGCCATGAAAGCTCACTGGGTGACTTTGGGCCAGTCACTGACTCTCAGCCTAACCTACCTCACGGGGTTGTTGTGAGGATAAAATGGAGAGGAGGAGAATTATGTAAGCTGCCTTGGGTTCCTTGCAGGAAAAAAGGCGGGGTATAAATATAATTGTGAAGGATCACCAACAGGATCCTTTGCGTGAGTTCGGCGCTTAACGGGTTAACCGGCACTGAGTTACAGCCCGTACGAGCGCTGGCGACCACCTGCGAGGCTTTCACGCACAAGAGGAAACTGCAGCCCTTTAAATGACCAAATAAGGCTTTTATTTGTTTATACAAAAACACAGAACGGAACTAGCAGCTTTCTAGGAATACTACAACGTCAACACAACCTTAGTTGACCCCTGCGTTTCTCAATGAACAGGCTCTCAGGCTAGCGGAGTGAATCTAGTCAGTTACTTCAGATCAGAGACTCTACGCCTAGTCCAGCGATGGCAAACCTATGGCACGTGTGCCACAGGTGGCATGCAGGGACCTCCCTGTGGGCACGCAAGCCATAGACTGGAACACAGAACAGGAGGAGCGGCGCGGCAAGTAACCGCGTTGCCACACCAGACCGCTGGGTCCCGTCGCGTCATTTTTGCCACCAGGAAGTTTCCAGGGCTGAGTAAGGCAGGGCAGAGCGGAGCACAGCGGCAGTCTCGCTTCACACCGCTCCTTCCCTCCCGCAGGAAGTCGTGGCAAGGCAGGGAAGGTCTCTCTCTCTCTCCCCCCCCTTCAGGACTGGCCTGGCTTGGGGGGAGGGGACGCTGGAGCCAGCCGAGGTGGCAAAAGGAGGCTGAGCAATGATTCCAACAAGGCTTTGGAGGGCTCTTCATGCTTCTCCCCCAAATGGCCCCCTAAAGTTTGGGACATATAGCAATTGTTTATTCCCCATCTCCTCCACCTGCTTCCCACCACATCCCCCAATACCACACCTTCGCTGCTTCCTCCTGTCCTCTCATGCATCAGCCTCCTGCCAGTGCCATATTACCCAGGTATCTCAAAGCGGCCTCTTGCCCTTCCCGGAAGAAGACCAAGGGAAGTGCATTCATGATTGCCTTCCCCACTATTAAAATTTCCTGCATCTCTAGGAACTGGAGCTCACTTCATTTAACACTGGGAGCATTGTCCCTATCCCTCTTTCTACAAATATTTCAACTGCATTTACTGCACCTTGATAATGATGCCCTTAGTTCATGGCTGCTGATTTCTCCACCCAAAATAAAGCAGGAAACTGGAAGGGAGCCCTCTGGCTTCAGGGGGGCAGGGGATATGGAAAGAGCAGCTTTTCTTTGTCCCCTGGCTCAAAAGTGATGAGAGAGAATCTCATGGCTTGCCAGACACCCCAGAACGTATTTGTATATCCCACCTTTCTGCCATGCACCTCCATAAGGTTCCCAGTTGGGTCTCCTATCTAGGCACTGACCACAACCAGACCTGCTGAATTTCAGGGGCCTCATTCAGACTATTAGACTGGGACCATCTACTTGCCCCTCAAACCAAACAGTGCTCAGCATGAAGGAAATATAAGGATTGCAACCTCATCATATTTCCCCCCTCTACCTTTCAACCTGTCCCTTGCTGCCCATTTCCACCAGTGTCCAGATGTGTTCATTATATGATAGATTATGTGGGCTCCCACCAGAGAGCCACTTAAACCCAAATTGCTTTTGAGAACACAGACAACAGATCCCTCATTTATGGAATCTGGACTCACAAAGTGTGGTGATGGGCAGTAGCTAAAGAGAAGCTTCAGAGGCTTCCATCTAACCAGGGCTCAACCCAAAGGACTACACCATCAATATCTTTAAAAGTGAATTAAACCAGTTTATGGAGAATAGGTCTGTCACTGGCTGCTCATCATGGCAAAAACAAGCTCTAATACAACTGTTTACAACTATATTGTCAAACAATGTATAACAAGAATGAACTAAATACATACTATAACTACAGAATACCCATGAAACTGAGCCCTTGATAGACTGAAGAGAAAATCTTTTCTGTTCCACTTCAGATTAGATGCGGCTGAGCGGCTTCTCTCTGTACATCTAGTGGTAAAAGCAATTCGTTTCAAAGTTTTTTCAAAGTTTGGTTCCGGTGGATTTGATAGAATCGTATTTTCTATGAAACTGATATAAACCATCAGTTTCATAGAAAATATGATTTCATCAAATCCACCGGAACCAAACTTTGAAAAACCAATAACATGGTCCATATTTCAATAAATCACCAATTAATTATTTATAAAAGAAAAGAGGACTGAGCTTGGGGGTTGATTAAAGCCAATGAAAACTGTTAAATTGTTGCTGGAAGGGAGGGGTGGGTGATTCAAGTGTATTTGTGTTGTCTTGTCCCCAAATGAAAAAATTAGTCCAACTGTATCAGGTCAATTTGAAATTTGATAATAATAATGATGGTGATAATACTAATGATGGATGCATATATTCAAAGGGCCTCAAGGGGGCAGAGAAGAGTTGCCAGAGAAAAAATCAGTCAGAGGTGAGGGAGACAGTCATCCCGTGCAAGTTTGGGTGGTGGGCTAAAGGAGCCAAGCCCAAGAGACTGGAAGATTGCCAGGCTGTGTGTTCTAGTCGTCTGGGTGGAGCCTCCAAGGCTCAGCTCAGCATATAATTCTGAGGGAGACAGTCATCCCATTCATGTCATTGGGTAGAAGGTGCCTTTGGGAAAAGGGGGTGGTGTATTCGTGTCATTGGGTGGTGGGACACCACCAGCAAACCTTTAGAAAAAGGGGTGATAGATTCATGTCGTTAGGTAGAGAGTTGCAGAAGCAAGCCTTTAAAAAGCAAACATAAAGGCCAATTGAAGAGTCACATTTCAGTCAGAATCTGCCCCCTACAGGGGGCTTGTGTAAAAATAGCAACCCAAAAAAGTTTTTTTTTTTTTTTTTTAGACAGAGTGCAAGTCAGGCCACAGAAGGGTTGGGGTCCCATTTGGATTGTATATGATGTTTCTTGTGTATGCAAAATGGATGTAATGCAAACTTGTAAACTTCTGATTGATGGTTATTGCTTGTTGTTTTGCTGTTTTGAGGTTTAAGGAGCTTTAAGATGTTTAAGACTGTAGTTAATGTGTTTGATGTTTTGATGCTTGCTTTTTTGTTCTGTTCTGTTTGTGTGTGTGTGTGAATGAGAAGAAGTGTGCTAGTGGTAGAAGGCTAGCAAGGGCTTTTTCTTTTAAGTTAGTTTAAAATGAAATGAGAGGGTTGACCTCTCAGGTTTCATTTTCTTTTTAAAGGGAGCGTGTGGAGAAAGGAGCCCTTGGGGGTTCCTACACACACACACACACACACACACACACACACCCTCATGTGTGAACCGGCTGGGGTGGGGTGCGGTGTGCATAGTTCCTCTCGAATGGATGGCGCCTGGAAGTCCAGAGGAGCCAGGCTGAAAGCTTTCATATGTAAATGTAGTTCAAACCCAGTAAGTCATGAGTTCCCCTCCCTGCCTGGCCAATTGAAGTTCATCTTGATTGGCTAAGAGGCAGCAGAGCTACAGGGAGGAGGGGAGGGGGGGAAAGGTATATTTCCCAAAGCGTGGGTTTTGGTCTTTGTCTGTCTGTCTTTGGTCATCGCGTGGCTGCCCGGCTGCTGGAGTAATGGCGGCACACCAAGGAGAGGCCCAAGCCTTCGGGGGGGGGGCCCTCAGGATCCGACTCCAGGTAGCTCCTGGTGAAATTAGCTGAATGAGGGTTCTGGTAAAGGCAGGCCTTGTGGAGGGCTACCCATCTCGGACCTTTGGGTAGGTGAAGTAGTCTTCCCGGGCAGCAAGGCTGTGCTGGATCCAACCCTGGAAGAGAACTGACCCCCAGGTAACAGAGTTGTGTGCCTGGGAGATATAAGGAATCAGTAGGTTTTGTTATTTTTGCAGCTCTATTACTGTGTACCAAAGTGTCTCTCTCTAATGTTGTGTCCTTCCCTCACTTCCCACCTTTTTGTTGTAAAATGCTACCAGAATAAACCTTCTCTTGGTTTTACCACACATGGGTTTTGTAGTCGCTCTGTGGCTTCAGTAACTAAATCCAGGTTACAGAATTAAAGGCAAGTCCCTGAACAGAGATTCAAGTAGGATTGCAGACAGCTGAGGCTGGCAATCTGGTACCTTGAGATCTCTGGGGGTCTTGGTTCCTTTGGGGTAGGAAAGGGTGGGGGTGTGGTGGGCCAGCCAGCCCCCCCTTCCTCCACAAAAACATAGAAATCTATTGAGTGATGTCTTGTTATAAATACATCAATCATGATCCAATGAAGGGTGTTAAATTTATTGTTAGAATCCTGGAACAAGAGACAATTACAAAAAGGTTACATGAATTAGAAACTGGGTCAATTTTTATTAAGACAATTCATACATGCTCCAGTATTTTCAATACTTCTCAAATGAATTTTGGAATGTGTTGCCATCAGTATGTTGATGACATGCAGCTCAAATTTTCCTCCTCATCTTCCTCAGGTGAGGCTGTGGATGTGCTAGATCAGTGCCTGGCAGCAATGATGGACTGGAAGATGTCTAATAAACTGAAGCTCAATCCAGACAAACCTGAGGGAGGCTCAAGAGAATGGCAATGAGGAAGAGGGCCTTCTCGGTGGTATCCCCAATATTGGAATGCTCTCCTAGTGAGGTCCGCCTGGCCCGAACATTGACATCTTGCAAGGTCAAGACTTTTCTCTACGCCCAGGGCATTTGATGGCATATGACGACGCAATTAATGCCAGTTGTAGCTTATTCTAACTGTTTTTAAAAGTTTTTAAAAATTGTAACTGTTTTAAAAATGTTTTTAATTGTGTATGTTAAAGATTTGATATTATGTTTTTATTTTCATGTATTTTCTGGGTACTAATTTCCTTGAACTGCCCAGAGAGCTTTGGCTATTCGATGGCATAGGCAAGAAATGAAAGGAAATGAAACTGAGATTTCAGGAAGAGGCACACTGACACAAGTTGGCAAGTCACTTGATAAAGACCGTGATTGCAAGGATGGCAAGACAGAGTGTGGATCTGATCCCCAGAAAACTAACGCACTTCTGTGAGCTCACATTTCTCTGTGAAATGTTTCACAGAAAGGGCAGACTGAGGAATGTAAACTTTAAAGACATGGCAGAAAAGAAATGTTTGTCTGTGGGCAAGACAATCTGCAAAATAACACAGGGAACTATCTCTGTACATTTTGGGAGTGTGCAGGTTGCTGTAGATTAGAGGGAGAATCATTCTTCATCTAGTTCTGCTTGCAGAAGCAGTTCCATCAATAGAAAGGGAGTTTCAACACTGGCTGCTCCTTATGGTTTCTCCCCCATATGGGTTTTATGATGTGCAATAAGATTTGAGCGAGCACGGAAGCTCTTTCCACACTCTATACATTTATATGGTTTCTCCCCCGTGTGAATTCTTTCATGCAAAGTAAGATATGAGCTCTGATTAAAGCACTTTCCACACTCCATGCATTTATATGGTTTCTCCAATGTATGAGTATTTTTATGTAAATTAAGGCTTGACCTAACACTGAAGCTCTTTCCACACTCCATGCATTGATAGGGTTTCTCCCCTGTGTGGGTTTTTTGATGTAAGGTAAGATGTGAGTTCTGACTGAACGTCTTTCCACACTCCATGCATGCATATGGCTTCTCCCCGGTGTGGGTTCTTTGATGTAAAGTAAGGCTTGACCTAATACTGAAGCTCTTTCCACACTCCACACATTGATATGGTTTCTCCCCTGTGTGAGTTCTTTGATGTAAAGTAAGGCTTGACCCTACACTGAAGCTCTTTCCACACACCATGCATTGATATGGTTTCTCCCTTGTGTGAGTTCTTTGATGTAAAATAAGATTTGAGCTCCGACTGAAGCTCTTTCCGCATTCCATGCAGTTATATGGTTTCTCCCCTGTGTGAGTTCTTTGATGTTTACTAAGATTTGAACTTCCACTGAAGCTCTTTCCACACTCCATGCATTGATATGGTTTCTCCCCTGTGTGATTTCTCTGATGTAAAGTAAGTGTCCCACTATCACTGAAGCTCTTTCCACATTCTATGCATTTATAGGGTCTTTCCCCTGTGTGAGTTCTTTGATGTACAATAAGTTGCGAGCTCCGACTGAAGTTCTTTCCGCACTCCATGCATGTGTATGGTTTCTCGCCGGTGTGCGTTCTTTGATGTAAAGTAAGACTTGAGCTCTGACTGAAGCTCATTCCACATTCCATACATTTATATGGTTTCTCCCCTGTGTGATTTTTTTGGTGTAAAGTAAGGCTTGACCTAGCACTGAAACTCTTTCCACACTCCCTGCATTTATATGGTTTCTCTCCTGTGTGGGTTCTTTCATGTAAAATAAGATGCCAGCGCCGACTGAAGCTCTTTCCACATTCTAAGCATGTGTGTGGTTTCTCCCCACTGTGGGTTCTTTGATGTAAAGTAAGACTTGAGTTCTGACTGAAGCTCATTCCACATTCCACGCATTTATATGGTTTCTCCCCTGTGTGAGTTCTTTCATGTAAAATAAGATCTGAGCTCCAACTGAAGCTCTTTCCACACTCCATACATTGATATGGTTTCTCCCCTGTGTGAGTTGTGTGATGCCCATTTAATTTACCATTATATTTGATTATCTTCCTGGACAGCACATACGTTTTCTTTTCTTTTCCCTTCTGATCTTCTTGTGAGATCTGCAGTTCATGGATATCAGCACCATGGGAAATGGAGGATTTCTCCTTCCCCTTCATTGTCAGGTTTCTCCTGTGGTATTTTGGTCCCCCTTTTTTCCTAAATAACTCTATTTCTTCCTCATGCTTGGTAGTTTCCAATGACACCAAAGATGGCTCCTCAAATTTCTTATTGTCCTGCGTGTCACCTGCTTTGGGAGAAAAAACAAAAATAGTATCTGGTTAGGATTTCAAGGAAATAACCAAGTATCTCAACAGCAATCAAGTCCAATTAGTTGCTTTGCTATGAGAGGACAGAGAACAGACACCTGCCCAGGTGGACTACCAATGACCTTGACGATGTTTCCTGTCAGCTACCTGTGGATCCTCCAGAGAGACTCTCTGGGGCCAGGAAACTACTGTTTCTTCGCACAACTAAGCTCCTGACCTTGCAGTCACACTGGGAGATACTCTCCAACCATGGAAAAGATAGTTGTATCAGGTTCCTATGGCTGGTGCATAAAAGGTAGGCAGCCTGGGGGGCGGAAATGCCACCAAAGTGCGTGGGGGGGGGCAAAGGTTGTCGCCCCCTTCAGAATGCACTTTGGGGGTGAATGAGGGCAAAGGCCATCTGGTCTGTTGGACAGAGTGGAGGAGGCAAGGGATTTCTTGTACCATCTGTCCTCTTGTGTATACAGTAATACCTTGGATTACAAGTAACTTGGTTTGAGAGCGTTTTGCAAGACAAGCAAAATTTTTAATATTTATTTAGGTTTTTTTTACTTGATATACAAGCATCGTCTTGCAATACAAGTACTATAGTACGGCTTAAATTAAAAATCTCTGTACAAATTTCTTTGAGGGGATTTTGTTTTGATATAAGAGTGTTTTGGATTACAAGCACCTTTCCGGAACCAATTATGCTCTCAATCCAAGGCATGACTGTATATGTGTTAGTAGACAACGATTATCACCTTTTAGTGGGGGAGATGTGTTATAAAATGCACAGAGAGTGGACACTGAAGAGTGGAGCGGAGAGGGAGCACGGAGAACGGTGGTGGGAGGCTGCTGGGTCATTATGGGGGTGGGGAACACAACAGGGTCTTGGTTGCTCCCAAGCTGTGTCCCATATGAGAAAGCCCGAGTAGCCCTGCTGACAGTCCCCCTGGGTTGAAGGTACTGCTGCTGAATGCCACGTCGGTGAATGGGAAAGCAACAGCCATCCAAGACTTGATCCTGATTGAGCGTGCCTACCTGGCCTCTATCACGGATGCCTGGTTGGATTAGACTGAGGAAGCAAATCTCTCTCAGCTTTGCTCACCTGCGTTCTCCGTGCTGCAGCAGGCAAGACCGGGGGGGGGGGGGGGAGGCAGTTGCAATGAATGTCATGATTCCATCCCACTGTCCAGCTGCCCCATCCCATGGTCTTCCACGCCGCTCAACAGTCTCCCTTCCCAAGCTGGTCTTGGGGTTAGTGCTGGAGTCCCCGTGACTTTTGGCGGACTTTGACGTACATGCTAAAGCCACCTTGTTGGGGGTGGCTCAGGAATTCATGGCCCCCGCAGCAACTATAAATCTGTCCTTAATATCTGGCCCCACTCATTCAGGAGGACAAACTTTGGATCCGGTTTTGTACGTATGATGGGATGATGGTGATCTGGGAGTGGAGGAACTTTCTATACTTCCGTTGTCATGGACAGATCATTACCTGATGGTGTTATGAGTGGATATAGTTGTGAAGAAGGGATATGGCAGAGGTTAAGCTAAGTTCCCCCTTCCCCCACCTCTGATTGATTTTGAATTCTTTCACCCTTGTTCTCTTGCTCTTCCTTGGAATATGTTGGGAGTCCTTGGGTAGTGTGTGAGATAGTTAGTGGCACCTGGAAGATAGCAAGTTATCTGCAGAGCTGTGTAGCAAGGCCAGAAGCTAATTGGGATGAAATCATGAGAAAGTGCCCACAGCTGGGAAAGGGCAGGGGGGGGCTCCTTCAGAAGGCAGGAAGATGGGATTGGTGGAGGCTGGGTGGGAAAATGGACCCTGGTTTTGGATAAAGGAGTTGGGTGGGGAAGGCACAGGGTCTTCCTTCGGGCCTGGATGCTGTGGAAGTTCCATCTTGGGCAGGTATACCAGATTTGCAGGGAAGCTGGGGAAGTTTTCATAGATTTCATAGAGCATAGAGTTAGAAGGAGCCTACAAGGCTATCGAGTCCAACCCCCTGCTCAATGCAGGAAACTAGAGGAGGGGTCTCGCATCCAAGTAATAATCAGGCCTGACCCTGCTTAGCTTTCCATACTCAGACAAGCTGAGCCAGCGTAAGCCACAGGCCTGTATATGGCCTGGCTTGGCTCAAGTGGTTCTTTGCAGACTTTTGGGGTTTGTTTTAGATATTCTTTTAGAGTCCCTTTTTATTCCCAGTCTCCTTTCCTCACAACAATCTACCTTACCCCCTTTTCCCTACCCTCATTTAGCCCTTTCTTATAAGGGATTATTTTTTATTGGAGACGCTACACTGCTTAATTCTTAATTTTTGTTTTAATAAAGTCTCCATCTTAAAATTGGTGTGTGTTCCTTTCTGGTCTGTAAGGCTGGGCTGCTACACCAAATTGGTGTAAGGGAACCAGGGAGGTGGGTGGCAGTTCAGGGGTAAACTGGTACTGTGGCCTACCTTGCAGGACAGGCATAGCAGCCGTCCTTCACAATAGTTATAATCATTTGGTTATGACTATGGCTCACAAGGAAGACCACAGCAGGAGCCAATAGGACAGTGATGGCGAACCTTTTTGAGCCCGAGTGCCCAAACTGCAACACAAAACCAACTTATTTATTTCAAAGTGCCTTAAATTTGACAGGAAGGAGGAGGGGGCACTAGCTAATCGCGCCCCGCTCTGTCTCAGGGCATGGCTCTTCACCGGGCGCGCAAAGATTTGGGCGTGCGCGCGCTGTGCTTCTGAGCTGTCTGTTCAGTTAGAAAGAGGCCTGGGTGCCTGCGCAGTCTGCTTCTAGGGGTGGAGATGTTGGAGTGTGCCTGCTTGTGGAGGCCAGCAAGGAATGAATGGAGAGGAGTTACTATGGAAACCCGACGCTGAATGCAGAAGGGGATGGTCTTTTCGCAATCTGGTGACCAATGGCTCGAGTGCCCACAGAGAGGTCCGTGCATGCCAGCTGTGGCACACGTGCCATAGGTTCGCCATCACTGCAATAGGAGCTGGGCAAGCTTGGGTTCATGGGAAATGAACAAGCCGCTGGACTGGCGCACAGGATGCAAGTGGAGGTTTGAATGGAGAGTGCTTGAGAGCCTGATGAATGAATAGGCCATGGTGGAGAGTCTTGCACTGATTAGATTAACACAGGAACTAAAAATAGCACTGCAAGGGAATGGCTTTCCTCTCCAATAGAAGGGCTCAACTGGACACTTATACTCATCAGGTAAGGCAAACCCACAAAAGGTTTTCCTTATGTCACCCATCAGGGGCAGCCAGCACACAAAGGATGGGGTGATAAGGAGGGATTAGGAAACATCCGAGGAAAGAAGCTGCCCCTGCTGCTCTAGCATCGCCAGGAATGCAGGAGCAAGGTATAAGGACAGAGGCTTTTAGCAACTGGAAACTGTGTGTCCGCAGATGGTCAAGAGAGTCCTCCATACGATGGCAAAGCCTGCTTGGAACGCAGACCACTTCCATGGGACTACAGCTGAGAATCCACTGCAGGGAGCCATTACCAGACAAGGTAGTTACCGGGACTTCTTTCTTCTACTATCCTTCTAGACCAGGGCTCTCCAACCTTGGGTCCCCAGATGTTGCTGGACTACAGCTCCCAGAATCCCTTGCCATTAGCCATGCTGGCTGGGTATGCGGGGAGCTGTAGGCCAGCAACATCTGGGGACCCAAGGTTGGAGAGCCCTGTTCTAGACGGAAGCTTTTCTTCCACCACCATCCCTTCCTTTCTAGGCTGTTAGGGCAACCAGGGACTTTTTCCTCTCTAGAATATAGAGTATGTTTGGGCTATAGCATAAGGATATTTTGATGCTTGAAATCACTGGGTTTGCTGTACCAAAAAATAAGACACTGTACCTACTCTGTATTTCTTCTTTAATAAAACTACTCTTTTGTTTCTGACGTCAGTGTGTGCGTGCCTGTTTAGCATAAAAGGGCAACGCACATACTCTACCCAGCAGCATGTGTCTTTACTCCAGCCAAAGATCCCAAACTTTTAGTGAGAGTGTGGGGTTAGTCTCTCATCTATAAGGGGATCTAATGGCCATAATTATTTGTTGTAACAATGAGGTTTAGTCTTGCTGGGACTAAGAGCCTCTGCAGGGGCCAGGGAACGATTAAGATGCTCTACGCCAGGAGACTGACAGATCCAGATGGCTTTCTGATGGCTCTTGGGGATTTTCTGATGGCTCTTGGTGATGAAGATGATCTGGGAGTGGAGGAACTTTCTATACTTCTGTTGTCATGGACAGATCATTACCTGATGGCGTTTAGACCTGCTGGGACTCAGCCTTTCCAGGGGCAGGGGACCAATGAAGATTGTCTGCCCCAGGAGAACAATGGATCTGGATGGCTTTCTGATGGCTCTTGGGGATTTTCCAGCCATCTCTGCAGGCAATTCTGTAAAGGCCTGGTTGATCTTGAAAAGAAGAACCGGACCGAGCAGTTCACACGATTGTTCCCGAGTGTCCTTTCCCACAGAGTGGACCCAAACAAGTGTCCTGGTTTTCCATGGCGATGCAGGGAATAAAATGAGTGGGAGATGAACTTGAGCAATGTTGGCAGAAAACTTGGAATGAGCCAGGATCAAACACAGGCTACAGCTCCTTTGAAAGCTTCCTCCATGGCAATGAAGGCGGCAGAGAAATTGTGCTTCTCTGCAACTGTTGCGTCTGCTCAGAGTCACCTAGCAGAGCTTCTTCAGGTGATCAGGTCTCTTACACTCTAGTCCACAAGAACATGTGGGCCATTCAATAGCCTGCTGTGACTAACTTGCACGACACTTTGTAGATAAAATTGATTGTATCTGTGCCAGCTTAAATGCCATACTTGTTACAGGTCTGGTAGATGTAACTTTGGCTCCTGCTTCACCCACTTTTCAATTTGTACAGCATGAGGATGTGGACAGGATCTTTGGAGAGGTGAGGCCTACCACTTCAGTGTTGGACCCTTGCCCTTCTTGGCTTATAAAAGCAGCCGGGGGGGGGGGGGAATGGCTGTGTGGGTAAGGGTAGTGCAGAACACCTGTTTAAGGCAAGGTGTGATTCCGTCTTGCCTAAAGGAGGAGGTGGTAAGCACTTTGATTTAAAAAAACCTCCCTGGACCCCATTGTGTGGGATAATTTCCGGCCAGTCTCCAGTTTTCCATTCTTGGTCAAGGTGCTGGAGTGTGTGGTGGCTCCTCAACCAGGGATTTCTGGATGAGACGGATGATCTAGATCCATTTCAATCTGGCTTCAGGCCTGATTATGGGACAGAGTCTGCTTTGGTCTGTTAGTTCTTCTGGAGCTTTTGGCAGCTTTCGATACCATCGGCCATGGTATTCTTTTCGAAGGCCACCCCACCTAGCGTACATTGCAGTATCCAAAGGGGCTGTAAACAGGGCATGCGTGACTGTGGCCAGATCAGACATCTCTAGGAACATGAGCAGTTGGCAGTCTGATCTGAGCTGAGGCTAGTGTGCCAACTGCTCATGTTGGCACACTAGCGGCCTTCGAAAACTGATTTGAACTCTGCTGGTCCAGAATCCTGCAGCCAGACTGTTGGGCGGGGCCAGTTACGGTGCACACGTGACTCCCTTGTTACAACGGCTTCACTGGCTAGGTGTCTGTGGCACTCTGCACCACAGAGGCTACCTGGGCCTCTAATGACACTGACCCAACAGTAAGAATATAAGAGCCATGCTAGATCAGACCTAGGTCCATCTAGTCCAACGTTCTGTTCCCACAGTAGCCCCCCCAGACTAAAATACCTGATCCATTGGGGGAGTAGAACCTACTTCACGGTAGGCTGAACACCGCTCGTCTGGTCCAAGAAACCACCTCTATCTTTTCTTATTTGTTTAATTTCCAAATAATTAGGAATACTTCACAAATCTTATCTGGATTAAGATTCAGGTTAATGGCTCACATCAGTCCATTACCACGACTCCCACTGCCTCAATTGAATCAGAAAAGGAACATACGGATGTTGCACTCCAAATCCCCGGATGAGCTCATTCAGCCATTCCCTGTAGATATTAACTAGAATATGGGAAATAATGGAACCCTGTGAGACCTGCAGTGACAGGAGATTAAGTAGAAGTCCCTCAGTTCATCTTCTGGAAATGGCCATCAAAGTATATGTGGAATTACTGTGGCCCACACCTAATACATCGGGGGGGGGGGGGACCATTCTAACTGAAATGGCCAAGAATAGAAATTCATCCCATTGTCATTGTTTAACTAAGGAAAAGGAATCCTTACCCAGAGATGCTGCAGTTTCATAGTCTTCCATCTGATGTCTGTTTTCAGAGCTCTTTGGCCTGGATCCAGGAGATCACTCTCCCCTTAGTGAAATACTCAGCCACCTCCTCAAGGCACCCAGGCCGCTGAAAGAGAGCAAAGATCTCTACTAAGAAATCTTTTCCTCCATATACACCACTGCTCTGGAATGGGACTTTCAAAAAAGCTGCTTCATGCTTTGAGGGAGTGGTAAATGAACAACATGAGTTAAGTAAGCAGTATTTCACTGTCCCATCTTAGTTTCCTTCCTGCTTCCCCCCCCAAGGTACTCAATCCAGAAAGGGCCTGATGCTTAAGCTCTAAAGATCTTTCCAACCTCCTTCTCCAATTGTTTTGCCTGGGAAGGTCTCTCCCCCCCCCCCCCCCGCCATCAATCCCATGATCTTGGTCACGTCTCATCTCCACTCCTGCTTCCGCAAAACTTTTCCGGTTCACCAGACTTTTCCCTCCACTTTGCATACCTGATCAATGTTCGTATTTGGGCCCTTTTCATCAAGTCTACTGCATGTAATTAAAAACTTATCTTCACACATGTCAATCAGATGACAAATCCTTGACAGCTACTAGTAAGCAGGTTTTGTAAATATTTATAATAAAATAGGATGCAAGTCTGTTTCTCTCTCAGCACCATAGTGCCAAAACCGTGAAAGCTAGAAACCTGAACCTTGGCATGCATACATGGCAGTGAGCACCTCTGGGTTATACTGGTTTTAAAATGCATTAACTAATCTAATTTATGTACATGTATTGGGTGTGTTCGAAGCCTTGAGTAACATCTTCAGTCACTAGGTGGCAGACTTCCCTAACCAGCATATACCCTTGCCACCCTCCAGAGGTTTTGCTCTACAACTCCCATGATCCCTCAGCATTGGCTACGCTACATAGGACTTACGCGAGTTGTATGGCAAAACATCTGGAGGATAAGAAGTTGCCCTTCCCTCTTAATTTCTGTGGGTTTTCAGGAAAAGTTTGAAATTTTCCAGAAAATTTTCCAACAATACAGTCATTTGTGTAGCAAATCATTCAGTCTGCATTGGAAATGCCCGAAACAGACCTCATTTACCATGTTTATTTTACTTGTATTTATTAAACCAAGCTAAAAAAAAGTACCCACTGAAAATAAGTACACCCAGTACACCACAAGTATTTGACTGTAAATATTTGTGGCTGGAAATTAAAGCACATATGATATGTTATAATATCTAAAAATGCTTATCGGAAGACTTGTAAACATTTAAAGACAATAGCATGTGTTGCCTTATGCTTCAATTCAAGAGGAAGAAACAAAGGTACTGAAAACTGTTGAAACACTACTTAATTCTAGCAACCCAAAGCACCCTGCACGATATGCTGACACCAGCTAATCTCTTTCAACGCTCTTCCACTACAGTTGTTGGGGCACGTTCTGCTTCGCTGTCACTATGTATTAGTTCCATTTCACTCTGAGACATACATGGATTTCCATGATGTATATGTATTCTCCCACGTACTTGCTAAGGATAATCATGTGGAAAACAATAATTAATAAATAAAAACAAAAAAATAATTACAAATTTTAGACTGCCAAGCTAGTGTGGCAAGCAGCGTCCTGGCATGGCCTTTCTTCCTTGCTGTGACCTCTCAAGGTTCACAAGTATTTTTGTATTTTCGGACATTCATCAAATTTGTTTGGGATTCACCAAATTTCTACATGTTTTCTATATTTTCCATAAGCCGTCGGCCCCAGTCCCCTCCCCTCCCCCGGCATGCCCCTTTTCCTCCTCTCCGAGGCCCAGTTGCGACATAAGATTGTGCCCTAATTCTTGTAAATATAGTGACCCAGTTCTCATGACATACGCAGCACACTATGAGCTATTTAACCCACAATGAGTTGTGGCGCATGCCGGGTGCCATTTTAAACATGCAAGCCCCAATTGGCTGTGTGAACCTGGCCACTGTAGGTTCATCAAGGCTTAAACAACAAACACTTGCTTTCTAAACAAGTGTATGCTGGTTAGCCTGTTTTTGGCTTTCATTCACCCGACTTTGGAATAGGTGGTCCTGGGGATGGGGAGCGTACTACAAAGACTAGTAGCTTGCCCCCACACCTGCCTTCCCATTGCTGGGCCCCTAGGGTTCCTTGAAAGAGAGACACGTTTCACTCGCATCCCCCCCCCCGCACCCCAGAAATGCGGAGTGCAGATTCTGAGCCTGGGTCTCTTTGGCAGTGGCACCGCTATCAGGCTGGACCTTGGGGCCAAAGTCCAGCGCCCTGCAGCCCACGGGACTAGTGGGATGGTGACGGCAGTGGCAATCTGGCCTTGCACCAGCGCATGAGCATGCCTGGAGCCACCAGGCTGATGCTACTTGGCATGCCATGCTGTCTTTCATCTTACTTTTAAAAGCATTTTATGGTCAGGGGGTAGCTGGGCAAGCATTTACGTGGTTACAGATGCTCATGTCATGATGTTTACTTTTAAAATATACAGTAATACCTTGGATTGCAAGCATAATTCGTTCCAGAACTGTGCTTGTAATCCAAAACACTCTTATATCAAAGTGAGTCTCTGGCGGGCATGAGCAGGGCCGATTTCGGCCCGCTACGCCCACTCGAGGCGAGCGGTTACATCCCTACGTAGTATTTATTTATTATATTTATGAATCGCCCATCTGGCCAGACATCCGGCCACTCTGAGCGATGTACAATTCAATAAAATACAAGGGGGGGAACACACACACACACACACACACACTATAAAACACAATTAAAAACAGTACAAAACTTAAAAATCCTAACCCACCCCATATTCCCACCTGAAAAGCCACATTTTTAACATTGCACGGCGGAAGCTAATCAAGGAAGGGGCATGGCGGAGGTCACTGGGGAGAGTTCCATAAATTGGGGGCTGCCACAGAAAAGGCCCTCTTCCCAGTCCCCACCAGCTTGGTTTCTCTGGCTGATGGGACAGGGAGAAGGCCATCCGTGGCAGATCTTGTTGAGCGGCCTACTTGATGTTGCTGGAGGCGCTCCTTGAGATAAACTGGATCGGAGCCATACAGGGTTTTAAAGGTCAACGCTAACATCTTGAATTCGGCTCGGCAAACAACTGGTAGCCAGTGCAACTCTTTGAGCACTAGAGTGATGTGATCACGCCGGCGGCAGCCTTTAACCAGGTGAGCTGCTGCATTCTGCACCAGCTGCAACTTCCGAACCGTCTTCCAGGGTAACCCCAAGTAGAGGTTGATGACAGTAGTCTAGGCGAGAGGAGACCAAGGCATGAACCACTGATGGGAGCAGATGATTAGGAAGGTAGGGGCGCAACTGCTGTATCAGATGGAGCTGATACAGCGCCGCCTGGCTCACAGCTGACACCTGAGCCTCCATGGACAGCTGGGAGTCTAGAATGACCCCCAAGCTGCGGACCTGGTCCTTCAGGGGTAGATGTACCCCATTCAGCACCAGGTCAACATCCCCTAACCTTCCCTTGTCTCCCACCAGAAGTACCTCGGTCTTGTCGGGGTTCAGTTTCAGCATGTTCCTTCCCATCCAGCCACCCACTGCCTCCAAGCACTTGGACAGAGTTTCAACAGCCAACCTCAGTGAGGACTTAAAGGAGAGGTAGAGCTGCATGTCATCTGCATATTGATGACAACGCACCCCAAACCTCCTGATGATAGCTCCCAGCGGCTTCAGGTAGATGTTAAATAACATCGGGGAGAGGATGGAACCCTGCGGCACCCCACAAGTGAGCGGCTGAGGGTCCGAAGCCTCCTCCCCAAGAACTACCCTCTGGTACCTTCCAGAGAGGAAGGACCGGAACCACTGCAATACAGTGCCTCCCATGCCCAACCCCTCCAGGCGGTCCAGGAGGATACTGTGGTCAACGGTATCAAAAGCCGCTGAGAGATCGAGGACTAGAAAAGAGCATTTGCCCCTATCCAAAGCCTTCCTCATATCATCCACCAAGGCGACCAAGGCCGTTTCTGTCCCATGTCCAGGCCTGAAGCCCGACTGGCATGGATCTAAATAATCGGCTTCATCGAAATGTGCCTTCAACTGAGCCCCCACCACTTGCTCAATCACCTTGCCCAGAAATGGTAAATTTCTGCGCGCGGAGGACAAAACGCAGAGACTGGGCGAAAGTTGTTCAAATCTTGGGGATCTAAGGAGGGCTTCTTTAGAAGCGGTCTTATTACTGCCTCCTTAAGGGCTGATGGCATCACTCCCTCCTCAAGGGAGGCATTCACTACTGCCCTGATCTCCCCACCCAGTTTTTCCCTGCAGCTCATAACAAGCCAGGACGGGCAAGGATCAAGCAAGCAGGTGGTCAGCTTGTTTACGAAGTCAAGCAATTTTTAAAAATTTTGCTTGTCTTGCAAAATGTTCTCAGACCAAGTTACTTGCAATCCAAGGTATTACTGTATCATCCTTTTCTACTACTAAATGGAGCTTATTCCCAAGTAAATGTGTTTAGCATCTGGGCAGGATAAGCAAACTCCTTTTTATTCCTGTAATCATGCTGTTGCCATGATATGAGTTTAAAATGCAAAAGTGCACAAGCTCAAAGTATTTATTTTTCACGCAGTTTGCAAAGGTTTTTTTTGGGGGGGGGCTTGTTCCAAGATATCAGGAATGTAGAAGCAGTAGTAGAGCATGGAGTGAGGGGGTGTATGTGTGACTATGGGAAGAGAAATGTTAGTTGTGTGCTTCACAGCTGAAGCAATATACACGGTTCTCTAAAGCGCCCCCCTCCATAAGACCATGAAGTCCAGGCCTAAACTTACCTGGCTGCACCTCTGCTCTTTGGTCTCAGAAGAACAACACTCTCAACCACAATATCACACAGGCTCTCAGAAAGGCCCAACTCATACGATTGTTTTGTGGATTGCTCAGCTACAGGCTGAAGTCTCAATAGCAGTATAAGGGACTGTCTGCTGTGAATATTCTGAGGTACGTCCTGAGGCGGGAGGTGAGCAAGGCTGGCACCGGCAGAAAAGAACGCGCAGCCTAAGCAACCCTGCAAAACAAGTTAAAGTTTAAAGTTGACTGCCCATTAAAGAGTCAGTGGACTGAACCACTTGATTGCATCAAGGGTAGGGAATGCTGGATGCTGCCTAGCAACAGGTTTGAATTCCATTCTAACAGTCCTCTGACCATTACACTGTTCCTAGTGTTAACTGACTTAAGTGACACTTGCTAGGCTATAGGAAGGGACTGACCTGTGTGTGTTTTCCTTACCCTCAGTAGAATGAGTAATGTTTAAGACACTGCACTTCTGTAGCCATCAAGCTTTAGTACCTGAGTAATTTTGTTAGTTATTTATCTTTAAAAAAGCATCTACATAAAAAAATGTCCTATGTGCGCGTGTGTTTGTCTGAGAGAAATCTGCTGCTACTTTTGTGCTCTGCAATCACAGGGCAGGGAGAGTCCAGCCAATCACTCAAGGGAACATCTGGAGAAGCCCCATAGCTGCCACCTATCCAGATCTGCATCAGGGCAGCCACAACACAATGCCTCAGAGAGCTACGAGAGGGCCTGGCATGGAGAGAGAGCAAGGGTTAGAGCAAGGCCTCCCCCTAAGATCATCAAACCACTCTCCATGGGATACGGAGTGGGCGTTTCTCCCCACCCGCCCACCAACCAAAGCTGTTTGCAGTGGACTCTCGCCCCGCCTCCCGAATCAAATCTCACGTAGACTGGATTGATCCCCCCCCGCGGGGGCGGCACAGGGGCTTCAATAAGGATCCTGAAGAAAACAGGCGGGTCTCGGGGCCCCACTTCGCAGCCGGATTGCACGGATCAGGCCCCGTCCAATGATTCCAGGAGGGAGCTGGGGAGGGCTCTTCCCGCTCCCCCCCCAAGCGAATTCTTGGTCCCACCTCCTCCTCTCTGCCGCATCACCGAATATCGCTCTTTGAAGACTTTGCCCCGTTTTGTCCTCCGCGCACATCAGCCTCCGGCTCCCGACAAAAGAATCTCACAAGTCCTTCGTCCCTTTCCAGGAAGACCGAAGGAGGCGCGCTCACGATTGTCTTCCCCACTGCAAAAATTTCCCTGCCTCTCTAGGAACCTCAACTCAGTGCATTTAACCCTAGCAGCGGAAAGTGTGGCAGAAACTCTTCCGCCTCTTTTCTTGTCAAGGCGCGATGGATGTATTTCAACTACATCCATCGCGCCTTGACAATGAGCTCTTGGTTCCTGGCAGCTGATTTCTCTCCCCAGAATAAAATAGGAGGGAGCCCTCCGGCTGCAACCGTTCTTCGAAAGGGAACCACACAGTGGAGGCTCGTGGCCGATCTAACTGGTGGGGCGAAAAGGGAGTCAAGGGAGGCGGAGGCAAAGACCCCTGTTTTACTACACAAGCCTTTTGCTACACAGTACAGCCCCATACCGCCTCCCTCAACTCCCAGATATATCTCGGGTATCAGCGAGAAAGCCATTTGTAGAAGAGGCCACTTCTCCAGGAAGAAAAGTAAAGCTGGGGGGGGGGGGGTGAACAAGAAACCCAATTCACGCACAGGAAAATTGAGGCAACCGGTATAGAGTGAATGGGCGGGGTCACAGGACACGACAAGCGTTCCTGGTAATGCCTCCTAGCCAGGGCCGGTGCAAGGCAGTTTGGTGCCCTAGGCAAGATCAAATATTTAGCGCCCCCCCCCTTGTTAATTGCCCATCTGGCCGGTCACCCAGCCAGATTTATACACATGACTGCCCCGCCCACCCAAAAGGGTCAATTATTATTTATTTATACACAGAAAGGAGTGGGCCGGTGAGAGGAGCTCAACCCCCTCCACCCTCTGTGCTCCCTCGCTTCATGTAGGGGGGGGCGTGGCTCATGGGTACAACAGTGTGGAAGTAGAGAGGATGGAGTGCTGAAGTGTGAGAATATACAGAAGTGCTTGATCGCAAATAATCAGAAGCCTAATTCAAATCTTCTTAGTTACAATAATATTTAATAAGTGCATGGCATCTTTCCACTTGAAGCACCAGAAAAAAATATGGAGGGAGGCAAAGAAAGGTCAAAGTGCATTTCAGTGGGGTTGGGGGGAGAGGAGAGAGAGCATGTGATTATGAGAAGAGCCTTTTCCTCAAATAAATAACTATGGGGCTCCAGCAATGTACATGTGGGGCAAGCACTCCCCTTCTCTAGGGAGTGCTTGCCCTCCACACTTCCTCTGGTGCTGCCTCTACATTTTTCTCTAACTTCTCTAAGCACATCACATATATTATCTCAGTCATCATCACACAGCAACCTTGAAAACCAGGCCAGTATTACTGTTGTCAACCAGGGCTTTTTTTCTGGTGGAACTCACCGGAACTGAGTTCCAGCACCTTTTCTTCTATTACTTGCATTACAATTTAATCGCCATCTACTCCCGAGGAAATGTAATCCAAGAGTTCCGGTACCCTTTTCTCCAGAAAAAAAGCACTGTTGTCAACCATATGAAAAACTGGTAGTTTGCCTAAGACCACCCAGAGAGTTCATAGGTGGACTGAGAATTGAACTGATAATTTCTGACAGAGGGCTCATGCTCTTAACCACTACGCTACACCAGCACATCCTTGAGTACTTTGCTTGCAGACAGACAAAGATTCGCAAAGTACAGAGGCAATAGGTGATGTCTCTTACTGTATAGTGTATGCATTTTACACCATGAGAAATGCTGGTGCGAATTCATTTAGTCTGCTGGAGATGCCTGGAAGAAGAGATAGGTCAGTGGTAGAGCCCATGTGTTGCATCATGCATGAAATGCCAGGTTCAACCCCTAGCACATCCTGTAAAGAAAAAGAAAAAAGGAAAGGAAAGAATGATTTGGGTGATGTGGAAACCCTCTTCCTGAGATCCAGGAGAGCAGCTGCCATTCAGAGTAGGCAATACTGGTTAGATGGACAAATAGTCTGATTGGATAGAGTGAGAAGGCTAATCATTTCCCAGAGCTACCACTCTAATATCCAATGTATAAACCTATGTAGATGTGAATTATATCCCAGCATTCAATCTGAAACTACCTGTGGAAATGATAAATTCTTGAGCTCATAAATAAAGAGGATATAGGAAGGGGATTAAATGGTAAATGACACAATACTGTAAAAGGGATCTAGATTTAAGCACTGTTATTGTAAGAGATCAAATTTTAACATCAACTATAAAAGCAGAAGCAGAGAGAAATCATACAGTTTCAATAGAATTTGGAATACTCATACCTGGACCCCAAGCAACTTACATGGAAATGAGTTCCATTGAAATAAAATGGGACGAAGGTCTGTTTTCATACATGACACTAAAAAAATATTTTACTTACAGCAGCCTGCCCCAAACCAGTGCCCTCTGAATATGTTGGACTACAAACCAAATGATGGGAGTTGTAGCACAGAGGTCGCTGCAGCCCTGTGCAGTCTTGTTACCAAACTTTGCAAGAAGCAACAGGCTTCCTCTCTACATACACACACACACACACACACCTCTTTTTCTTTTCTGGAGCTTGCAGGATGCTGCAAACAATTCATTCCTTAAAATGCTATTCATTGCTTCTTGGAGGGACGTTTCAGAACCAGGAAGTGCAAAGGTGTATGTGTGTGGGAGAGACTGCCCCCCTGAGAACTAAGGTTCCCAAGCGGTCTCCTTTGCTCTACTAAACTTCTGGATCCTCCGTTTTTCTGCCTTCCCTTTCTTTCTTTTTTGCTGCTTTCCAAAGAGTGCCCAGGACTCGCCGCGCCTTTTCGCCCACCCCTCCTCTTTATTTTTCTATGAATCTATGAATCTATATCCTGAACTGTTTTCATTGTGCCTATTGCTGGGCTCTGAGCGTTCAGCTCTTATTCTTTTCCCATTTCTTTTGCAAATCCCAGAAGACAGTCCCTGAAATCCAGAAGTTTAGTAGAGCAAAGGAGACCGCTCAGGAAGAGGGTTTCCACATCACCCAAATCATTCTTTCCTTTCCTTTTGTCTTTTCTTTACAGGATGTGCTAGGGGTTGAACCTGGCATTTCATGCATGATGTCAACACATGGGCTCTACCACTGACCTATCTCTTCTTCCAGGCATCTCCAGCAGTTTCTTATATAGGACTAAATGAATTCGCACCAGCATTTCTCATGGGTGTAAAATGCATACACTATACAGTAAGAGACATCACCTATTGCCTCTGTACTTTGAGAATCTTTGTCTGTCTGCAAGCAAAGTACTCAAGGATGTGCTGGTGTAGCGTAGTGGTTAGAGAGCATGAGCCCTCTTCAGAAATTATCAGTTCAATTCTCAGTCCACCTATGAACTCTCTGGGTGGTCTTAGGCAAACTACCAGTTTTTCAGATGGTTGACAACAGTGCTTTTTGTTTTCTGGAGAAAAGAGGGTACCGGAACTCTTGGATTACATTTCCTCGGGAGTAGATGGCGATTAAATTGTAATGCAAGTAATAGAAGAAAAGGTGCTGGAACTCAGTTCCGGTGAGTTCCACCAGAAAAAAAGCCCTGGTTGACAACAGTAATACTGGCCTGGTTTTCAAGGTTGCTGTGTGATGATGACTGAGATAATATATGTGATGTGCTTAGAGAAGTTAGAGAAAAATGTAGAGGCAGCACCAGAGGAAGTGTGGAGGGCAAGCACTCCCTAGAGAAGGGGAGTGCTTGCCCCACATGTACATTGCTGGAGCCCCATAGTTATTTATTTGAGGAAAAGGCTCTTCTCATAATCACATGCTCTCTCTCCTCTCCCCCCAACCCCACTGAAATGCACTTTGACCTTTCTTTGCCTCCCTCCATATTTTTTTCTGGTGCTTCAAGTGGAAAGATGCCATGCACTTATTAAATATTATTGTAACTAAGAAGATTTGAATTAGGCTTCTGATTATTTGCGATCAAGCACTTCTGTATATTCTCACACTTCAGCACTCCATCCTCTCTACTTCCACACTGTTGTACCTATGAGCCACGCCCCCCCTACATGAAGCGAGGGAGCACAGAGGGTGGAGGGGGTTGAGCTCCTCTCACCGGCCCACTCCTTTCTGTGTATAAATAAATAATAATTGACCCTTTTGGGTGGGCGGGGCAGTCATGTGTATAAATCTGGCTGGGTGACCGGCCAGATGGGCAATTAACAAGGGGGGGGGTGCTAAATATTTGATCTTGCCTAGGGCACCAAACTGCCTTGCACCGGCCCTGTCTGCTTGGCGATGCCCTTTGGAAAGCAGCAAAAAAGAAAGAAAGGGAAGGCAGAAAACGGAGGATCCAGAAGTTTAGTAGAGCAAAGGAGACCGCTTGGGAACCTTAGTTCTCAGGGGGGTAGAACTGCTCTCGCCAAAGAGTGCCCAGGACTCGCTGCACCTTTTCGCCCTCCCCTCCTCTTTATCTTTCTTCTGAAGTTTCCCGGTTGCCTGAAGTACAGGAGCAACGCTTTCTTCAGCTGAGCTTCGGCAACCCTTTCCAAAACGCGTGGGGAGGGAGCCCTGAGCCCAGGGAGGCAGCACTGGGGTGGTAGGGGCGCGTGTGCAGCGGTTTGTCCCAACTCCCCACTGTCCCGTGCTCCCGCCGCCTTGTTAGTGCCTCTAGTAGTGTGTTTTGCAGGGCTTCTGATTGGCGCCCTCTTTAGCCCTGCGCCCTAGGCAGCGGCCTAGTTGGCCTAGTGGTAGAACCGGCCCTGCTCCTAGCCGATCGATATCCTAACTTGTAAAACCACCCATAGAAAAAATCGATCTCTACGGTCTCCCACCGCCCCATATCTCCGTCTGTGAGATGAGCAGCTTTCCCCCTTTGTTCGTTGCTGCCGCATTAAAGCATCTTCCCCGCATCCCCACCTGCCGCCTCCAGTTCAAGCCACAGCTTGACTTTCTCCTTGCCATCTCCTCCACTTGCCATTTTCACTCATCCCCTCTCCCTCCCTCCTGTGTAGTTCCTCTAACTGCACAATGCATGGCTTCATAGTCTCAAATTGCCATGAAAATGCTGGGACCGTCAGGAAAACCCTTAAGCCATCATTGCTTCTCACTTTATCATGGAGAGTCTCGAATTCCCAGCTACTTTAAGCTGCTATTACAGGAGCCATGGCATGGACAAAATTGCAGCTAAGCTTGCAGTTTTAGCTTAGCTGCAATTTTGCCCATGCCGTGGCCCCTTTAAGAGTAGCTCTGCTTAGGCTTGAACAGCCAAAGGGCCTCCACGGAGCTACAGATGCTGCTAAGTTGGGAGGGCAAGGCGAGGTTGTGTTTGTGTGTGTGTGTGTGTGCGCGCGCCGCCCACATTCTCCACCTGCTGCCTCTGCTGCAAGTTGCTCTGGGGAAGGGATTAGCTGGGTGAAAAGAAAAGGAGGTGGAGGCTGCACCCGCCCGCTGGCCTGGACAAGGGAGAGGTGAATGAGGGAATTTATCACATGATTCCTATCTTTATATTGCCAAAGATTTTGATTCTGTGCCTCTAACAGGTGAGATACAGTGTCAGAAGGAAATGCAAGGGGCCATGTCTATCATAGCCTCACTCACTTTTAAAACTAACATATGCAAACTGATACATACTTTGAATTTGATCACAATTCACCATTTAAATACAAAAAGGCAAAACCTAGTGTTAATATTGAAAGAGAAAAAGCAATAAAAATTATTCAATTATCAACAAATCTACTGTCCCCAATGTTACCATCAGATAATTCCTTCCCATAATTCTTAGCCCCATCTTAATCCACGTCAATAATACTTTTGGCAGTGAGTAGGCAGTACCCCTTACCTGCCAAAAGGATAATTGGAAGTGGTGGGTGGGAGGATACTTCAAAGACATAGATTTCATAGATCATAGAGTTGGAACTTGGAAGGAGCCTACAAGGCTATCGAGTCCAACCCCCTGCTCAATGCAGGAAACTAGAGGGGACATGATGCACTATTCTCTTTACATCCTTGGAGGTGGAGCACAATGTTCCCTGCCACATAATCAATGCCATTGGACCATTGGGCGAACTCTAGTGCCTGCACACTGCCCTCTGCTGGCAGGGATATTCCTCAGCAGCATGAATGAAGAATGCCTTCTCTGAATGTGTGTGTGTGGGGGGGGTGGAATGAAAGTCATAGTCTTCATACTCATGACTATGATGAATTTTGGACCGAAATGTATTAATCTCTTAAACCAATTATAGCAAGACAGCCATAGAGTAATTAGAGCTAATGAACTAGATTCAAGAATGATTAAATTTAACAGGGGCATGAAACAGGGATGCCCACTTTCAGCAGTCCTGTTTGCTTTTTGTATTGAGCCCTTGGCAATTAGAATAAGAGAACATGAGAACACTGAAGGCATTAAAATTAATGGAACTGAATACAAGGTTAACCTTTTTGCGGATGATATCGCATTAATGCTAACCCACCCACATAAATCCATTAAGGAAGCAATAGATGAAATTAGGTATCTTGGTAGACTGTCTAGGCCTTCAAAGTAGCTATAAAATCTGTATGATTCTATGAGTCTATGAAATCCTATGTATTAACTTAAATAAAACCTCCCAAATGAATTTACAAACCAAGTTGAGAATTACACTGTGTACATCAAGTCTAAAATATCTGGGTTTCCAAATAACAAAAAGCCTCCCAAGGCTAATAAAAATACATTATCCCCATTAACCAAATTAAGAAAAGACATGAAAGATTGGACAAAAGTTAACCTCTCCTGGTTGGGTAAAGTGGAGGCAGTGAAAATGACAATCCTTCCCAAACTCACGTATCTATTTCAGGGTCTGCCAATTGCAATACCAGATAAATGGTTAAAAAAACTGGCAGGACATTATAAACAAATTTATTCATAATAATAAAAAATATAGAATGAATAAAAAAACCTTATACAGACACCCCAGAAATGGAGAAATTGGCAAACCAAATATACCACTATATTTTGCGGCATTCCAAATTAGACAGGTGATAAATCTAATTCGTATCAATGAAGAACACCACTGGATGAATATGGAATTTATAGGAATTAGCAAAAATAAAAGTCAAGGCCTCCCCTTTACCATTTCCAAAGCAAAAGATTTGGAGGTGATTACTAATTCATTCTGACATCTAATACTTAAAATATGGCAAAAATGGCAACATACATTATCACCATGTTTCCCCTCTTGTACTCTTCTTACTTCATCTGAGTTTTATGACAAATGGTCCCAATCTAGCACATGGAAACATGCCAGATTATTTAGGTTAATGGATTTATTTGAGGGAGTTACACCCAAAACTGGTCCACAACTCAAGGACCATCTAGAAAGCATAAAAGTAAACTGGTTTAAATTATAACAGGTACTCCATTTTAGGACCAAACCTATAGTTTGGAAACAGGCCATTAGACCATAAACACCATTTGAACAATTGATGCTAGTATCTGAACCCCCAACCAAAGGCCTCAAATCCAACATATATATTATGGAATCAATGGGAACAACTATAGGGCTGAAAGAAATTTGGGAACATGACATACAAGATCAGAGGAAAAGAAATAGAATGAAATGTGGGTTAAAAAACCATATTGTTCACTGTAGACAAAAACAATGGAAAACTCCTTGAAGGTAGTACTGAGGTGGTATATAACTCAGATAACTTTAAGTCATATCTACAAAACATCAGAAAACTGTTGTAGTGGGTCCCCTAAACCCTCTGAGTTTTTAAGGGTGTCCATTTGACAATAGGTGAGAGGGGAAAGCACTGGCCACCTGGTTCTGCTGGTAGAAAAGTTCCATCAGCAGAAGGAGAGTACTGGATTTCACCACTAGCCTCCCCCCATATGAGGTCTATGAGGTTTAGGAAGACTGGAGCTTGCAGTGAACCTCTTTCCACACTCCATGCATTTATATGGTTTCTCCCGTGTGAATTCTTAGATGGGAAGCAAGTCCTCTGCTATCACTGAAGCTCTTTCCACACTCCATGTCCCCTGTGTGAATTCTTTGATGGGAAGTGTATCTCTACGACTGAAGCTCATGCCACACAATATGTATTTATATGATTTCTCCCATGTATGAATTCTTTAATGTAAAGGAACATGTGAGCTTTGAATGAAGCTCTTTCCGCAGAATATGCATTTATGGTTTCCTCCCTGTGTGAATTTTTTTATGTTTAGTCAGATGCGAGCTCTGACTGAAGCTCTTTCCACACTCCATGCATTGATATGGTTTCTCCCCTGTGTGGGCTCTTTGATGTTTTGTAAGTGTGCTATTCACAGCTCTTTCCACACTCCATGCATTGATATGGTTTCTCCCCTGTGCTCTTCGATGGGAAGTGTATCACTACAACTGAAGCTCATTCCATACTGTATGCATTTACCGGTATATGGTTTCTCACATGCGTGGATTCTTTGAGGTTTAGTAAGTGTGCTATTCTCACTGAAGCTCTTTCCACACTCCATGCATTTATATGGTTTCTCCCGTGTGTGTTCTTCGATGTTTTTAAAGACTTGAGCTCCGACTGAAGCTCTCTTCCACACGCCAAGCAGTGATATGGTTTCTCCCGTGTGTGTTCTTTGATGTTTAGTAAATGCTCTACTATCACTGAAGCTCTTTCCGCACTCCATGCATTTTCATGGTTTCTCCCCCGTATGAGTTCTACGATGTATAGTAAGACTGGAGCTACCAGTGAAACTCTTTCCACACTCCATGCATTTATATGGTTTCTCCCCTGTGTGAATTCTTAGATGGGAAGTAAGTCCTCCGCTATCACTGAAGCTCTTTCCACACTCCATGCATTTATATGGTTTCTCCCCTGTGTGAGTTCTTTGATGGAAAATAAGACCTGAGCGCAGACTGAAGCTCTTTCCACACTCCATGCATTTATATGGTTTCTCCCCTGTGTGAATTCTTAGATGGGAAGTAAGTATATCACTACGACTGAAGCTCTTTCCACACTGTATGCATTTATATGGTTTCTCCCCTGTGTGAGTTCTTCGATGTTTTTTAAGACATGAGCTCCGACTGAAGCTCTTTCCACATGCCATGCATTCATATGGTTTCTCCCCTGTGTGTGTTCTTTGATGGGAAGTAAGTGAATCTCTACGACTGAAGCTCATTCCACAAGCCTTACATTCATATGGTTTCTCCCCTGTGTGTGTTTTTAGATGGGAAGTAAGTGTATCTCTACGACTGAAGTTCATTCCACACAATATGCATTTATAGGATTTCTCCCCTGTGTGAATTCTTTGATGTAAAGTAAGATGTGAGCTCTGACTGAAGCTCTTTCCACACAATATGCATTTATAGGATTTCTCCCCTGTGTGAATTCTTTGATGTAAAGTAAGCCCTCTACCATCACTGAAGCTCTTTCCACACTCCATGCATTTATATGGTTTCTCCCCTGTGTGGGCTCTTTGATGTTTAGTAAGTGTGCTATTCTCAATGAAGCTCTTTCCACACTCCATGCATTTATATGGTTTCTCCCCTGTGTGGGCTCTTTGATGTTTAGTAAGTGTGCTATTCTCAATGAAGCTCTTTCCACACTCCATGCATTTATATGGTTTCTCCCCTGTGTGAGTTCTTAGATGGGAGGTAAGCCCTCCACTATCACTGAAGCTCTTTCCGCACTCCATGCAGTGATATGGTTTCTCCTGTGTGTGTGTTCTTTGATGTTTAGTAAGGGCTCCACTACTACTGAAGCTCTTTCCGCACTCCATGCATTTCCACGGTCTCTCCCCCATGAGTTCTACGATGCGTACTAAGACTGGAGCTAGCAGTGAAACTCTTTCAACACTCCATGCATTTATATGCCTTCTCCCTTGTGTGGGTTCTTTGATGGGAAGGAAGACTTGATCTACAACTGAAGCTCCTTCCACAGTCCATGAATTTATATGGTTTCTCTCCTGTGTGGGTTCTGCAGTGTCTATTCAATTTAGAATTATCTTTGAATATCATCCCACACACTGCACACTTTTTAATTTCCTTTCCATCTTCCTATGAGATCTGTAATTCACGGATGGCAGCACCCTGAGAAACAAAGGATTTCTCCTTCCCATTCATTGCCAGGTTTCTATTGTGGTATTTTGGTCCCCTTTCTTTCCCAAATAACTCTTTTCTTTCTTCATGCTTGGTTGTTTTCAATGACAGCAGAGATGGCCCCTGATATTTCTCATTGTCCTGCCCATCACCTGCTTTGAGAGAAAAAAAGATAAAGAACATCTTGTTAGAGGAGTTCCAGTCAGAAACCAAGGATCTCACCAGCAATCATGCCCAATTAGTTGCTTTGCTACGAGAGGACACAGAAGAGACTCCTGCCCAGGTAGACTGCCAGTGACCTTGACCATCATGCTTCCTGTCTGCTACCTGTGGCTGCTGCCCAGAGACTTTCTGGGGCCAGATAACAACTATCTCTTCGCAGCACCGGAACCCTGATCCTCCTGCAGCTGGTGTTTAAAAGGTGGGTGGCCTCAGGGTGGAGTTGCCACTGAAGGGGCAGCACCAAAGCAGGTTGTCCCCTTGCGGGAGCCACTTCGGGGGTGAATGGTGGGCAAGGGTCTTTTGGACAGAGTGGAGAGGGGATGGGATTGTCTGTACAGCTGCCTTCTTGTGTATATATGCAGTATTAGATATACAATTATTTCTTGTTGGCAGGAGAGATGTGCTTTAAAGAGGCGCAGAGAGGTGCAGGGGCAGACTGATCAGCCACTGACACAGTAGAAGTCAGAGGGAGACATGGTGGGGGGAGACAGCAGGGTCATTGTAGAGAAGGAGAACAAGGGACAGTCCCCCTGGGTGGAAGGTACTGCTGCTGAATGCCCGGTTGGTGAATGGGAAAACAGCAGCCAGCCTGGACTTGATCCTAGAGGAGCGTGCCAACCTGGCCTGTATCACAGAGGCCTGGTTGGATGAGACCGGGGGAGTAAATCTCTCTCAGCTTTGCGCATCAGGGTTCTCCGTGTTGCAGCAGGTAAAACGTGGGGGACAGGGAGGCAGAATCGCAGTGGCCTGCTGTGATCCTATCCCTCAGTACAGGTTCCCCATTCCACATACTTCCAGTTTAAAATGGAAAATTGCACATGCTCAGAGTATTATTTTTTTTACACTCTGCAAAGAGGTTTTTTTGGGGGGCGGAGGGGAGGGTTGCTCTTAAGATATCAGGAATGTAGAAGCAGTTGTAAAGCATGGAACGGCAGTGTCTGTGTGTGTGTGTCTGAGGGAAAGAGAAACGTTAGTCGCCTGCTTCACAACAGAGGTAATGCACATGGTAGTCTAAAGCAACCCCCCTCTCCACCCTGAAAGACCATTAAGTCCAGGGTCTAAACTTACCTGGCTGCACCTCTACTCTTTGGTTTCAGAAGCACAATGCTCTGAACCACGACATCACACAGGCTCTCAGAAAGGCCCAACTCATGATTGTTTTGTGGATCGCTCAGCTACTCGCCGAAGTCTCAGTAGCAGCATCAGGGACTGTCTACCATGTTTATTCTGAGGCACGTGGTGAGGCTGGACTTGAGCAGGCTGGCACCAGCAGGGAAGAACACGCAGCCTTAGCAACCCTCAGCGGCCAGTCCTGCAAAACGAGTTAAGATTGACCTTCACCTCCACAGCAGAAAGAGTCCAGCCAAACTCTCCAGGGAACATCTGGAGAAGTCCCATTGAGCAGAGCAGCAGCTGAGGCTCCGGTTCTCCCGCCTCTAAGCACCCACGGAGTCCCAAGGCCCCAGTCTTTGGGTAGGGAAGGGAAATTGACAAGGCCCCTGCTGCGCAGGGAAAACCAGATGGCTCTGCTCCAGTTCCGGAGCACAAAAGCAGCTCCTACCTATCCATTCCCACCTGCAACAGGGCAGCCCCAAGGCAATGCGCCAGGGAGACTGCAGAGAGCTCTGGGCGGGGCTGGCAAGAAGATTGTGCTATGGAAACAGAGTCCATCTGTGCAGCTGAATAATTATTAGGGAGGGGACACAACTCCACTTTAGGATTCTCTTCGACGCCTTGCCTCCCTCCGAGATCAACCAGTCTTCAAGGGATATAGAATGGGGGTTCCTCCTACCCCTCCTGCCCCAAGGAGACTGCAGAGAGCTCCGAGACGGGGGTGGAAGATTGTGCAGATAGGGCAGCTTAAGGGTCCCTTTTTGCACGCGAATAAGCTTAAATTATTTGAAGTGGGAACTCAACTCTAGGATACTCTTGAAGCCTCCCTCTGAACCCAGCCCAATGTCCGTCGGATATAGAGTGCGAGTTCCTCCATGCCCCCACCCCCCAACAAGCAAAGCTATTTCTTGCGCACTCCGCCAGCCCCCCCGCTCCACATCTCACAGAGACTGTATTGATCCCCCAGAGGACGTGAGGCTCCAAGAAGTTCGTGCCACAGCAAACAGGAGGCTCATTGAGCCCAGCCCACTTTGCAGCTGGATTGCATGGATCGGGCCCCTTCCAATGATTCCGAGAGCGAGGCGGGGCGCGCGCTTCCTGCTCCCCCCCCAACCCCTAAAGAAAATTCCTGGCCCCGCCTCCTCCTCCCGCTCGCATTACCGAATATCGCCCCGTCCCCGTGGGCTCTCCGTCCGTCCTGCCTTGCCCTCTCCGCGCCTCAGCCTCCGGTTCCTCCCAGGGGAATCTCCCGCGTCCTCCCTCCCTTTCCCGGAAGACCGAGGGAGGCGCGCCCACGATTGTCTTCCCCACGGAGGCCAAAGGGGAGGCGGCGCTCCCTGTTGTCCCCCATTAATACTTTAAATGTTTAAATACTGAAACAAACGAACGAACGTTTCCACCCCCAAACAAACACCAGTTATCTCAGGCCGACTGAGGGTACAAGCGCCCGTCCTGGGCTCATCTTCCGCCTCCCCTCAGGCACACCGGTCTTACATAGTCCCAGGGAAGGCAGGGGAGGGGCTGCCCCAACAGTCCTCTCAGGCCGGTGGTGGTCGCTTCAGGAGCTGATGCCGAGAGCTCCCCGCCCTGGGCTTCTCTAGTGGGGTCTTCATGCTTTCCCCCCAAATGCCTCCCTAAACTTTACGGCCTAAAGTAATACTTCGTTCCTCATCGCCTCGCCCCCCCCCCTTGCTCTGGCATCATCCAATACCGCACCTTTGCCGCTGTGTCCTGCCTTCTCCATGCCTCAGCCTCCCCTCGGCTCCTTGCCCAGGTATGTCACTCACACTCTCTCCCTTCCTGGAAGACTAAGGGAGGTGTGTCTTCGCACCATTACAATTTCCCGCTTCTCTAGGAACTACAGCTCAGTTCATTTAACCTAGGAACAGAAACTCCACCCCCCCCCGCCGCCACCCCTTCTACAACCATTTCCGCTGCACTCACCGCACCTTGACAACGATGCTCTTGGCTTCTGGCTGCTTTTCCTCCTCAGAATAAATTAGGAGGACGGTAGGAGGGGGCCCTCTGGCTAATCACCTCTCCCTTGTCCAGGCCAGCGGGTGCAGGCAAGATGAGAAGCGCAGCTTTTCCAGAAGTGATAAAAGGGCTCAGCTTGTCTGAGCGTGGAAAGCTAAGCAGGGTCAAGCCTGGTGATTACTTGGATGGGAGACCCCTCCTCTAGTTTCCTGCATTGAGCAGGGGGTTGGACTCGATAGCCTTGTAGGCTCCTTCCAACTCTATCTATGAAATCTACGAAAAGCACATGGTTTGCCAGAAACCCCAGAATCTATTTATATATCCCACTGTGGAGAAAGCCTGCACGTTCACAGTGACTTGAACCCTGACATAATTCCCTGACATAGTTTCCCCTTAGCGACCACACCTAGTTTCCCTGGCAACCTGTCTGCATAATCCCCACCAGGAAGGAACCAGAGTTACCAGTTTGGCCAGGCAGGTACACAATAGGGAACATCACCCGAAGCCACAAGATGACTCATGAATTATCCAAAGGTAAAGGTCAGTCTCAAAGAGCTGCGAAATATCCCCTGAAGAAACCCAGTCCCTGTAAGACGTCACCTTTCCCGGGCAGGAATAAGCCCACCTGATCGGCAAGGGGTGGGAGAAGAGGAGGGACGGGGTAGAAAACCCCACTGCCCAACCGAGGAGGGTTGGTTGGGAACATGGGTGAGCTGACAACGTCCAAGTCCAGCAGGGCCGGCGCTACCACTAGGCCAACTAGGCAGCTGCCTAGGGCGCGTGGCTGAAGGGGGCGCACTCTGCTCCTGCCGGCCGACTCTTCCTCACCGCCACCGGGACTGCTGGGCGACGCGCTGCCCGCCTGCCACTCGCGGAGCCCGGATCTGTCGGCGAGGCGGCCGGGCGGGACAGCTGCGGAGAGGCCACCAGTCACACCATGGTCAGCGCGGGGGGGATTGCGGGCAGGCTCGGTGTCGCACTCAGCTTTCCCCGGCGGTGGGGCGTGCCTCCGCCCGCCATCTTGAGCCAGGGCGCCTCCGCCCGCTTCTCCTCCGGCTCGCCGCCCCGCCTGCTCTCCCGGCTCTCGCCATCTAAGCCTCTGTCCCCGGGCAGGCGCAGGCCACGCAGCTGACAGCGGGGCGGGCGGGGAGGAAGGCGGAGGCTCCGTCCCTTCCTCCCCGGCGCCTCCCACGGGGATGCCCAAGCGGGTCCTCGGCGGGTGCGGGGCAGGCGGCGAGGCCGGGCCCGAGCCTGGCTAGAGGAGGAGGAGGGGAGGGGGCAGCCACCGCTGCCTCGGGACCCTGCCTGCAGGGGGCGGTGCCGCTGCCGCCTCGCCTCCAGAGCACATGCCGCGGCTGCCCGGCCCATGGCTCCATGAGTAGCGTTCGCGCTGCCTCGGGGGTCTCGTCTCTCACGGCCATCCAATGCTCATGCTGAGGGTGCCCGATCCGGGCCCCGGCACCAGAGCGCTCACAGCCCAGCCCGAGGGGGTGGACCCCGCAGGCTGCGGCATGGAGGAGGAGGCGGCATCACATGGCCCAGCGCCCGGCTGGGCATCCTGGACGGGCCCCTCTGAGCGCGCTGCTGCTGCCGCTGCTCCAGACCCACAGAGGGCTGCTGGCTGCGCGGGGAGGGGGGCGCTGGGCGAGCAGGCGTTTTAGGCTGCTTTGCTCCGGAGCCCCCCCCCACCCGAGGGGGGGCGCTAAATACCCGAATTGGCCTAGGGCGCCAAACTGCCTTGCACCGGTCCTGAAGTCCAGCTCCGGCTGGGTCAAGCAGTTCTCTTCCCTGAGCCTGGCGGGCTCCGAGTCAGGCTAGAAGCTGGAAGGCATAAAGTCTCTGGTCAAAGGTAACGCTTTGCTGCAATACGCTAGCCTGGGAACCCGTTCATTCATAGATCTAAGGTCACCACCAGGTCTTGTTTATGTGTAGTATTCCTAGAAGTCTATTAGTTCCGCTCCATTTAACCTGTAGTAAATAAAGCGTCTATTCTTTGATGCGAATAGGCTCCTGTGCTTCCTTTAAGCTGTGTACGAGTTTCAATCGCTTACACTTGCTTTAACGGGCTGTATCTCAGTACCGGTTAACCCTTTAAGTGCCGAACTCATGCAGAAGACCCAGTTGCTGGTCTTCCACACCCACTTTTCTTCCTTGGACCTCCATAAGGTTCCCAGATGGTCTTCTACCCAGCCGCTGACCATATCCACGCATGCTTAATTTCAGGGGCCATATTCAGCCCATCAGCCTGGGACCTCCTATTTGCACCTCAAACTTAGTAATGCTCAGCATGGACAATTTTTGCCCCTGTCCCTTTCAACCTTTCTCTCATTGCCCATTTCAACCAGTGTCCAGACGTGATCATTATATGATGGATGCTCAGATTCCTTGGGCTCCCACCGGAGAGCCATTTACATCCAAATGGCTTTTGAGAAAGTCCCTCTTCATACAACACGCCCCTCATTTATGGAATTCGGTGTCACGAAGTGTGGTGAAGGCCAGTAGCTAAACAGTCGCTTCACAAAGTTAGTTCCATCTAACCAGGGTGCTGATGGAAATTGTAATGTTGCCTGCTTAAATCAACAAGGTAATATAATCACTAGTTAGAATGGGAGGAAAGGGCTAATTGAACAATCCCCAGGGTGCATGTTTTGTAACCCCTCCTCCCTACTTCAGGCCTCTCTGTGGCCAGCTCTCTCTCTCTCTACCTCTCCAACCTGATGGACACATGGTATGAGCTGGCTTCCAGCCAGTGACCTCCAATAAAGCAGACTCTTAACACCAAAGACTCTAACCTGCCTATATGCATCCTGCATATAGGAATAAACAAATTGTAAGTAAAACTACTCAATGTCTTTCTTCGTTTTAAACCTTGTGTGGACAATCCGTTCCATTTAAGGACCTTTTAGCAGGGTTTAACAACCCATGTGGTGATAACCAGTTTCTATAACCAGGCTGTGTATAAGGGGGAAAACTCTGCTTCATCCTAACCAGTATAGGACCGACTCCTTTCATATCCTCCAACAGGCACCACCCTTAGAATTGCACTCTCAGTGGGGTTCATATAACATGCTAAACCTTTTAGGAATTTTAGCTATGCGCTCTGGCTTACTTGCAAGACCATCTGACGCAGCGGTCCCCAATCTTTTTGGGACCAGGGACCCGGTCCTGTGGAATAATTTTTTCCATGGGGGGGGGGTGTCACCCACTGTTCACCTGCTGTGTGGCCTGGGCGGCAGCGTAGCATAACCAGGAACTGACGCGTTGGGAGACCCGTCGCGTCACTTCCGGTTTTACTGAAATGCTCATCGGAGAGGCAAGGAGAGGGATGAGCGTGTGAGAGCTGGACTGACCTGGTTTCAAAAGCTTCCCTAGCCAGTGACCCTCAGTCCTAGTCACGCAGGCGGAAGGAGGAGATAACAGCAGTTAATAAAGATTAAAGAGTTTATTTGTAAGACCCAATTACATGGGATTAAGGCAAGCAATGCATCTCCTACTCAATACATCATTGCAGACTCAAATCCAATACCCCAGTGGTAAGGCTAGATGAAGTGAAGTCCAGGAGACATGTCGAGTCGAGACGAGCAAGACAGCAAGTGGAAGAGAAGCAAGTGAAGCTATCAGCAAGTGTGCTAGCTTTATACCACCTATAAATAGGATATTACTCACCCAGTTGTATAACCTATTCATCAACATGTTGATCTGCTAAACCTGTCCAAGGTTGCTGAGTCATATCACCTCGAGACTATGTCTCGTGACTAGAGACCTTGTATACTTGAACTCAAGAGACACCCACCATGTCAGGTGATAATCCTGATGTCAGGTAGTAATCTCGTTCTGCCTATGCAAAACCCAACAGAGCGGTGGCGGGTGCTCGCCGGAGCTCGCGAGCACCCCGAGAGCCAGGATGGGGTGCTTGTGGTGCGTCCCGGCTGGCGGCTTGTCCCGGCGGGCGGCGCGTACTGCGCCCAGCTGCCGCGCCGCTGCGCCAAGCACCCCATCCTGGCTCTTGGGGTGCTCACGAGCTCCGGCGCCCCCCCCCGCTCGTCCCTCTGCTCGCCTCCCCAACGAGCATTTTTGTAAAACCGGGTGGTGCGGTGGCCAGGCGGCGCATCGACTGGGCGGCGTGGTGGCCGGGCGCCGCGCGGCCCGGTTCTTAAGAGGCCACGGACCGGGACCGGGGGTTGGGGACCCCTGAGCTGACAGACGATCATCTTTCCCTGAGCTTTAACTTTCCCACCTTCCCGGTCATACCTCCAGCGAGTGGCGGCACATATCTGTGTCTGTGTAGAAGAATCAAGAAGGGAGGTGCCCGCACCACTACGCAGATTTCCTGTCTCTCTAGGAAGGACAGCACAGTTCAGCTCAGTGAACGACTGTCTTCCCCACTGCTCAACTTTCCTGTCTCTCCAGGAACTACAATTCTGGCTCTCCAGGAACTACAATTCAGTTCACTTAAGCCTAGGAGCAGAAACTCCCCCCCCCACTCCGTCCTCTCTACAAATATTTCAACTGCATTCATTGCGTCACCCAATATCGCTTGTTGGAGTCTCCCGCGCCCTTCGTCCCTGTCCCAGAAGATGAAGGGAGGCGCACTCACAATTGTCTCCTCCACGGAGGCCAAAAGGGGAAGAGGCGCTCCTTGTAATCCCATTTATACAATTTCCTGACCCTATAGCAACTAACCTCCCTTGTGGACTGTGGGAATGCTGTGGACATCATATATCTGGACTTCAGCAAAGCTTTCAACAAAGTGCCTCATGATATCCTGATTAGCCAGCTAGCTAAAAGTGGGCTAGATGGAACAACTATCAGGTGGATCCACAATTGGCTACAGAATCGGACTCAAAGAGTGCTTATCAATGGTTCCTTCTCAAACTGGGGAGAGGTAACGAGCGGGGTACCACAGGGCTCGGTCCTGGGCCCAGTGCTCTTCAACATTTTAATTAATGACTTGGATGAGGAGGTACAGGGAATGCTTATCAAATTTGCAGATGACACAAAGTTGGGTGGAACAGCTAATACTCTGGAAGACAGAAACAAAATTCAAAGTGACCTCGATAGGCTGGAGCGCTGGGCCGAAAACAACAGAATGAAATTTAATAGGAATAAATACCAAGTGCTGCACCTAGGGAAAGGAAACCAAATGCAGAGTTACAGAATGGGAGACACTTGGCTCAACAATACTACAAGTGAGAAGGATCTTGGAATTGTGGTAGATCACAAACTGAATATGAGCCAGCAATGCGATGTGGCTGCAAAGAAGCCAAATACTATTTTGGGCTGCATTAATAGAAGTATAGCTTCCAAATCACGTGAAGTGATAATTCCCCTTTACTTGGCACTGGTTAGGCCTCATCTTGAGTACTGCATCCAGTTCTGGGCACCACACTTTAAGAAGGACTTTCCCAGGCAGGAATAAGCCCACTGTCCCTCCTCTTCTCCCACCCCTTGCCCATAGACAATCTGGAGAGGGTTCAGAGGAGGGCAACAAGGATGATAAAGGGACTGGAAACAAGGCCCTATGAGGAGAGACTGAAAGAACTGGGCATGTTTAGCCTTCAGAAGAGGAGACTGAGGGGAGATATGATCGCACTCTTCCAGTACTTGAAGGGTTGCCACACAGAGGAGGGCCAGGATCTCTTCTCGATCATCCCAGTTTGCAGGACACGGAATAATGGGCTCAAGTTACAGGAACCCAGATTCCACCTAAACATCAGGAAAAATTTACTGACTGTTAGAGAAATAAGACAATGGAATCAACTACCTAGGGAGGTGGTGGGCTCTCCCAATCTGGAGGCATTCAAGGCGCAGCTGGACAGCCATCTGTCAGGGATGCTTTGACCTGGATTCCTGCATTGAGCAGGGGGTTGGACTCGGTGGCCTTGTAGGCCCCTTCCAACTCTACTTTTCTATGATTGATTCTATGATTATTTCCTGTAACCCTTGGAGGACTAAGTGCTTGGAGTCCTCCCCCCCTCTCGCTCAGGTTTTATACTAAGTCCTTAGCAGTTTTAGGTTTTGTACTAAAAATTGATTTCTTTGTTATACACTAAAAATATCATACACATTTCTTAAAATTATATAGAAAGTTGACTGCCAAACACAGTTTAGAGCTATTTTTTCTTATAACATAGTAAGAAAATATAGTATTCTTGCTGCGTAGTAATACTTGTCATACAATGCCTCACCAGCCAACCATTTGGCCACCGTCCATTGCAGCATGTGCAAATATACAAATAAATACACTACATTTAAAAATCCTGCGGATGATAGAACATAGGATCTACAGCAATTCTCTACTTGTAATAGTTCTTTTGTGGTACAGTGTCCATGCAAGAGAATATATTTCGGCAAAACCATCAGACCCTTAAGAAAGCGAATAGGTGAACATTTAAGCATTATTGGTAACGAAAAGACGGGGCTCCGTTAGAAAGCCACTATACAGAGCAGAGAGTTTTTCAGAATTGTCCTTTTTGTTTGTTTGTTTGGATCAATTACAGGCTTCCAACGAACGAGAGAAAAGTTGGTTGGATTTCAAAATTGAACACATTAGTGCCCAGGGGGCTAAATGAAGAACTTGGAGTAGCTGCTTTGTTCAAATAAAGGTCTGTTGTTGTCATCTCCCCCCCCCCCCCCCATGTGGCAGAGATGATCTGGCAAAGGCAGACGACAATCGCCAGAACATAATAATTGTCAATGGAATAGGTAGGGTGGTGAAAAGTTTAAGGTTGCTAAATAGGCTATCCGTCTTGGTATGTGTAAACCTCAAGTAGGTATTCCTCTAAAGCCAAATGAGATCGATATTGCTTTCAGGGCAACAGATTAGGTTACACAGCTGCATCTCTTTAAAAAGCAGCACTATAAGAAGCCTAATTTCAAACAGACTCCTTACAGTGGGCCAAATAGACTAAGTTTCCAGAGATACAGGAGTAAGTTCAACCAACAGGTACCGGTAAATCATGATTTATTTTTTCAAGATAATGTAATATAAAAAATGTTTAAGATACGTTGGCCTGCTGGAAACAAATGGTTTGTTGCATAGTTACTTGACATACAATACAGGATAAGAGAGCTATTAGCCATACTTTATTTGAGACAGCAACAGTACTACAAAAGACAGTTTCACCAGAAAAAGCTTAACCTTAAATATATTTTTTCTTAATTGATATCAAAGACAACTTATATACCCAGAGAAGATGGTTTGACTAAAGCCTTTTTTTTTTTTTAAGTTTAATTTACATTCTTATGTTGATGTAGCAGGAATATGGTCTCATTATAAGATTGTTTGAAATAAAATTTAGAAAAACATTGATAGTTAAAAAACATACTATAAGACAGGTATGCTATACTAGGATAGAATTGGTTTAAAGAGGTCAATAAAATAAGGTTTTGTTGTATGTTTGTAAGTAAGGTCTTATTATATGTTTGGAATAATGATTAAGTGCTCACTAATATTTGATACATGGAGAGAATATTACAAAAAAATGTGTCCCATCTTATAACTATTTTATATGCGTATGGTCTTTTCTAAGTATGTATCGTAAGAAAATATACCCCTAAACTGTGTGTTTGGTAGTCAACTTTTTATATTGTTTTAAGAAATGCATATGATATTTTTAGTGTGTAATGAAAAAGAAGTGCAATTTTCTGTGATTTTTATATATTTTAACAAATTAATTGCTCCTGTTGAAGAAACTTTTCTCAAAATGTGTAGAGCACTTTAGAGCCTTTTACAATACATAATTCATACTGACCGTACTCACTGCTGCTGAATGCCAGGTCGGTGATGGGAAAACAGCAGCCACCCTGGACTTGATCCTGGATGGCTGTGCCAACCTGGCCTCTTTCACGGAGGCCTGGCTGGATGAGACTGAAGGAGAAAATCTCTCTCCACTTTGAGAGCTCTCCGTGTTGCAGCAGGCAAAACCTGCGGGGCGCGAAGGCACAGTCACAGGGGTCTCTCGTGATTCTGTTCCTCTGTACAGCAGCCCCCTCCCACAGTCTTCCAGTTTCGAATGTGTGTATCTGAAGGTGGGTACACACATTCAGCAGGGCACACTTTGGATCTGGTTCCCTGCATAGGATGGGATGGTCATGCTATCAGGGTGGAGGAACATCTTATAGTTCCTTTGCCATGGCCAGATCATGACCTGGTGGGATTTGGACTTGCTGGGACTCAGAATCTCTGCAGGAGCTGGGGACTGATTAAGAAGGTCTGCCCCAGGAGACTGATGGATTCGGATGGCTTTCTGACGGCTCTTGGGGATTTTCCTGCCACCTCAGCAGGTGATTCTGTCAAAGCCCTGGTTGATCTCTGGAATGGAGAAAAGACAAGCCCGATTGAAGATCAGCCAGACCTCATTTGAAAGTTTGCTCCGTGGCAATGAGGGTGGCAAAGAAATCACACTTCACTGCCACCCTTGCGTCTGCTCAGGGTCACCTAATGGAGCTTTTTTGGGTGGTCAGAGGTCTGTTACACTCTAGCCCAGGAGTCCCCAACTCCCGGGCCACGGACCGGTCCGTGGCCTCTTAAGAACCGGGGCGTGCAGCGCCCGGCCGCCACGCCACCCAGCCGCTGCGCTACCCGGTTTTACAAAAATGCTCGTCGGGGAGGTGAGCAGAGGGACTAGTGGCTGGGGGTGCTCGCCAGAGCTCACGAGCACCCCAAGAGCCAGGACGGGGTGCTTGGTGCAGCGGCGCCGCAGCCGGGTGCAGTGCACGCCGGCCACCAGGATGCGCTGCAAGCCGCCAGCTGGGACACGCTGCAAGCATCCCATCCTGGCTCTTGGGGTGCTCGTGAGCTCCGGTGAGCACCCCCCCCCCGCCACTAGTCCCTCTGCTCACCTCCCCGACAAACATTTTTGTAAAACTGGAAGTGACGCGACGGGTCTCCTGTCACGTCACTTCCTGGTTCTGTGGCACTGCCGCCCGGGCCGCACAGCAGGTGAGCGGTGGGCAACTCCCCCCGGTCCGTGGAAAAAATTATTCCATGGGACCCGGTCCCAGGTCCCAAAAAGGTTGGGGACCGTTGCTCTAGCCCGTAAGAAAGGAACAGCAAAGATGGGACTCTCACACAGTCTTTCTGCCTTCGAAAGTCAGCACTGAATTTATACATCAGTTTTCTGCCTGTATCATCAGGACTGCAGGCAAGTGTTGAATGCACTTCTGTGATTTGTAACTGTTGTACCAACCCTTGTGGGTTCCAGCAATTACACTGACACCTTGTTACAAATGACAGGTGCTTTTATGGTGTAGATCAGCGGTCCCCAGGAATAATTTTTTCCACAGACCGGGGGGGGGGGGGTTGCCTACCACTCACCAGCTGTGTGGCCCAGGCAGCAGCGCCGTAGAACCAGCAAGTGACGTGACAGGAGACCCGCCGCATCCCTTCTGGCTTTACTAAAATGCTCATCAGAGAGGCAAGGAGAGGGATGAGTGGCGGCGGCAGCAGGTGCTCGCCGGAGCTCGCGAGCACCCCGAGAGCCAGGACGGGGTGCTTGCGGCGCGTCCCGGCTGGTGGCTTGTGGTGCATCCCGGCTGGCGGTGCGTTCCGACGGGCCGCGCACACCGCGCCTGGCTGCCGCACCGCTGCGCCAAGCACCCCATCCTGGCTCTTGGGGTGCTCGTGAGCTCTGGCGAGCACCCCCCCCCGCCGATTGTCCCTCTGCTCGCCTCCCCGACGAGCATTTTTGTAAAACTGGGCGGCGCGGCGGCTGGGTGGTGCGGCAGCGCGGCCCGGTTCTTAACAGTCCACGGCCTGGGGACCCCTGGTGTAGATAAAGAGGGAAGGCTTTCAGCCACTTAAGAGAGTGGTACACACAAAAGAACTGGATCCAAAATGCAACACTTTGTTAAACAGGAGGCCCCGCACAGTTGTAACAAGATATTTGGCCTTCCTCTTCCAGAGCTTTTTCCCAATTGCCGCATGATTCCTTTTGTTCCAAATGGCGAAGAAGGATCTTCTTCTCTGCCCCTGAGTCCCCCCTGGGGCCTCACCAGCCCACATTGACCTGCTCCCAGGCTGTACTCCTTTCTTTCTGCGCATGTCCCGTTATGGTTTTGGCCTTTGCTGAGTGTTTTCCTGATCCATACACTTCAAACAAACCATACACCAAAAATTGTTATAGGAAGATTCAATTTTGGTTTTCTACAAAGAAAAATTAGTAAAGGAAAAATCTTTTTGATCCATTTTTTAATTTTCATTTTGTTTAGAAACATGTAAGCATAGACTTCCGGGTGAATATGGCGCTTTGAACGTCTCACAGAAATCTGTGGGGCAGCCGATACAGCGTTTCCTGGCCAGAGAACTTCTCTGGCTGGGGAATCTACTTCTGATGAAGGAAGCCAAGATCTGATGTTACCCACAAATTATCTCATAGGGTCATAAATTGCTTTCTCTCTGCCCTCTGACGGATAGACTTGTGGCTTGCGACCTGAGGTGGGGGAAAACGGCGCTGTATTCGGAGACCGGTTGCTACCGATCATTAGAAGCGTACATGCTCACTTCCAAATGAAGGTTTACATCTGGACTGGCTAATTTAAGGAATCTTTCTACAGCATAATAGGATTTATAATTAACTGTGAGTAGACTACGGGTGCATCTGGGAGGCAAAAAAGTTAACGAAGAGATAACTTGAAAGGAGGTCTATTAATCTTTTATGTGTAGCAGTTTGGAAGTACCTTGGAAAATATAAACAAGGGAGAATGGTTTTGTTGGAAGCGTTTATGAAGCTATGGGACAAACTCGAAAATAAGTTTGTAAACAGATTGGAAGCAAGAATTGAGGACTGGTACGTAAATTTAAAAGTGGAACTACCACATGAACAACGGAAATCGGACACTTTTTCAGGACCGGCACAGAAGAAAGAAGTAAATGATTTTGGAAACTTACCAGAGATTCAAAGAGGCTTTGAAATTTTAATTGGACTGAACTTGTTCGAGAAGAGGGTTCAGAGAAGGGCTGTGAACGCAGTTTTTAAAAAATAAGATGGCGGATGACACATTGTTTCTGCAGGCTGGTATGCAGGAATTCACAAAACAACAGAACAGACTGACTATTCCTCGTTCAAAATCTGGAATTTAATGATTATCCGTTTGACAGAGGAAAGTGATAAGAGCTTATTTACATGGTTTTTACTGGGAAAAGATAAAGGACTGTTGTATACTGAATTACTTGTCTAGTTTGAAATATAAAAATTTCTTTGATTTTAAATATTAATGGCAAAGGTAAAGGGATTGCTTATATGAATTATTTGGATTTTAATTGTTAATGGTGATGTAAGAGAAATTATTATTATAATCAAGATATAAATATATTTGGTCTGTTTAGAAATATTTTTTTAAAAATTATGTTTTGTGCAGGCTTTGAAGCATTAAATGGGGGTTTTTGGTTTTTTTTAAAGTAATAAGATGGCTTATGTGCTTCTTTTGTTTTGTTAGCTGTCACTTATTTCTTAATTTTTTAATAGTTTTTACTGGGAAAAGATAAAGGGTTGTTGTATAGGTAAAGGGATTGCTTATATGACTTATTTGGATTTAAACGTTAATGGTGATTTAAGAGAAATTATGATTATAATCAAGATATAAATATATCTGGTTTGTTTGGAAATATTTACTTAAAATTTTTAGTATGTTTTGTGTAGGCTTTGTTAGCTGTTATTCTTCTTTTTTTTAATTTTTAAAATGAAAAGTGAGGGAGACTGTTGGATAGATAGAAATAATGAGCAATTGCAATAAGACAAATGTGCTGGCTAGATGGTTTGGTACTAGAGGTTGGGGGGGGGAAGTATTAAAAACCTTTGTCATGTGGTTATTTACTAAATAGTTTATAGTTAACTTTTATTCTTGGGATTCTCAATATACTCTATCTTGGAATTGAAAACAATATTAAATGAAACTATAGATTTTCTTTTTTGGGGTTTATCCATAAATGTTGAATTTAAACTAGATCTATATTCGGGGAGATTATAGAAGATTTTCCTGAAAATTTAAAACTGGACTAAAGGTTATTAAATTAATGGATTGGGTGGAAAAGATGGAGACCAGAGACCAAATAATTGAAATGGTTGGAAGAAGAATTTCATGGCTAAATTTAATGCAGTTAGAACAGTGGTCGAAGAAGTGGAAAAGGAGAACTGAGTATGAGAGGGATTTAACTAAATTTGAAATTATTGTCTTGTCTAGAGAAGTTTTAGAAGGGAATACGTCAACAAGAGGTATAACAAAGGATTTATATAGAATGATTCAAAAAGCCAAAGAACGAGATGATCATCTTAAGATAGTTTGGGATACTGAATTTGAGATTTCGAAGGAGGGTTGGAAGAGTATATGGGATAGATGTATCTTGAAAGTTATGTCAATAAAGATAAAGGAAAACTTTTATAAATTGATTTGGAGATGGTACTTAACTTTAGCAAGATTAAATGGAATAGATAAAAATTGCTCCACATTTTGTTGGAGAGGATGTCAGGAAATAGGTAAATATGCTCATATGTGGTGGAGTTGTAAAAATGTACTGGTATTTTGTCAAGAGGTTTTTGTAGAAGTATCGGAAATTATTGGTATTAATCTAGAGGTCCGTCCAAAATTAGCACTTATCAATAACAGAGAAAGTTACTTGTTCCCAAAATACAGATTAATTGTAAATTTGTTAACAGCGGCTAGGTTAATGATTGGAAATGGAAGGTTCAGCATGTCTTTCTAATTACTGATTGGTATGAGGAAGTATGGGATATAGCTCTAAATGAGAAATTAACGTGTATCCAATGTAAAAAGGGACAGTTAGAGAAAAATAATTTTAAGGATATATGGAACCAGTTATTAGATTAGGTGTTAATAAAGGGGAAGGGGAGCATGCCTTCTCAGGATATATTTTTGGAATATGGAATGTAATTGATTAATGGGTTGGAAGTATATCAGTTGGTCCCTAGGAGGGTGCACCTTATGATTTAGTGTACACAGTTTTAGTTGTATGTTATTGTTATATTGAAAGGGAAAGGGATCAAGTTACAGGAACCTAGATTCCACCTAAACATCAGGAAAAATTTCCTGACTGTCAGAGCAATAAGACAATGGAAACAACTACCTAGGGAGGCCGTGGGCTCTCCCACTCTGGAGGCATTCAAGGTGCAGCTGGACAGACATCTGTCAGAGATGCTTTGACCTGGATTCCTGCATTGAGCAGGGGGTTGGACTCGATGGCCTTGTAGGCCCCTTCCAACTCTACTTTTCTATTATTCTATGATATTGTGTTTTATTTTGTTTGCAAAAATTATTTTAAAAAAAAAAAAAGGAAATAGAATTCCCTAAACATTGCTTGCTCTGAGCCTTCTAGTCCCAATAGCTTAAAAGGGAGAGAGCGAATTCCACGCCAGGCTCTCTTGTATGTGCATCAGCCTGTAAACAGGGGTATGACTTCTAAACTCATTCATTATTGCTCTGTTCCGACAACAGAATCCAACCCATGAACAATCAATAGGTCAAACCTATTGCTTTGCCCTCTTTGGCTGAAACTGTGAGTTCAGATGCACCCAAAAACAAATCCCCTTCCCTCCTGCTCAGTTCCCATGAAATATTTATCTTTCCACACTCCATGCATTGATATGGTTTCTCTCCTGTGTGAGTTCTTTGATGGGAAGTCAGGTTTGAGGTCCAACTGAAGCTATTTCCACACTCCATGCATGTGTATGGTTTCTCCTGTGTGAGTTCTCCTATTGTTACAAAGTGTTCCACTATCACTGAAGCACTTTCCACATTCTATGCATTTACATGACTTTTCCTCTGTGTGAGTTCTATGATGTTTAGTAAGGCTTGAACAGTGAAGCTCTTTCCACACTCCATGCACTTATATGGTTTCTCCCCTGTGTGAGTGAGTTCTGATGTCTAGTAAAGCTTGAACTAACAGTAAAACTCTTTCCACACTCCATGCATTTATATGGTTTCTCCCCTGTGTGATCTTTGATGTATCGTAAGCTGTGAGCTCCTACTGAAGCTCTTTCCACACTCCATGCATTTATATGGTTTCTCCCCTGTGTGAGTTCTATGATGCTGAGTAAGGCTTGAACCAACACTGAAGCTCTTTCCACACTCCATGCATTTATATGGTTTCTCCCCTGTGTGAGTTCTTTGATGTAATGTAAGTTTTCTTCTTTCACTGAAGCTCTTTCCACACTCCATGCATTTATATGGTTTCTCCCCTGTGTGAATTCTTAGATGTTTAGTAAGGCTTGAACTATCAGTGAAGCTCTTTCCACACTCCATGCATTTATAGGGTTTCTCCCCTGTGTGAGTTCTATGGTGTAAAGTAAGATGTGAGCGCCGACTGAAACTCTTCCCACACTCCATGCATTTATACGTTTTCTCCCCTGTGTGAGTTCTATGATGTTCAGTAAGGCTGGAACTAACACTGAAACTCTTTCCACACTCCATGCATTTATATGGTTTCTCCCCCGTGTGGGTTCTCTGATGTTTAGTAAGGGTTGAACAAAAAGTGAAACTCTTTCCACACTCCATGCACTTATACGGTTTCTCCCCTGTGTGCGTTCTTTGATGGGAAGTAAGATGTGAGCTGGAACTGAAGCTCTTTCCACACTCCATGCATTTATATGGTTTCTCCCCTGTATGAATACTTTGATGCATGTTTAGGTTTGAGCTCTGACTGAAGCTCACTCCACACTCCATGCATTTAAATGGTTTTACTCCAGTATGGGTTCTTTGATGTATTGTAAGGCTTGAGCTAACACTAAAGCTCTTTCCACACTCCATGCATGTATATGGGGTCTCTCCTGTGTGATTTCTTTCATGTATACAAAGGTGTGAGCGATTTCTGAAGCTCTTTCCACACTCCATGCATTCATATGGTTTCCTCCCTGTGTGAGTTGCTTGATGGGAAGTAAGATTTGAGCTGGAAGTGAAGCTCTTTCCACACTCCATGCATTCATATGGTTTCTCCCCTGTGTGAATATTTTGATGCACTTTTAGGTTTGAGCTCTGACTGAAGCTTTTCCCACACTCCATACATTTATATGGTTTCTCCCCTGTGTGAGTTCTATGGTGTAAAGTAAGGTTTGAGCTCACACTGAAACTCTTGCCACACTCCAGGCATTTATACGGTTCCTCTCTTTTGTGGGTTCTGTAATGTATATTTAACTTTGAAGTATTTCTGAATATCTTCCCACACACTGCACACTTTTTGCATTCCTTTCCTTTCTGATCCTCTTGCGAGATCAGGAGTTCCTGAAGTTCACCCTGAGAAGCAAAGGATTTCTCCTTCCCTTTCATGGTCTGCTTTCTCTTCTAATTTTTTCGTCCCCTTTGTTTCTAAAATAACTCTTTTCTCGCTTCGTGCTTGTTAAGTTTCCAATGACATGGGACATGGCTCCCAGTATTTCTCATTGTCCTGCCTGGCACCTGGTTTGGTGGAAGAAAAGAAAGAAAAAGAACATCCTGTTAGGAGTTTAAGGCAGAAACCAAAGATCTCCCCAGGGAACATGCCCAAGTAGCAGCTTCTCTTAGTTCAATATTTCTAAGGTATTTACCTTTCTTCTGTGTGCACCTTGCTAGGTCGGCTTTTGAAGGGAAGGAAAGAAAAACGCAACTGCTGCAAGGCTAGGGGAAGAAGGGAAAGACTACACTGGGAAAAGCTAAGTGCCCCCTGGCTCCTATTAATCTAGCTGCAATCAAAAGACTGGATTATGAGATTCAAAGTGTGGCCAATTTGGTCTCTGTTAAGTGTAACTCAGCTATAGTTCTATATTTAGGAACCCTAGGCTGCCAGCTAACCATTTACAGTAATACCTTGGATTGCAAGTAACTTGGTTTGAGAGCATTTCGCAAGACAAGCAAATTTTTAAATATTTATTTAATTTTTTTTTTACTTGATATACAAGCGACGTCTTACAATACAAGTACTGTAGTATGGCTTACATTAAAAATCTCTGTACAAATTTTTTTTAGGGGATTTCGTTTTGATATAAAAGTGTTTTGGATTACAAGCATGTTTCCGGAACGAATTATGCTGTCAATCCAAGGCATGACTGTATACTAAGTTAAACACTTTTGGCAAAGAGTACACTACAAATTGCCACAGGTTGGGTTCAATCTTAGTATTATACTGACAAGAATGTGTAAGGAATCTATACATCCAATCCCCATTTTTATTCAATAACTTATTTTCTCAATAAAACATGACACCAAAATGCAACCATGTAGGTTAAAATAACAGTAATTAAAAATACATATACTGTCCAAGTTTCTTACCCAGCTTTGAACAAGCCGTCTAGCTGATGGGCAGGTATAGAGGCCTTGGCGAACTTCTGGAAGTTAAGAAGCTGATATGCCAAAACAGAAGAGCATATCTAGACACTTTCTACAGCATTACTTCATGGTTTACTATCACATATAGTTGAACTCAAATATTCCAATGAGATTTCAACAGAAAAAGGCTCAGGGTTAATATAGATCTTTCAGGCTAGTCAAGATTGATTCTAAATCTTTTCTCTGAATAAACAACTCCCATCACAAAATTTACTACTTCGGATCTAACTGTATAAACTTCCCTTAACATCAGTGTTTCAGATTTGATAGTGTATACCGTATACAATATTTATTGGGCAGCTAATGATCAACTGTTAACTGATAAGCAAACTCGAAGCATCCCTTTCACCTTGACTAATAAACTACCGGTAATTTTGTTTTACCACCCAAAACTCTTTATTCCAGAAATAACCCTTGACCTTGAGTGATGGGCATTCTTTTTGCATTCTTCCTTAAATATTATTGTGGAGAAAGCCTGAGCACACACAGTGACATGAACCCTGACATAGTTTTCCCCTTTCACACTGATACCCCTCTTCTGCATAATCCCCACCAGGGAGACAGGAGACACAGTTCTGATCAGACTGCTTGTATGTGAAGACATCTGCATACCCTCAATAGGGCACATTTGCATCGATCCACATTGAGGGGCATAAACATTCCAAAGGTTGGGGGGGGGGCAGTCTCAAAGAGCTGCCAAGTATCCAAGAGATGCCAGTAAACATGAGGCGCCACCCCCCCCGCAGGACGGAACCAGCCCACCTGGTCATCGAGGGCGGGGAGGGGGCGAGAAGTGGGTAGAAAAAGACTCAACACTAAGCCGAGGTTGTTGGGAACACGGTGCAGGCTGGCAAAGATCAGGTCCCTGGCTCCAGACAGGCAAGCAACTTCCAACCCCAGGCAGGCGCACCCGGAGATCGGCCCTGCAGATTGCTACGCGAAGTCTGTAAGTCAGATTCTCTGATGCAAGGTTATTTCTCCTTCTGTAATATGCTAAGCCTCTAGTCTCTGTAGATTGAAGCTTTCCACTTCAGTAAGGTTACGACCTGCTATGTTTACAGTGTGAAATTCCTGGTAGCCTTTTAGTTCTGCTCCATTAGCCGTATAGTAAATAAAGTCTATTCTTTGACCTCAATACGGTTCTAAGTCATCTATTTGGTAGCGGTTGTGTTTTAAACGCACAGAAGCCGCGTAAAGGATATTTCTTCAGTGCCGGTTAATCCGTTAAGCGCTAAACTCGCGCAAAGGTCCGGGTTTGGTCTTCCACAATCATCCAGACCTCTTTGCCTATTGGTTCTTGATATTAGTTACTCAGAATTCATTGTGAACCTTTTTCTGTCTCTGTGTGTCTTCTCTTTAATACAATCTCTGTTCTTCTTTACATCCCCAAATTCATAATTATTTATCATTAAGCATTTTCAGTCATTCTTTACTTGGCATTTTATAAACAGACATCGTCTATTGCTTTGAGGGAGTGTGGCTTAGCGATTTCTCAGTAACATTCCCAGCCATTCCAATGCAGCTAAAATCAGCCATTTCCCAGAGATATGTCACAAAAGGCAATGACAGGCCAAGAGAAATAGGTTTGCAAAACATTTATATATTGTCAGGAGAATTCCTCGTCTGCTTACACTCAGCTGGGCATGTATTTCACCTGCAATCTTTGAATTTAGTCTTATTGAAACACATTTAAAGGCAAAGGCACACAATCCTGCTTGAAGATGGCGGGGGGGGGGCATAAAGGGAGGCGGACCATTTCAGCTTCTGCCTCTCCTCTGAGCTCCAATGCAGAAAAGGAACTCTGGCAGAGGGAGAGGCAGTGAACTATGAAGGGGAAATGCATGCGAAGGGTGAAGCCACAAGGGGTTTCCCTCAGCACGATTTGCTGCCTGATGCATCAGTCACTGAGGGGAGACTGGCCCATCGGGCTTTGTATTCTACTGGGGGACGTGCCTTGCAGCTGAGTAAGCTCACTGACTGAGGCCAAGCCAAAAAATTCCAGAGGAAACCCCTCAATTCCCAGATGAGAAATGGTCCCACCTCAAATCTCAGCAGATACCTGCTCATCTTTCCTCGTCCTGAGTCCTGGACAAACAGATCTTGTCCTTCTTCCAAGCCGGGAGATGAGATCTGGAATTTCTTTCAAAGAAAGAGACACTTTGGTGACTACAAAATCTTCAGGCATTCCAAGTGCCATTTGTTTGTTTCAACAAAATAGTGGTGATTCCCAAGTAAATGTGTTTCGCATGGGAGCAGCATAAGCAAACTGCATTTTATTCCTGTAGTCATGATGGTGCTAAGATATGAGAGATTTTAATATGCAACCTTGCACATGCCCAGAGCATTGCTTTTTCTTTACAGTTGTAAAGCAGGGAATAGCAGAGGCGGCAGGGGTGGGGAAGAAAGGTTAGTTGTGTGCTTCACAGATGAAGTAATACACATGCTGTGGGTTTGCATGTCATGCTATGCCACCCTGTGAACAAGCCACACTGGGCTGGTTGTCCGCCTAATAACCCACGGTATGCTGGCCGGTAGATTGGATTTGCCATGGCTTGATCTCCCCCTCCTTCCCCCTCAGTCCTCCAGCTTGCTCTGGCATGTATCCCAGGTGTCTCTGCAGCAGAACCTCTCTTGTCTCCTCCCCCTGGCCAATTCCCTGCTCCAATCACTACCCCTTCTAGTTTGCACCTTTTTAAAAATTAATTTTTGCTGCTTTGGGAGTACACAAATGTGTTCATAATTTTTTATTATTAGTTCCCCCCGTTATTTCGCAAGTGCACAAGAACACACTTTTGCCTGTCTGATATGTGTATTCCTGTCTTGTCAATGTCCCCGATTGTGGTAGCTGTCAAAAGGGGCGCAGAAGTGGAATAGGTAACATATAAGGAGATTGACAATGAGGGACTAAAGAAAGGCTAATTTGCACACAGTTGACAAGGACAGGGGGGGAAATAATACTAAGGGACAGTAAGAACCCGTCTATGCAGCTGAGAAGCACCGAAAAGGGAGGGGGAATGCAAGAGCAGGAAGTGCACCAAAGTAGGGGGCGGCAGACAATATCTCCCACTTAGCAGTGTAATCCTGCTTCGTCAGTGTCCTTCTCCCATTCAACACTTCCCCGAGTCTCCAGCAAGTCCAGAAAGAGGAGGCATTGGCTACCCGCCATGTTTTGCGGCTCCTTTCCGAAGCAGTTACTGCAGTAAGCACTAACTGCTTCATTCGCCAGCTTCCTTCATTCTTCTTCCTCTTATTATTATTAATTTTATTTATATACCGCCCAACAGCCAAAGCTCTCTGGGCAGTTTACAACTATCAATAAAAGACACAATGATAAATAAAATATACACAATAAAAACATCATAAAAATTTAAAACTGTGGAGAAAAAGCTAACCCAGATGACCCCCCTTCCACCTCAATCAGCAAAGACTCTGCCTAGGGCGGAGACAGCCCATCCGCATGGCCATCTGCATACAGTCACCTCCATGGGGCCATCTACATCTGCATACATTCCCCTCCATGGGACCACCTACTCACTCCCCAGTAGCTCAACAACCCTTGGGCACAGGAAAGGCACCAAGTGCCAGGCAGTCTCAAAGAGCTGCCAAGTACCGCCAAGTATCCAGGGCACAGAAGAACAACTGGCTGGAACAACTGGTTTCCCCTGAAGGCAAGAAGGGAGGGGGGCAAAGGGAGGGGGGAGCGAAGCCAGAGGTAAAGGTGGGTCTTCGAGCCCCAAAGGTTGTTGGTCGGTGGGCACAAGGCTGTGTGGACATCCAGGGCTCCGGTCCGGACTCAAAGACTCAACCCCGGGAAGCTTATTCAGTGAATAAGCTGAAATTCAGATAGCTGGCAAGCTGCAGCTTTCGAGGAACTTAGGTTCATTTAAGGTAACTCTTGCGCTATACTGTTTCTGCTCGGCTCTGCAACAGTGATTGGAGGCGCGTGCGCCTTGTTAACGCTTTTCTATTTGTTTTAATATGCCTCATTAAACCTGTTTATCCATAAACAGCATAGTAAGTTAATTAATTCGCTATTCCACTGTCAAAACTGGTCGCAGCTTTGTTCTGAGTGCCTGAGAGCCGCGTAGGAAGGGTTTCCTCATGGGGGGGACACTTGGGTCAACTGGGGTTCCCAACTGCAGCAACAGCAAAGGGGGTGGGGACAGGGCCACCCCAAAGGCCAAAGAAGAAGTGATCCCCAAGTCCAAGGGAAGCGCCACCACCAGTACCTGGTGCCAGTAGGTGTTCTACTGCAAATAAACGGGACATATCAAGTGGAATTGCCCCAAACTACTGGCCAAGACCGGAGAACCACGCTCGCAAACCGGCAAGGTGGGCAGAGTTGTAGCCTCAACCCAGAGGACAGCGGAGAAGAGGGGCAGTCCACCTCCTCCCAGGGAGAAGATTCCGGTGATTCTGCACCGCATTGCTGCCCCACCGAGGCAAGCTCAGTGGGGGCCGCCCCCCAAGCTTCGCTCCTACAGATCGTGTCCCCGGAGCAGATGCGCTGGAGTCAAAACAAGTTCTGTGAGTCCATCTGCATTAATAATGTTCCCTATGTGGGGTATCAGGACACGGGAGCAGATGTGACTGCTTTGCCCCGGGGGAGTGTGGGGGCTCTCAGTTGCTGCAGAGAGAGACCTGTGCCATTAAACCCTACAATTCCCGATATAGAAGTGCCCCTCGCCAGAGTCTTAGTGAAATACCAGGGGTGGGAAGGAGAGACGGATGTCATAGTACATGGCCAAAAGGAGTGGGAGATCATTATAGGCAATGCCTAGGCATACCAGGTGGGCATAATGGGCATAATGACCCGCAGCCAGACCAGGCGGCAGACCCAGGCAGAGGCGGATACCCCCCCTGATTCCTCTCCCGGACCCGACAGCCCTTTGCCCTCAGCCCGCCTAGAGGCCAGTAAGTCACCCCAAGTTCAGCCCGAGGAGCCCACACACGTCCATGTAGACCTCGGGGTCAACACCGCTTTCCAAGAGGTCCAACGGGACGATCCCTCCTTGCAAGGCTGTCATGATGAAGAAGTCCCAGGCCGGTCACCAGAGTGGGCTGCACAGGCAGCGTAATTCCTCTAGGACAATGGGACTCTATACCGCGAGTTCATACCCAGGCAAGGAGCCAGGCAGGGACAAAAGAAGAGGCAGCTAGTAGTTCCCCAGGCTTACTGATGTGCATTGCTCCGGCTGGCTCACGATGTAGCGTGGGGGGGGGGCACTTGGGGCAAAAATGGACCTTGGCCAGAGTAACAGAGGGGTTCTACTGGTCAATGATAGCTAATGAGGTTCAGACCTACTGCCGGTCCAGCGATGTTTGCCAACGAGTGAGGCACAACCAAGACCACCCCAAAGCCTTACTGCAGCCCCTTCCGGTGGCTGGCACTCCGTTTGAGCGGTTTGGGATGGATATCCTGGGCCCCCTGAATCCTCCCACGAGGACAGAGAAGAAATTTATTTTGACAGTCATTGACTTTGCAACTCACTACGCAGAGGCTTTTACTGTCTTCCATGTCAGCAAGGAGCCTGGTTAAGACTTTGCTCTCTCGCTTTACTCGCCTAGAAATGTCCCCAAACTGTTGTCTCGGATTGCGGCACTGGGTTTGTGTCCAAACTGTTCCAAAAAATGTGGGAGCTGGGTGGCGTTGCACACCTGACCACCGTGCCCTACCACCACGAGACTAATGGACCGATTGAACAGTTCAATCACACTCTGGGAAAAATGATCCGGGCTTATGCCACTCTGCAGCCCGGGGACCGATACCAAGCGCTCCCCTACTTATTGTTTGCCTACCATGACGCCCCGCAGGAGAGCTTGGGATTCTCTCCAAATGAACTCATGTTTGGGCGAGAACTGCAGGGACCACTAGCACTGTTGCGGGCGGAGGGGGAGGGGGATACGGCTGTTGCCCCTCCACCCGTACACGCTTTTATGCAGCGGCTACCGAACACCCTCCGAGAGGTCCGGGAGGCTGCCCAGCAACATCTGAAGGCAGCGCAACAAAACCAAAGCGAATGGTACAGCAGGACAGCAGTACCACGGACTTTTAAGGTTGGGGAACAGGTGTTGGTGTTGAGACAAAACTGATAAACTATGTCTGAAATTAGAAGGACCAGGAGTTGTGATAGAAAGGGTGGGAGAGGTCAATTACAAGGTGGTGTTCCCAGAAAATTCAGAGCGCCCCAAATTGTATCATGTGAATACATGCCAGTGTGGCGTAGTGGTTAGAGTGTTGGACTGGGACTCAGGAGATCCAGGTTCTAGTCCCCGCTCGGCCATGAAGCTCACTGGGTGACTTTGGGCCAGTCACTGACTCTCAGCCTAACCTACCTCACAGGGTTATTGTAAGGATAAAATGGAGAGGAGGAGGAGGAGGATTATGTAAGCCGCCTTGGGTTCCTTGCAGGAAAAAAGTCGGGATATAAATATAATAAATAAAATAATAAATAATAATACTCTGAAACAGTATAATGAGGGGAAACCCAGTATACTGAGTGTATATGCTTGTGCAGAAGAAGGCTTGATAGAAGGGGATCTGTTAGAAGAGTGGGAACAGGGGGGAGGGCTAGACGAAATCGAGCTGTCCCCGTCACTCTCAGGGGAGCAGCGGGCACAAATGTGCGAGTTGCTGGAGGACTTCCAGCCCATGTTTTCCGATTGCCCTGGTCGAACCTCCCTGGTGCAGCATTCTATCCTCACGGGAGACAGCCCTGTTCAGTCTCTTCCCTACCGCGCAGTGGGGCCCCATGCCCAACCCATAGGTTGAAGATGGCGTCTGACAGGACGGATGTGTTTTAAGTTAGCTCCGCAGCCCTACTTGGATTTTAAACTATAGAAAATATATTTTTATCTTTATTTTACTCTGCCTTCCCAGCATTTTAGATTTTAGATTGATTTTAGCTTTTTAAATAATTTATTTTATACTCTGTATTGCTGCTGCTATCTTTTATGCCCATTTTTATCTTTCATTGTGGGCGTCCTGCCATGCTTTGGAGTCCCTGGAATCTAACTGCCTTTTGTTTACTGCTTAACTGCATTGTTGGAGAAGCTGAGAAGTCTAAACCACACAATATTTATAGTAAGTAGAAGAAAAGGGAGTTGAAGGAAAATCGTGGTTATCGGAGCTGGCAGCTGGATAAAGCTGACTCCCTAATTGGGGATATATACGCCCAGGAATACTTTTAACTTATCCAAACAAAGGCAACTGATCCGAATCACAGTGTTGGACTGCTCTGAATCAACTGGTGAGGATACCATACTCTTATTTTATTTACCTTTTTGGTATATGATTTTAGCTTAACAAGACTTGTTTGAATATAGTGATTTAGCTCCAATAAAACTATAATGGTTTTCACTAGAAGAAAATATCAACAACTCGGCTTGGCTCCAGAGACCGAAGATGTTTCCTTGGCTATTAAGGCCATAAAGATGCAGTCCCAATCAAAAATCACTGATTTTTTCTCCCCAACCATGGAAGGAAAGGAAAAAACAAGCCACGAACTAATTAATACTCCCAATGGAGAAGAGATCCTTGACTAGTCCTTGGGACCATACTGCATGTTAAGGAATTCTGATTGGATAACACAGGAGACTGGTAGACACAGTCTAGCTGAGGAGATGGCAAACATGGATGAACTTTGCACTGACTCTAAATTACAAGATCCCCCTAAAATATCCAACTCATCACTGCCCACTGAATCAGACCAGCCGACTAACGACAAAGAATTTAATTCCGATCATCTTCTTGTTGTCAATCTGCTATGTAACCAACATGAGTTGATACGGCGGCTGTCCACACGATGGGCAGAAGATCTTGTTCAGATTAAAAAATTTCTTTCAGAATGCAAGGCACTCCTCACAACATTAACTGAACTAGTGTTATCCAAATTAAGAGCGAGCCACAACTCTAATGAATCCCACATGAAAGATGCGGAACAGAATCCCTCGTTAAACCATACAACTGTTCCAATAACTTGTATCAGAGTAACTAGTAAAAACCATGACAGCAAGAATAGTGATGGAAAATCCGTAGAGTCAGTCATCAAGAAAATTGGGCCCAATAGAAGTAAATCTGTTATTGGCAAAAACAAATAAAAAAATAAAAAAACATCAAATCTATGAGACCCAAAATCCATCCTAAAATGAATTATAATAACTTATTTAAATTACTGGAAAGTAAAGATAGGAATAAGCCCCCACCTTCCACAGAGCAAAATAAAAAGAGGTGCACTGAAGCATCATTGCGAGAACCTAAGCCACAGAACTTAGTTCAACTTGGTCAACAGCCCACTAACCATCCCTTTGGTATTTTGCCTAACCCATAGCCCAAGAAGTTCAAGCCATGCTGGAGCTGGGAGTCATTGAACCTAGCTCCAGTCCCTGGTCATCCCCAATTGTGTTAGTGGCCAAAAAGGATGGGGGGGGGGCGCGTTTCTGTGTAGACTACAGGAAGATCAACCGGGTGACTGTCCCCGACCCCTACCCTACCCCATCCCGAACATAGATGTCCTGTTAGAGTGGTTGGGGCAGGCTAAATACATCACTACCCTAGACCTGACTAAGGGGTACTGGCAAGTTCCCTTGGATCCCAATGCTGCCCTAAAATCCACCTTTGTCACCCACCTGGGGCTGTTCCAGTTTACTGCCCTCCCATTTGGGGTACAGAACGGTCCGAAGACCTTCCAGAACCTAGTGAATGGGCTCCTGAATGTGTTGGGGGAGTTTGCCTGTGCCTACTTGGACAATATCGCCATTTTCAGCCCCACCTGAGAGCAGCACCTACAGCATGTCCACCAAGTGTATGTTCCTTTTCTAAAACAAAATTCCAAGTAAATGTGTTTAGCGTGGGAGCAGCAGAAACAAACTCCATTTTATTCCTCAAGTCATGATGGTGCTAAGAAATATGTGTTTAAAATGGAAAACTGCACATGCTCAAAGTATCTTCTTCTTTTTTACACTCTGCAAAGAGGGTTTTTGGGGTGGAGGGCAGGGTTGCTCTAAGATATTAGTAACTTAGAAACAGTTGTAAAGCACAGAATGGCAGTGTGTGTGTGTGATGAAAAGAGAAACGTTAGTCCTGTGCTTCACAAAAGAAATAATACACATGGTAGTCTAAAGCGCCCCTCCTCCCCACCCAGAAACACCATTAAGTGCAGGGTCTAAACCTACCTGGCTGCACCACTGCTCTCTGGTCTCAGAAAGGCCCAACTCAGAGGATTGTTTTGTGGATTGCTCAGCTATAGTCCGAAGTCTCAGTAGCCGTATCAGGGCCTGTCTGCCGCGTATATTTTGAGGCAGGGGGTGAGGCTGGACATGAGCAAGGCTGGCACAAGAACCGCAGCCTCAGCAGCCAGTCCTGTAAAAGGAGTTAGATTGATCTTCACCTGTACAGCTGGAAGAGGCCAGCCAAACTCTCCAGGGAACATCTGGAGAAACCCCATTGAGCAGAGCAGCAGCTGAGGATCCGTTTCTCCCTCCTCTAAGCGCCCACGGAGTCCCAAGGCTCTACTCTCTGGGTAGGGAAGGGAAACTGACAGGGCCGCTGCAGGGCAGGGAAACCAAAGATGGCTCTGCTCCAGTTCCGGAGCACAGAAGCAACTCACACCTATCCATTCCCATCAACACCAGGGCAGCCCCAAGGCAATGCGCCAGGGAGACTGCAAGCGCTCAGACAGCAGGGGGGGGGGGGGAGAGACGGAGCAATGGAACCTCCGGGATCCACCCACTCTCCGTGGGATATACATGCAGGTTTCCACCACCACCCCGCCCTCCGCCCCCAAAGCTGCTTCCTATGCACTCGCTCCCCGCCCCCCTTCAATCTCACTGAGACTGGATTGATCCCCGGGGCGGGGCGGAAGGTCAAAGAGGATCCTGCCATAGAAAACAGGCGCTCTTTGGACCCCATTTTGCAGCCGGATTGCATGGATCGAGCCCCTTGCAATGATTCTGTGAGGGAAGTGGGGGAGCGGCTCTTTCTGCTTTCCCCCCAAAGCAAATTCCTGGTCCCACCTCCTCCTCCTCTTCCCGCAACACCCAACTTCGCTCTTCGTCCTGCCTTCCCCTCTCCGCGCCTCAGCCTCCGGCTCCCCCCAAGGAATCTCCCGCCTCCTCCGTCCCGGTCCCGGAAGACCGAGGGAGGCGCGCTCACAATTGTCTTCGCCACTAGTACCATTTCCTGCCCCTCTTGCAACTAGAACTCATTTCCTTTAACCCTTGGAGGACTGAGTGGCAGGAGCTCTCTCTCCCCCCGCCCCCTTTGCGAGCCTTGCAACTGCAATACTGCATTCCTTGCGCCCTCACTGCGATTCTGTTGGTTCCTGGCTGCTGATTTTGCCCCCCAGGTCGAAGGGGAAGCTGGAAGGGAACCCTCCGGTGGCAGGGGAGAGGGAAAAGCCAACTGTCCTTCTCCTCCTTCCTCAGAAACAATGAAAGAGAATCATGTGGTTTGATGGAAGCCCTGTAGCATTCTTCCTTGGACCTCCATGCGTAAGGTTCCCAGCTGGCCACATCCAGACTTTCTTGACTTCAGCCCCCCCCCAGTCAGATCTCGAGCCTGTATGTGGAGGAAGGGGGGGCTGGCTGGCCCGCCAGACCCCCACCCTTTCCTACTTCAAAGGAACCAAGACCCCCTGAGATCTCAAGATACCAGACTGCCAGCCTCAGCTGTCTGCAATCCTACTTGGATCTCTGTTTAGGGACTCGCCTTCAATTCTGTAACCTGGATTTAGATACTGAACTCACAGAGTACTACAAAACCCATGTGGGGTAAAACCAGGACAAGGTTTATTCTGGTAGCATTTTACAACAAGATTAGGGAAATGAGAGAAGCACACAAAATAAGGAGAGAGACACTTTAGTACACAGTAAAGCTGCAAAACAATAAAACCTGATTCCTTAATAACTCTCAGGCACACACCAGTTACCTGAGGGTGTTCTCTTCAAGGGTTAAATCCAGCACAGCCTTGTTGCCCGAGGAGAACCACTCCATCTACCCGCAGGTCTGAGATGGGTGAAACTCCTACAAGGCTTGCCTTTACTAGAGCCCTCAATCCAGCTAATTTTACCAGGAGCTGCCTGGGGTCGGTTCCGGAGGGCCCCCCGCTAAAGGCTTGGGCCCCTCGCTGGCGCGCTGCCATGGCTCCAACCAGGCACGCTACCAAAAAGACTAAGACAAAGGCTACACGTGGGGAAATAGCTCTTCCCCCTCCCCCTTTCTGTAGCTTTCTTGCCTTCAGCCAATCACCATGCACCTCACCTGGCCAGGCAGGGGGAAGGGAACTCATGACTCATGGCTTGAACTATTTACATATGAAAAGCCTAGGCCAGCTTCTCTAGGCATCTAGGCGCCACCCATTCCATCCAAGGCTTTCGTTTCCTCCCAGCCCCCACTTGGTTTACACATGAGGAGGTGTGTGTGTGTGTGTGTGTGTGTGTGTGTGCATGCATGCATGCAGGAACCCCCAAGGGCCCCTCTTTCCACACGCTAACTATGCACACCCCACCCCAGCCGGTTCACAGATGAGGTGTGTGTGTGTACCCCCAAAGGCTCGTTTCTCCACACTGTAATTTTCTCATTACTAAATAAATGAAATTTGTGGAATGCAACCGTATCATTTCCTTATGTAACTTTCTCGCTGTCCCTTGCTGCCCATTTCCATCGGTGTCTTGGAGGGCCGTGGCTCAGTGGTAGAGCATGTGCTTTGCATGCAGCAGTGCCAGATCCAACCCCAGCATCTCCAGATAGGATAAGGAAGAATCCTGCCTGAAACCCTGGAGAGCCACCGCCAGTCAGTGTCAGCCACACTGGGCTAGGTGGACCAAGGGACTGACAGAAATAAGGCAGATTCACATCCCACCATTATGTCATAGGGGCCCAGATTCCGGGGACATCGATCTGAGAGCCCTTTACACCCAAACTGAATTAAAGAAATTGCCCTTCACGCAAGGCACGTCGATTTCTGGGATTTGCTGCCACAAGGTGCGGTGATGGCCATGAGAATGAATATCTTTGGAAGAAAGTTAAACCATAAGTGGCTACTAGTCATGACAGCTACTGTATATACAGCCCCCACATTCAGAATCAATAAACCACTGAGTAGGGGTGAGTTTGCTTGCTCAGCTTTATAAAAATGTTTGGCTTTGACCTCCCAGAAGAGTATTTGTGGCATGAAAATTACTTAAAGAACCTTTGCCAATCCCTTTTGGAGAACTTGTGGCAAAACACCTGGCACACTGATCCCTGACTTGTTTTTCTCGTTCCACTCGCCATCTGGCTGCATAATCCCCACCTGGGGCATAGGAGACACAGATCTGGGCAGACGGAGGCACAATCCACATCTGCACAATAGGGCACATAACATTCCGGAGAGGGTGGGGGGTGCAGTCTCAAAGAGCTGCAAAGTACCCCAAAGTACTCCAAAACACCCAGGAGGCATCAACACCAAGAGACACCACGGACCCAGACCACCTGGTCAGCAAGGGCAGGGAGGGGACATAAGGGATGATATGAGGAGGGCTTTGGATAGGGGCGAATGCTCCTTTCTAGTCCTCCTCGATCTCTCAGCGGCTTTTGATACCATTGACCAAGGTATCCTCCTGGATCGCCTGGGGGTGTTGGGCATAGGAGGCACTGTATTGCAGTGGTTCCAGTCCTTCCTCTCTGGAAGGTACCAGAGGCAGAGGGTAGTCCTCGGGGAGGAAGCTTTGGACCCTCAGCTGCTCACTTGTGGAGTGCTGCAGGGTTCCATCCTCTCCCCTATGTTGTTCAACATCTACCTCAAGCCGCTGGGAGCTATCATCAGGAGGTTTGGGGTGCAGTGTCATCAGTATGCGGATGACACGCAGCTCTACCTCTCTTTCAAATCCTCACCGAGGTTGGCCATTGAGACCCTGTCCAAGTGCCTGGAGTCAGTGGGTGGCTGGATGGGAAGGAATATGCTGAAGCTGAACCCCGACAAGACCGAGGTACTTCTGGTGGGAGACAAGGGGAGGTTAGGGGATGTTGACCTGGTGCTGAATGGGGTACATCTCCCCCTGAAGGACCAGGTCCGCAGCTTGGGGGTCAATCTAGACTCCCAGCTGTCCATGGAGGCTCAGGTGGCAGCTGTGAGCCGGGCGGCGCTGTATCAACTCCATCTGATACGGCAGCTGCTCCCCTACCTTCCTAATCATCTGCTCCCTTCAGTGGTTCATGCCTTGGTCTCCTCTCGCCTAGACTACTGTAATGCGCTCTATGGGGGGTTACCCTTGAAGACGGTTCGGAAGCTACAGCTGGTACAGAACGCGGCGGCTCGCCTGGTTAAAGGCAGCCGCCGGCGGGATCACATCACGCCAGTGCTCAAGGAGCTACACTGGCTACCAGTTGCTTGCCGAGCCGAATTCAAGGTGTTGGTTTTGACCTTTAAAACCCTATATGGCTCCGGTCCAGTCTATCTCAAGGAGCGTCTCCAGCAACACCAAGTGGGCCGCTCAACAAGATCTGCACAGATGGCCTTCTCCTTGTCCCTTCAGCCAGAGCAGGTAGACTGGTCGGTGTGAAGATGGGACTTGTAGTAGCTGGGACTTTAGGGAAACCCTGTTAGATGTCCCCCCCCCCATTGCTGTTTAGCTAATGGATTTTTACTTTAGTCTTTTTGGAATGTACTGGGAGGGTGGTTGGGAGCACCTGGGAGATAAGGGTGAGCTGCAGAGCTGAGAAGCAAGGTCAGGCGCTAATTGGGATGAAGTCATGAGAAAGTGTCTACAGCTGAGAAAGGGCGGGGGGCCCTCCTTCGACAGTTAGGAAGACAGGATTGGTGAACGCTGGGCGGGAAAATGGACCCTGGTGGCAATAAAGGAGCTAGGGGGAAAGGCTTCAGGGTTCTTCCTTTGGGGCGTGGATGCTGGGAAGTTCCATCTGGGCAGGTATGCCACTCTGACAGGTTAGCTAGGAAAAGCTAGGCCTGGTTTGACTTGCTTTGTTCTTGCAGACTCTTGGGGTTTGTTTTTATATTCTTTTAGAGTCCCTTTTTATTCCCAATCCCTTTCCTCACAACAACTACCTCACCCCTTTTCCCTTACCTTCTTTTAGCCCTTTCTTATAAGGGATTATTTTACTTATATTGGACAATTGGAGACCCTACACTGACTAACTTGTTATTTTTACTTTTTAATAAAGTCTCCAACTTAATCTTGGTGTGTGTTCCTTGTCTAAAGGTTGGGGCTGCTACACCGGTTTGGTGTATGGGACCTTGGGAGGTGTGTGCCAGTCCAGGGAACATTGGGGCTGTGGCCTACCCTGGAGGGTTGGTGTAAGATCAGCCTCCTTCACAGTCGGGACGAGGAAGAGGGCCTTCTCTGTGGCAGCCCCCGTACTATGGAACTCTCTCCCAAGTGACCTCCGCCGTGCCCCCTCTCTGCTGAGCTTCCGCCGTTCATTAAAAACTTGGCTATTCAGGCGGGAATATGGAGTGGGCTAAGATTTTAAAATTTTATACTGTTTTAATGTATTTTAATGTATTTTAATGGAGAAAAATGTTTTAATGTATTTTATTCTGTTTTATCTTCCGTACATCGCCCAGGGTGGCTGGTTTGCCGGCCAGATGGGCAATAAATAAATGCAAATAATAAATAAATAAATAAATAAATAAGGGGTAGAATAGGATGTGCCAAAGGACCAGAAGTTGTTGGGAACACGGTGCAGGCTGGCACACCTCAGGTCCCTGGCTCCGGTTAGGGTCAAGCAGCTTCCAACCCCGGGAGCGTGCACTTCCAACCCCGGGAGCTATGCAGATCGCTACGCTAAGTCCGTAAGTCAGATTCTCTGATGTAAGGTTACTTCTTCTTCTAGAAGTCTCTAGATTGAAGCTTTCCGCTTTGATCAGGTTATAACCTGCTATGTTTATAGTGTGAAATTCCTGGTAGTCTATTAGTTCCGCTCCATTAGCGGTATAGTAAATAAAGTCTATTCTTTGAGCTAAGCACGGTTCCATGTCATTCATTAGGTAGCGGTTGTGTTCTAAACGCACAGGAGCCACATAAAGGACATTTTCTCGGTGCCGGTTAACCTGCTAAGTGCCGAACTCATGCCAAGGACCGGGTGTTTGGTCCTCCACACTTTTGGGGGTGCAAATGTAATGACTTAGATGACATATTTCCAGCTAAATTCCTTCTCTTTAATGCTTGCTCAGCCACATTTTTTAAAACCCGTGATTATGTAACACAAACTCTGTTGCAGTCATTGAAGCTAATTGCCTGTTGCCTCAGTTTCCCTGTGTGTGGAATGGGTTTCTTGCCCCCCCCCCCCACACCTTTGCTTTCCTTCCTGGAGAAGTGGGCTCTTCTACAAATGGTTTTCTCTGTGTTACTTTGGAGATATGTCTGGGAGTTTAGGGGGGGGGCGGTTGGGGGTTGTACTGTGTAGCAAAAGGCTTATGTAGTAAAATAGGGGTCTTTGCCTCCGCCTCCCGTGACTCCCTTTTTGCCCCACCAGTTAGATTGGCTACGGGCCTGCGTGATTCTCTTTTGAAGAAGTTTCCCTTTCCACCTCGCCTGCCCGGTTGCAGCCAGAGGGCTCCCTCTCAGCTCCCTCCTAATTTATTCTGGGGAGAGAAATCAGCAGCCAGGAGCTGCCCACAGCATCCTTGAGCATCGTTGTCGAGGTACAATGAATGCAGCTGAAATGTTAGTAGAAAGCGGGGGGGGGGGGGAGAGAGTTTTCCCGCCACAGCTTCTGCGGCTAGATTTAAATGAAATGAGTTGACCTTCCTAAACAGGCAGGGTATTCTTTTCAGTGGGGAAGACAATCGTGAGCGCACTTCCCACGGTCTTCCGGGAGAGGGACGACGGACGCGGCGGATGCCTTTGTGAGGAGCGGGAGGCTGATGCGTGGAGAGGGGGAAGACGGGACGAGGAGCTCAAGGAGTAATATCAGGTGATGCGAGGAGGAGGAGGAGGGACCAAGAATTTCAGGGGTCGGGGCGGAAGCGGGAAGAGCACCCCAACCTCCCTCTCGGAATCATGGGAAGGGGCCTGATCCATGCAATCTTGTTGCAAAGTGGGGCCCAAAGACCCGCCTGTCTTCTATGGCACGATCTTCTCTGACTCCCCCCCCCCCCCGATCAATCCAGTCTCCGTGAGATGTGGAGCGGGAGGAGGGTAGAGAGTGCATCGGAAAAAGATTTGGTTGGTGGGTGGGTAGAACCCCCCGCTGTGTGTCCTATGGAGAGTGAGTTGACCTTAGCGGGAGGCCGTTTCCCTTGCTCCATCATCCTGACCTGCCAGCCCCTCTCGCAGCTCTCTTGACTCTGAGGCATTGCGTTGGGGCTGCCCGAATGCAGATCGGGATAGATGTGAGCTATGGTGCTTCTCCTCAGATGTTCCCTTGAGAGTTTGGATGGACTGTCTCTTCTGTGGAGGTGAAGATCAATCTAATTTGTTTTTCAGGACTGGCTGCTGAGAGTTGCTGAGGCTGAGCATTCCTCCCTGCTGATGCCAGCCTCGCTCAAGTCCAGCCTCATGACGTGCCTCAGAATATACATGGCAGACAGTCCTTTATTCTGCTATTGAGACTTTGGACAATAGCTGAGCAATCCAAAAAATCATATTAGTTGGGTCCTTCTGAGAGCCTGTGTGATATTGTGGTTCAGCGTGTTGGGCTTCTGAAACCAAAGAACAGTGGTGCAGCCAGGTAAGTTTAGGCCCTGCACTTAATGGTCTTATGAGGAGGGGAAGGGGGTGGGCACTCTAGACTATCATGTATATTACTTCAGCTCTGAAGCACACAGCTAACATTTCCCTCAGTCACACACAACCACCTACACTCCTTTATAATCCCTTCTACATTCCTGATATCATGGAACGCCCCCCCCCCAAAGCCCTCTGTGCAAACTGTGTAAAAAAGAAATACTCTGAGCTTGTGCAATTTTGCATTTTAAACTCACTGATTTCATAGCACCATCATGACTACAGCAATAAAAAAAGGGTCTGCTGCCCCAATGCTAAACACATTTACTTAGGAATAAGCACTATTTAGTAGTAGAAAAGGATATCTCATTCAAGTAAACATCATGACATGAGCATCTGTAACCACGTAAATGCCTGCCCGGCCTCCCCCGACCATAATATGCTTTTAAAAGTAAGAAGAAAGACAGGATGCCTGGCAAGCAGCATCAGCCCTGGTGGCTCCTGGCATGCTCATGCATTGGCGCAAGGCCAGATTGCCACAGCCACCATCATCCTGCTGGTCCTGTGGGCTGCAGGGCCCTGGACTTTGGCCCCAAGGTCCAGCCATAGCAGTGCCACTACCAAAGAGGCCTGAGCTCAGAATCTGCACTCAGTATTTCTGGGATGCAGGGCAGGTATGCAAGTGAAACGTGTCTCTCTTTCAAGGAACCCTAGGGGCCCAGCAATGGGAAGGCAGGTGTGGGGGCAAGCTACTAGTCTTTGTAGTATTCCCCCCATCCCCAGGACCACCTACCGTTATTCCAAAATTGGGTGAATGAAAGCCAAAAACACAGGCTAACCTGCAAACACCTGCAAGTGTTTGTTGTTGTGAAGGATCAGCAACCGGATCCTTTGCGTGAGTTCGGCAACTCTAGGGTTAACCGGCAGAGCAATACAGCTCGTATGGGCTTTCAAGTACAATAGGAAAAACCACAACCCTTTGTATGCCCAAATAAGGCTTTTTATTTGTTTATACAATAATCAGATCAGAACTAGCAGCCTTCTAAGAACACGTTTACAGTCAACACAACCTTAGCTGACCCGCGTCTTACCCAATGAGCGGGCTCCGTGGCTAGCAGATGGGATCTGGTCAATATCCTCACATCAAAGATAATACCCTAGTCAATGTCAGCCCAGCTCCCGATCGGCGCTTCGCAGCGGAGAACGGCGTACCTGGACGGCTGTTGCTTAGGAGGATCTGGCCCCGTGGTTCCCAACAACCCAAACCGGAACGGGAGAGGGGTTTTCTACCCCGGATTTCCCGCTCTCCCCCGCCCCCTAGGTCAGGTGGGGGCTTATGCCTGCCCCTTCGTTTAGGTGGGCTTATTCCTGCCCGGGAAGAAGGTGACGTAGGGATACTTTTGCAGCTCTTCGAGGCTGCCCTGTTTGCTGATGGTCCTTGATGGCCCTTCCTGGACTTTTGTGGATCTTTGCCGAGGTCCTCCTTTGTTGGGGCTGATGACTTGTCTGGCTACTCCCGGGTGACCTCATCCCTCCTCCCCCGGCCCCCTCCTTTGGGGAAAGATGTGTGTGCGTGTGTGTAACTGAGTTTTGGGCTTTCTCCACAGTTGTATAACCCTCGATGAACCTACAGTGGCTGGATTCACACACAGCACGGCAACCCCCGATTGGGGCTTGCATATTTAAAATGACGCCCAGAATGTACCACAACTCATGGGGTGTTAAATAACCCATAGTGAGCTGAGTGTGTTGTGAGAACTGGGTCTCTATGTTTACGAGAATTAATGTATGTGGGTTGTTTCATCTGGGGAATGTATACGGTAAGTATTTGCGAAAGCAAAATATCAGTGAAAACGTATGTACAGATTTGATGAATCTCAGGGATTTCCAATGCAAACTGAATGATTTCGTACTCAAATGACTGTATCATTGGAAAATTTCAAAGATTTTCCGGAAAAACCACAGAAATGAAGAGGGAAGAGCAACTTGTGACCCTCCAGATATTTTGCCGTAGGACTCCCGTAAGTCCTATGTAGCATAGCCAGTGCTGAGGAATCATGGGAGTTGTAGACCAAAACATCTGGAGGGCCACAGGCTATCTGGTTAGGGAAGTCTGCCACCTAGTGAGTGAAGATGTTACTGAAGGCTTTGAACACATCAACACATGTACATTAAGTAAAATTAGTTAATGCATATTAAAAACAATCCTGAGGTGCTCACCCCCAGGCATGCATGCCAAGTTTCAGGTCTCTAGCTTTCATGGTTTTGGTGCTATGCTGCTGAGAGAGAGAGAGACTCCTATTTTATTATAAATATTTACAAAACCTGTTTACTACTAGCTGTCAAGGATTTGTTATCTGATTGATATGCATGCAGTTAAGTTTTTAATTATATGAAGTAGGCTTGATGAAAAGGGCCCAAATGTGAATACTGATCTGGTGCACAAAGTGGACGGAAAAGTCTGTGATGGGCAGGAATAGTTTTCCAGAAGCAGGAGTGGAGCTGGGATGTGATCAAGATCATGGGATTTATGGGGGAGGGAGGGGAGAACTTCCCAGGTGTCTAGAGAAGTTTGCAAAAAAAATATGGGGAAGGAGGTTGGTAAGATATTTAGAGCTTAAACATCAGGCCTTTGCTAGATGGAGCACCGGTGGGGGGGGGGGGGGAAGCAGGAAGGAAACTAAGATGGGACACTGAAATACCACTTACAAGTTTATGTGGTCCATTTACCACTCTGCCAAAGCATGAGGCAGCTTATAATAATTAAAGCCACAAAACCCAAAGGTTTTACAAAGGCTGGTAGTCCAATTGCCATTCCAGAGCAGTGGTGTATGTGGAGGAGCATATTTCTGAGTAGAGATTTTTTCTCTCTTTCAGTGGCCAGAATCCCTTGAGGTGGCTATTTCACTAAGGGGAGAGTGATCTCCTGGATCCAGGCCAAAGAGCTCTGAAAAAGGAAGTCATGATGGAGGACTATGAAACTGCAGCATCTCTGGGTAAGGATTTCTTTTCTTTATGATCAATGACAATGCGATGAATTTCTGTTCTTGGTCATTGCAATTAGGATGGTCCTCCCCAGATGTATTAGGTGTGGGCGACAGTGATTCCACATGTACTTTGATTGGCCACTTTCCCTTATTCTAGTTATTATCCACAGGGAACTGCTGAGTGAGCTCATCCGGGGATTTGGAGTGCAATGTCATCTGTATGCTGGTGACATGGTGTTGGATTTTTCCATAATTATCGGTTCAGTTGGTTCAGTTGAGGCGGTGGAAGTGGACTGGATGTGTGCCAATAAACTGAAGCTTACCGGTAATCCATTCTATAGGCAAATTCTACACAAATTTGTGAAGCATTCCGTATAATTTGGAAATAACAAAAAATAAGAAGAAAAGATAGAGGTGGTTTCTTGGACCAGACAAGCGGTGTTCAGCCTGCCCTGAAGTGGGTTCCACTCCCCCTAATGGATCGGGTATTTTAGTCTGGGGGGGGCCACTGTGGGAGCAGAATGTCGGACTAGATGGACCCTGGGTCTGATCTAGCGTGGCTCTTCCTATGTTCTTACTGTTGGAACAGTCAGTGTGATTAGAGGCCCAGGTAGCCTCTGTGGTGCAGAGTGCCACAGACACCTGGCCAGTGAAGCCGTTGTAACAAGGAAATCACGTGCGCACCGTAACTGGCCCCGCCCAACAGTCTGGCACAGGATTCCGGACCAGCAGAGTTCAAATCAGTTTTCGAAGGCCGCCCCACCTAGAGTACGTTGCAGTATCCAAAGGGGCTGTAAACAGGGCATGTGTGATTGTGGCCAGATCAGACATCTCTAAGAACATGAGCAGTTGGCACACTAGCCTCAGCTCTGCAAACACACTCCTGGCCACCGCTGAGACCTGGGCTTCCAGGTTAGGGGGCCGAGTCCAAGAGCACCCCCAAACTGTGAGCCAGAGGGGCTGTAACCCCATCCAGTTCAGATTGAATCTCTGTTCCCCGATTTGTCCTTTGACTAACCGGGAGCATCACTGCCTTGTCTGGATTCAGCTTCAGTTTGTTTTCCCTAATCCAGCCCATTACCAACAGCAGACACTGGTTTGGATGCAGAAAAGCTTCCTTGGATTTAGATGGAAAGGAAAGATACAGTTGGGTGTCATGAGCATACTGGTGGCACAGAACCCCAACACTCTGGACCATTTCTCAGGTGGTTACATGTATGTGTTACATACCATGGGAGGTAAAATGGAAACTTTAGGGAAACCACAGGCCAGCGGCCATGGCTTCGAACAGGAATCCACAAGCACAACAGTTTGAAATCAGCAGTCCAAGAAGGACCTGAGCCACCGTATAACACTGCATCACAGTTCCATCTGAGAGAAACCCCTCAGAAGGAGACTATTGTTGATGCTATCAAAAGCTGCCATAAGGTCCAGCAGAACTAACAGGGACACACTCCCCCTGTCCTATTCCTGGCATAGATCGTCCACCAACATGACCAAAGCAGTCTCTGTCCCATAACCAGGCCTGAAGCCAGATTGAAATGGATCTAGATCATCCGTCTCATCCAGAACTCCCTGGAGCTGAGAAGCCACCACACACTCCAGCACCTTGCCCACAAAATGCTATACTGGAGACTGGCCAGAAAGTATCCCACACAATGGGGTCCGGGGAAGGTTTTTTTAAACAAAGGTTTTACCACCGCCTCGAATCACAGCTTGTTGTAAAGAGGCGTTCAGCACTACCCTTACCCGCTCAGCCAGTCCCCCCCCCCCACTGCTTAAAAAATTTTTTTTTTTAATTTTTTTAAAAATAAACACACATACAAAAAGAAAATAAACCCACAAATCCATATAACTCCACAAAGTGCACCCGTCACCACGGGGCCAAGAAATAATTCTATCCACATAATCCATTATTAATCTATATTCCAAAAATACATCGTATCTTGACATGGCTTACTCCCCTTTCCCTTTACTAAAACATAGTCTAGAAATGGTCCCCAGCCGGCTGCTTTTATAAGCCAGGAAATGCAAGGGTCCAACACACAAGTAGTAGACCTCACCTATCCAAGGATCCTATTGTCACACCCCACCCCTCATAGGGCCTCAAGCTTGCCCTCCTTTTTGGGATCTATGGGTGCGCTTATGCAAGGTTGGGGGTTTCTTTTCCTCTAACCCTTACCCCAGTCACACTGACCTTGGGATGTCTGTTATCCCTACCTTATACCTCTTTGACCAGTATATAAAGCACAGCTTCCCATACAGGCTGCTTCAAATAACAAAGTAAAGTTTATTTTAAAATATAACAGTTTCTGGAAATAAGTTTCATATGTAAGTTTCAGTCAAATGTTAAGTAATTTACTATCTTATCCTATTACCAATCCTCCCTCACTGACTGTTCCCAATACATCAATTCCTGCACTCATCAGCTAATCTCTTAACAATCCTAATATAATCTCTCAACTCTCTCCAGTCAGCTCTACAGACTCCTGAACAGCACTCCCTCCAGCACTTCTCACACACTCTCCACACACTCCTGCACTCTCTTGCCTGAACAGCACCGCCCACTGTTTATATAACACAGGCTTTACCCCCCCTTCTCACTCTCTCAGCCAATCATGTCACATATGCAAATACACCATTCTTCCTGCCCATCCTTTCTCACTTACCTAACATAACTCACATAGATGCAGCAGGAATACATACTGATAACCATACTCAATACAAGAACACATTATTATACTTACCACATACAGTATACACTTTAAATTTAGCCCCAAGTCACATAACATCACACCTATCCACATCCTCGTGCTGTACAAATTGGAACCAAAGTTACATCCACTGGACCTGTAACAAGTATGGCATCCAAGTCAGCGATAAGATCAATTTGATATGCAGCGTGTTCTGCCAATCGGTCACAGCAGGTTCTCAAGAGGTCCACCTTCTCTTCTTGGCTACCTTGGCTACCTCAGGAAGGGAGACAGTTGAGCAGCATGAAAGCCCATGGGATGGGGCAGCTGGACAGTGGGATTCAATCATGACAGACATTGTGACTGGCTCCCAGCCCCCCAGGTCTTGCCTGCCACAACATGGAGAACGTAGGTGAGCAAAGCTGAGAGATTTCCTCCCCCAGTTTAATCCAACCAGGTCTCTATGATAGGAGCCAGGTAGGCACACTCATCCAGGATCAAGACTGTCACCAGGGCTACTCAGGCTCTCTGATGTGGGACACAGCTTGGGAGCCACCAAGACCTGGTTGTGTTCCCCACCCCCATAATGACCCAGCAGCCTCCCGCCACAATATCTCCCTCTCCGCTCTACTCTTCAGTGTCAGCTCTCTGCATTTTTATAACACATCTCTCCTAACAGGCAATAATAGTATGTCTACTAACATATATACACAGGAGGACAGATGTACAAGAAATCCCTTGTTCCCTCAAACAGACCAGATGGCCCTTGCCCTTATTCACCCCACAGGAAAATCCAAAGGGGGCGACACCCTTTGCCCCCCACGCGCCCTTTTGTGGAATTTACACCCTCCCAGGCTGTCTACCTTTCATGCACCAGCCACATGAACCTGATACAATATTTTCCATGGTTGGAGAAGATCTCCCAGAGAGATTGCAAGGCCAGGAGTCTAGTCGTGCAAAGAAACAGTTGTCTCTCTGTAACCCCATCCAGTTCAGATTGAATCTCTGTTCCCCGATTTGTCCTTTGACTAACCGGGAGCATCACTGCCTTGTCTGGATTCAGCTTCAGTTTGAGTCTCTCTGGAGCAGTGTTCTCCAACCTTGGGTCCCCAGATGTTTTTGACCTACAACACCCCAGCCAGCGTAGTTGTAGGCCAAAAACATCTGGGGACCCAAGGTTGGAGAACACTGCTCTGGAGCATCCACAGGTAGCAGACAGGAAGCACGATGGTCAAGATCACTGGTGGTCCACCTGGGCAGGTGTCTCTTTTGTGTCCTCTCATATCTAATTGTGATTGATCGCTGATGAGATCCTTGGTTATTTCCTTGAACTCCTGACCAGATGCTCATTTTCTTTTTTCTCCTGAAGCAGGTCACGGGCAGGACAATGAGAAATATCAGGACCCATCTCTGGTGTCATCAGAAACTACCAATCATAAAGAAGAAAAAGAGTTCTTTGGGATACAAAGGGGACCAAAATACCACAGGAGAAACCTGACAATGAAAGGGAAGGAGAAATCCTCCGTTTCCCAAGGTGCTGACATCCATGAACTGCAGATCTCACAAGAAGATCAAAAGGGAAAAGAAAGGAAAACGTATGTGCTGTCGGGGAAGATACTCAAATATAACGGTAAATTAAATGGACATTGCACAACTCACAAAGGTGAGAAACCATATCAATGTATGGAGTGTGGAAAGAGCTTCAGTTGGAGCTCGGATCTTATTTTACATGAAAGAACTCACACAGGGGAGAAACCATATAAATGCGTGAAATGTGGAATGAGCTTCAGTCAGAACTCAAGTCTTACTTTACATCAAAGAACCCACACTGGGGAGAAACCATACACATGCTTGGAATGTGGAAAGAGCTTCCGTCGGCGCTGGCATCTTACTTTACATGACAGAACCCACACAGGAGAGAAACCGTATAAATGCATGGAGTGTGGAAAGGGCTTCAGTGCTAGGTCTAGCCTTACTTTACATCAAAAAAATCACACAGGGGAGAAACCATATAAATGCATGGACTGTGGTATGACTTTCAATCAGAGCTCAAGTCTTACTTTACATCAAAGAACGCACACAGGAGAGAAACCATACACATGCATGGTGTGTGGAAAGAACTTCAGTCGGAGCTCACAACTTGTTGTACATCAAAGAACCCACACAGGGGAGAAACCATATAAATGCATAGAATGTGGAAAGAACTTCAGTGATAGTGGACAACTTACTTTACATCAAAGAACTCACACAGGGGAGAAACCATATAAATGCATGGAGTGTGGAAAGAGCTTCAGTGGAAGTTCAAGTCTTAGTAAACATCAAAGAACCCACACAGGGGAGAAACCATATAGCTGCATGGAATGTGGAAAGAACTTCAGTCGAGGCTCAAATCTTACTTTACATCACAGAACTCACACAGGGGAGAAACCATATGAATGCATGGAATGTGGAAAAAGCTTCAGTGTTAGGTCAAGCCTTACTTTACATCAAAGAACCCACACAGGGGAGAAACCATATAAATGCATGACATGTGGAAGGAGCTTCAGTATTAGGTCAAGCCTTACTTTACATGAAAGAACTCACACAGGGGAAAAACCATATAAATGTCTGGAGTGTGGAAAGAGCTTCAGTCAGAGCTCATATCTTACTTTACATCAAAGAAACCATACAGGGGAGAAACCATATAAATGTATGGGATGTGGAAAGAGCTTCCGTGCTCGTTCAAATCTTATTACACATCATAGAACCCATGTGGGGGAGATACCATAGGCAGCAGCCAATGGTGAAATCCAATACTCCCTTGATGGAACTGCTTCTGCCAGCAGAACTAGATGGAGGGTGATTCTCCCTCTAATCTACAGCCACCTGCACACTCCCAAAATCTGTCGGGATAGTTTCTTGTGTTATTCTCTTGCCCACACACAAACATTTCTTTTCTGTCATGGCTTTAAAGCTAACATTCCTCAGTCTGCCCTTTCTGAAATGGGTTCCTTCTGTGGAGCAGAAAACTGTGAAACTGGGGATCAGACTCACACTCTCTTGCAATCCTTGTCTTTATCAAGTGACTTGCCAATTTGTGCCGGTGTGCCTCTTCCTGAAATCTCACTTTCATTTCCTTTCATGCCTATACCACTGAATAGCTGAAGCTCTCTGGGCAGTTCACAGAAATCGGTACCCACAAGCAAGATAATAAAAACATAATATACAATCTTTAACAAACAAAATTTTAAAACAATTTTAAAACACAGCTACAATTAAAAAACCTAAAGAAACAGTTAGAATAAGATACAAGAACCTGATAAAACAACTGACATTAGTTGCCTCATGATATGCCATCAAAGGTCTTGGAGGAGAGGAAAGAGAGGAACCTGGCACTGAAAAGATGAGAATATTGCGGCCAGGCGGACCTCACTGGGAGAGCATTCTAATATTGGGGATACCACAGAGAAGGCCCTCTCATTGCCATTCTCTTGAGCCTCTCTCAGGTTTGTCTGGATTGAGCTTCAGTTTATTAGCCATCTTCCAGTCCACCATTGCTGCCAGGTACTGATCTAGCACATCCACAGCCTCACCTGAGGAAGATGAGAAGGAGAATTTGAGCTGCATGTCATCAACATACTGATGGCAACACACTCCAAAACTCATTTGGGAAGTATTGAAAATACTGGAGCACGTACAAATTCTCTTAATAGAAATTGGCCCAGTTTCTCATTCATGTAACGCTCTTGAAATTGCCTCCTGTTCTAGGACTCTAATCGTAAATTTAACATCCTTCATTGGATTGTGATTGACATGTATATAACAAGACACATCACTCAATAGATTTCTATGTTTCATAAATAATTATTTTGTGATTTACTGAAATATGGAATGTGTTATTGTTTTTTCAAAGGTTGGTTCCCGTGGATTTGATAGAATCATAGTTTCTATGAAACTGACATAAACCAAGCTTTGAAACAAACTGCTTTTACCACTAGATATACAGAGAGGTGCAGTTCAGCAGCACCTAATCTGAAGAGGAAAAGAAAGGATTTTCTCTTGAATCTCTCAAGGACTCAGAATCTACAGATATGGACTTGATAAAGGCAATTTGCTGAAGCAGTGTTTGACGGGTATTCTGTAGTTATAATACATAGATTTCATAGATCATAAAGTTGGAAGGAGCCTATAAGGCTATCGAGTCCAACCCCCTGCTCAATGCAGGAAACTAGAGGAGGGGTCTCTCATCCAAGTAATAACCAGGCCTGACCCTGCTTAGTTTTCCACACACCAACAAGCCAGTGTAAGCCACATATGTAGTTCATTCTTGTTACACATTGTTTGACAATATAGTTGTCATATAGTTGTAAACAATTGTATTAGAGCTTGTTATTTTTGTCATGACTACAAGCCAGTGACAGACCTATCCATGCACTGGCTTAATCCGCTTTTAAAGATATTGAGGGTGCAGTCCTTTGGGTTGAGCCCTGGTTAGATGGCAGCCTCTGAAGCTACTGCCCATCACCACACTTTGTGACACCAGATTCCATAAATGAGGGATGTGTTGCATGAAGAGGAACTTTCTTGAAAGCAATTTGGGTTTAAATGGCGCTCATATGGGAGCCCACAGAATCCATCATATAACGAACACATCTGGACACTGGTGGAAATGGGCAGCAAGGGACAGGTCGAAAGGTAGAGGAAAAATAGGTTGCAATCCTTACATTTCCTTCATGCTGACCATTGTTTAGTTTGAGAGGTAAGTAGATGGTCCCAGGCTGATGGTTTGAATGAGGCCCCTGAAATTCAGCAGGTCTGGATGTGGTCAGTGCCTAGATAGACCCAATTGGGAACCTTATGGAGGTGCACGGCAGAAAGGTGGGATATACAAATATGTTCTGGGGGTTTCTGGCAAACCATGTGATTCTCTTTCATCACTTTTGAGCCAGGGGACAAAGAAAAGCTTCCCTTTCCATATCACCTGCCTCAGGCTCAGGTGGCAGCTGTGAGCCGGGCGGCGCTGTATCAACTCCATCTGATACGGCAGCTGCGCCCCTACCTTCCTAATCATCTGCTCCCTTCAGTGGTTCATGCCTTGGTCTCCTCTCGCCTAGACTACTGTAATGCGCTCTACGTGGGGTTACCCTTGAAGATGGTTCGGAAGCTACAGCTGGTACAGAACACGGCGGCTCGCCTGGTTAAAGGCAGCCGCCGGCGGGATCACATCACGCCAGTGAAGGAGCTACACTGGCTACCAGTTGCTTGCCGAGCTGAATTCAAGGTGTTGGCTTTGACCTTTAAAACCATATACGGCTCTGGTCCAGTCTATCTCAAGGAGCGTCTCCAGCAACACCAAGTGGGCCGCTCAACAAGATCTGCCACAGACGGCCTTCTCCTTGTCCCTTCAGCCAGAGCAGCTAGACTGGTCGGGACGAGGAAGAGGGCCTTCTCTGTGGCAGCCCCCGTACTATGGAACTCTCTCCTAAGTGACCTCCGCCATGCCCCCTCTCTGCTGAGCTTCCGCCGCTCATTAAAAACTTGGTTATTCAGGCGGGAATATGGGGTGGGCTAAGATTTTAAAATTTTATACTGTTTTAATGTATTTTAATGGAGAAAAATGTTTTAATGTATTTTGTTCTGTTTTATTTTCTGTACATCGCCCAGGGTGGCCGGTTTGCCGGCCAGATGGGCGATAGATAAATGGAAATAATAAATAAATAAAGCATGCCTGACAGATGGCTGTCCAGCTGCACTTTGAATGCCTCCAGTGTGGGAGAGCCCACTACCTCTCTAGGTAGTTGGTTCCATTGGCGTATTGTTCTAACAGGATTTTTTTCCCTGATGTTCAGGCGGAATCTGGCTTCCTGTAGCTTGAGCCCATTATTTAGTGTCCTGCAATCTGGGATGATCGAGAAGAGATCCTGGCCGTCCTCTGTGTGGCAACCTTTCAAGTCCTTGAAGAGTGCTATCATATCTCCCCTCAGTCTTCTCTTCTGAAGGCTAAACATGCCCAGTTCTTTCAGTCTCTCATAGGGCTTTGTTTCCAGCCCCCTAATCATCTTTGTTGCCCTCTGAACCCTTTCCAGTTTGTCTACATCCTTCTTAAAGTGTGGTGCCCAGAACTGAACGCAGTACTCAAGATGAGGCCTAACCAGTGCTGAGTAGAGGGGAATTAGTACTTCCTATGATTTGGAAGTTATAAGTCTATTAATGCAGCCCAAAATAGCATTTGCCTTTTTTGCAGCCACATCGCATTGCTGGCTCATATTCAGCTTGTGATCTACAACAATTCCAAGATCCTTCTCACTTGTAGTATTGCTGAGCCAAGTATCCCCCATCCTGTAACTACATTTGGTTTCTTTTTCCTAGGTGCAGCACTTGGCATTTATCCCTATTCAATTGCATTCTGTTGTTTTCAGCCCAGCACTCTAGCCTATCGAGATCACTTTGAATTTTGTTTTTGTCTTCCAGAATATTAGCTGTTCCACCCAACTTTGTGTCATCTGCAAATTTGATAAGCATTCCCTGCACCTCTTCATCCAAGTCATTAATAAAAATGTTGAAGAGCACTGGGCCCAGGACCGAGCCCTGTGGTACCCCACTCGTTACTTCTCCCCAGTTTGAGAAGGAACCTATGATAAGCACCCTTTGAGTCTGATTCTGTAACCAACTGTGGATCCACCTGATTTGCGTGTTTGTACACAGCTTGCCCAGTCTGCATCTACCCACAGCTGTAATACTTCAGATCCAGTGGCAGGCAGTCTCAAGCACAGGTTGAGAGTACCCTTTTAATACCTCAACACTATCTTTACAGCATTCCATGCTGGTACAGTGGGTTGTGACACATACCTGCTCAGAATACCCACACTTGACGCCATATCAGGTCTGGATCATTGAGATATGTAGAGTAAACTACCTATCAATGACTGATAGATCTCTTTATCCTGGAACTCCCCTCCTGTGTTAGCAGAGTTGAGAAAATCAGTTGTCATGGGAGTCTGTATAGGTTTACAATCCTGCATCCCATAATGCTCTAATACCTGCAATATTTTCTGTCTCTGACTTAGTAGGACATCACCATTTGCCTTTCTGAGAATCTGCACACCCAAATAATGAGATACTTCTCCAAGAGATTTTATTTGAAATTTCTTGCTGAGGTGCTCAGCAAATTGTTGGATTTGGCCTGTGGAACTCGCTGCACAAAGAATATCATCCACAAAAGCAAATACTATCATGAATTGATCACCAGTCCCCTTTGTATACAAACATGGGTTAGCAATGCTGCGTTTGAAGTTTAACAAAACTAACCAATCGTTTAGGCATGAATTCCAGGCATGAGTGTGACATTACCAGGCAGAGTGGACGCGCCCGGCAACCTATCTGGGCTCGCCTGTAGAAAGTTCTGATAGGAGGGGGAGCTCTGTATATATGTGCGTGTGTGAGTTGAGTTAGAGAGATGAGATGAAAGAAGTGAGTTGGAGGGAAGTGAGTTAGGGGGATTCTAGTCAGTCAGTCAGATCAGAGTCATAAAGTGAATTCAACATAAACTATCGCCTTTACGGAAAAGAGGTTGTTCCTGTTTAAAGAAATGTTTTACTTATTTGTTGGGTTACTGAAGAGACTGATTGGTAACTATTTTCCATCCTGAAGCTCACACACCTAGTCACTTGGTACAGCTGCTAGGCGTAAACACCACATAACCAATAATGGAATTTTAACAGAGTTTATCTCCCACAGACAGATTGTCCGCTCCAGTTTGTCTGGGAGTGAGTGAAGACTTGTGACAGAGTTGGAACAGTGTTAGTTTAAAATAGGGTGAGCTAAAAACCCTGGAGCTACCATATCTCAGCCACTGGGTTACTGAGGAAAGTCAACTAACAGCCAGGTGGTAGTGAGAGAAAAAAAAAATTAAATAACCGGCCACGTTATCGTCACAACAAGCAGCTTGCTTTAAACCATAAACTGCTTTGTGCAGCTTCCATGCCACCCCAGCCCCCTCTTCAAAACCAGGAGCTGGACGCACGGCATCCCCAGTTACTGGCCCGCCACACCTTGGGGTCTAACTCTTCCACTATGTACTCCTCAAGTACAAGCAGCCCCACCTATTTCCCAGCTTTTGAACCGAGAGAAGCCAGGCCAACAGCTGCGCCATCTGAACCCACAAAGGAACTGGGCAGTGCCATTTGCAAAGCGGTGTGGAGCACTTTCCCATGTGTTATGCAGCTGGAACTGCAGCTACCCACGGTCTGCTCGGAGGAGCTACTGGAACTCCAACCTGTTCCACATGGACACTTGTCTCCAGAGGAGCGGCCACAGCTGCCACAACACACCGTGCTCAACATGGACATGCTTATAATGCAGTCCCTGGCTGCCACTGGGGAACCCCTGATGCACCTGGAAAGCGAGCTCGAGGGGACACTTCTTCCCCTCAGACTGTGTCTTTGAGTGGGCGATGAATGCTCACCCTGCCGCCATAGACAGACTGTTGAGTTCTGAAACTTGACAGTTTCAGTGCAAGCAGCAGTGCAAGGCCACCAAGGGATCCCAGTCACCGCCCCCAGCCCATGACCTGGAGCACCTGTTCACTGAGCCCAGGGACCCCACCTTCACAAGAGAGGAGGCCGGTGTGTGTGGGGAAACAGAGGGCATGACTGCACCTGTACAACATCAGCCTATGCCACCAGAAGAGGATCCCAGGGCGGCACCCACAGAGCCTAGAGGGCCTATGGGAGACCCTGTGAAGGAGCCACCAGTCAGTGGGCGACACGTCTGTGTGACAAGCGCAAAAATGACTAGGTTCAAGTTGCTAGGGACTCGGTCACTGCCACTGAGGCGGCAGGAGAGCGCACCTACCGCCTCAACCCGTTCAGAGAAATGAATGAGCACAAAAATAGAAGGGGAGTGAGCATCTCCTGGCAACCGGGTCCACTCGAACCATAGCCAACAGTATCCATGTGTCAGGCAAGTCGGTGCATGAGGGGATGGCCACCTCTGACCACGTCTTTGAGCAGGCAATGAATGCTCGCACTGCCACCATAGACAGGCAGACTGGTGTGCTCTGAACTTGACAGCAGCCCTGCAAGCAGCAATACGAGGCCACCACGGATCCTGCTCCCCTTCCTCATCCTCTCTCCCCTTGCCCATGGGTGCTTTCAGTGGGGCCTATAGGGGACTATGTACTATAGGGGAGCTATGTACTCCCAGTAGGGTCACCCATGGCGGTAAGGTCCGGGGAGAGGAACCAGACAAAGAACGATCCAAAACATAAAGTCCTCAACGGCAGAACAGGCGGAAGATAATTAAACCTAAATTACAACGGCTGTGAAGGCGGATGAAGGCTGCAGCAGAGAATGGTTTTCCAATCGTCAGGGTAACCGTGCCATTGGATCTCTGCTGTACTCTGTCAAGTTTGTGTGGTGATTCGTTGTGCACCGATCTCCCCACATAAAACAGTTTCACGCACAGGCGTCTTCCAACCCAACCCATCCAACCCAACCCAACCCAACCCAACCCAACCAAACAAAACAAAACAAAAAAAGTCCCATGGCGACTGGCGACTGGCAACGGGGGCAGGACTGTGAATCTGGAAGCCCCTAGTCATGGACCAGCACATGGGCGGTGGATGCAGACTCAGTCGCCCTGTTCAAGGAACGAGGTAGTCGAGCAGCTCGGCAGCTGTATCCATGACTGAGCAGCCCTATTTAGGATCCACTCTGCTCACCCCGTATGGGGAGGGGGCTAGAAAAGGTCCCTAAACATAGTCTACCTCTTTCTCCCCTGACTGGATTACCGCGTCCAGTGGGGTCACCATTTTAGCGGTCGAAAAAGACATTTGAATTTTGGAACATGGAATATACGGACATTGCTGGATAACATAGATAGTGAACGCCCTGAGCGTAGGACTGCTATTATTGCAAGGGAGCTGAGACGGTTTAAAATTGACATAGCAGCACTTCAAGAAACTCGAAGGGCAGGAGAGGGACAGCTGAAAGAAGAAAAAGGAGGTTATACCTTCTTCTGGAAAGGACTACCTGAGCAGGACCGACGAATACATGGTGTAGGCTTTGCCATCAAAAATGAACTCGTGAACTCTTTGTCAGAAGTTCCTACTGGCATTAACGAACGCCTGATAACTCTTCGATTAAAGCTCGCCAATAACCAACAGGTAACTATTTTGAGCGCTTATGCACCAACATTAGATGCTGATGATGACATCAAGGAAAGTTTTTACAGCCAGTTGGACACTCTCCTGTCAGAGATACCTAAGGAGGATAAAATTATCCTCCTGGGCGATTTTAACGCAAGAGTCGGGCGTGACTTTGATTTATGGCCAGAAACTATTGGAAAAAACGGAGTTGGTAATAGCAACCCGAACGGACTCTTACTTTTGTCTATATGTGCAGAACATAATCTCACTATCACAAACACGCTCTTTCGACAAAAGAATAAGTTTAAAACATCATGGCAGCACCCACGGTCAAAGCACTGGCATCTTCTGGATTATGTAATTGTCCGTGTTAGAGATCGCCGCGATGTACTTCTTACTAGGGCCATGGTGAGTGCCGACGACTGCTGGACAGACCACCGACTAATCCGGTCCACAATGGTTATCAACATTGCTCCCCAACGTAGGCTTCAAGGAAGGAAACCAAGGCGTAAAATGAACATCCAAGTCCTTCAAGATCCTATTAAGCAAACTCGTCTTCAATCACTTCTTAAGGAACATCTACCTACGGAACCTCCTGACAACATTGAGGACCATTGGTCTAAGCTGAAAACCTCCATTACTGCAGCTTGTGAACAAACTATTGGATATGAAACTAAGAAACATCAGGATTGGTTTGATGAAAATGACAATGAGATTAAATATATAATTGACCAAAAAGGAAAGCCTTCCAAATATGGCAAAATGATATTAACTGCGCTGCCAAGAAAAAAACCTACGCTAGCGCAAAGGCTGAGGTCCAAAGAAGAACAAGAGAATTTAAGAACGCTTGGTGGAAAAAGAAAGCTGAAGAAATTCAACAACTTGCAGAATCTCATGATGCACGGGGCTTTTTTAAGGCCACAAGGGCCATTTATGGACCAAAAACCTATGGTACAAACCCTTTACAATCAAAAGATGGCACCAAACTCTTAAAAGACAAAGAGTCTATTGCACTGCGTTGGAAAGAGCATTATTATGACCTTTTAAATCGTAAGTCTAAGGTGAATAATGAGATTTTTTCGCAAATCCCGCAAAAACAAATTAAAGAGGAACTTGCAATACTCCCCACTTTGGATGAAGTAAAAAAAGCCATTAATCAAATGAAGAACAACAAAGCTAGTGGACCAGATGGGATTCCTGCTGAAATCTTTAAAGAAGGGGGCCCCGAACTTGTACAACATCTTCATAAACTCATCGAAAAAATCTGGATAAGAGAAGAGATCCCAGAAGACTTCAGGGATGCCATAATTATCACCCTCTTTAAGAAGGGTGATAGAACAGACTGTGGAAACTATCGGGGCATTTCTCTCTTAGCAACCGCAGGTAAAATATTTGCTAGGATTCTCGCAAACCGTCTTCTATCTATTTCAGAAGAGATCCTCCCTGAAACTCAATATGGTTTCCGCCCCTCTAGAGGGACAGTAGACATGATTTTTACTGCACGTCAGCTCCAAGAAAAATGCCGGGAGCAAAATCAACCCCTTTATATGGCATTTATCGATTTGGCTAAGGCCTTTGATACTGTAGACCGTACAGCTCTCTGGACTATCCTTATGAAAATTGGATGCCCCAATAAATTTGTGAATATCTTGCGACTTCTCCATGACAACATGACGGCAACGGTTTTGGACAACAACGGCTCTCATGGTGCTCCATTTAAAGTGGGATCAGGTGTTAAACAGGGATGTGTTATCGCCCCAACATTATTTGCCATTTTCATCGCCATGGTTTTACATCTTGTCAAGGGGAAACTTCCCACCGGTGTGGGAATTATATATCGAACAGATGGAAAGCTTTTTAATCTCAGCAGGCTGAAAGCAAAAAGTAAGGTAATTACAACCTCCGTTGTGGAACTTCAGTATGCTGATGATAATGTGGTCTCCGCACATTCAGAGGATGATCTCCAAACTATCCTAAATGCTTTTGCAGAAGCATACGAAAAACTTGGTCTCTCACTTAACATCAAAAAAACCAAAGTGCTTCATCAGCAAGTGCAAGCCAATCCTTTGGTGATGCCATCTATCCAGCTTGGCGGGACAATACTGGAAAATGTCGATCATTTTCTCTATCTTGGCAGCTATCTTTCTGTTACAGCTAACATCGACAGTGAAATCCAGCATCGTCTGAGCTCCGCAAGTGCCGCATTTTCTCGAATGAAACATAGAGTGTTCGAGGATCGGGATATTTGTAAGAAGACCAAAACACTGGTTTATGAAGCCATTGTATTACCAACTTTATTGTATGCCTGCGAAACATGGACTATCTATAAACGTCACTTCCAACTCCTTGAAAGGTTTAATCAACGTTGCCTCCGGAAAATCCTGCAAATTACTTGGGAAGATAGGCGAACAAATGTCAGTGTACTGGAAGAAGCAAAGACTACTAGCATTGAAAAAATGATCCTTCAACGCCAACTTCAGTGGACCGGTCATGTTGTTCGAATGCCTGACTGCCGTCTCCCAAAGCAGTTACTTTACTCCCAACTCAAGGATGGAAAGCGGAATATCGGTGGTCAATATAAGAGGTTTAAAGATGTTCATAAGGCTAATCTAAAAAAATGCAATATAAACATCGAAAACTGGGAAGCTCTGGCCCATGAACGATCTAAATGGAGGTTGGCCTTTCACAAAGGTTCCATGGACTTTGAAGAAGCCCGAGTGCAAGGTGAAAGGGAGAAACGTGCTAAGCGAAAAGCACGTCAAATGAATCCTTTACAGGACCATCTTCTATCTGGTAGCCTGTGTCCTCACTGTGGAAAGCTGTGTGGATCTAGAATTGGCCTCCACAGTCACTTACGGACCCATTGCTAGAGTCTACACAATCTTCTTTAGAATTTCCTCCTTTTATCCCGGAAGACAATCTTACTCGGTCACGAGTGATCGCCTGATGATGATAGGGGACCCAATGGTGCACCCCCGCCTTGGCATACAGCTGGCAGGCAATCCACTGAAAGAGGCTGAGGCAGCCCCAC